>OY735232.1:11146771-11391771 GCA_963457665.1 Thysanoteuthis rhombus | reverse complement strand
GAATTTCTAAGATATTTTGTGGAATGGTGGATAATATTTATAGAAAGATGATTAAATGTTTGGGCAGATCCATGCACAATTGACCCCTTCCCCCCAAAATGGCGTTGGTATAGCTATGCACTCTCTGTGCTTTCTAGTCTTTGATTTGTATTTGGGAATACCCGAGTCAGTTGAGGCTCCCTCTAATCAACTAGAGGAGATCGAAGTGGCGTAAACAGCGTCGGAAATGGACGAGGCTGTTAGTATTCACTAGTGCCCTTTGAAAAGACATGAATCCATCTCTCTTCCTCCAGCTATGTGTAAAATAATAGAGTAGACTGTGTTCTCTAGCGAAGAATGAGAAGAACTCTGAATTCAAAACTAGGAATAGAATTCACTTCTCCCAGAGGCATGGGTGAAAATAGCAAAAAAGGTGGAAGTGGGGCTTGCAATCCAAAAATGATTAGCGCGTAAGCTGAAAAACCGATCAAATCCAGAATCCAGGATTGGTGAACAAGAATGATTCATCTATGCAAACCTTTCTTGCACACGTGCTTTGATAGCTGTGTGAAAGATAACTTCTGCTGTGCAATACGAAGACTAATAGAGATTATAGGTTGACAGAGCGTGGGCTGCGTAAGGGCATTTTTGGCGCCAATCTATCCGTATAATCTTTTCTATTTGCATATTTCTTTCCTTCTTTTCCGTTTTTTCGGCCTACTTCTTTGACTTCTCTTATTCCTAGCCTTATTTTTTAAAAAGTCATCTACTAGGTGGGACAATCTGACTCTTCTGGAGTCGCTCCTGGGTAAGGTTCTGAAACAACGTACGTGTTCTAGCTAATGAGTACAGGCAAGTAATAGATATCATCTTTCCTCCGTGTGCGAAGACTTTGTGGTCACAAACGAGTTTTGAAAATGAAAATGAATGTGTGTTAACATGGTTTGGCGATATAGGTGTGACAGAAACTGATTGTGACAGAAACCATTAGATTTCATAGATGTCCTTTCTCTGCGCTTCAAATTCAAATCGAAGATATTGCATGGCAAAATAGATTTTTGTGCAGGCTCGAAACCCTCTTCTCCTAAGAACATCTACGACTGCATGTACAGTGCTGCAGAGGAAGGACACGAACGCAACAACTATCCAGGATCTGCAAACATGGACGGCTCTTGTAGCTAAGCTAGTTCGATAAATGAACAAATAGTCGCACTTTATATCCGTCAAAAAGACGTTGTTTTCGTAGAGTTCGAAAAAAAACAACTATTTTCTTTGATTCTCAGACTCAAAAACCGTGACAGAACTCAACGTCCTCGGTGCAGTCTATTCTCAAAATGCCGTGAGTTTAGACTGAACATATAACGAGTTATTTCAGTTATTGTTATTACAGGCACAAGTGTAAGAAGACGCTTTACTCTGGGCCTAAAATTAAACCTTCAAACCTCTTAGCCTCAAGACGTTTGAACTTTTCAGCACAATAATTTTAAAACTTTATTACTTGGTGATACACTAAAAATATGTTTGACTCACGCAGCACACTTTCCCCTCACATCAAATTAGGAACATAGATTGGTATATATTAGGATATAATTAGGATTTGGAACTTTATTTACTGTTAGATCACCATCCTGCTTCAACAAAGTAATAAACTTTGGGATAGTAATGAAGAGGTGTACCATGGGTCAACGATCTAAAAAACATTTCAGTAGTCAATGAAGGAAGATTCTATAACAGCATACTGATATACGTACTCATCACTCCTTGTTCCTTTCATTTGTGGCTAACACGATCAAGTTTCAAAATATATGCTTCATCTAATTTGTTTGCGTCTTCTTTACATTCCTTCATCCTGTGCTTATTTTTCCCAGTTTCCAGAGGGAGAGAAAGTGCTTTGTTTCCGTTTGGGGAGAAGAATAATGATACTCTCGCCGTTCATGATGTTCACGAATATTCTGTACAATTGCCTTATCCTATCCAATTCGCTGGATACGAATACAAAAAACTCCACGTAAGTATCATTCATCCCCTTTAAATAGCGTGCTAACTTGATAGTACAGCCAAATCGCGTTGGAGACACTGGTTCTTGTACAATCACCGAACTTAAGCAACGTCATATGTCATCAGTACCTGGATCGTCTGAGAATACCAGAATAATTTTTAGTAGTCAGAGTGTGCAACAATGTGTTGTGAAAAGTTCTCTTCCCAGTGACAAAAATATCTACACACTTTAATTAGACAAATTAAATCAATATTTTCCAATAAAAACTTAGTAAGCTATCTACAGAATTTGAAACCTTTTGTGCGCACATTAATTTCTCCGGCGTACCAGTTGGAAAACGTGTGTGTGCGTGCACATGCATACAGAGCTGAGATCTCTCCCGACTGAGTGTTGAAGAATATCAAGTGCCAAGCAGCTACAACCAGCATTGCAGGGTAAGGCTCATCACACACACGTCTTACGACCCGGGAATTCGTTATCTGCCATATGTTTTAAAGCTTATGGCCTAACGTTTAGCAGCACGGAAAATTGAATCATTCTATTTCGTCCATCCGTTTTTATTTTCTTGTATTCACTTGAGAAATTTATCATAATCACTAGACCTTTTCAGTTAACCGTACATTTCAGGAACAAGTATCCTACTCTGTCTGTCTCATGACGATGAACGAGGGGTCGGACTTTCTCGATTTGAATTCAGAGTTGTCTGTCTCCTAAACTGGTTACCAAGCAAGGTCGAATAGCCCAGTGTGACCTATTATTTACCCATTGTGGAAGAGAGAAGAGATGGATGATTAGAGTGAAGTGAATGCAAAATATTTCAGTCAGTGTTTGAACGTTGATTCAATTCATTGTGCTTTTAACCGTTAGGCCAACTGCAAGTGCAAACAGATAAATTGATTCGTGGAATTTTCGTAAAACCTATTTTTTTACTTTTCCTTCTTTCAGTTGACTCCAGAAGGTTACATCAGCTTCAAAGAATCAGTATTTCAATATGTTGACTGGGGAAAGACAAATCCCAAACATGACATACCGTTTTTGGCACCTCTGTACTTCAAGTCCGCCTATGTGGGCACGACGACTACTGACCAAGATGGAGTATATCACCGGATGCTCACCTCTGAATCTGAATTCTTAAAGAATTTAACTCTCATGATTCGAGAGTCAATGGTTGGAGCAAGTCATTTTACAGCCGACAGGGCTTTTATTGCAACTTGGCAAAATATCACAGACATAAACCATATGGGAGATTTTAATGAAAATACGGTAAGTTGAAATATTCCTGAACTTGGATGGGAAATTATTACAATGGTTTTGTTGTTTGATTTTCATAACGTTTCAGCTATGTACTCTGTGGCCTTCTTCAGATATCTGTTGTGTTCTGGAATGTAGAATCAAGTTCTAGGAGAGCATAAGCATTCCCTCAGATACATAGCATATCTGGTTTTTGCGTTTCTGTGTTTGCAAGATGAGACAATCTTGTAAACACAGACCACCATGTTGGCTTTGTGACCTCCTGTTGACCTTTGCAGACACTTGCTTCTCTCGGGAGGTTCAGAGCTAGCTCTTTCCTGATCAATGGTCCCTGCTGGCAATTCATGTTGTTACTTGGACGAGAAAAAATGGAAAATGTTAAGAGATTCTTAACAGTATTATTTTAGATGACTTGTTTCAAAAAGAACTTGGGAAAAATTCAATCTAAGTTGCAATTGTGGCTTAGCTAAGTCCCAATTGTGGAAAGCTTTTCAAATTCTACATTGCAAAAAGAAAAAAAGGCTGTTCTTATCAACTCTTAAAGGCACATAACTTTTTCTTCCACTTGGAAGTACTGTGCCATCTGTTGATCAGTCTAGGTAATAAACAAAATGGTGCGACAAAGATGAAAAGATGGTATTAGAAATTACCCATCCACTATGCAGATACCAACACGATGCCAAGATTCTTCAGAGTCAAAGTGTTCTCATAACATTTGCGTGAGGTCCAGGCTTGTGACGTTGCCATTAACAAGCCATAAAAGACCTGATATTTCCCATGTATCAAAAGGCTCCTAATTTGTCTGATTTTCTAACACGGAGTATTGCATTGTCATTATTAATTTTTGACTGTTTTTTCATTCATCTTATTTTTGTTGCTATTTATCCTGCTACTTGGATTGTTTTTTATTCTCAAGATGTTAAGTAAGCAGCCTAGATCAGAAGTAGAAGGAATAGCCTCCTGTGTGATTTGAATTTAAGTCCCATGGACGATGTGTTACCGATTTGGTCTCAGTCTCACTAGCAGACAAAATTAAAATTTATTCATATAGCTGTATCCTTTCTCATCCGATTCTCTCCGTGCTATATTGTTAGTTTACACCTTGTAGTAGTACACGTGATAGTTTTATATTTTTCAAATGTCTTAAATGTACTATTGTCAGTATCAATGATCAAAAGTTGAAAGCATTACTGACAAAATACGAGCTATCATATGTATAATTGCTAGCATAAATTGCGTCCTATTTTAATCTCTTGAACGTAAACGTGCACATGTGTGCATACAGACAAATTTGAATTCATGTGTAATCCCCTGTCTTGGTTCCTGATATAGGTGAGTTCCTCATCCTTACCATAAATATTTCACATTCCATCTTGAGTTAATTCAGGTCAAAAGATAAATGTCCTTTGTTTAAACTAAGTAAAAATACGAAAGCATGGGGAAAAAATTTCAATGCAGAATAGTACAGATTTATATTGACTCATTGAAAAGTGATTATGCTGCATGTGTGGCTTGCCTCATCGGGTAGGAAGGTTGGATCATTAACTATTTATGTTTAAATAAAAGGTTGTATATATATATATATATATATATATATATATATATATATATATATATATATATATATATTGAGCACACTGATTGAATATCATCAACAACGGAAAAAATTTGTTTCTCCTTCATAATTTTTAAATTGCCAAAACCATTATGAACAGTAGATCTCCAACCTTTCTATAAGTGAAATCTAATTGAGCACTAAAGTGGATTTCATTCAATATACAAGGAACATGGAAAATATCAAATTAGAATATTCCTTAGAAAATATGCCCTTCCCAAACCAACATGCCTACCTTCCAGAAACTCACAACCCTTATTGAAGATTTTATCAAGAGATTAAGGTTGAAGGCATTCTTCATCGATGGGAAGAGCAAGACACCCAACAAACAACAAACTTCTAAGCAAATTTGGCCAATGTTATCCAAAAAATGAAATTCTCAAAAAGTTTGGACAATTTATTCTTTAAAAACTTGAAGATTCAAGAAACAGTACGAAAAATCAAAGGTGAATTTTCACACAAGCGGATAAAACATCCAAAAAATTACTACCAACACATACATAACTATTGAAAGTAAACATTACCTGAAATTATAAATTAGATACTCAAGACACGGAAATAACAATCAATAACAAAACATACACAATTACAGAAGAACTAAAAAATACCGATAGAGTTGGATCTATAAACACCAAGGAAGCACATGTACTCTCATAGGATCACAAGAAAATTAAAATTAGATACAAACAAGACTCATTAATTCAATGAAATCAGAAATAAGTGAAACATCGAAAAAATATCTCAGAAAATATCAACAACAAACATAAGGACACACTAAAATATAACCAATTGGAAAGTACTAAAGATGCGATCGACTGTTTAAACAACATTGAAGATAAAAAGAATACTTTATTCATACAATTTGAAATTGTTGACTTTGATATTTCAATACTGGAAAAAAAACTTTCAATGAGGGCATTAGCTTTGCCAGATGATACACCAAAATTACCGAACAGGACATCAATATGATTAAACATTACAAAAAAATTATTCCAGTCAGTGATAACCAAACTTGGACATAAAAAAGAAATAACAATAAAAAAATTCAAAATACCCATGGACTCTTCTGCCTCGGCACAAAAGTTTAATTTAATTAGATTCTACATATTGCACCTTCTTGATAGATTCCTTCTTAAAGATTCAAGACGATGGTCCTATGGTAGTTGGAGAAAGTATGGAGCTAAAAATAACAAAAGTAGCAAAAGAATAGCATCAACACTTAAAAGCTTAGGCTTTTATAGTAGAGATTAACTCAAACATTGAAATAGTCAACATCACTTTGAACCCAGATAATAATATTTACGAACCTTTTATTGAAGAAAATCAATATTCAATTTATATGATACCAAATCCAATCATCCACCAGCTATCATCAAACAATTATCAAAATCCATCAATAGTCCATCAAGAAGTCCTCTTATATTGATTTGTTTAGCAAAGTTGAAGATATTTATGACAATGCGCTAAAAAAGTGGTTTTAATACTGCAATCAATCTTACAAGGAATGATGACAAAAGAACAAAATGAAATAGAAAGTGGGAAATTTTGTGGTTTAATCCACCATTTTTTAAACTGGTTAAATGTAATTTTGGCAAGTTATTCTTGGATCTAATTGAAAAACATTTCCTAATGGATAATCCATTTCATAACATTTTTAACAAAAATAGTATGAAAATTAGTAAGTTGCGTAAGTAATATGGGAAAATTGATTGGTAATCACAATACCAGAAATTCTAAAAAGTCACAGCACAAACCAACCACCAGTGGCTAATTGCAGTTGTAAAAACAAAGACGAATGACCTTTAAACAATAAATGCATAGCAAAAAATATCATATACCTAGCAATTGTATCATATAAGGAAAATTCAAATATATAAAAAGTTATATATCAGAGTATCTATGGTACATTGGAAATTGCTTCTACTAATTCAAATATAGACATAGAATTGGCCTATCGTAATATGTATGGTCATCGAAGGAGAAAAAATTAAATCCAATAATACATTTTTTATGCAATTCAAGGCCACCTGAAATCTAAAATAGCAAATGTTGCATTTGCTGGGAAGAAAAAATCTGAATTATAAATTTCAAGAATAAATCAAATTTATTGAATCAGGGAATTTAAGTTTTAGTTTGAACTTTTCCTTATGGAAACATTTAGCTAAGAGATAAATTAACAAATGAACCTCATAATGGAAAATAACTATAGAAGAAAAAACAAAAAATTAAATTCATTTTACAAAAAAAAAACCCCAATAAACTGTTGAATAATAACATCTATGACATTAAAATAGATATACATCACTTTGGGTATGAATATAAAACTTATGAAAAAATAGATAATCCAAATAAATTGGACTCTCCATTACTCAAAAAGATCTTTCACAAATAATCCTAAATAAAAACTCATTTATAAAAATTTCAAGATGTGGCTCAAAATGTAAATTTTCCATTTAATACTATGGAATAAAATGAGGAAGTATTGAAAATTGGACTAATAAATAAATGATAAATATTACAGGTAGATAAGTAATAAACTAAAAATTAGAAAAAGCAAATGAAATTGATACCCAAATCATCTGTATCATACTTTTAAATTCATTTTTTTAAATTTGGGAGTTTTACTTGAAAGAAAAATACAGAATCGTAAATTTCAATAATAATTCAGATTTACTGGATCAGAGGAATGAACTCTTAGCTAATGTTAACACAAGGAATTGTTCAAACAAAAACTTGAATAAACAAATACAACTTTTATATATATATATATATATATATATATATATATATATATATATATATATATATATATATATATATATTTATATATATATATAAGTACAGATGTGAAAAATAGGAGTTTTGTTTGAAAATAAATGAATTCCACAAAAACTGTTGAATACGATAATACACCATAAAAAAAGATATTCACTACAGATATAAGTATAAAACGTATTAGGCAATAAGATAACTAGCATGATTTGAAAAGTTATTCACTTGAAAAATTCTTCCACAAAATAGCCTTTAATTAAAACTCATATAAAAATAAAATAAGAATTATATCAATAACAAAGTTCTTCGCAAATAAATCTAACTTGAGAGAGAATAACTAACTATTAGTTGATGAGTAATAACCTAAAAGTTTAGAAAAATAAGTTAAATAGACACACGAAAAGGCCAAAATATACCGATCGGCCAAGGCAGCGTAAATATTGGGGGGGGGCGCTGATTCAAAAATAATTCTCATTAAAACAAGGTCTTTATAATTGTTCCGTTGGACTAAACATCCATTTGTCTATGATATAATTGCCCACGTTACCAGAGCAACAAAGAATAGTTATTGGCAGTAAATAGCTAGAGGAAGTGGGTATGTAGCAGTATCCATATACCAACTGGCTGCTTAGCTCAGATGGTGGAAGAAGGCCTCTTTGTTTGGATGCAGGTTCGATCTCTGCTGCTGCCAATTTCTTTATTGTTTATCTGTTTACGCTACCGAGACCCATCAGTATATCTTAGCCCTATAGAAACACGATGTCAGTTCGAAAATAGTTCTCGTAAATGCATGTGTGCACGCGTGTGCTCTTAAACCGTCCATCTCTCTACTCTACGTATGATAAATAATGATTTCTTTATTCATTTAGGCAGTCGGCTGTTCGATGAATTACGGTGTCGGGCGAAATACGTTTTGTAATAAAATGTCTCTACAATTATCATGTTCAATCGGACATGAACTGCCCTATCTAATGATATTCATACTGTCGGCAAAATGAGAACACATATATGTGTAAATATTTATGCCTCTGATAGCCGTAGAGTAGAGTGATGGTTGGTTCAAGTGCGCTATCTCGAACTCCTGCTTGCCCAGAGTGCTGTTAGAGGTAGAGCAGAGCCACATTGCTCAACCTTATATGGAGAGACCACAAGACAGCACAGTATATGAGGAAGAAAACGGGTGTCCGTGACATCATAGAAACAATTAAAAAGCTCAAATGGCAATGGGCAGGCCATGTTGCAACAATGAAAGACAACACATGGACATCATGTTTCACAACATAGATCCCCAAAGATCACATAAGAAACTGAGGCCGACAGAACACAAGATGGGGAGATGAACTAGACAGTTTCAGGAAATACTGGCTCCGCGACGCCCATGATAGAGAATTGTGGCGAATCCTGGGGAAGGTCTATGTCCAACGACAGACGTTAAAAGACTGATGATGATGATCATTATCATGATGATGATGAGAGTCACATTCAGATATATATATATATGAAAAGTTTAATATCTATGAATTCGGTCAAATTGATTATTTTCGGTTATATTGGTGTACGCATGAATCATGTAACTTCTGCCAGGAAGGTAAGATTTGATACTTCTTTCTCTCCCTGAAAAGGAGATGATATTTTTATCTCTCGATAAAAAGAGTAATTCTTGATATCTCCAAAGAAAGAAGCTAGTGTTGAAGAGATAAAGCTTAGTGGAAGAGCATTGGAATCTTGGTAAATGAATGTGGTAATTCTAGCCAAGTATATTATAAAAACGAGAACGTGTTTCAAAACTCGATAACAAAGCTTTTGATTCATCGGTTCGTGACCAATTAGTCGTTAAAACAACCTTGTATTTTATTTAACCTCTTTGCAACCCAGAAATCTTTCCGCACCATAACTCCTATGTCGTTTTTTTCTCGTAAAAAATGATGAAAATATAAAGTTTTTAATCACAAGTTTTCGTATCATGAAATACCATGGTGCAAATTTCCTTTTCTTTACTCAACACAAAGAAATGCTCCCATCCTGCGAGCGATTAACACGGTATCGCCAGACGAATTATTTCGTCTGTAGCAACGAACAGGTTGATGATCAATGAAAAATGTTGTCTAAATCTTCCTGATATACTCTCTTTCCTTGTGGATATGATAAATTACCAGGATTGATCTAAGAAGATAAATTCTGGTACATAGCGTGTTCACTGCTTAAGCATAAAACAAGGTTAGTACACAGTTGGATTGTTAACAAACGCAGAAATAAGAACAAATGAATAGGTTAACAACAGTGATAAGTTTCGATTCAGGAGTGAATTAAAATAAAGGAGGACTGGAAAAATAAAGGAGGGCTAGAATTTCTGCCGACACAGATATGTTGGAGGGATCTACCGGGATAAAGATAAAGAGATAGGAAGAATGAAAGGAAAGGAATGTCATTTACTAAATACAAGAGAGAGTCTATAGAATGTCCATCAGTTTGGTCATCTAAGTTGCAGCCACTCTAAAGTTATCTTCAGGAATCCGACCTAACTACGGTGAGAGTGCTTAGGATGGCATGTGTTCTTTGAGATGAAAGCAGGACGGATTACTTTCTATATGTGATGATGTGTGTATAAAAAGTGTGTGTAAAAACTATATAAATCTATCCTAACGAGAGAGAGAGAGAGAGAAGTACCTTGAGGCTGTCAGAACAGAGAGAGAGATAATTTTACCGCCACAGTTTAAATATCGTAAAGATAATGATCAGTTATCTTATCGGTAGCTCTGTGTGATGTCCAAGAGGAAACGACAAGGATTTTACCATTTCCACAGAGATGTAGGGGATAGCAAGTAGATCCCTACCAAGGATAGATAACACCGTATATGAATAATTTTCTTCTGCTGGAAAAGGTGGGCACTACACCATTAAATGCAAAATATCTAATGATCATAGATTTACTTACAACCTCCAAAAGAACAGACCCTAATTTAGAATATTGACAACTGCAATGAATGTAATCTCTCAACAGTGAAGCGACTGTCGACTCTCTTGACTCCAAGAAAATTGTCTCTAGCGTTGAATGTCTTCGTGGGAAATTGTCCGATTGAATCATTGTCTGCAGGGAAATTGTGTCTTCAATGGGAAATTGTTCTTAGGGAGGTATTGTACTGACACTCCCCTTATTGTACTTTTCCTCTTCCTTTCAGACCAACACGTTTCAATTGGTAATTGTTTTCAACAGAGATGAGACATACGCCATTTTCAACTACGATCGTGTTCACCCCGTAAAAAAATCATTTTATCACGTGAGTGAAACGAAATTCATTCTTTTCTTTTTCTAATTGATTGATTTTATCCAAAGGGTTGTCAATTTTTTTAATCTATTTGCAACTATAACGTTTCATCGGGTCACGGCAACATATTTGCTCGCCTTGATGCTGGTGTAATCAGACCGACTATTCAACAGTATGTGTATATGTAGGTGAAAATTTCCAAATCTCAGGCAAAAAGTGCCAAATGATTTATTGCTCTAATTTTCTAAGTCATCCATAGATTTAGCCTTATCCTTAGTTATACACATAGTTACCTTAACGACATTTTTTTCTGAAAAAGCATTAAAATCAACTATTCAGATCAGAGATATCAACTGAATAATTGAAAAGACTTTAAACTCATAACAAATTTTACTGTTCAATCCTGATTACATGGAACATCCAATTTGGCAAGTATTAAACCAAATGACGAGTCACTTGCACACCTCAATTTTAGTTTTTCTCTACTGTTTGGTGAGCAAAATTGTGCACCAAGTTTTTTGTGCTTTCAATCCAATTGAAAGGAATTCATCAAGCACTTGATTCCAAGCTGTTAAGATAGCACCTCTGAGCTTCGATAACGGATTAAATAGCCTCCCACTTTTCCAGCAATCTCCATGCATTTTCGAAAGTATTGAAATCGTGACTGTTGGCTAGCCAGTCCCAAATGATTACAGCTTGCTCTTGAAGAAATCATTTGGTGACTTTTGCAGCATGAATAGGAGTATTATCATGCTGAAACATGAAGTGTGGGCTACCAATCCGAACACCTTCAACGACTAAATTCACCTTTCTCAGCAGATCCACGTATACTGCTGAATTTATACGCTCATCAATAAACTAGTGTCATCTTCCCACTATCATCTTCCTACAACATCCCAAATCATGACCCCATCAACTTCACTGGCACACTTTGAAATGGTCTCCTTTGGTAATTGTTGGTCAGGCTGTAATACTGAATACTATCAAGGCCATCCGTGTTGAACTTCTTTGACAGACTTCATCATACGAGGGATGACCCTCGTGTGATGAAGTCTGTCGAATTTCAGACAACGTTGTTTAGAGATCATTCTCTTAGTCTGGATTCTGACCTCTTAATTGTTTATCTGATGGTTAAATTTTGAATTTGAACCCTGTTTTTGCTTCCAGACGACACATTGATTGATTGGGGTTTTTGTGCAATGCTCTTATAACTGCCCCCTCATCACGATCGGACATCTTCGGTCTCCCACTTCTGTTCTTGGCTCCATAATTATCTTCATCACTCAAATTTGTCACAACTGTCTGACTTGGTTGAATTTGTTCGACTATTGCATGTTGCAACTGGCCTTCATTCTGAATTTCAAAAGTCTTACCACGTTCGAAATCGGCCAGCTTTGGTTTACTGTCTTTGTGTAAACTTGACAAGGTTAACACAATAGTAACCGATAAATTGAACTTTGAACCCTTTATATCACATCAATTGTCAATGCGTTTAAAGTTTAGTTGTAATGCAAATTTTCATTGATTAAAATTACATTAAAACTTTTCACTATCATTATTTCCTGTATCAGTAGTATTTTGTTTTGAGGGAAATGTCACTTTTTTTATATTACTTTACGTAACGATGATTCTAGATTTATCATACCAAAACATAGATCTTTTTATTATATATGGCTTCTGATGTATTTTACTAGATTTATTGTACCACGATGCCACCAGTTTTAATGTGATATCCCAAGGAGAGTTAGAAAAACTATCCGTTGTTTCAATGTTTTTCGCTCTTTCTAGGCGGGCATAAATGCAGGTTACAACAAAGGCTGGACGAATGTGATGCCGGGGCACAAAGCCGATCTGGATCTTTCTCAACTTCCTTTCATTGATTCCGGTAACCAGGAAGGACGATTCGTGTTTCGAGTAACCAAAGAAAAACCTGAAAGAGGTGGCTGCACTGCTTTACAAAGTAAGGAAAGCTATCTAGTATGATTCTTAATACATTATTGGTACTAGTGTGTGACTATAACATTATTATTACCTTTATGATTGGGCTTTGTCCCTTCTCGCGTTCGTAAGCTTGTTTTCATTCAGATTTCGGGAATAGACTACCACCGTTCTTTCTATATTTCATAAGTATTATTTGTGACGCTCATGCCCGATGATTTGTCAAGCGAGTGATAGAATGTGTACATCACTTTTCTCTACTCCTTACGTGTACATTTTTGGCGTTTTAATTTTGGTTTTCTGTTAATGAACTTAGAGAATTCGGGTTAGAATTGACCCTGTTCAAGTGGACATCCCTGAGTCGCCCGAGGAATTTGTTCCAGTAGTATGTTTCTCGACCCCAGATTCCTCCCTTGTTGTCCCTGGTGACGACCGATCTGCTATATTTGTTGTTTTGTTACTCAATGAGCATAAGAGGTTGCATTATATTCTTACTGCCAAGATGTATTTTTATCGTGACACAATTACTAAGTAGGTTGCCATCCATAGTCTTACTGAGTCTGGAACCCATGATTTATATTCAGATCGATGTGGGATTGCAAGAATGTTACAAGTTACAAAAGGGATATTTCTCACATATTCATTTCAAGTCTTGATTTGGTAAGAGTCCTTCAAATTATTATTATTATTATTATTATTATTATTATTATTATTATTATTATTATTATTATTATTATTATTATTATTATTATTATTCAGGTCATCTCGCTGCGTATCCCAAATCTGCTGGAATGTTTGGTGGTCGAATGCTTGAAGTCTCAGCACCATGCCTCCAAGATAACCTGACCCTCCGATGTCGTTTCAAGAGTAAAGGGGGCAGCCATATTAGCAGCTCTGCAACTATGATCAATCACATGAAAGCCAAGTGTGTTGTTCCTAGGTTATGGTTCAGAGGGAACATAACGCTGGAGTTCTCAACTGATGATGGGGAAACGGTTGCAGCTGTGACTCCATTCCATATAGGTATTGTATAACACAATTTCTTTCCTTGTATATCATGACTTCGTTAAATTGGAGCTTATAAAGAGTAAGAAGCATTAACACACCTACAATCCTAAGATAACGAATTTGAATCAGCATTTTTGATTTCAATCCACAATTTCGACGTGAAACTGGCCTCGTTTCTTGAATTGAGAAATAGGAGAGGGCAAAAATGGTCCTAACGTGTCTGAATATCTTTGGGGAAGCATTTTCATTATTAATATTTTACTAGTTCTTCTTTTCATCTTATTCTTATGACTCTAAAATTCTGGTTCTTTTGCATTCTACGACATTTGATATGTTCAGTGCCAAAGAGCGATAAATAAGGTTTCGCTATTTTACTTGTTAGGTTCGAAACAACTTTGTCTTTTTAAAAATTTACGCCCGACCCATTTTGTCCTCC
Source organism: Thysanoteuthis rhombus (assembly GCA_963457665.1). Taxonomy (NCBI): domain Eukaryota; kingdom Metazoa; phylum Mollusca; class Cephalopoda; order Oegopsida; family Thysanoteuthidae; genus Thysanoteuthis; species Thysanoteuthis major. The sequence goes on along the minus strand of OY735232.1, from coordinate 11,377,507 downwards.
GCACACAGCTGTGACTAATATCTATTTACTACCAATGCTATTTAGTTTCTGGAGAATTCCCATTGTTCGATACTTGGCTTATACACGTAAGTGAGGACGAAGAAACGTTGACACTGAAGGTTAGTAGGGAGTTGATATATAATCAAATTTTCATTTAAATTTGCTGATTGGGTTTCGTAACGGTTTCATGGCTTTATAGAAAATCAAAAAAATTATTATTTCAAAACTCGATTTATGGCCACAGAAGATTCAAAGTGTTAACTAGAATATTTAAGCAAACATTTTTTTAGAATAACAAAAATAAAAATCTAAGCAGATTAAATATTGAATACATCTATGTATATTTGTTCCAAGGTTTTAGGATTATGATGCTTTACATTGTACAGTTCTCCCTTACTATGCGAAAGTAGGGCGTTTCTATTCAGAAATATTTCGTGCACCGAAATGACATAAAACAAGCCATGAATTTATACGGGAGGGATTTTTTAACATTTTCTGACAAAAAATGATGAGTCGGGGTTGGGTAGTCGTATATGTAGGAGGCTGGGGTATGTGAGAGAGAGAGGGGGAGAATGTTTGCGCTGCGTCTGTAACAGCTTGTTCTTAAATGAACGCTGAACGCTGTTTTCATTTTTCAAATTGTGATACGAAAAATTGCATAAAGCTGGCGATACCTGGTCATGTAAAATAAAATTCAAATGATCGCTAGTATTATTTGAATTTCATTCTACACAACGAGGCAATTTACTCTGAATCAAATTTATATAAATTGAAATAATTCGGCAATAATTTTCAGTTGAGTCCTCATTTCTACACAGTTCTACCAAGTTTGATGCCGAGGGAAGTCGAGACTGCCAATCCAGATCGATTGAGTGTGTGGGACCAGAGAGACGCTAAGAAACTTGGTATCATCTGGGAACCCACTTTTCTTACGAGGAATGCAAATGCCAGAGTTGATGTGAATCTCATTGGTTACATGGAAACGAGGAAGACGGTAAATAATTATGATTAAGGAAATTATTTCCAGGTCACTCATTTATAAATCTCAAGAAAATTGCTGTGGTACTGTGACCCTGGATATCTTGCCTAAGAGTTTATATAAAAATCTCATATACTAGAGTTTTTCGGATGCTTTCCTGTAGTATGAATTACAAAAATACAATTTTTCTGGCTTCAAAAATGGAACTGTCGAAACGATTTTAATTCCTAATTGTCGTCTACTGATTCCATTTGAGTTCATTGCAGTAGGGAACGATGTAAGCCGAAATATCTTGTACCCTCTCTCACTGTCAATCAGATTGTCGTAGTGATAACGCAATGAACAAAAATGGATCAAATGAAGACAGTTCTTCGTTTCTTTTTTCACGCATCAATTTACTGGAAGCAATCAATCGATTTGCTCTGAACATTGCATTGCATAAAGATTTAAGTGTTGCGTTCCCAACCCAGTGAGCGAAACCAGGACCATTGTAATTAGGGTACTTATTCGCCTACCCTTAAAGGCAAATCCAACGCAAGGTCAAGTTTAATTTTTGGCCCATGATGTAGCCAGGTACTTATTCCTGTCCACGGATAAAGATAGAAGATCAGATACTGATACTATCCCGCAGTAATCAGGTTGAGAATGGTGCTTTTGAAATTTTTAGAAAAAAATTCTCAGGATATTGACGTTCCTCAAACTTTATACTTTATACTAATATTTTCTGTATTTCTTGTATCATAGATGTTTATATTACAGGAATCAATTGTGTTCATTTATTACAAAAATTGTCTTTCCTTTTTTTTCTCTTTTGTATTAGTTCTACTACAAAACCCTGACAAAATTGGGTTCAAATATCCGAAATAGGGATGGCCGATTCTCTTTCAAGCCGGACAGACATCGATGCTCAGAAAATGATTGCAATTTCCAAGTTGGAATGATTGAAGTGAAATTGACAGACGCTTCTTGGGCAAACAATAGTCTGTATGTAATCAAACTTTATGCTTATCTCATTATATTGTCATTGTACATACCGTATTTCCCGACGTACATTCAAATGAACAAAAAAATATGCAAAGATCACTATGCACTGGTATTATGACTACGAAATCGTGTACCGAAATTCGAAATAGAAATAGACATCTCTTGGGCTTGAATAAGTTGCAATGGGAGTTAGTCCTTCAAATACCATTGTGAATCATGCGTCTTATATGTCGGCAAATACGGTAATATCTAAATACGTAGAAACAGTAAAAAGCTACCAACCTTGACAAAGACCAGTCTGTCGGGGATATAGCTAGCCTAGGAGTTGATTAAATACTAGAATATACCTGTAATAATGACGGTGTTATTTATGTATTGATTATCACTATCACGTTAAAAATTTTCGTCTATTTTCATATTTCAACATAGTAAAGACAAAAATATAATAGTGCAATAACAAAATTACACTTTGTAAAATAAGATTGTTATATTTGCTGCTGCATATTGATTGATATTTTTAGTATTTTATCATTATATATTGTATATCTATGTATACCGACTGAATGTCTGCGTGTATTACATTATACTAGAACAATTCTTAAAAATGCGCTGAAGCAGCAACCATACAACCCAAACTCACGAGCCGCCACTGCACTTGTACCAACCATGGAAGACACTACGCATATGCAATTCTTCACGATACCGACGGATGGGTTTGTTTGTTGGAGCTTAAATGGGGTGTGCTGATCCGTCAAATAACTGATTTAACATCTTTGCGTTAAGCGCACTGCCCCTAAGATGATTGACTTTACACAAACCGACAACTTTAGCTTTGTTGTAAATCTGTAAAAATCAACCAATTTTAATAAAATTTACGTAATCTTGTCAAGACCCTTATTGTGAGGAGCCTAGTTTCATCGAGTCATGAAAATTGCCCAGAAATTCGATAGTTTTGTAGAATTTTTACTTCGAATTTAGTATTTAAACCACCGAACCAAATTACGCGTAACTTTTCAGACACATGTTTCCTGACACTGCAAATGTTTCTGTTTTTTTTAAAAGGAAAGATGCCCCAATTTATAAACTTTAACGAAGCTTTTACTGTGGGTAATGCAGAAGATTTTAAAACCTAGGCACATGAGGTTTATACTTGCAAATAAAGGTGAAAGTTCGTTTCGTTTTGTCATCGAGTGGTGGTTCGGATGCACTTTTTTCGCAAACGATAATTGTTATAGCTAAGGTAAAAACTTCTGAAGCACATTTAACCAGTTTCACGTAATTACTTATTGCTTCATGCAATGTATCAAAAAGAAAGGTTTACTACTGATAAAGAACAGTCCAACCTTTTAATAATAGATGAGAAAATGCAAATCTCCTCGCAATAACAGACATCACCGGAATGATTGTCAAACAACACGCTTTACTAACACACACACGATTGTACACACAAAAATATGCTTTGATACTGGCTATACGTTGTTGCTCTGAACGTCAAGCACCAACATTTAGATGGATTTTTATAATGCGTAAAATTATTTCAGGTTATTTATAAGATTAGTAATGTGAGTAAAAAAATGTGCCAGGCTATTGCATGCATTCCCCCTACTGCTCGTTCTTTACCTGGGATGTATATTGTGGGCAGTACCAAGCTTTTCTGTAGTTCATTTCATGAGATGTTTCGTTTTTTGTTTTTTTGTTTTTTTGTTTTGTTTTGTTGGTTTTTTTTGTAATCGTTACGAAGAAAAGGGAACATCTTCTACGGATGTAGCTTACTTGATGCGTCAAAAGGCCTTCCGGCTGATGTTTGTTTTTTCATTGCTTCCATGTTGGCACACCAAAAAGGATTTAAAAAATCTTCAAATCTCTCTTTGCTGTGATCCTGTACACTTCGTGATTCATCATTTTAATAATCAATTTAATGAAAATACCATCTGTGACACCTCTTGACACGACTGGTTCTCAAATGTTAATGAAACGTATGACAGGTAATGTCAGGGGGTTTGTTTCTGTTCAAAAACCAGTAGTGATGGAGGGAATGGCAAAGATTTTGTTCATGTTTGGAAACTAGTTGTATTATGAAGTGACGGGGATAAAAATTACCCCCCCCCCCGATGAGATTAATACGTTATTCTGACTTAATCGAACCAGCTCTCAAATCGATGGAATGATCTTGACAGCACCCAACACCTAATCATCAAGGTTGTTTCACTAAGATGAAACTCGATCTTTATGACTGTCTCAAATATGGTTGACTATATCGAATCAATTTTTAAACCTAGGCCCATGTTCGGACTTATCCCTACCACTTCAAAAATACTGCGTATAGAAAGGTTGGCCAAACTGCATCTCACGAGACACATATATATATAAAATTTTATTATGCGTAAAATTATTTCAGGTTATTTATAAGATTAGTAATGTGAGTAAAAAAATGTGCCAGGCTATTGCATGCATTCCCCCTACTATATATATATATATATATATATATATATATATATATATATATATATATATATATATATATATATATATATACTGAAACTAATAATACGTATATGAATGGATGTTATTTTGTACATATATTAGAAACCATTGGCCAAAACAGTCACCAAAAGTGCCGAAATAGTTTAAGCTGGTGTGACTGGCTGGCTATGTATGTATGTATCAAGCGTATAGGCCGTACTAATGAAGCTAGAAGGCTGAAAACACTTACTCTTTATTATGTATAGAAAAAAATTTTTCATTAAAATCCCCCTTTAAATAGGTTTTTAGTTTGGGGTTCAATTTGAAATGTAAGTTTATGCTAAATCGATATATTTGGGTCCGATAGCATTTCCCCTTTTCCTTTAAAAATTCAGACGTTCTTAGTGATCTCTGTCCAATAAAGTACGACAAAGTTAACCAATTCATCTTCCTAATTCTTTAATTGATCATCCCCAACACGACACGCTTATCAAAAGACATAGGTTATGTGATGGTTTCTATTTAGTGACTAACCAGACCTGTTAATTTTTGTTTAACAAAATGTATATGTAACAATGAAAAAGTGAGTGTGTAAATGTTTGTTAATGCCTTTTGGCTTGCATTAAACAACTTTGGCTCCACCCCTGGCGTATAGCATTTTTTGTCGTGGGGTAGGGATAAATACTTCTCTTATTTTTGGCACAGGTTCTTGACCACTAAAATCTTACCTATCGGTTGGTTTGTGGCGGACAAGCTTCAACATACCTTAGGCCGTGACTGGCCAAACGAAAAATGCAAAGAAATGAAGAATGACCACGAACACTATTCAGGTTGGCTCTCTGGGCTTGGTAAATGTCCGTGCACTCTTGACCAGGCTATTGCAGATTTTGGCAGATGGATCCCAGCCGCTGATTGCAATATATTTTCTGTATCTACATGCACTTTTCATGAAAGTGCAGTCCACTGCGTACGCTCAACTGAAACTACGTGAGTATTTCGCTTTTTTTCCAATAGAAAGTCGCTTATCATAATTATGGTTATCAAACTGTTATTGCTATCGATCTGAAATAATTCATTTAAAGTGATCACAATAAGCGACTTCCTCTATTTATCACTCGCTTAACCTCTTAATTGCAGATGTTTGAAATTTCCGTCATTGCAGAGCTATAATTGAGTCAATAAAATTTCTGTTTTATCATGATTGATGGTAACTCAATTTGTATAAGGGCTTTTATCTTGCAATGGATTAATTGTAATGGATCATCTTGCAATGAACAAAGACTTTCATGTTTCAATGGTTTACTATTACACTTGCCACCTTCCACTGTTAATGGGTAAATGTTATCAACTTGGCTATCGTAATGTACTTTCTCCAGTTTTGCGTTTTCGATTTTGATCGTTGTGTGTTTATTTCCGACGTGTTTGTTGTACATAATTCTTGTTTTGTCTAAATTCATGTGGAGGTCTACTTTCTTGCTTTCTTCATTCGGTTCATCTGGTATTAGTTGGAGGTCGTGAAGGCTCTCTGCAAAAAGGACAATATCGTCTCTAAATCTGCTTAGGTATTCACCGTCTATTCTGATTCTTTCATTTCCCCAGTCTAGATTTCGAATTTCATCTCGAGGCAGGCTGTGAAAGGTTCGGGTGAGCTGGTTGTCTTGCCCTTTTGGGGACTGAAAGGACTCTGAATCTTTGTGTAGCATTATCGAGGGGCTGCTATGACGGTGTTGAAGTAATCTGATATGTACGGGGTCTACATATTGGGAATTTCTACTGAGTCAAGGCCTTCTTGAAGTCGATAAATGCTATTGCAAGTGGTGTATTGTATTCTGCTACTTTCTCCTCTAGTTGATTTATCAAATGAAGATGGTCCATGGTCGAGTAGCTTCTTCGAAAGCCAGCTTGCTCCCGTGGTTGGTTTTCATCTGGTATTTGATGATTTGGTTAGTGATAACTTTGTTGATGCAGTTGAATTGACATTAAAAAAATTTTCTATAAAAATGTATTTATTCATTAAATGAAATAAACCCATGCATGTCTGCATGATCAATTTCCGTTAATATCCAAGGCTTTTCAGATTAGCTCAATCAGAAAGACAGCCCCCTGGCAATCAGTTTGTGAGTTTAAGTCACGGTAGAGGAATATGGATTTTATGTATCCTGTTGTTGTTACGGTCAACTCCCGACTTTGTACTGGAGTTTGACAAAAACTCCACGTTGGTTCTTCATTAGGAAAAGAATCCCCCATACATTGCTCGTAGATCATTATTACTGAAGTAAGTTCAATCCTCACAGAGTGTTCCACCCTTCCAAACTATGCTATGCTTAGTAAAAAGCTACATCAATAACATGCTTATAACTATCATTGTGTAATTTAAACATCTTCTATTTGCCAAGAATAAAACTAATGTATGACTTCGTAACTATTCTTTTTCATGCCAATAACTGCAAAATAAGTGCATACATCTCCTAATTTTAAACTAAATTGGGAATAAATGTGAGCTGTAGTTATATATCAATACTGAATCTTCTTCAAGTTATAATTTGAAACGATATTTTTACATGTTTATCTACAACAGACCGACTTCATCAGGGAATCAATGTTGCTATCGCAAAGACGGCAGCTTGATGTATAGTAGTGACACGAAGTATGGCAGTACCCCTGACAAGGCGGCAGTGTTGGGCAAACATCCTTTTGATAAACTCAACCAGGTACCAGAATTGTCTCACTGGGTGTGGGACGTCATACCTTATTACTATTGCTGTTTGTGGGGTTCTCTGTGTAATTCCTATATGGTGGAAAGACCGACTCGCAATTGCAAAGGGTACCAGCTACCAATCATCAGTAAGTATTGCAATAAACTCTCGTTGTAACGGCACTCGTTCTTACGGCACTTTTTAATGACACGCACATTCTACCGGTACATTTGTTTTTATATTCTCGCAAGACTATTATCGAAGATCACTTTGCAATAACAGCATTTGAAAGTTCCTGTGCATTATTTAAAAAAATAAAATTAGTAAATCTTAAAAATAATGACGCATAGAGGCTGTGGAAGGTTGGTCAGAATGAATTTTTGTCGGTACGTTTTGGTTTTCCATTATAAATATTTTTGTTTTCCATAATAAACATACTTTGTATAAAATTGCCCATTATAAAAGAAAAATGACACTCTTAAATCCCGATGATGTCTTCGATTCTGATAACTACAAAATCATGTCCTGCGTTCGAAAGTCTGTAAACTAGATACTATTTTCAAGGATTTTTTCGACTTGCTCAGATCAAATATTACTGTCGGGTGACGAATTTTGATTCTAGATCATGGACGAGAACTTACAGACTTTTAGTCTGGGTGGACAGCTTCCTCAAACAAAGCATTAATTTTTTGGCTTCTGGACAAAATAACGGGAGCACCTTCAACTACCTTATACACCAAGCAGGCTAAAAATATACAGGGAAATAACTACTTAAATATCTGATCTACTCAAATATTGGAAGTCTTCCATTATTTAACAAATACATAGTCGTACAAGCCAGGCGGTGGAGAACAACTGCTTCACCAAATTCAGCCAAAACAGTGTGAAGTCTCACGGAAATCAAGCCCTTTGCCCCTTTGGTCATGTTGATAGAATTGCCTCTGATTTGTAATTGACCAAAAATGTATCCCCCCTTCCTCTCTCTTTCTTCCTCTCTCTTTCTTCCTCTCTCCGTCTACCTCTACCCTCGAATATTGTACTTGTAAAAATGTCGATACCACGTAGAGTAGCTATCTAACAATGGAAATGGAGAAATATTTTGTAATAGCTTTGACATTTGATCGACATAATACTTATAAAAACCATTGTGGAGCGTTCTTAAAAATGACAACAATTATATTTTTGTTTTCATTCCTTATTTAATGCTGCGCCACGAGAGAGAAGGAAATTACGTGCCAAACGCCTAGTTCCCGAGGAAGTGGTAAGAAAAGATTGTCATGAAATGTCAGAGACGTTTTATGACATGGTCCGTCATTGTTGTTGTTCTTCTTCTCGAATATACCAAAAATATAATCTTACAAATTGTAGGGAAAGCCCTCAGAAAAATTGCTTGCTATTATGATTTGTTTTGTTTTTGTTTTTTTGTTTTTTTGTATTTGTTTTTTTTTTTGTTTGTTTGATACTGAGGGGAGTATTTTTTTAATTCATATTTAAACAAGAAAAGTACCCGTCATGAATACGTTGAATAGTGCTGTTTTAATCGATACGTGTTTTGATGTAGTACGGTTAAGGTACGCTTTTAGAAAACACAAAATTTTGTGATTGTCTCGATTATATGGAAGAAATGTTATTCTTGACTTTTAAGGATCAAAATCGATATAGATTTTCATTTTACATTGTAAGGATCTAAATATGGGGAAAATTTCTTTTCACCTTTAGACGTCACTATCGAATATCGAGGAGATTTTTTTTTCATCCTTAGATGTCAGTATGTATGAGGAACTTTTTTTCACTTTCCAGTGTCAAACTTGCAGGGACTTTTTTTTTCAAGGGTTAAAATCTTGGACAGGTATTTTTTTTCTCCATATTTTAGGGGGTAATTTTTTTTCACTTTTAGGGATCAGTATTGAAGGGGTGATTTTTTTCCACTGTTAGGGGTCAAAATCCAAGGGATTTTTCAAACTTTTAGGTTAATCCCTTTAACCAGTGGAAGAAAAAACTTTCTTTTTTCGCTTTCAGGGGAAAAATGGACGGAAGGTAATTTTCTTAACTTTCAAGTGTCAAAATCGAGGGGAAGATGTTTTTCTCCCACTTTTAGAGGTCGAAATCAAAAGGATTTTTTTAGAGGAGGAGGAAAGATTTTTTCTCTCAGAGATAAAAATCGGGGAATTTCAAGGGTCCAAATTTAAGGAAATTTTTTTTTCAACTTTTAGCGGTCGAAGTTGAAGGATGAGGGGTCAAAATAAAGTATGAACTTTTTTCACTTTTGAGGGTTAAAATCGATGAAGAAATTTTTTATCACTTTCGGTGTCGAGGTGGAAGTGATATTAAATTAATTTCAAAGACAAATTAAATTAAACGCTATCTGGTTTCCATTTATCTCTCATTCTATTTCTTCTTTAGCCAGCATTTCAATTTCCACTTCATGGGTCAAAATCGAGGAGTAACTTTTTTCCTTTTAACATCCTAAGGGTCAAAATTGAAGGGTGAACTTTTGTCTCTTTTATTGGTCCAGATCGAGGGGAACTCTTCCCCCTTTTGACATCAATACCATTCCCTCTTTAGCATCAACCCCAAGATTAACCACCCGTTTCCAACATTACTCCTCTTTAACGATAGTCCCCTTTATTTTGACATTACTCTCCTTTTCCTTAATATTCAACCCCCATTTTCAACATAACACCTATCCTTTTAAACGTTCCACTCTTTTGTTTAATATCAGCCCCCTTTTACTTTTAACTTCTAACATTAACGCCCGTTTGCAACTTTGCTACCCCGTGACCACTCATTTAATATTAATCCTTTTCTTGCATAATTCCCTCCTTTTTTCAATAGCCCGACCCTTTTCCCCGTTAGCCGAACATCTTTTTGTTGATAAGCACCCCAATTTTTAAACATTAGCTCCCCCCTCCTTTACTTAACAGCGTAAAAGATGGTATTGAATCGATTTCAAAGACATTAGATTAAACGCTATTCAATTTCCATTCATTTATCTTTCTATTTCTTTTTAGGTTTGCAATTTACCTGCCCGTTTGGGTAGGTTGTAGTCTAGTGTGTATAAAATAAGTCATTAAATTTTTAAACCGGTGCAGATTTTTATGGACACTCCGTATATATGTATATTGATACTTGTGTTTTACATATGGGTATTATTGTACGATGGTATGGTTTCAATAAAACAAAAAGTAGAGGAATTTGAAGTCTGCTCAATATTTATTTATCCGTTTTTTGTGTCAGTCACAATATTTGGAGACCCACATATCATCACATCTTATGGTTTTGGTTACACAATGCAAGCAATTGGGACTTATTGGCTTTTAACAACTACAGCTGTCAACTATGTAGAGCCTATCGAGTTGCAAGGAATGTTTGTTCTTTCCAACTTGACGAAAGGTAAGTGATGAAAATTGTTCTTTTTCAGTCCGAATTTTCAAAAATATACTCTGTCTTTATTGGTTATATACATGAGCTGGTGTCCCACTTAAAAGGAATATCGTTTACAATGTATAGTTTGGCCAGTTGTTCAAGAACAGAATCAGATATTTGTAATACTCAGTCCTTTTTATGTAAATCCATTATAGAGATTATAGTGATCAGAATCTGTGGTCCAAATGTGCTTTGCTCAAGCGGAATCCATGGTTCATGCTCGAATTCACGCATACACACTGACGTCCACACATGCACATGCATATGTACATTCAAACACTCACACACACACACACACACACACACGCATATATATATATATATTTTCGCATACTGCATATATTGGTCCATTCGTCAATGTGATTTTCTTCCAATATAAAAAGAGATACACAAACATGAGCACATTCATGAACATGCATACCCACATATGTGCACATTCATACGTACACATACATATGCACATCCATAAATACTTAAACATACGTACATACATAAATATGCACACAAATGCATATTAGAAAACACACATATATGCACATTCATAAACACACATATACGCACTTTCATAAACAAACAGCTAGATTTGATAAAGAAATTATATTCATATTGATCCACGATTGTCACTTTTTCCGTAGTTGGTGGTAAACAGTTTAGCAAATTACAAGCCATCAGTTTGAAGAATTCCAAGGGTGACGTTATTGAGGTGAGAATGAGGGAGCCCTATAACCTCGTTGTCCGTCTTGATGTCTTGGTAAATGGTAACTACATCAGGTTCAATAAGGAACATGGTTTCATCCACGTCTTTCAAAGTGAGTCAAATTCATTATTTCCTTTCTTTACCATATGCTAAAATGTTATTGAATATTTTTTTAAATGCTTTTCAACAACGTTTGAGGAAGGTAAATGTATACCGTGTCTGATGGCATATAAGACCCCCACCTTATTCCAGAAGGGAATATTCAGAAAAAATGACAAAACAATCCATAACTAACATATTAATTAATTTTGAAGAGACCAATAGTATTTATACACTGAACGCCTTTTTACTCTCGAATTTCAGTCTCAAAGATTATCAATTAGTCAGTAACAGTCGAGACAACAAACTTTGAATCTCCAATTTGATTAAAACGTAATGCGTTAACTCAGTCAGGCTTCAGAATAAATAAAAATGGTTACAGTTCTAACGGTTCGCCTGGGCAGGTGTAGTAACGACTGCTAGAGCTCTCAAGATGTCTTACTTATGGAGAATCCATTCCTATCCCATAACACTAACTGTTACGCTATGCTTTCAACTTCGATAGATGACATTTTTCAGGGTATATTTCAAGATTACCTGTTTCAGGTCTTAACTACCCAAGAAATTCTGATGCACAAATCTTTATGTACTTAACAAACTTCCCGAACATCTGGTCTCTTAGACCTAAGTCATACTGGATCATTGATCATTCCTCTATTTTCTTAAGAATTCTAATATCTATATTGCTAAACTCCTAAACCAGACTTTCATTTCAGCCCTGCACTTTTGGCCAACGGAGGAAATGTCACTTTACCTCACGTATTCTTGTCCCGACTCACATCGCATATACCACTATCTCGGGTTTTCTGTCTATCTCTTTCTTTTCTAAGGGAATATTTCCCATTTGGGATTTCTCTGAAACGCTGCCTTCGAGCTGACACATGTCAGTGAAGGCTATTGCGCAAATGAATGGGGAGGGTGTTCTAATTGAGTGACACCCCTAACTGTGAGTTAACTACCCGGCTCAACTCTGAGTGGTAACTATTATCCATGTTGTAAAGTCTACTCAACATCTCATTCTATATTGCTTTAAAACGATAAAGATAAATGATTTTCTTCTAAAATATTTTCAGACATGGCCATATTTGACAACAACCAAAATGGTCGACAGCAGAACTTTACCATTATCACTGACAGAGGCATTGGAATCAAAATTGCTGAAGAACACGGAACAATGCCGCTAATTTTAACCATTCCACCAATGTATAAGGTTTGTCATGATATATATAAAATTTGATGAGCTGAAATGAACCAAGTTTTACACGAAGTCACATTTATGGAGCCTGTCAGTTAACAACTCCTTTGCAATTGCTTGATGACCAGTGTGCTATGAGCAGATAAAAACATTGTCAGAGGTCTGTGCACTTACAATCATCCAAAATGCGTGAGATGCCTGTTACGGTATTCCATACTCCACTTATCTAAGAAGAGCAACATATCAACAAAAGCATATACGAATGATTTACGCATTTCCAGCTAGATTTACATGCAGTTTAAACTCTTTAAATTACACAGAGTATGTCCATACCTGTTTTATTTTTCTGTGCAAGACAATAGAAACTTGCAAGTCAGCAATTGGTGGTAAAATGGATAATATCACCCATCATGCAACTCAACGACCCGCTTTTTAATCTTACCTTAGACCAAAACTCATCAATTACCCCTCATAAACATTTCAGAAATGCAGTATTTCATAAACCCAATCCGAATATGAGTGTCCTGGGTGGTAGACGACCTTGACCAATAGCGTATCTAGAAGGGGAGCATATTATTCATTAGTGGTGCCAATTCAAAAATGTCTTCACTCTTTAGTCCCCTTATGCAATTTGTATTTCGTAGAAGGAATCAAAGAATAAAATTTGAATTCCCATATTCACAGTTGGCTTGTGAGGTGGATTATAATTCATAATTATATTTTCTTCATATTGCTTCGTTTTGTTTCTAAAATATAAAATGATTACATAACACATATGCTGTTAGTGTTTTTATTTTGAATACAATATATTTATTTATGAATCAACTGTATAAATTGTTGTGCTTTGATTTTAAAGTAAAAACAAAAATTATGTATTTCCTTTAAAATTGTATCTTCCTGGTGTTTTGATTTTAAATACAGATAGAAATGTAGAATGAATTGAGAATTATTTGTCAAGTGTCTCTGCGCCTTACATTTTTATCTCCTAATGTCAAAATTTATTTATATACTTTCAAGATTTTTGTTTTTTTTGTTTTTCATTACTTTTCGGTACACCGTTTTATTGTTTCCCAAAAGAAAAAGATTGACTGTGTTATTTCGGATTATTTCAGGGTAAGATCAGAGGCCTTTTTGGGAACTGGAGTGACCCCAACCCCACCGGATTATCTTTTAGGAACGGAACAATCGTCGATATTAATGATGATGATGCGATGCAAAAATACATCAATGAATGTAAGTTGATTTAGACAGATATAAACTTAGATCGTATCAACATAGATAAATCGATAGATATGAACATGGATAAATTGATTAATAAATAGATGAGTGGATAGATGAGATGAGATAGATAGATAGATAGGTAGATAGATAGGTAGATAGATATGAGCAGACAAATAGATATGACCAGATTTTTTTTTCAATACTAGAACTAAAAAATACGATTCAAGCGCCAGTGAAAAATACTGGATCATAAATTACTTTCTTATTGGTGATGTTTGAAATTTGTTCTCTTAAGGATTAAGAAACGATTAACTTCGTTATTTCGAGAAAAAATTCAAATCGTAATCAAATCAATTAGAGTAGGAATTTGAAAATCTATATTTATGTTCTGTTAATGAATATACGTAGTTATTTGATCGTATATAATTGATTTGTTTATTTTTCAGGGAAAGTAGAAGCGAAGGAGAGTTTATTTCATCACTATGTTCCTGCTGATCAGAGTTTTAAGTATGACAATGTCAAGACCCAGCCAATCCCACACGATATTCAAGATGTCTGCGGGAAAGGTCACTACAGTGAACTTTGCAAACACGACTACATTGTATCGAACAACAGGAATGTTGCTTTGGTCTCGAAGCACACAATAGACATGTATGAGTTTCTCAAGAGCAATCAAAAACAAGGTACGCATTGTTGAAATCGTCAACCAAAATTGTCAATATATGTAGGTTTTTCTATTTTCAAGTTGGTTTTGGCTGGCTGGCTATGTGTGATCATGCGTACAGGCTGCACCAATAGAGCTAGAGAGCTGAAAATTGAAACATTTATTCCTTATTACGTCTAGGAAAACGTCTTTTTTGTTTTTGAATTTTTTTTAAATCCCCCCCTTTAAATCGGTAATTAGTAGGGGGTCTTATGCTTGTTTTTTTTTTTATTCTGACGTTTTTAGTGATCGTCCCCTTTTCCAATTTTTAATTGATCATCCTGACATGACAATTTCCATTGAGTTACTAACCAGACCTATTATGCATTGATATAGATTAATAAACAAAAGACAAACGAGGTTGCTATCCAGACCCACTTAGAAGACATGCTTTCGATTGAGGATTTTCAAGGTGGTTGGGCTTTCCCACTTGGAAAGATTGGTGTTCCTACCTACTCCATGTGCCTTATGCTAACCGACGTGCAGGTGGTCCAACGATCAGCAGCACGGAAAACGGAATCGGCAAATCTAATTCAAATTTACCCCCTCCCCGCCAGCAGTGGACGCCCATGAAAATATTAATGTTTATACGAAGAAGGGCGGCAACTTACAAATAAGATAACTAGTCATGTAAATATGATTATGGCTTACCTTCCACAAGAATTCTTCGGACTATATAATCCATGCTGAGGGAGTGGGAGGGCTTTTGTTGTTGTTTCACTGTTTCGACAGGTCCATTCTCCAGCTTTCTCCGATTGTACAATCCGTATGGAACGCGAGAACCCCTTTTTTTTCTATTTGCTACTTTTTTTCATTTTCTCTACTCGATTCTCCACATTTTCTTTCTATATGGACTGTACATCTGAAGAAGATCGTTTATTCGATTTTAAGTTTCCAGTCGCATGCCTAGTTTATATATATATATATATATATATATATATATATATATATATATATATATATATATATATATATTGATTATTTGTGCTCGATACTTTTGAACTCAGCTATCGCGAATATGCTTGATGATCAATAAAACTATACTCATATTGAGGTGAGACCAACTACGAGAACAAGCTGGCCCAAGGAAAAGCTACTCAACCTTTGACCATCTCCATTTAGTAAACCATCTAAACGAGAGGGTGAAGATCTTGTTAATTCTGCAACAGCAAACGGGTTTAAAATCATAAACACCTTCTTCAAAAAGGAAGCCAATGGGAAATAGACTTGGAGCAACCCCCATCACGAAACAAAAAACGAAATAGACTACATCTTAGCAAACTAGAGCGACACCGTCAAATATGCTCAGGTCTAAAATCAAATCAATGTAGGAGGTGACCACAGAATGATAAGATGCATAGTTTAAATTGAGACCCAGATAGAACGCATGAAAATGCTCTGCATCAAACTGCTACGACTTGGCGTACAAAAATTAACAGGATGCACAACCCAATGATTCAAGCTGGAACTAGAAAATAGATATGAACTTCTCACCGAACAAGAAAAGAACATCAACGAGCTCAGCCCCAATATAACAACCACTTCAATTGAAATCGCCAATATGTTCATGCCAAACAGCACACAAACAAGACTTAAACTTTCAGAAGAAACCAAAAGTTCCATGGAAAAAAATTGATGCAACTGAACTGAACAAAATCATCCGTGAGAAACGAAGAGAAGATCAAAGGACATATACAGCAGTCATTGAAAGTATTCTCGAAAATGGTAGGGGCTTCAAAACTATTGGAAAATCCCTCGGTTAAGGAAGAAAGCAAATAGAAACCTAACAACGGATGCGGACCAGATAGTCAAACGTACCCAAGAATTTTACAAAAACCTTTATTTCACCAAACAAAGTACGCGGAAAAATGAACACGAAATACAATCCGAGAGTAATGTATTCGCAGATTACCCAGAAGTTACTCCACAGGAAGTGAAGCATGCATTCAAATAAACAAAGAAAGAAAAGGTACTTGGACGCGATAACATCATCATCGACCAACTAAAAAGGCTGGAAAAGTCATTACAAGGAAACTAGCCATTCTTTTCAAACTCACCGCAATCATAATGCTGTAATATAAAGGAGGAAATCCGAAAGACCTTAACAACTACAGCCCAATAAACCTACTCAACTGTATCTACAAACACTTCACCAAATGATTATCAACCAAATCATCAAAATGCTAGATGAAAACTAGCTGGCTTCAGGAAAAGCTATTCAACCATCGGTCATCTCCATTCCGTAAGCCAACTAAAAGAGAAAGCAGCAGAATATAGAATGCCACTCGCTGTAGCATGTTGACTTTAAGCCATTGACGCAATAGTGCAAAGTGTAGACCCCATATATGTCCAAAATATTACAACATATCTACCGGTACAACACTTCCTTTAAAAGGCCACATAAAGATCCTTCCAACAAGAAAAAAGAGTGAGACAAGGAGATACTCACTCACCCAAACTCTTCATAACCTGCCTTGAGATAATATCCTGAAATCTACATTGGAAATACAAAGGAATCACCATAGCCGGAGAATACCCAAGTAGCCTCAGATTTGCTGACGACATCGTCCTCTTCGCTAAAAACCTTCGTGATCTCCAAATAATGTTAGATTAAAGCAAGAAAGTTGGCCTCAACCCGAAATTCGGCAAAACGAATGTGATGTACAACAAATATGTTGAGGTCAAAGACAACGAACAAATTCGAAAACACAGAGTTGAAAGAAAGTAAACCACTACATCTACCCATGAAATCCTTAAAAGATATCAAACGAAGAATCATACAAAGTTTTGCAAGCTTCCTATGGAGTAGGATCGACTTTCGAGGACAAGAAAATCGCAATAGTTCTAAAAAAGAAGGGTATATAACCAATGCTCCACCGGTAGTCACCTATGGAACAGAGATATATGACCTGACCAAAAGATTGATCCTCAAACTGAAAACCATGCAACCTGCACATGAGAGAATCATGCTCAATCATGAACAGATCATAAGATAGCACAGTATAATAGAGAAAAAACAGGAGTTCGATATCATAGAAACCATTAAAAAAACTCAAATGGTTGAAAATGTTGCAAGAAAGTCAGATAACCACTGGACATCACGACTCACAACATGGATCTTCAGAGATCATAAGTGGAATTGTGGCTGACAGAGAGTGAGATGGCGTGACGAGCAAGACAAGTTCAGAAAGTACTGACTCTGCAATGCCCATGATAGAGAGGTCTGGCGAACGATTAAAAAGATTGATTATGATGATACATACAAAAGTTGCTATAACAATTGCGTTAGAAGTAGGAGAAAAACCCACCGATGGTGATGAGTATTTTGGATTCTGTAATTTAGTGTGGGCTGATTTTTAACCCCGGGATTTTTCGGGGGTGGATAGAGTGAGCTCGTTTTTTTTCATAAAGCCAACTAATTTGGACGTTATCTTTAAAATTATACCTTTCCAATAGTCAGACTGCAGTAGAATTTCGGTGTGTTATCGAGCACATTTGTTACTAAAAAACATAGGAAAAAACTTGTCTAGAGTGAATAATTAACAAGTATAGGCACTATAAATATTTTGAGGCAATCTTGAAAATTATACACCCTGGGCCATGAAAAAATTGGCAACATATTTTCTTTTAAACACTTATATCGAGGATGCATACAAAATCCTTCTAAGTGCTCTTAATAAGTTCCCACACGACTCTAGTAGAGCTAAATTCCAGCCCACATTAATTGATTCATATACAAAGATGTTATACATGTTATACATTATATAAATGTAATACATTATTCATTATACATGTAATATATCATACATAGTACAGCGATATAAGTTATTTAAGTTTATTCTATTCAACGAAGGGTGGGGCAGGGCCGACAAAATCAGATGGTAGGGGGTCTTACTAAAGGGGTCCGGTTGGTAGATATGCCGGTCCTGAGTGTAAATTTATGGTTTATTGATATTTTTTGTTGTTTCATCCAATTTTTAATATACTTATTGTTTGTTACTTAATATACTTATTGTTTGTTACCAGCGGCTAATTGTGGGCAGTTAGAAGTCAAATATGGCAGATTTGACCGTGCGAATTATTCTTATGGAAGTAATGTCCATATAATCGGCTGTCATCAAGGCTTCATACTGAAAGGTCACTCTGATTATGTATGTTTAAAGAAAGAAGAAAGTTTCGAGTGGGTCCCTCAGGTGGATGCCGTATGTGTTCGTAAGTAATACTATTCGACTCTCTCTCTCTCTCTCTCTCTCTCTCTCTCTCTCTCTCTCTCTCTCTCTCTCAAAAACAGGCGTGCATCACACACACACACACACACGCACACACACACACACACACATATATATATATATATATATATATATATATATATCACGCACACACACTCTCTGTCTTGTCAGTTTCTAGGTTACGCACTCGTATGTCATGGGTGACATTAAGTAATTGGGCAAATGGGCAGGATCATAGTGAGAATAAGGGAAACAGATGGAGCAAAAAGCTAACTGAGACAGTAAACGCAGTAAGAAAATAAACAGGATGAAGAGATGAGAAAAGTTTGCCTGTAAAACATGGTACTCATCGTGGAAGGGGGTGTGAATTTCCTCCGCTATCTGAAAGTAGTGCTCATATTTTAAAAAATTCAAGCGTTCCAAGATCAGAATAATGGTGATGTGTTCAGCTGTCGTTGGGTGGTGGAAGGTACCGAAGACTGGGTGTAGAAGAGAAAAATATACACAGCGCTTCTCTAAGGACTGCAAAACAAACGCTGGACGTTACTTTCGCTTTTCGCTTTTTTTCGTAAAACGGGAGATACCTGTATGGAAACTTGCATGGTGGCAGAGGTTGCTAGTTTATTTTCCACCACCGGCCCTTATGAGCAAAGCTGGAGTCAGGGAACATTGGCATAACACAACATAATCTTCCTACTATCCCATTCCTTCCCACAATATTTCAAAGTTGCCAAATTAAGATGAGCAGAACGACTATTATCAATATTGTCTATTATTCACGAAAAGTGAATATCTGCAGACTCGTGACATAAGTAGACACTTTTATTTGACTCAGGGTTAATATCTAATGAAAATATATTCATTAAGATATGCAGGAGATCTAACGATTAGCAGCCCAGAAAATAGAATCGGCAAACCTAGTTCAGATTCTGGCTAAGACAACCGGTGCTCACTTAGCACTAATGTCCTAGGGAAAGGTATGATTCCACTCCAGGTATGAATAAATAGCAAGGCAGACTGGGTTTTCTTGTCTTGATTAGCAACCAATTCAAGACAGGGACAACTCAGGAGTGGAGCTCCGAAGACAGACTGGTTCCATTTTGTCAAATGGATCACGTCAGGGATTACCCCTTGCTACTGGTACCATGTAGTCCAGTACAATATATCGCAAATTACCTGGAGAATATGGGCACCACCAAGTAATACCCATAGCCCTGAGAAATGCAATGAATAGAAAGTATTCAGCATAGCATACGGAGATTTACTGGTTCATGAGTTGAATTGAAACTGGATACTCATGGACGCTTATTCAATTTACTGTATGTAAAAAAAAAAGAATTAAAAAAACAGAGATATAGCGGTACTTCGCAGTACTCCATACTCCAGAGTCATTAGAATTGTCAGATTTCGAAACGAGATTTATTTCTCGTCAATCCAAAGTAGAATAATCCAGCATCAATTAGCATCAGCATTAGCTATAAACTACGTCGTCGTACAATTCACTATTTTTCTGTACACTCCTTGTGGAACAAATGACTGCATTGTAGTTTCAGTAGCGAGTAGGTTTTACGGAATGGAGTTGCAAGCCTCACGCCCAAAATGGTCTTGCAGGGCTAAAGGATTCCAAGCATCCAGCTATTTACCAAAAGCTGGATTGAGAAGTGGGTTTATGTATTTCCCAAAGGCATTTGTGCAAAGTGAACAGATGCAGTTTTGGCTGAAAACGGTACGCCGATTCTGTTTCCCGTGCCTGTAAGTGCTTCATCACTCTGCATTTCCTGGTATACACCCATTCCTAAAAATATAATTGTCTGCGTCAGAAACAAGCGATGCAAACATGGACAGAAAATTAACTAATTTGCTAAGAGTGGGTTTAAAGCAGTTATTTGGGCCTTTACCTTTCTGTCGGGATATTTAGTTCGATGCGATGCTACGTTGAAGCAGCAACCATATCGGTCGCAGGTTCGATTTCTGCAGCAGTTCCATTTATCTTCAATTGTTTATTTCTATTTCGAGGGACTAATTCTTCGTGTAACAACGAGAGACTATTTCAAATAGAGTTTCAAATATTGTAATAATGAATATTCTGTCAGATTATAGATCTATTTCTTGGTTTTTTATTTATATATATATATATATATATATATATATATATATATATATATATATATATATATATATATATATATGGATACGATATCCGACAATATCATTGATTGGACAATACGGAAAATAGTACTATTTAAAACAAGTTTTTATACTAACATGCTCCGCCTGTCGGCTTTGACAACGTATTAATTTTAAAGAAAATTAATTCTGAAACAACATAAGATAATAATCCATTAAATGATAATTAGAAAACATGATCGTGATCAATTTGAAGTCGGCTAAGCACCTTCTAATCATATCATTCAAAATTAACCACACGCACAAAAACTGCCATTTGATTGCACAAAAACAAAACCCTGTTATCCTTATCATCAACTCAATGAATATATATATATATATATACATGAGGTTTATCTGACATAATGGTGAATTTTTTGGAAAAACTATATACACATATATATGTGTTGTTGAAAGTAAGAAGGGTCTATGAGGGGAGGGGTTGGGGGTGTTTGTATCTATGTCTCTCTCTCTCTCTCTCTCTCTCTCTATATATATATATATATATATATATACAAATAAATTTCCTCAACAACAATATTGCAGCTCTGCTCTGCCTAGCATGATAATTACATAATAAACGTAAGTGTTTTTTTGCAGTTCGACACGAGGAAATGTCCAACGTAGGTTTGATTGTAGTTGCTGTAGTCGGTGCGGTAGTTGCCATCTTCATCATAACCATCATCTTCTGTTGCATTCGGCAAAGGTTAAAATCGGACAAAAACAAATTGTGAGTAACGTTTCTTAGTTTTTTTCAAGATCTTTCTAATTTAAAAACGGATGTATTAAAATCTACACAAAGTCAAAGAAGTCACACACACGCTACTAATATCGCATAGTAAGCAAAATAGACAAGTTGCCCGGCACACCAAGAGCTAGAGGCACCTGTCATATGTTTGAGATAGTAAGAGTTTCTAAATTCTAGTGGAAGAATGAGAAAATAAATGAATTGAATTAAATAAAAACAATCAAAATAAGAAATATCCCCAAGTGAGATTTTTCACGAGTATCTGACACTTTCTATTTCGATGAAAATAAAAGAAGCAATTGACAAAAGAAATTCCCATGACCGATAGAATTAGCTAATTTTGTGCCTACAATAGCTGGGATCTGAGAGGAAATGTAAGTGAGATCGAGAGCAAATAAATAAATAAGATATACTGTCGTTTAAGGGGTACCAAATTTCAGCTTTAAAAATCAATGTGAGAATATAACTGTTGATTTTATTATTGCTACGCCGCGCCGAATCCCGTAGTGTAACTTTTTTCGAGTTGACTGATTTGGATAATGAAGACATACAATAGAAAATCAATGAAAAGATTCTTCTTCCTTTACCATGGTGAAGAAAAAAAGTAACTTTCAAGCAATAGTTGTTCACGTACACTTGTATTTGAGTCTACACGTATAGAGTCGTATTTAGTATACCAAAATCCTTACTTTTCTTTTAGGTTACGTCCTGTCTTGTATCAGCTACTGAAATCCACGAGTTGATCCAATGGCATTCTCTCTGTAGACTGGTGCCTCGCTCTGAGTTAGTCCCCTGTGCCTTAACTATAAACCTTCAACTTTGCTCATGCAAAATCCAACCAGTGCTATTAGAATACTCCCGTCGACAACATTACTACTACTCTATCCCGCCCAGCATAACAATATATTTACAAAATTGTGGCACTCTTTGATTCAGCCATTCTCAACTTTTTATTTGACCATGGCACCCTTAAAAGCTCCTCTCGGGTCCCATGTCATACAAGATGGACAGAAATTCCTTAGTTTTTATTTTAGCCTATGGCTTCTTTATAATGTAGCAGGGCCTCTATAGGACCATATAACTCCCGTTGAGAATGACTTTTCTTGTTACAGTACACATGTAGAGAATATTTGATTATATACATTGTTTTTTTCCAATTTCAGGAACAAAGTTAAGGACCCAGCCGAGGCTGAGAATATGATAACAATGAAAGATACAAAATCGGTTTAAAACCTTAAACTTTTAGAAAGACGAACATGATGAAAAGAGACAATGATGCAGTAACAAACCCCGTTGATGTTTCGCTAATAATACAGAGAAGTGGATATAATGGTTCAAATCATAATTTGATGAACGTTTAAGCTTTACAGAAAATACATGAGCTTTCCATGACATATCGATGGATGTTAAGAGAATAAAATGATAGTACAAAAGTCCCGAGTTAACAATGTTGTAGTTTATATAGTTGGAACTAAAGAAACCTATTTCAAAGAGACATGGTAGCAGAAGCATAAAGGGGAGAAACTGTTTCAGATATAGATTTTGCAGATGGACGACTTGACAAGATGACGACCGTAGCTTAAAAGAGAAAAGGGCTTTGACAAACACATAAAACGAATACAGGTTCCTCCGCTATCCAGAAGTTTTAGCTTTCTCAGTCCACGAAATGGTGATGATTGTATATTAAGAGTCATTGGGGTGGCTAGTGGTAGGTACAGCGATCTGGGGTGTAAGTGAGAGGGGGAAAGGGTACTCACTGTCTCTACTAGGGCTCGCTGCAAAACAACCACATGTTCGTTTTTCGTCTTTTTTCGTGAATTTGAAAAATGACAGAAAGCGAACTTTCGATAACTGGAGGATACCTTTAATAGATATGGACAAAGCGCAAAATTGACAGATGGACAGTGGTGCACTTAAATTCTAGGATAAAAATAATGACGAACGGACAAGTGTACTTTCCTCTACTCTCTGACACATTAGGTTTTCAAGAATATGTATGTATTGTAATTTGTGCCCAAATTTGTGCCAAAATTCAGTCAGATATCATTTTTATGTATTACTCGTCTATTTATTCTTAGGCCTATAAGTAGGCTTTCAGGCAAGTTTTAGTGGCTGGTCGACGAAATTTTGATTTTATAATAATAGATATGGAATTTTTAAAAAGTTCCATTGATTCCTGCTAATTCTGAGCCTATTGCATATTGTTGTTCATGCCGATTGTTAACATGCACAAAAATATCAGAAACATAATTAATTAGTCAATCTTTGCAATAACACATCAGGGAAGGTCATTTTGAATCAGCTGTTTCGAATGACTAAACTTTTCAAATGGCTAAAATTGGGTAGATTCAAATACATTTACACACACACAGTCAGTTCTACGCCTATATCAATTTACCGTCGATTTGTGCATCCATAAAACAAGCCTGAAAGTCAGACCGTAGGTCAACTAGTTCTTTTCTTGTGTGGAGATCTAGCAAGGGCAGCGTAGCAATTTTAATTTGCAAGTCTGCATCAAAAGGTGACTCAAAAAAATCTTAAAACATATAGAAATATTCAGAT
This sequence comes from Thysanoteuthis rhombus, assembly GCA_963457665.1. Lineage (NCBI taxonomy): Eukaryota > Metazoa > Mollusca > Cephalopoda > Oegopsida > Thysanoteuthidae > Thysanoteuthis > Thysanoteuthis major. The sequence continues at coordinate 11,353,339 of OY735232.1, read as the reverse complement.
TCTCGAAACATACACCTAAAACCCAGGAAATATATCACGTATTGTTAATAGATTAAATGTGATTTCAATCTTCAACATTTATTTTATCAAAATATTGCCCAATTTATTTAAAAGTATTACTTACTTATTATTATAGATTAAATAAAAACATTACTTATTTTATCAAAAAAAAAACACAGCTAAATAGCAATTTCTGACACCTAGATCCAACCAAAGACATCTAAATTTAAATTTAAGATATCTGAATAAGTGGCTAAGAAAGGGACATAACTCGTGTTTTAGTACAACAGACAGTAACGGTGGCCGTTGCAAAACATCATAAAAATCTCAAATTGTCCTTGAAATTAAGAGGTGCCGACGGAAATATGGCTCGACAGCTTGGCATAACAAATAAATCAAAGATAACATTGCTTAAAAGGGAATCTGGATTAGTATAATATAAATAGCTTTTCTTATAAACTATTACATTTGTCAGAAAACATGACCAAAGAAAGATAAAAGTTCTAATGAAAAAAGGAATTTTTTTAAAAAAATGTATCGTTATGGACGAGAAGATCCACAAAAGAAAATAGAGAGTATCTGAAATGTAGATTTTCGATTAGTAGTACAGGGGCTCCCAACCTTAACAGGATCATTCCCAAATTTTGACGATAAAATCACTGGTTTGCACCCGAAGTTGCAACAAAAATAATTTCAGAAAATTATTTCATTTTGCATATAATTAAACAGCTTTAGAATAAGAATTAATTTAATTTCATAATTTTCCAAACTGTATATTAGTTACTCCAAGAAAACAAGTGAAAATAATTAGGAACTCATCAATTGAAATTCCAGTTTATTACATAAAAATAAGAATTGAGCTATTGTAACTGATATGCACAATTTAACACTATAAGTGAATTAAAAATAACTAGTAAGGAAAATTCAGACCTTTGGTCTACACAGTTATACTCCATCTTGCATCACACGTATCCACTACCCTCAAGTCAAAAATATTCACCCGACTTCTATTTTTACCTAGCTTTATTTCTTCTTTGGACTATGGGAATTCTCCCCTTTGGAGGACTGCTCCCACTCTATCCCGGTTGATTTAGAAGATGAACGATTTTATTTTAGAAAAAACATACAAAATAGAAAAAAGAAATAAAAACACCAAAGGAACTGTATACAAAAAACCCTGGTGGGATTATTATTCATGCTGAGTGAGACTGAATTTTATGCAGGGGCAGTACCAGGATTTTGAGCAGAATGGGTTTCAAATGGAAAAAATGTTTCTGAAATAAATTCGAGAAAAAGAAAACAATTTCCAAATATTAAAACAAAAAGTAACGTGTGATCTGGTATTTTTCACTTACATTTGAGTCGTAGTTTTTAAAAACAAAAAAGTCGAGTGAAGAAAAAATTACCAAAGAACAAATAAATCAAGGATTTATAAAGACAGAAGACATATGATATAAAAAACAAAATTATAAAATTTTGTTTTCCAGTTTAATTTGGAATTATTTGGGTTTTTGAATTATAAAATTTCTTCATCTAGGTGTTTGAAAAAAATTATAGTGCTTTATCCAAACAGAATTAGTGGAACTGATCCCCTGAATCTGTGCCTGCTATTAAGTTTCAATTGGAAACATTCGATCTTCATTACCCCTGTAGATTTGTCAAAAACAGAAGAATCAACATTCCAAAAGGAAAGAAAAATAGTCAACCCCCATCAAAAAAAAAACCTCATTTTTAGAACATCAAATTTTCATCTTGTATTTTGCTATGATTAAAAGAATTTTTGATACTTTGATCTTGTTTTTCTTCTTTGTGTACAAACATGTGAATCGATGGATATCCTATAGGTGAATTTGACTTCGTCTCAACAGTAAACGGACTTTCGGGTTGAGTGCATTTTTGTGTGTATATATATATATATATATATATATATATATATATATATATATATATATATATATATATATATATATATATATATATATATATATATATATATACAAAAAAAATGTGTCATCCACAGGACGAGTTACCTCACTTAAAGAGTGTGTGTGTGAATCCGTCATATTGGTCGAAACTCTATTTGAAATGATCTTTAATTTTTACACAAGGAATAGACAGCGTAAATAGAATTAAAAAAAACTAGTTACTGCAGCAGAAATCGAACCGATTATGAAGCAGCTTCAAAAACAAAGTAATAAATTGTTGTTTCTAAGTTTTATTCGGGATTTTAAATTATGAATTGAACCGATCTTAAGCATTGAGCTGAACAACCTAATGTAAAGGCGAACGGCCAAATAACCGATTTATCCGTACTCCTCTCATTTGTTTTTAACGCAGACCATTATATTATCAAGAAATAGATACATAATCTGATGGAATATTTATGAGTGTATTGTATTATTTAAAATGAGTCACTCGGCTTGGACAGCATAAATAGAGGGGCCCAACTGAGGCTGAGAGTACAACAAAGAAGGAAAAAAAATCGGTTTAAAACCTTAAACTTTTAGAAAGAGACAATGATGCAGTATCAAACCCCGTTGGTGTTTCGTAAATAACATAGAAAAGTGGAAAGAATGGTTCAACTTACAATTTAATGAACGTTTAAGCTTCACAGAAAATACATGAGCTTTGTATGACATATTGTAGCTTCAAGTTGTGTAGCACCCCCTATATAATTACTTGGGAATTAAATACAAATTCATTCAACGACTCTTATAAAAGCCACCAACAAATACAAACTCCCCCAAATCAGACTAAAACTTCTTCTCCTCCAACTTCACCAGCACCACCAACAGCACCAACAGCACCATTGCCACTGCAGTCATCGCTTTCTCGAGTCCATCTTATCCGCGGCTGGCTTTGGCAAGGATTTTCGCTCCTATATTTGCCTCTTGTATGCGTCCCCAGCTCGATGGTGGAGGTATATGGAGTTATGTCAAAGCCCTTCCAGCGAGCTCAATTGGCTGCAGAAAAACTAGGTAATGCCCTAGTGCGAGAGAGAATATGCCACAACAGATAGAGAAAAAAGCAGCTACAGGATGAGATCGTAACTCGAAAGCAAGCGCTCTTAGACCTAGCGCAGACCGAAGACAGCATTAGAATCGAGAACTGTCTCCAAAAGACGTACATGATAGAGTGTAAAAATGTGAAGATCCAACAAATAAGGAAGCTAGCAAAGCTGAAAGAACGATGCTCAAAGTCAAAGGGCGATAACCGTAAAATCAGTAATCAACTTGAGTCAACGAATACTATCAAACTCTGAAGAATCTATACTAAATAAAGGTCTCAACATCGCAATCCCGAGTAAACGAGTCCCTTACTTGGAAATCATAGCTCCATGCCCAGGGAGATGAGCTAAGATGGAAAGTGAGACAGGCCCTTGAACCAAATATAAAAAAAATATAAAAAAGGAGGAATGGGCGGCCATCAAGACCCTTCGGAGTGACACAAGCATAGTCATACTGCCAGCGGATAAAGGAAATGCAACTGTGGTAATGGACAAGCTAGCATACAGTCAAAAGTTGGCCAACATAATTGGGTAGGGTTGGCTACTGCAAGTTAAAAAGAGATCCAACTCTGAAAACTGAGAGGAAGCTGTCGCAGATCCTAAGCAAGAACAAGGATCACTCCCCCCCCTTCAGACAGTTAACTCAAAAATATAGTAAGCCACCATATATGTACGGCCTCCCAAAGATTCACAAGTTGGTACTCATTACGACCTAGAGTAAGCTGTCGGGGCGCAGCATGCCATCCACTGAGCAGGTACCTGGTGAGTATAATCAACCCGCTGGTGGGTAAAGAACTCAGCTGACTTAGTAGAAAAACTCAGAGGGGCTCCAATTCAAACACAACGAATGTTCAGCCCATACGTGGTGAGTCTCTTCACACGAGTTCCTACATCTGAAGCACTGTCAGTAGTTAGGGATAGATTTGGTTCAGATCCCACATTGGATGAACGCACCAGCATCCCCCTTAACAACCTAATGGAAATGTTGACCTTCTGCATAGAAACAACATACTTCCAACTGGGCAATGAGATGTACCAACAGGAAGAGGGCTTAGCTATGGGATCACTGCTACCACCAGTGATGGCAAATATATACATAGAGTACTTTGAGGAATTGGCCTTAGGGACATCACCACTAAGGCCAAGCATGTGGCTTCGATATGTAGATGACACCTTCGTACTATGGCCACATCCGGAAGATCCACAGTTACTACTTGACCAGGTGAACTCAATCAGAGCTCCAATACAGTTCATAATGGAAAAGGAGATTAACAATAAACAAAGCTTCCTGGATGAACTGGAAACAAGATCGGAACAAGGTTTCAACACATCTGTGTATCGTAAGCCAACGTTCACTGGTCAATATCTCAACTTCGCCTCAAACCATCCATACAGTGTTAAGAAAGGGATCGTCCGATGCTTACAGCACCGAGCAAAGCCAATAAGTAGTGACACAGACACATACCTCTGTGAGATGCGTAACATAAGCAAGAATCTCCAGAAAAATGGTTACCCCAAAGGTTTAACTGTCACCACTAGAGAAAGGAGAGTGACGGAGGAGGAGGATGACAATCATAAACCAACTACAGTCTGTCTCCCCTACCTTGAGAATGTGTCTGAGAAGATCCAGAAGATCTGCACCCCATATAATATCTGGGCTGTATTCAGAAGTAGATCAACGCTACGCAGCTACCTCTCCTGCACCAAACCATCCACTGAATTATCGAACACCAAAAACTGTGTATACTCAATGCTGTGCAGCTGTAGGCACGAATACACAAGTGAAACATGTTGCCCCCTGAAGGTTCGGGTGGAAGAACACCAAAAAGCGGTAAGCAAAGGTGAAACCAACAAATCGGGTATAGTTGATCATGTATCGAAAGAAAAGGGAGACCACCTACCCCTCTGGAACAAGGTTGAGATAATTGATCAGGAAGAACACTGGAAAATTCGAAAATTGAAAGAGTCAGCCCATATGCTAGGCAAGAAAAACTGCCTCAGTAATCCAAGCATTGAAATGGATACCATATGGGAACCTCTAATAATAAAAGACTGAAAACAATAACATCAAAACACTAAAAACTGTCACCTGAGGTTTAAGGCTCCTAAAAATTAGCACCGTGGCGTTGCAGAACTAGACAAAATTACTGCAAGTAATCTGATGGTTCCAGGTCCAATCCCAGTGTGAGACAATAATAATGCTAAGAGGGGAGTGTGGTCAATATACCTCCGTCGGTTAAATAAAGGGTTCGGTTCGTTACTTCCCAATACCTACCAGATGATACCTGATGGAGGCTGTAGAGTACAACGGCCGAAACGTTGTATGAAAAACAACCAAGATGAGGATGGTCCGAATATTAGAAATAAGCTTCAGTTATATTTATCAAATCATAAAATTTTAATGAAAGACATTTTCACGATTAAATATTTATTTTAATATGGTATTCTTTGCTTTAGAGTTGCTCCAAAGTCTCTAGAAAGTATAATTTCATTCAATAAGCAAATAAAATAGGCAAATAGAATAAGCAAATAAAATAAGCAAATAAAAATTTGCTCATTTTTAAGCCATGTAGTGGTCAAAAATTAAAACAGTAATAAAAATTAAAACGTTGTTTTTAATCACAACATCGACGGCAACGTGCCAAAATGAATTAATCATTTCTCTGCTTTTAAAATGGAGTAATAAAAAAGGGAAATGAAATGACGAAAATTTTAGTCCATCGATCTGTTAAAAATAAGTAAATCGGCAAATTATATATATATATATATATATATATATATATATATATATATATATATATATATATATATATATATATATATATATATATATATATATATATTCTTTTTTCTGCTATTCACTAAATTCACGCACGGAAGTGAATTGGCTTCCCTGAAATATATCAACAAGAGTTACCTCCCTTGGTTCCTTGAAGATGGGTGAACTTGGCTGAAAATTTTTTTTTTTAATTCATTTCCAGCTAAATCTAAGCTGGAGATGAAATGAAGCCTGAACGTAGATGGATTATTTGTTGCTTCTCTCCTCTTACTTCCGTCAGAAAATCATTTGTTGGCTCCTGATATGTTTGGAAGCCTGAATTTTTATATCATATTTCAATAAGGCACCTCCTTGGTCGTATAATAATTGATACCAGATTAATATGGGTAATTTTTTTGTTGATAAGCAATAAAGGTAAAAAGGGAAATAAAACAAAAATTGCGTTATTCATCTTCATCATTGTGTTAAGGTTAAGTACACTCGAAAAATCGTACAATCATAATGTTCAATTTTTTTAAAATGGAAAGATATATTTAAAGGTCATTGGATCCTTTGTATTATTTTTCCGGGCGTATCAATCAATCAATTGCTACACTCAAAAAATCATACAAAGACTATGTTTAAAATTTTTGATTTTATCAAGTATATTTTTTGATTTTAAAAAGATTTCACGAGTCATCGTATGTATTCGAGCGTACATAATATTCCTTAAATAGGGGAGGTTACTCTAGTTAACATTCACATTGGACATGATTTTACAGCCGTGCGGGCAAAATTACCTCCCTATATTGCAGATTCATAACGGCTAAACAGAATAATTGCAAGAAAATAGCATTGTAAAAAAAAAAAAAGAAAGAATTTCGTGTGATCACAGAGGATTTCTTTGCAATTTCACAAATATAGGATTTGAGAGTTGGTTAACACATATTGACACCCCTTGAAAAAATTGATTTCTCAAGATAAAAGTTGTTTTTGACACTTTGCAAAAATCAACACTGCTTACTGACTGAAAGAGTTTTTCGGACGATTGAACTACTTCTTGTTGTTTGTGTTGAAAATACGACGGTTCGGTCCATTCAATCTACTGCCTACGAATGTGATGATGGTAAACAGAATATTCCAATGGTAGCTACCTTACAACGTAGGATTCGGATAATGTCAATTTTATTCATCTTTCAATGCTTTGACCCTGTTGTGTGGTGGAAGCTGCATCAGGTTTAACTTGTCTAACACTTGTCTAACATAATTCTAGTCGACATGTTGATATGGGCTGCCTCCCTCGTTTTTTTTGTTGTTTTTTTTCAGTCTCCAACAGCATTTGCTGCCTATTATTAGACGACATTCTCCCCAGTAGTTTTCTGAGTTGTTGCGTCAGGAAAGTTTCCTTTTTGTCTTTAACATTTTATAGTTACTAGATTCTAGATTAACCAGCATCTCTTCGTACTCTTTCTTGTCGTGTATATCTAGGGTCAACAATATGAAGATGCTTTGTAGTGATTAAAGTACCATTTTTTGTTCTGGGTAGATATTAGGTTTAACCTAAACCCAAACCTATTTCATTGCCCATCTTAATTACCTGAACTCTAGGTGGATCCATTGCTACTTTTTCTAGTTCTGTAATAAGATCCAAAAGAAGAACGCGCTTGATGTTTAGTACCGCCTCTGTCAGCTGCTAATGATGACCACTGCCTTTATGGGAACGTAATTATTTCACTCAGATGTGTCTGTTTAGTAAAATCTGAAGATTGATTTTTTTCATTTGGCTGGTTCTAGTTCGTTCGAATACATAACTGTATGCCTTTTCAAATGCCCTAGAAATTTGTCGACGTCAGTGGTAATGTTGATCTTTCATTTTTTTCGTGTGGATTCTAGAAATGGTATTTTGATCCTCGGTTGTAATATTTCTTACTCTCATATCAGTGTGGTCTGCTCGTTGTATATCCTCTTATTGGAGATGTTAGTTTTCAATCCAAGACCTGGTAGTATCAGTCCTTTCGATCTGCAAAGGCTTGGAAATTTAAGATGATTAGAAACGCGGGCGAGTTTGTGTAACAATTTTCTGTATTCCTCAATTATTTGAAAATATCAGGTCTGCACTGATTATACAGATACTGTCAACAGTTTCGAGAAGGGTCATAAACATTCAAAGGGTTTTTTTTTTCTTCGGACGATTGAACTCCATGATGAGATTCATTCAGTAGCTTTCTTGAGGTGTTATATCTGAGTGTGATGGTGATGGACTGATTTTTCCAATGATGTTTGTAAACAGAATATTCCAATGGTATAGATTTGATTAGGATATTTTGTTAACCAACACCATTGGAATATACGTAGGTAATGTCGATTTCTTCTTCATTGCTTGTTCAGGAATTATTACATACAACCGAAACATCGTATTTACGAAACAAATAACGGGAAAAGGTTTAAAAAAAAGAACTAATTTAAGGTTAATTTAACTCTTCGAAACTATAGGCAGTATACTCACTAATACCCCATGAAAAAGTTGACTTTCAAGAGAAAAATCTTACAAAATACTGACCTAACACTTACTTACAACTCATGAAATAGTTGAATTTCAAGGAAGAAATGCTGTATTTAGACATTTTTACTTTTTTTACGCCTTGTACGCCTTAACACTGCTGCTGACAGAATACTTATTAACTTAATTTGAAAGGGAAAATGCTTGATTTAGAGTTATTTGACACCGATACTTCTACAAACCTAACACTGATACCTCTCGGATATATTGATATTTAAAAAAAAAAAAATGATTTATTCCGGCCCGATTTCTCTTGTTTTTGACTCTTAGCAGCCACTTACTAACACTTGGACAACTTTTGGAAAAAGTTCATTTTCAAGGGTAAAATCCTCGATTTAGGTCATTTTTTGTTTGTCTTTAACACCTTTGAAAAGCATAAAGCAACATTGTTTTTATCCCCTGAAAACACTGCTACTGGCTTAACACTTCCAACTTGCCCAAACGTTTATTTTCGCTTGCTTTTGATGCCTTGCAAAAGCCTAAAAACAAGATTGCTACTGATCTAACATTTACTGGCACAGGCAAAAATGCTCGATTTAGGTCTGTTTTCGACACTTGGCAGAAGCTTGGATACAACACTACTATTGACGTAACACTTACAGATAGCCATTGTTTTTCACAGTTTGCAATGAATAAAACAATACTGCTACCGACCTAACACGACTGATACTCCAGAAAAAAGTTCATCGATTTAAAAAAAAGTTCATTGATTTAAGCTTGTATTAGCTAAGTGCTGACAGCAGGCGAAAGCTTCTATACATTTAAAACAGTCTGTTTTTTTGCGATTTGACGCACACTCACTTTGAAAAAAAACTAAAAACAGCACTGCAAGTACATACCGTTGGTTTTTCAAGGTGAAAAAACAACTTTGAACTTTATCAAAATTCCCTTTTCTGCTTGTTTTTCCATGGAATGGAAGTACGACAGACCAAACACATACTGCTCCCCCTGGAAAGTTTTTGATATATGAATGCTTGATCCATGTTTTGTTTTGTTTTTGACGCCTTGAAAAAATGCTGCTACTGATCTTACCTCGATCACGCAAAAGCGTAAAATGACACTGCCACAGAACTAAAACTTACTAACACTTCGAAGAAGTTGATTTTCAATGCTTGATTTAGGTATGTTTTAAATTGTCTTTGACCACTTGCATAAGATATATAACACAACTACACGGCTACCTAACTAGCAGCCCACAAAAAATCAATTCTTGCGATAAGAATGCTCGATTAAAACCTGTTTCGTCTCGTTTTTGATACTGTAGCGTCCTCTATTCTTTTAGTTAAGAATTAAATACGAAACCCTTCTTTTAGTGAGATATCGAAAACGTCACTTCTTCGGACGACCTCTTGTGAATGAAATGGCAAGGCTTTTTACGATCCGATAGTCACGATAATCTTTTCTAAATTTCTTTACTTCGGGAAACACATAAGGATAAAACTCCATGTTCTCTGTCTTTCATGGTCAGTCTATCAGCGTCAGAGGATAGCCCCCAAGTTAACGCACACAATTTGGTAGTATGGCTCGAACACTCAACCAGAATTCCACGTATTACCTTGGAACGATCCAAGCCATAAAGAAATCCAAGCGTTCACACCACTCTACTCCAACTCCGACGCTAGTACTATCAATGACAAAAAAAGCTCCCACTTTTCGCTATCTCACTTCTTCACACGATTGATCCTTATATGTACTTTATCTTCATTCTTCATTCGTCATTTATTTATTTATACATTAAGAGCACGATATTTGTCTATCCCAAAATATTTGTATGTGTTCTTCTCACTTTGTTTCAATGCGCATCGAACTTCATACTTTACCAATTTCATCACAAAATTTCAGGAAATCATCACACAACAACAGATTCTTTATCAAAACATGCGATCATCCAACAACAGACACATTTCTTCGAATTCAGTTCTGATGATCTGACCAACAACCTATTTCTTGTGGACACCGACTACTGCTACTAGTACTGCCATCGTTGACGCCTTCTACACGAACATTCGCACACACACGCTTGAATGAACACTGCTACCTATTAGCTCACTTTGCCAAACAGCAACACACGTTTGCCTGATCAAACTTTCATACTTATTTACCAAACTGCTCCATTTGCTGTCTATATTCACACATAGATATTTACACATTATCTTTTTGTAATAATTTGCTACAGTTTTGCTCACGCAAACTTATAGACATAAAGAAAATTTAGAAAAAAATGAAAAAATTGAAAAGGAAAAAATAAAAGTGAAAAAAATGTAAATGAAAGGAAGGGGGAATATAAACCCACCTATTCCAGCGGGACAAAAAGTAATGACAAGTGGGGGCTCCCCTAATGTATGGAATTCCCCTCCAGAAATTAGTACAGTCAATGTGACGAATTTTGTCAGGAAATGCCAGACGTACACCCACCTCGTAAAAGAGGATGGTTTGACTAATTTGGGAGTCAAAGTGAAACAGGTTGTGAAAGGCGACGGTTTTGTTCTCATGGGACATTCTGCCACCCACAGAAGAAGAATGCGTTGCCCTGATGCAGAAGGAACTCCTGACGAAGAATTACTTGCTTCATGTGGAGTACCTGGGCCACAGAAAGACCAGGATAGTGATCCATAATGACCCTTCCTACGTTCTCAGGGAACATATCGGGGCTTTTCTCCTGAAATAAGGGGATTATTGTTTTGGTTGCCTCTGATCTCATACGTGGGGAATGGCGTTTCGATCTAATAATCGACATGAAGGCGTTCCTGGCCATTCCCAACTATTTAGACGTAGGCTGTCGAAAAAAAACTGTCTCTTAACGTCAAAGGTAGGAAGCCAGTTTGCTGGATATGCGGCAAGTGGTCACCTCGACATGGTTTGCAAAAAAAAAGCTGGCTGCCAGAACCTCCTCTACCTACGGAGACCGTCGAAAAAAAATCGCCTGTAGATTTGCCCACTATCCAGACCGGAAAATTCGGTCGACTGCCGGGAAACTACCTCGTTCAAACCGCCCCCTCCCCTGCCAGCTAAAACGGTGACACCTATAGAAGGGTCGGAGGGAGAGTGGCAGGTAGTGGGAAAACGTGGGAGGAAGGCCCAAATAGCAGGGCCTCGGTCTCCACTGGCTCCTAAATCTGGTGGCACCCACAGTCCCAAGTCATATACGGACAGGGCTAGAGCCGGGGGGGGGGTATGCCACTCCGGAGCGGAAAGGAAAAATAAGTGGCGTCACTATTGATTACATTCAAGTCCAGACAACCAGTGGAGAAGGTTACCCCTCTAACCACTCCTCCATCACCGAAAGTATCTCCTGCCAAAAATCAGACATTGACTGTGTTAAAAAAATCTCCCAGCCCCCAACAAAAACAAACTCCCCCAAACAGTCCACACCTCGTCCTCCTCCTCCTTCTTCTCCAACTTCACCAGCGCCATTAATACCACCACCTCCACCATGACTACCACTGCCGTCACCGCTGCCGTCGCCCCTGACTCAAACAACACCACAGACGACCTCCCAGAAGAGGCCGAGAAGCCCAGCGGGGCGGAGGGCGATGATCAACGGACCCAAAAAAAGAAAAAAAAAGCAGACATATGAGAGGAGTACACATCTGTCGTATAGACCCGGAAACCGTAGAAAAGGCAAAAGTACAGCAGTAGACCCTGAGGGAACTTGGGGTCCTCCTCAACTTTCGTTACGTCGAGCCAAGCAGATGAGATGTGGAGGACCCAACCATTTTCCCAAGGGTCAAAAAGCTGCTGACCGTCGTCCAGGTCGGCGACAGTACACGACCTGTGTAGGACATGCTGAGGGAGGCAAACGGTGCCTTCAGCATGTCCACCCCGCTGGCTGTCTGGTACCACCCAGAAATTCATGACTAAAAAGTTTTGCACCTCTCGCTTTATTGAGCAGCCAAATTAACTTTCCCCAGGCACATTGACGGTATGTCTTATGACAAAGCCATCAAAACAGATATGGGCACAGAAACTATAGGATCTGCTGTCAGCGTGCTATCACCCGACATGTATTCTTCCGGTCCCCGGTGATTAGGGCCAGTTGGTTTTTGACACCTTTTTTTCCTACATTCGATTTATCCTTTTTTCAAATGAAAAGAGAATCCACAATTACACAACTTCTTGCTTTTGCTAGGAATTAAATCCCAAATCTATGTAAAGAGTTTCATTGATGGGAAGAAATGAGAAAATGGATAAAAAGGAAAAAAAGAATTCATAGAAGGAGAACATTGTCATTATAGATTGATTTTAAAATTAATTTGATTTACTTATTCATTTCTTTTTTTTTTTTTTTTCACAAAGAATTTATATTGGGACCACAGTGGTTATTCCAGAAGTTTTAAATATAACCTGATGAAATATGCACATTTCTTCCCAAAAAAATCTGAGATGGTTGGTGAGTGAAGAAAAATTGGTTGGGTCTTTTAATCAGAAATGAGGAGTAATAAAAAGGTTCATGGGAGTAAAACAACAGGAATGGTACTTTAAATGTAGGATATCCACAGAAAAAACTAAACATTTTTATTGATTGGAAATTGAAAGAAATATAGAGAAATCACGAGAGAAATGTCTTATGTCATTGTCTTATTTATATATATATATATATATATATATATATATATATATATATATATATATATATATATATATATATATATGTATATATAGAAATAGATACACGCATATGAACAAACAAAACAAAAACACCTACACTGGCACTAACAGTACTAACACCTATAACAGACACACACATATGAACAAACATAACATGAATACTCACACAAATACTAATATTACTGACACCAATAATGTGAACAGACACAGCAATATGAACAAACACAACCACAAAAACCAGCATACAGATAATAGGAACAAGAACACCAGACACCATAAGGTCCTCAGACCTACTACCCCTCATACTCTGCAAAAGGAAAGCCCTAAGAGTAGCATCCTTCCTCAACCCATCATATTGACCCATCCAAAGCACCCTGAAGACCCAGGCAAACATCCTGACCACCAGGTAACCCACACACACACTCTACCAAAAAATGAGGAAACCCCCCTACCACCGAATATGGAAGGGGGGTAGAAAACCTGATCCCAACACTAGTAAGCAGTTTAGAAAACTTACTAAAAAACTACTACACATCATCAGAATTAAGGAAGACCCAGAAGGGAAAGTAATGAACCTGAGTAAATTTCGATTTACTAGGGACACATTCAAACTCTTTAACAAGGGCCTTAATTTCTGTCCCCGACCCCCACACTTTCATAATCAGACCCTCAACAAAGATCTCTATGACTTCTTCAGAAGGATCAAACTTAGAGCCCACTTTGGAAAAACAGGCCATGATAGTGACATCCTTGATAGGCTTAAAGACCGCAACAAATCCTTCATCCCCAAAAACATAGACACTACCATTCAAACTTTTGAGCTAGCAGTTAGAGAAGACATAAGAACCTACATTAACAATAACACACAATAAATCCCTAACACGTGATAACCTTACAACTAAAGAGCGAAAGGCCCTTAATAAACTAAAAAACAATACCAACTTGATCATCACAAGAGCAGATAAGGGTGGATCCATACTCATCTGGGGTTTAGATGAATACCTCACAGAAGCAAACTCGCAATTAAGCAACACAGAATTTTACAAAGAACTCCCCAAAGACCCCTTTAACGAATACACAAACACAATAACCCAATCCCTAACAGAATTACACAATAGCAACATGATAGATAAAAGGACACAGAATATACTGAAACCCACTTCCACAAAACCCGCAAGGTTCTACCTACTCCCCAAAATCCACAAACCAAATAACCCAGGTAGACCAGTCATCTCCTCCACGAACTGCCACACTACCAAACTATCCAAATTTGTAGATCACTACATCCAACCCTTAGCAACACAAATTAAATCATACATACGTGACACCACAGACCTCCTAAACAAAATCAAACACATCACAGCAATCCCAGACAAAGCACTTCTAGTCAGTATGGATGTTAAATCCCTATACTCCAACATCAAACATGATGAAGGTATCCTAGCACTGACAGAAGCCTTAAACAATAGAACTACTAAAGAACCTAGTACTAGAACAATTACCACTCTTATGCACCACATTCTAACTCTAAATAGCTTCAACTTTAATAATAGACACTTCCTCCAGGTGAAAGGCTGTGCCATGGGCACAGTAGCGGCCCCATCCTATGCTAATATCTTCATGGGTAAATTTGAAGAAACCTACATTTACCCAGAGATACATAATGACTGCATCTTTTATGGTAGATACATAGACGACATTATTTTTCATATATACAGGCGGAAAAACCAAACTAGATAATTTCTTTATACATCTAAACTCGGCACATGACTCGATTAGGTTTGACTTCACAACATCCACTGACTCCATAGCCTTCTTAGACACACGCATATATATAGATGACAACAGAAACCTCCAAACTACCCTCTACGCTAAACCCACGGACACCCACAATTACCTCCACTCCAAATCAGCCCATCCCCAACACTTAAAAAGAAGCCTACCATTTTCACAAGCTCTTAGAATTAGAAGAATCTGCTCTACTAATAGTGAACTTAACAGACACAAACATAACCTAATACAATACTTCACCCAACGAGGTTATCCACTAGATGACACAAAAAAAAACAAATAAAAAAAGCGACGGGAATACCAAGAGATGAAACCCTTATACTGTCCCACAATAACAAACCCAACCGCATACCCCTTATAACAACCTTCAACAACACACTCCCACCCTTAGCACACATCATCAATAATAGATGGAACATTCTCACGATCAAAACAGATCTAAAAGAAACATTCACAGACCCATGTGTCATCGCCTACCGCAGACCCAAAAACATCAGAGACATGATCAGTAGCAATAATATCGTTAACAATAAAGTCGTACACAAAAATACACCTAGAACAATTAAATTCTGCACACCTTGCAACATAAGAAACAGTCTATGTTGCAACCACCTCAAGTACACCAACACATTCACTAGCACCACCACAAAAGAGAGTTACCACATATATCACAATAACAACTGCCGCAGTAAGAACATTATATACCTTCTAGAGTGCAATAGATGTAAGTTACAGTACATAGGCAAGTCCGAGTGGCAATTTGATATTAGACTCAACAATTATAGACATAGCATCAAGTAAAAAAAATAATCGTAGCCAACTTCCCGTAGAACTACACTTTCGCACACCTGACCACAATTTTGCCACTGACGCTAGCTTCACCATCATAGAAAAAATAGAAAAAACTACTCCAATTGACATAACTAAAGTTCTAGAGAAACACGAAGACATGTGGATCAACAAACTTGAAACCCTATATCCTAATAGATTAAACACTTAACTGAACAACCCTCACCACACAGAACCCTAATATACACAACTCCTACCATTAATATCCTCACACCCACATCTAAGACACATTCAATAATGGAAGCTTCAAAGTCACCCAGACCCATAGGAAAAACTTTACCTTAGCCTATCATAACCCCTGTCCAAATCATAGCCAAAACATTTTCAATAACTTTTAAGGTTGATACCTATGTAGCTCCTTGACCCCACCACCCCTCCTTCTACACTACCCCAAACATACCAAAAAATACAACTCCACATCACTACCCCCTACCTTGACACACTCTGCCCTCCCCAAGACCAACTGCTGCTGCTTTACGAAAGACCTGATACCTACTGGACATTCTTCCATTCAGCAGGAGGCCTCCAGCAGCCCTGACAACAAAATTCACCCACAATGCATAGCCCCTGGCAGTGGACTCTGGTTCCACATGGTACATTTTAATACACACTCACACAGCACACACCACTGATGATGGGAAGAATCCCGAAACATGTATGGACTATTGACATATAAGGATTAATAAACCTTACCACCAAACACTTCACTCCCGAGTCTGTCTCACTCTCTAAAGTACACATTATATATATATATATATATATATATATATATATATATATATATATATATATATATATATGTGTATAATATATATATATGTATATATATATATATGTGTGTGTGTGTGTGTGTGTGTATATATATATATACATTGCTTTCAAAATTGTACAGCCTTGCCTTAGAATTTCACACTCGGGATACTAATCAGTGAGATTTGCCAGATATTTTCTAAGAAGATATACATATAAAATAGGGCATTTTTCCAATAAATCTAAAATGACAAAAAAATACCACAAGAAACTGATGCACAAAGCTCTATGGGCTGCTACATGAGGAACATGAGGTGCAACCAGTGGACCATTGGAAGACAACTGGTAGCTTGCTAGCTATGATTTATTTTCTTTATTTTCGAAGTGAAAAACCTGATTCACACGTTTTTTTAAGCATAAAAACAACACTGCTACTGATATGGCTTGAAAAAAATGATTTTCATACATGAATGCTTGATTTAGTCCAGTTTTGGTTTTGTTATTCACGGCGTGAGCATATCCAATCAGTTCTCATCGGCCAAAACAGGTCATGTCACCAGAACTATGTCTGAAAAAAGTCCACTAGCAAACTTGCTAACTATTGATAAGTATTGCGTCTAATTGATATCATTTAGGAAAAAAAACAGCCAACTGAAACAAACAAACCTGCATTAGAAAGATGGATGGGTTTGTCGTATTTTTTTCTTGTCTTTGAAGCTTATGCTATTACAGTATCTGTGTGGTTTCTAGAAAGGTGTCAAAAACAAGATACCAATGACAATGAATCAAGTGTTGAAACAACCTTTTCGAGTATTGTCCAAAAATTCAGTCAATAGCATAATTTTTTTACCGAATATTCTATTACAACTTAATACTTGCGTCTCCCCTTGAAAAAGCTGATTTTTTTGGCGAAAAACAGTTTGGGCTCTTTTCGATACCTTCCAAAAAAAGGAGGAAAACATTGGAATAACACTATCACTGACAACCTTTGAAAGGATAAACATTACACCTATTGTTTTTGCTATTGTCTATGCAAAATTTCTCCAAATTTGTGTTTGACAACTTGGAAGAACCAAAAAACAAGACACTTTATTCAAGGCGACAACGCTTAGGACAAGTTATCAGAAAAAAAATTACTTTTTTTTTAACAGGACCATCATTACTGACAACCCTTGAGGTAGTTGATTCAGAAAAAAAGAATGCATGATTTAGCTCATTGCTGACCTTAAAGGTGAAAATGTTTGATTCAGGCCTGTCTTGGTTTTTGATGGATTGCAAAATCTTGGAAATAATTCTATTAGTGGAATGGATCTTACTTGAAGGTTCATTGTCAATATGCTTGATTAAGTCCTGTTTTTGTTTGTTTTTGAAACTTTGTGAAATCTCTGAAACAACCCTTATATGCTACACTCTTGATGATATTCATTTTCAACAAAAAAATGTCTGAGAGACCAGTTTTGACTTCATGCACACCTTGCAGAGTCCCAGGAATTACATTTGAAAGAGTCAATTTTCCAGTGTCGTTCAATCAGATATGTTTGAGCTAAAATTTTGATCACACTTTTCAATATCAATGTACTTACTGTATATCACCAAAATTCTCTAATTAGGATTACGAGTCAAGTTGTATTTTTCAGTGAAGTCTTTTCCATTACGATAAAATTAAACTTGAATGAAAAAAATATGAATGAATAGAATGCACAAATAAATCTGCAAAATTTGCTTTGTCAACTCTAATCATTGGAAAACGTCTCTCAAGTATTAATGAGAACTAATGACGACACACTTATGTTTTTTATTACGTATCTGTGAATTACCTCCAAGAACTGTACGTCAAGGTCAAAAACAGAATTTTTGCTTGACACATGCTAGCTACACATACAAAATGAAGCAGAGTACATCTAAGGCCCCCAATTTACTGGGGAAAGAATGTCGTCGAAGCAATTAATGCCACATGAAATTGGGACAATTGCTGGTCGGCATTCCATTATCTGACAATGATTACAGGAAAATATCACTGCAACTAGCCATTGATCAAGCCAGGGTTTATATTCTGCTCAGGGAAACTCTGAATCCTATTTGCACTGAGAAAAAGACAAGATAACGACCATTCTACAGAGGCAAAAAAGTTTAAACGTCATTTTTGTGGTATTTCTCGTCACTATCGCAATATGTGTCCGGCTCGACAATTTAGTTTCACACAGCATATCTTAATAAAAGAGTCAGCAATATGTTTGTCACGATTTTTCATTTCATTGCCCCATTTTTCAAATTTCGATTTCCAGTGTGTGTATGTTTTTTTTTTTGAGTTCTTTGAGTTAGAAAGCACAGTCTGCATTCAATCCAATGTAAAAATGTAAAAATTAATTCTTTGCTTCTCCATCATAACTTGATAATGGCCAATTTAGGCTTGGTTTTGAATCAACTAATGAAGCTGCTGACATACTAAAACAATTTGATTTTAGAAATGATTGATAATGAGCTTTATATCTCAGCAACATTGACAATAATGCTGAATTTTAACATGGAAACGTTTGATTCAGGCCTGTATTCACTTTTGTGGAACATTGCAAAAGCCAAGACATTAGCATTAATTGATATATTTTATAGGTGTAAATGTTCTCTCAAAGTAAAATCAACAATGCTACTGACATGGAACACATAAAAACTGAAAATGCTCTTGCTCAATACCTTGTATTGCTGAAATATTTGTGTGATGTTAATTTTCAGGCCAGTATACAGGTTTTTCACACCTTCCAAAAGAAACTAACGACACAGCCACTAGGTTAACATACTTGAAAACAGAAAAATTGTAGATTCTGGGGTATTTGATTTCGTCATGACAATATGACAACTTTAGCTCTGAAATATTCCATCAGGGATTCGCATAGCTTGTTTATGACAAAAAAAATACATTGCAATGCATTACTGTTTTTTTCTGAGTCGAACAGTTAAGGGATTGATTTTTAAGGTAGGACATGCTAGGGATGTAAATTCACAACTTAAACTCGTTATGAAGTTATTATTAAAAACAATTTTTGCAGAATCCTTAAACCACGGCGAATGACCTGCACGTTCTTAAATGTATTTTATTTTTCAATCCTTCATAAATGTTAAAAAGGGCACTGATACCTCTTCAACATAGAAGGAAGGTTTTTTAACATTTTTAATCATACGGAATCCTAGGGAAACACAGATTTTCAAGATGATAGGAATGCAAAATGAAGTTTGATATTGAAAGATGGCAAAGTCGTCAAATGAATACTGCAGCCATATAGAAACATTTCTGAAAAGTTAATTTTTTAGCTTATTCTTCAAACTTTTAAGGATTAGACATTGCTAGACAAACTAGAAAATGTTGGAAAGTTGATTTCCAAGCTATGACCAGACAACTGGATAGGAATTGATTTTTGAAAAAGACATTCACCAGAAAAATATCAGATTCCGGGTTGTTTTCACTTTTTTTGACACATTGAATAATGTCATAACCAACTATTCAACTGAACTGAAAATAATAGAAACAATGATTTTAAAAAATGAAAATACTTGTTTTAGTGATATTCAAGGATTTCATTTTGAAATTCAATGTATTCCATTTAGGTGTTTTCCGAAAAACTTGATTTCAATCAAGAAAAATTTATAGCATTTTTAAAAACTGATAGAGGTTATTTTTTGATAAAACTTGATATTCAAATCGATTATAGTCATTTGGACTTCTTTTAGCTTGCTTTTGACAATTTCAAGGTCTAGAATGTAAAAAAAACTATATAGGGAAGGCACACTGAAAAGTAAGTTTTAAAGATCATGAGTTCTAAACTTAAATTCTCAGTTGATCTTAAACATATTAAGAACCTATAGCTATATAAAACTTGATTTCAATACATAGCCCCGTTTGGACATGTTTCAGCTATGTTTTTTATATACGTTTTACAACAATATCATCCTTAATAAAAAGTTGATATCGAACCTAAAAATATTCAGTAAGTCTATAATGATGCTTTTCAACACTTGATCAAATTAGATATTCAAATATTACTTAAAACTCAAAAATATTGGAAAACAAAACGAAGGAAAAATTATTTTCAGATTAATAATTTTCATTTTGATTTTTAGTGCTATAGTATCACTACATAAGGTGAAAATATACTGGAAACCAACTGAGATAAGTATAATGAAGACATTTTCAGCATTGAAAGTAATGTTTCTTCAGTTTTTAATAAGTATTTGATATGCACCATGATTATATATTTGATTATTCAAAATGTCAACAGCAAACCTAGAAGACAGTGCATTTAGAACATTGTAACGAATGTTTTCAGAGGCGTTTTAAATATTTACTCTTGTATTTACTACAGCAGTACATAAGTGAAAAGGTACTGTAAACCAACTGAAATGAGAATAATGAAGATATTTTCAGCACAGAAAGTAATTTGAAACAATGTTTTAGAAGGTGATTTGAACCTTTATTTCTATAGGATTACTGCATAATATGAATGAATAGGGAGTGAAAACTAACTGAAATATAATGAAGACATAATGAAGACATTTACATTACTGAATGTAATGTTTCATGGTTTTAAACAAGTTTTTGATATGCATTATAATATATATAAAACAATTCAAAGCGTCAAAGGCAAGCTTAAAAGCCTCTAAGGAATGCATTGTAAGCATTACAATCAATGAAGTGTTTCAAATTTATAGAGATAGTGTATTGCAACATAATAGTAAATAAGTACTGGAAACCAACTGAAATGGAGACAATTTTAGCAGTGAAAAAATCTTTAAGAGGTTTTTGGTGTGTACCATTAATAAACATTAGATTATACAACTTGTCAAAAGCAAGCCCAAAAAGCTATGCACCCATAATGTATATTTTATTATACAAATTATCAAAAATATAGCAAAATTGCTGTGACAGTGAATTTTCAAATCAATGTTTTCGGGGGTGTTTTAAAGTTTTAAAGCTATAAAATTACAACATAAGATATGAATATATGTAGTGATAACTAAATTAAATAGGATTAATGAACAAGTTTTCACTACTTTACATATTGTTTCATAGGTTGAAAACAAGTTTTTGATCTGCAACAATAGAATATTTTGTTATTGAAGGTGAATAAAAGGATGCCTAAAAGGCAAAAAATAGTGCATTTTAAACTTTGAAATCAATGTTTTCAGGGGAGTTTTAAAGTATTAGTTTTAGTGCTATTGTATTAAATATGCACTAAATATAAGAATATAGGTATTGAAAACTAACTTAAATAAGCATAATGAAGATATTTTCACTATTGAAAGTAATGTTTTATAGGTTTTTAACAAGTTTTTCGTATGTAATCATAAAGTATATTTTATTATGAAAAAGTGAGACTAAAAAGCTATAAGCAGTGCATTTTGAGCATGGAAATAATGCTTTCAGGGGTGTTATGAAGTTTTAGAGCTATAATATTGCTATGTATAAAAAAAAGAATATAAATATTGATAACTAACTTAAATAAGCATAATGATGAGATTTTCACAACTTAAAATAATGGTTCAAAGGTTTCCAACAAGTTTTTGATATGCACAAATAATGTATGTGTGATTATTCAAATAGTCGGAAGCTAGCTTAAAATGTTTGGACAGAGCATTTTAAGCATTGAAATCAATGTATTCAGTGGTGTTTGAAAGTTTTAATGCTATTGTATTACTACATAATATATGAATATAATAAGTGGAATCTAACTTGAATGAGCATAATGGAGACATTTCCACAACTGAAAATAACATTATAGGTTTTTAACAAGTTTTTTATATGTATCATAATGTATATATTATTATACAAATTATCAAAAAGCCAAGACTATAAACAGTGTATTTAAGCATTAGAATCAATAGTGCTATACTATTACTATATAATATAAGAATATAAGTGTTGATAACTAAATTATATGAACATAATGAAGACATTTTCATTACTAAGAATAATGTTTTACAGTTTTTTTATATGTAATCATAATGTATATCTTACTATACTAATTGTCAAAAGGAGAGCCTAAATGATAATAGTCAGTGCATTTTCATGTTGGAAATCGATGTTTTGAGTGGTATTTTAAAGTTTTAGTGCTATACTATTAATATATCATATAAGAATATAGGTAGTAAAAACTAACTTGAATGAGTATAATGAAGGAATTTTTCCTACTGAAATAATTATTTTATAAGTTTCAAATATTTCGGATGAAATACGTATATTTCATCTTACGAATTGTCAAAAGGGAAGCCTAAAAGACCATGGACAGTGCATTTTCATGTTGGAAATCTATGTTTACAGCGGTGTTTGAAAGTCTTACTGCTATACTATGACTATAATATGAGAATATAGCATAATGTAGACATTTTCACTACTGAAAGTTATGTTTTATATGTTGTTAACAAGTTTTTCATATGTCACCACAACGTGTATTTTATAATACTAATTGCTTGAAAGACTATAGACATTGCATTTCCATGTTATGATCAATGTTTTCAGGGGTGTTTTAAAGTTTTAATGTTATAGTATTACCATGTCGTAAAAGGATATAGGTAGTGAAAACTAACTTGAATGAGCATAATGAAGACATTTTCATTGCTGGAAGTAATGTGTCATAGGTCTTTATTAAATATTATATATGTAACCATAATGTATATTTTATTCGATCGATTGTCACACTGAAAGACTATAAACTGCATTTTCATGTTGGAAATCAATGTTTTTAGGGCTGTTTCAAAGTTTTACAGCTCTACTATTATTATATAAGAATATAAGCGGTGGAAACTGACTAAAAAAGCATAATGAAGACATTTTTACCATTGGAAGTGATGTTTTATATGTTAATCAGTTCTGATATGTAACTATAATATGACTAATTGTTGAATGGTGAGCCTAAAAAAAATATAGTGCATTTCTAGGTCAAAATTAATGTTTGCAGGTGTGATCTGGTCTAACTGCTATATTATGACTATATAATATATGAATATATGTGATGAAAACTAACATAAATAAAACATAATGAAGACATATATACTAAGGGATGTTTTATAGGATTTTAACTATTTTTCAATATGTAACCATAATGTATAATTTATCATATGAATTGTCAAAAGGAAAGCCCAAAGTGCAAATGCATTTTTCATGTTGGGAATCAATGTTTACAGGGGTGTTTGAAAGTCTTACTGCTATACTATGACTATATCATATGAGAATATAGATAGTGAAAATTAACTTAAATAAGCATGATGTAGAAATTTTCATTACTGAAAGTGATGTTTTATATGTTGTTAACTAGTTTTTCATATGTCACAAAAATGTGTATTTTATTATACTAATTGCTATAAAAACTATAGATATTGCATTCCCATGTTATAATCAATATTTTCGGGGGTGTTTCAAAGTTTTAATGTTATAGTATTACCATGTCGTAAACATATATATGTAGTGAAAACTAACTTAAATTAGCATAATGAAAACATTTGAACTGCTGGAAGTAATGTGTCAGGTTTTTTTTAATTATTATATATGTAAGGATGTGTATAATTCATTCGATCAATTGTCACAAGGAAAGACTATAGACAGTGCATTTTCATGTTGAAATCAATGTTTTTAGGGCTGTTTTAAAGTTTTACAGCTCTACTATTACTATATAACATAAGAATATAAGTTGTGGAAACTGACTCAAATAAGCATATTGAAGACATTTTTACCATTGGAAGTGATGTTTTATATGTTAATCAGTTCTGATATGTAACTATAATATGACTAATTGTTAAATAGTAAGCCTAAAATAGCTATAGTGCATTTCTACGTCATAATTAATGTTTGCAGGTGTGATCTGGACTAATTGCTATATTATGACTATATAATATAAGAATATATGTGATGAAAACTAACATAAATAAGCATAATAAAGATATATCAACTAAGAAAAGTTTTATAGGATTTTAACTATTTTTCAATATGTAACCATAATGTATAATTTATCATATGAATTGTCAAAAGGAAAGCCCAAAATGCAAGTGCATTTTCATGTTAGGAATCAATGTTTACAGGGATGTTTGAAAGACTTACTGCTATACTATGACTATATAATATTAGAATATAGGTAGTTAAAATTAACTTAAATAAGCAGAATGTTGACATTTTCATTACTGAAAGAGATGTCTTGTACATTGCTAACTGGTTTTTCATGTCACCACAATGTGCATTTTATTATACTAATTGCTTAAAAAACTATAGACATTGCATTCCCATGTTATAATTAATGTTTTCAGGTGTGTTTTAAAGTTTTAATGTCATAGTATTACCATGTTGTCAAAATATATATGTAGTGAAAACTAACTTAAATAATAAAAACATTTGAACTGCTGGAAGTAATGTGTGATAGGTTTTTATTAATCATTATATATGTAACCATATGTATATTTTATTCGATCAATTGTCACACTGAAAGACTATAGACTGCATTTTCATGTTGGAAATCAATGTTTTTAGGGCTGTTTCAAAGTTTTACAGCTCTACTTTTACTATATAACATAAGAATATAAGCTGTGGAAACTGACTGAATAAGCATAATGAAGACATTTTTACCATTGGAAGTGATGTTTTATATGTTAATCAGTTCTGATATATAACTATAATATGACTAATTGTTGGATGATGAGTAAAATAGCTATAGTGCATTTCTACGTCATAGTTAATGTTTTCAGGGGTGATTTGAAGTCTAACTGCTATATTATGACTATATAATATAAGAATATATGTGATGAAAACTAACATAAATAAAACATAATGAAGACATACATACTAAGGAATGTTTTATAGGATTTTAACTATTTTTCAATATGTAACCATAATGTATAATTTATCATATGAATTGTCAAAAAGAAAGCCCAAAATGCAAGTGCATTTTTATGTTGGGAATCAATGTTTAGAGGGGTGTTTGAAAGTCTTACTGCTATACTATGACTATATAATATTAGAATATAGCTAGTTAAAATTAGCTTAAATAAGCAGAATGTTGACATTTTCACTACTGAAAGAGATGTCTTGTACTTTGCTAACTAGTTCTTCATATCACCACAATGTGCATTTTATAATACTAAATACTTAAAAAACTATAGATATTGCATTCCCATGTTATAATTAATGTTTTCAGGTGTGTTTTAAAGTTTTAATGTTATAGTATTACCATGTCGTCAGAATATATATGTAGTGAAAACTAAGTTAAATAATGAAAACATTTGAACTGCTAGAAGTAATGTGTGATAGGTTTCTATTAATCATTATATATGTAACCATATGTATATTTTATTCGATCAATTGTCACACTGAATCACTATAGCCAGTGCATTTTCATGTTGGAAATCAATGTTTTTAGGGCTGTTTTAAAGTTTCACAACTCTACTTTTACTATATAACTTATAAGCTGTGGAAACTGACTGAATAAGCATAATGAAGACATTTTTACCATTGGAAGTGATGTTTTATGTGTTAATCAGTTCTGATATATAACTATAATATGACTTATTGTTGAATGATGAGCCTAAAATAGCTGTAGTGCATTTCTACGTAAAAGTTAATGTTTTCAGTGGTGATTTGAAGTCTAACTGCTATATTATGACTATATAATATAAGAATATATGTGATGAAAACTAACATAAATAAAACATAATGAAGACATATATACTAAGGAATGTTTTATAGGATCTTAACTATTTTTCAATGTGTAACCATAATGTATAATTTATCATATGAATTGTCAAAAAAAAAGCCCAAAATGCAAGTGCATTTTCCATGTTGGGTATCAATGTTTAGAGGGGTGTTTTAAAGTCTTACTGCTATGACTATATAATATTAGAATATAGGTAGTTAAAATTAACTTAAATAAGCAGAATGTTCACATTATCACTACTGACTTGTACTTTGCTAACTAGTTTTTCATGTCACGACAATGTGCATTTTATTATACTAATTGCTTAAAAAACTATAGACATTGCATTCCCATGTTATAATTAATGTTTTCAGGTGTGTTTTAAAGTTTTAATGTTATAGTATTACCATGTCGTCAAAATATATATGTAGTGAAAACTAAGTTAAATAATGAAAACATTTGAACTGCTGGAAGTAATGTGTGATAGGTTTCTATTAATCATTATATATGTAACCATATGTATATTTTATTCGATCAATTGTCACATTGAAAGATTATAGACAGTGCATTTTCATGTTGGAAATCAATGTTTTAAGGGCTGTTTTTAAGTTTTACAGCTCAACTGTTACTATATATCTTATGAGCTGTGGAAACTGACTGAATAAGCATAATGAAGACATTTTTACCATTGGAAGTGATGTTTTATGTGTTAATCAGTTCTGATATATAACTATACTATGACTAATTGTTAAATGATGAGCCTAAAATAGCTATAGTGCACTTCTACGTCATAGTTAATGTTTTCAGTGGTGATTTGAAGTCTAACTGCTATATTATGACTATATAATATAAGAATATATGTGATGAAAACTAACATAAATAAAACATAATGAAGACATATATACTAAGGAATGGTTTATATGATTTTAACTATTTTTCAATATGTGACCACAATGTATAATTTATCATATGAATTGTCAAAAAGAAAGCCCAAAATGCAAGTGCATTTTTATGTTGGGAATCAATGTTTACAGGGGTGTTTGAAAGTCTTACTGCTATACTATGACTATATAATATCAGAATATAGCTAGTTAAAATTGATTTAATATACAGAATGTTGACATTTTCACTACTGAAAGAGATGTCTTGTACATTGCTAACTAGTTTTTCATATCACCACAATGTGCATTTTATTATACTAATTGCTTAAAAAACTATAGGCATTGCATTCCCATGTTATAATCAATGTTTTCAGGTGTGTTTTGAAGTTTTAATGTTATAGTATTACCATGTTGTCACAATATATATGTAGTGAAAACTAAGTTAAATAATGAAAACATTTGAACTGCTAGAAGTAATGTGTGATAGGTTTCTATTAATCATTATATATGTAACCATATGTATATTTTATTCGATCAATTGTCACACTGAAAGACTATAGACAGTGCATTTTCATGTTGGAAATCAATGTTTTAAGGGCTTTTAATTGTCACACTGAAAGATTATAGACAGTGCATTTTCATGTTGGGAATCAATGTTTTAAGGGCTGTTTTCAAGTTTTACAGCTCAACTGTTACTATATATCTTATAAGCTGTGGAAACTGACTGAATAAGCATAATGAAGACATTTTTACCATTGAAAGTGATGATTTATGTGTTAATCAGTTCTGATATATAACTATACTATGACTAATTGTTAAATGATGAGCCTAAAATAGCTATAGTGCACTTCTACGTCATAGTTAATGTTTTCAGTGGTGTTTTGAAGTCTAACTGCTATATTATGACTATATAATATAATAATATATGTGATGAAAACTAACATAAATAAAACATAATGAAGACATATATACTAAGGAATGTTTTATAGGATCTTAACTATTTTTCAATATGTGACCACAATGTATAATTTATCATATGAATTGTCAAAAAGAAAGCCCAAAATGCAAGTGCATTTTTATGTTGGGAATCAATGTTTACAGGGGTGTTTGAAAGTCTTACTGCTATACTATGACTATATAATATCAGAATATAGCTAGTTAAAATTGACTTAAATATACAGAATGTTGACATTTTCACTACTGAAAGAGATGTCTTGTACATTGCTAACTAGTTTTTCATATCACCACAATGTGCATTTTATTATACTAATTGATTAAAAAACTATAGGCATTGCATTCCCATGTTATAATCAATGTTTTCAGGTGTGTTTTAAAGTTTGAATGTTATAGTATTACCATGTCGTCAAAATATATATGTAGTGAAAACTAAGTAAAATAATGAAAACTTTTGAACTGCTAGAAGTAATGATTGATAGGTTTCTATTAATCATTATATATGTAACCATATATATATTTTATTCGATCAATTGTCACACTGAAAGATTATAGACAGTGCATTTTCATGTTGGAAATCAATGTTTTAAGGGCATTTTTAAAGTTTTACAGCTCTACTGTTACTATATATCTTATAAGCTGTGGAAACTGACTGAATAAGCATAATGAAGACAATTTTACCATTGGAAGTGATGTTTTATGTGTTAATCAGTTATGATATATAACTATAATATGACATTGTTGAATGATGAGCCTAAAATAGCTATAGTGCATTTCTACGTCATGTTTTCAGTGGTGATTTGAAGTCTAACTGCTATATTATGACTATATAATATAATAATATATGTGATGAAAACTAACATAAATAAAACATAATGAAGACATATATACTAAGGAATGTTTTATAGGATCTTAACTATTTTTCAATATGTGACCACAATGTATAATTTATCATATGAATTGTCAAAAAGAAAGCCCAAAATGCAAGTGCATTTTTATGTTGGGAATCAATGTTTACAGGGATGTTTGAAAGTCTAACTGCTATACTATGACTATATAATATTAGAATATAGGTAGTTAAAATTAAATATACAGAATGTTGACATTTTCACTACTGAAAGAGATGTCTTGTACATTGCTAACTAGTTTTTCATATCACCACAATGTGCATTTTATTATACTAATTGCTTAAAAAACTATAGGCATTGCATTCCCATGTTATAATTAATGTTTTCAGGTGTGTTTTAAAGTTTTAATGTTATAGTATTACCATGTTGTCACAATATATATGTAGTGAAAACTAAGTTAAATAATGAAAACATTTGAACTGCTAGAAGTAATGTGTGATAGGTTTCTATTAATCATTATATATGTAACCATATGTATATTTTATTCGATCAATTGTCACACTGAAAGACTATAGACAGTGCATTTTCATGTTGGAAATCAATGTTTTAAGGGCATTTTTAAAGTTTTACAGCTCTACTGTTACTATATATCTTATAAGCTGTGGAAACTGACTGAATAAGCATAATGAAGACAATTTTACCATTGGAAGTGATGTTTTATGTGTTAATCAGTTATGATATATAACTATAATATGACATTGTTGAATGATGAGCCTAAAATAGCTATAGTGCATTTCTACGTCATGTTTTCAGTGGTGATTTGAAGTCTAACTGCTATATTATGACTATATAATATAATAATATATGTGATGAAAACTAACATAAATAAAACATAATGAAGACATATATACTAAGGAATGTTTCATAGGATCTTAACTATTTTTCAATATGTGACCACAATGTATAATTTATCATATGAATTGTCAAAAAGAAAGCCCAAAATGCAAGTGCATTTTTATGTTGGGAATCAATGTTTACAGGGATGTTTGAAAGTCTAACTGCTATACTATGACTATATAATATTAGAATATAGGTAGTTAAAATTAAATATACAGAATGTTGACATTTTCACTACTGAAAGAGATGTCTTGTACATTGCTAACTAGTTTTTCATATCACCACAATGTGCATTTTATTATACTAATTGCTTAAAAAACTATAGGCATTGCATTCCCATGTTATAATTAATGTTTTCAGGTGTGTTTTAAAGTTTTAATGTTATAGTATTACCATGTTGTCACAATATATATGTAGTGAAAACTAAGTTAAATAATGAAAACATTTGAACTGCTAGAAGTAATGTGTGATAGGTTTCTATTAATCATTATATATGTAACCATATGTATATTTTATTCGATCAATTGTCACACTGAAAGACTATAGACAGTGCATTTTCATGTTGGAAATCAATGTTTTAAGGGCTTTTAATTGTCACACTGAAAGATTATAGACAGTGCATTTTCATGTTGGGAATCAATGTTTTAAGGGCTGTTTTTAAGTTTTACAGCTCAACTGTTACTATATATCTTATAAGCTGTGGAAACTGACTGAATAAGCATAATGAAGACAATTTTACCATTGGAAGTGATGTTTTATGTGTTAATCAGTTATGATATATAACTATAATATGACATTGTTGAATGATGAGCCTAAAATAGCTATAGTGCATTTCTACGTCATGTTTTCAGTGGTGATTTGAAGTCTAACTGCTATATTATGACTATATAATATAAGAATATATGTGATGAAAACTAACATAAATAAAACATAATGAAGACATATATACTAAGGAATGTTTTATAGGATCTTAACTATTTTTCAATAGGTGACCACAATGTATAATTTATCATATGAATTGTCAAAAAGAAAGCCCAAAATGCAAGTGCATTTTTATGTTGGGAATCAATGTTTACAGGGATGTTTGAAAGTCTTACTGCTATACTATGACTATATAATATTAGAATATAGGTAGTTAAAATTGACTTAAATATACAGAATGTTGACATTTTCACAACTGAAAGAGATGTCTTGTACATTGCTAACTAGTTTTTCATATCACCACAATGTGCATTTTATTATACTAATTGCTTAAAAAACTATAGACATTGCATTCCCATGTTATAATTAATGTTTTCAGGTGTGTTTTAAAGTTTTAATGTTATAGTATTATCATGTTGTCAAAATATATATGTAGTGAAAACTAAGTTAAATAATGAAAACATTTGAACTGCTAGAAGTGATGTGTGATAGGTTTCTATTAATCATTATATATGTAACCATATATATATTTTATTCGATCAATTGTCCCAAGAAAGATTATAGACAGTGCATTTTCATGTTGGAAATCAATGTTTTAAGTGCTGTTTTTAAGTTTTACAGCTCTACTGTTACTATATAACTTATAAGCTGTGGAAACTGACTGAATAAGCATAATGAAGACATTTTTACCATTGAAAGTGATGTTTTATGTGTTAATCAGTTCTGATATATAACTATACTATGACTAATTGTTAAATGATGAGCCTAAAATAGCTATAGTGCACTTCTACGTCATAGTTAATGTTTTCAGTGGTGATTTGAAGTATAACTGCTATATTATGACTATATAATATAATAATATATGTGATGAAAACTAACATAAATAAAACATAATGAAGACATATATACTAAGGAATGTTTTATAGGATCTTAACTATTTTTCAATATGTGACCACAATGTATAATTTATCATATGAATTGTCAAAAAGAAAGCCCAAAATGCAAGTGCATTTTTATGTTGGGAATCAATGTTTACAGGGGTGTTTGAAAGTCTTACTGCTATACTATGACTATATAATATCAGAATATAGCTAGTTAAAATTGACTTAAATATACAGAATGTTGACATTTTCACTACTGAAAGAGATGTCTTGTACATTGCTAACTAGTTTTTCATATCACCACAATGTGCATTTTATTATACTAATTGATTAAAAACTATAGGCATTGCATTCCCATGTTATAATCAATGTTTTCAGGTGTGTTTTAAAGTTTGAATGTTATAGTATTACCATGTCGTCAAAATATATATGTAGTGAAAACTAAGTAAAATAATGAAAACTTTTGAACTGCTAGAAGTAATGTGTGATAGGTTTCTATTAATCATTATATATGTAACCATATATATATTTTATTCGATCAATTGTCACACTGAAAGATTATAGACAGTGCATTTTCATGTTGGAAATCAATGTTTTAAGGGCTGTTTTTAAGTTTTACAGCTCAACTGTTACTATATATCTTATAAGCTGTGGAAACTGACTGAATAAGCATAATGAAGACATTTTTAACATTGAAAGTGATGTTTTATGTGTTAATCAGTTCTGATATATAACTATACTATGACTAATTGTTAAATGATGAGCCTAAAATAGCTATAGTGCACTTCTACGTCATAGTTAATGTTTTCAGTGGTGATTTGAAGTATAACTGCTATATTATGACTATATAATATAATAATATATGTGATGAAAACTAACATAAATAAAACATAATGAAGACATATATACTAAGGAATGTTTCATAGGATCTTAACTATTTTTCAATATATGACCAAAATGTATAATTTATCATATGAATTGTCAAAAAGAAAGCCCAAAATGCAAGTGCATTTTTATGTTGGGAATGAATGTTTACAGGGATGTTTGAAGGACTTACTGCTATACTATGACTATATAATATTAGAATATAGGTAGTTAAAATTAACTTGAATAAGCAGAATGTTGATATTCTCACAACTGAAAGAGATGTCTTGTACATTGCTAACTAGTTTTTCATATCACCACAATGTGCATTTTATTATACTAATTGCTTAAAAAACTATAGACATTGCATTCCCATGTTATAATTAATGTTTTTAGGTGTGTTTTAAAGTTTAAATGTTATAGTATTACCATGTTGTCAAAATATATATGTAGTGAAAACTAAGTTAAATAATGAAAACATTTGAACTGCTAGAAGTAATGTGTGATAGGTTTCTATTAATCATTATATATGTAACCATATGTATATTTTATTCGATCAATTGTCCCACTGAAAGATTATAGACAGTGCATTTTCATGTTGGAAATCAATGTTTTAAGGGCATTTTTAAAGTTTTACAGCTCTACTGTTACTATATATCTTATAAGCTGTGGAAACTGACTGAATAAGCATAATGAAGACAATTTTACCATTGGAAGTGATGTTTTATGTGTTAATCAGTTATGATATATAACTATAATATGACATTGTTAAATGATGAGCCTAAAAAAGCTATAGTGCATTTCTACGTCATGTTTTCAGTGGTGATTTGAAGTCTAACTGCTATATTATGACTATATAATATAATAATATATGTGATGAAAACTAACATAAATAAAACATAATGAAGACATATATACTAAGGAATGTTTTATAGGATCTTAACTATTTTTCAATATATGACCAAAATGTATAATTTATCATATGAATTGTCAAAAAGAAAGCCCAAAATGCAAGTGCATTTTTATGTTGGGAATCAATGTTTACAGGGATGTTTGAAAGTCTCACTGCAATACTATGACAATATAATATTAGAATATAGCTAGTTAAAATTGACGTAAATATACAGAATGTTGACATTTTCACTACTGAAAGAGATGTCTTGTACATTGCTAACTAGTTTTTCATATCACCACAATGTGCATTTTATTATACTAATTGCTTAAAAAACTATAGACATTGCATTCCCATGTTATAATCAATGTTTTCAGGTGTGTTTTAAAGTTTGAATGTTATAGTATTACCATGTATTCAAAATATATATGTAGTGAAAACTAAGTTAAATAATGAAAACATTTGAACTGCTAGAAGTAATGTGTGATAGGTTTCTATTAATCATTATATATGTAACCATGTATATTTTATTCGATCAATTGTCACACTGAAAGACTATAGACAGTGCATTTTCACGTAGGAAATCAATGTTTTAAATGCTGTTTTTAAGTTTTACAGCTCAATGAAAATGCACTGTCTATAATCTTTCAGTGGGACAATTGATCGAATAAAATATATATATGGTTACATATATAATGATTAATAGTAACCTATCACACATCACTTCTAGCAGTTCAAATGTTTTCATTATTTAACTTAGTTTTCACTACATATATATTTTGACAACATGATAATACTATAACATTTAAACTTTAAAACACACCTGAAAACATTAATTATAACATGGGAATGCAATGTCTATAGTTTTCATAATAAAACATAATGAAGACATATATACTAAGGAATGTTTTATAGGATCTTAACTATTTTTCAATATGTAACCACAATGTATAATTTATCATATGAATTGTCAAAAAGAAAGCCCAAAATGCAAGTGCATTTTTATGTTGGGAATCAATGTTTACAGGGATGTTTGAAAGTCTAACTGCTATACTATGACTATATAATATTAGAATATAGGTAGTTAAAATTAAATATACAGAATGTTGACATTTTCACTACTGAAAGAGATGTCTTGTACATTGCTAACTAGTTTTTCATATCACCACAATGTGCATTTTATTATACTAATTGCTTAAAAAACTATAGGCATTGCATTCCCATGTTATAATTAATGTTTTCAGGTGTGTTTTAAAGTTTTAATGTTATAGTATTACCATGTTGTCACAATATATATGTAGTGAAAACTAAGTTAAATAATGAAAACATTTGAACTGCTAGAAGTAATGTGTGATAGGTTTCTATTAATCATTATATATGTAACCATATGTATATTTTATTCGATCAATTGTCACACTGAAAGACTATAGACAGTGCATTTTCATGTTGGAAATCAATGTTTTAAGGGCATTTTTAAAGTTTTACAGCTCTACTGTTACTATATATCTTATAAGCTGTGGAAACTGACTGAATAAGCATAATGAAGACAATTTTACCATTGGAAGTGATGTTTTATGTGTTAATCAGTTATGATATATAACTATAATATGACATTGTTGAATGATGAGCCTAAAATAGCTATAGTGCATTTCTACGTCATGTTTTCAGTGGTGATTTGAAGTCTAACTGCTATATTATGACTATATAATATAATAATATATGTGATGAAAACTAACATAAATAAAACATAATGAAGACATATATACTAAGGAATGTTTCATAGGATCTTAACTATTTTTCAATATGTGACCACAATGTATAATTTATCATATGAATTGTCAAAAAGAAAGCCCAAAATGCAAGTGCATTTTTATGTTGGGAATCAATGTTTACAGGGATGTTTGAAAGTCTAACTGCTATACTATGACTATATAATATTAGAATATAGGTAGTTAAAATTAAATATACAGAATGTTGACATTTTCACTACTGAAAGAGATGTCTTGTACATTGCTAACTAGTTTTTCATATCACCACAATGTGCATTTTATTATACTAATTGCTTAAAAAACTATAGGCATTGCATTCCCATGTTATAATTAATGTTTTCAGGTGTGTTTTAAAGTTTTAATGTTATAGTATTACCATGTTGTCACAATATATATGTAGTGAAAACTAAGTTAAATAATGAAAACATTTGAACTGCTAGAAGTAATGTGTGATAGGTTTCTATTAATCATTATATATGTAACCATATGTATATTTTATTCGATCAATTGTCACACTGAAAGACTATAGACAGTGCATTTTCATGTTGGAAATCAATGTTTTAAGGGCTTTTAATTGTCACACTGAAAGATTATAGACAGTGCATTTTCATGTTGGGAATCAATGTTTTAAGGGCTGTTTTTAAGTTTTACAGCTCAACTGTTACTATATATCTTATAAGCTGTGGAAACTGACTGAATAAGCATAATGAAGACAATTTTACCATTGGAAGTGATGTTTTATGTGTTAATCAGTTATGATATATAACTATAATATGACATTGTTGAATGATGAGCCTAAAATAGCTATAGTGCATTTCTACGTCATGTTTTCAGTGGTGATTTGAAGTCTAACTGCTATATTATGACTATATAATATAAGAATATATGTGATGAAAACTAACATAAATAAAACATAATGAAGACATATATACTAAGGAATGTTTTATAGGATCTTAACTATTTTTCAATAGGTGACCACAATGTATAATTTATCATATGAATTGTCAAAAAGAAAGCCCAAAATGCAAGTGCATTTTTATGTTGGGAATCAATGTTTACAGGGATGTTTGAAAGTCTTACTGCTATACTATGACTATATAATATTAGAATATAGGTAGTTAAAATTGACTTAAATATACAGAATGTTGACATTTTCACAACTGAAAGAGATGTCTTGTACATTGCTAACTAGTTTTTCATATCACCACAATGTGCATTTTATTATACTAATTGCTTAAAAAACTATAGACATTGCATTCCCATGTTATAATTAATGTTTTCAGGTGTGTTTTAAAGTTTTAATGTTATAGTATTATCATGTTGTCAAAATATATATGTAGTGAAAACTAAGTTAAATAATGAAAACATTTGAACTGCTAGAAGTGATGTGTGATAGGTTTCTATTAATCATTATATATGTAACCATATATATATTTTATTCGATCAATTGTCCCAAGAAAGATTATAGACAGTGCATTTTCATGTTGGAAATCAATGTTTTAAGTGCTGTTTTTAAGTTTTACAGCTCTACTGTTACTATATAACTTATAAGCTGTGGAAACTGACTGAATAAGCATAATGAAGACATTTTTACCATTGAAAGTGATGTTTTATGTGTTAATCAGTTCTGATATATAACTATACTATGACTAATTGTTAAATGATGAGCCTAAAATAGCTATAGTGCACTTCTACGTCATAGTTAATGTTTTCAGTGGTGATTTGAAGTATAACTGCTATATTATGACTATATAATATAATAATATATGTGATGAAAACTAACATAAATAAAACATAATGAAGACATATATACTAAGGAATGTTTTATAGGATCTTAACTATTTTTCAATATGTGACCACAATGTATAATTTATCATATGAATTGTCAAAAAGAAAGCCCAAAATGCAAGTGCATTTTTATGTTGGGAATCAATGTTTACAGGGGTGTTTGAAAGTCTTACTGCTATACTATGACTATATAATATCAGAATATAGCTAGTTAAAATTGACTTAAATATACAGAATGTTGACATTTTCACTACTGAAAGAGATGTCTTGTACATTGCTAACTAGTTTTTCATATCACCACAATGTGCATTTTATTATACTAATTGATTAAAAACTATAGGCATTGCATTCCCATGTTATAATCAATGTTTTCAGGTGTGTTTTAAAGTTTGAATGTTATAGTATTACCATGTCGTCAAAATATATATGTAGTGAAAACTAAGTAAAATAATGAAAACTTTTGAACTGCTAGAAGTAATGTGTGATAGGTTTCTATTAATCATTATATATGTAACCATATATATATTTTATTCGATCAATTGTCACACTGAAAGATTATAGACAGTGCATTTTCATGTTGGAAATCAATGTTTTAAGGGCTGTTTTTAAGTTTTACAGCTCAACTGTTACTATATATCTTATAAGCTGTGGAAACTGACTGAATAAGCATAATGAAGACATTTTTAACATTGAAAGTGATGTTTTATGTGTTAATCAGTTCTGATATATAACTATACTATGACTAATTGTTAAATGATGAGCCTAAAATAGCTATAGTGCACTTCTACGTCATAGTTAATGTTTTCAGTGGTGATTTGAAGTATAACTGCTATATTATGACTATATAATATAATAATATATGTGATGAAAACTAACATAAATAAAACATAATGAAGACATATATACTAAGGAATGTTTCATAGGATCTTAACTATTTTTCAATATATGACCAAAATGTATAATTTATCATATGAATTGTCAAAAAGAAAGCCCAAAATGCAAGTGCATTTTTATGTTGGGAATGAATGTTTACAGGGATGTTTGAAGGACTTACTGCTATACTATGACTATATAATATTAGAATATAGGTAGTTAAAATTAACTTGAATAAGCAGAATGTTGATATTCTCACAACTGAAAGAGATGTCTTGTACATTGCTAACTAGTTTTTCATATCACCACAATGTGCATTTTATTATACTAATTGCTTAAAAAACTATAGACATTGCATTCCCATGTTATAATTAATGTTTTTAGGTGTGTTTTAAAGTTTAAATGTTATAGTATTACCATGTTGTCAAAATATATATGTAGTGAAAACTAAGTTAAATAATGAAAACATTTGAACTGCTAGAAGTAATGTGTGATAGGTTTCTATTAATCATTATATATGTAACCATATGTATATTTTATTCGATCAATTGTCCCACTGAAAGATTATAGACAGTGCATTTTCATGTTGGAAATCAATGTTTTAAGGGCATTTTTAAAGTTTTACAGCTCTACTGTTACTATATATCTTATAAGCTGTGGAAACTGACTGAATAAGCATAATGAAGACAATTTTACCATTGGAAGTGATGTTTTATGTGTTAATCAGTTATGATATATAACTATAATATGACATTGTTAAATGATGAGCCTAAAAAAGCTATAGTGCATTTCTACGTCATGTTTTCAGTGGTGATTTGAAGTCTAACTGCTATATTATGACTATATAATATAATAATATATGTGATGAAAACTAACATAAATAAAACATAATGAAGACATATATACTAAGGAATGTTTTATAGGATCTTAACTATTTTTCAATATATGACCAAAATGTATAATTTATCATATGAATTGTCAAAAAGAAAGCCCAAAATGCAAGTGCATTTTTATGTTGGGAATCAATGTTTACAGGGATGTTTGAAAGTCTCACTGCAATACTATGACAATATAATATTAGAATATAGCTAGTTAAAATTGACGTAAATATACAGAATGTTGACATTTTCACTACTGAAAGAGATGTCTTGTACATTGCTAACTAGTTTTTCATATCACCACAATGTGCATTTTATTATACTAATTGCTTAAAAAACTATAGACATTGCATTCCCATGTTATAATCAATGTTTTCAGGTGTGTTTTAAAGTTTGAATGTTATAGTATTACCATGTATTCAAAATATATATGTAGTGAAAACTAAGTTAAATAATGAAAACATTTGAACTGCTAGAAGTAATGTGTGATAGGTTTCTATTAATCATTATATATGTAACCATGTATATTTTATTCGATCAATTGTCACACTGAAAGACTATAGACAGTGCATTTTCACGTAGGAAATCAATGTTTTAAATGCTGTTTTTAAGTTTTACAGCTCAATGAAAATGCACTGTCTATAATCTTTCAGTGGGACAATTGATCGAATAAAATATATATATGGTTACATATATAATGATTAATAGTAACCTATCACACATCACTTCTAGCAGTTCAAATGTTTTCATTATTTAACTTAGTTTTCACTACATATATATTTTGACAACATGATAATACTATAACATTTAAACTTTAAAACACACCTGAAAACATTAATTATAACATGGGAATGCAATGTCTATAGTTTTCATAATAAAACATAATGAAGACATATATACTAAGGAATGTTTTATAGGATCTTAACTATTTTTCAATATGTAACCACAATGTATAATTTATCATATGAATTGTCAAAAAGAAAGCCCAAAATGCAAGTGCATTTTTATGTTGGGAATCAATGTTTACAGGGATGTTTGAAAGACTTACTGCTATACTATGACTATATAATATTAGAATATAGCTAGTTAAAATTGACTTAAATATACAGAATGTTGACATTTTCACTACTGAAAGAGATGTCTTGTACATTGCTAACTAGTTTTTCATATCACCACAATGTGCATTTTATTATACTAATTGCTTAAAAAACTATAGACATTGCATTCCCATGTTATAATTAATGTTTTCAGGTGTGTTTTAAAGTTTTAATGTCATAGTATTACCATGTTGTCAAAATATATATGTAGTGAAAACTAAGTTAAATAATAAAAACATTTGAACTGCTAGAAGTAATGTGTGATAGGTTTCTATTAATCATTATATATGTAACCATGTATATTTTATCCGATCAACTGTCCCACTGAAAGACTATAGACAGTGCATTTTCACGTTGGAAATCGATATTTTGAGGGCATTTTTAAAGTTTCACAGCTCTACTGTTACTATATATCTTATAAGCTGTGGAAACTGACTGAATAAGCATAATGAAGACAATTTTACCATTGGAAGTGATGTTTTATGTGTTAATCAGTTCTGATATATAACTATACTATGACTAATTGTTAAATGATGAGCCTAAAATAGCTATAGTGCATTTCTACGTCATAGTTAATGTTTTCAGTGGTGATTTGAAGTCGAACTGCTATATTATGACTATATAATATAAAAAAATATGTGATGAAAACTAACATAAATAAAACATAATGAAGACATATATACTAAGGAATGTTTTATAGGATCTTAACTATTTTTCAATATGTAACCACAATGTATAATTTATCATATGAATTGTCAAAAAGAAAGCCCAAAATGCAAGTGCATTTTTATGTTGGGAATCAATGTTTACAGGGGTGTTTGAAAGTCTCACTGCTATACTATGACTATATAATATTAGAATATAGCTAGTTAAAATTGACTTAAATATACAGAATGTTGACATTTTCACTAAAGAAAGAGATGTCTTGTACATTGCTAACTAGTTTTTCATATCACCGCAATGTGCATTTTGTTATAATAATTGCTTAAAAAACTATAGACATTGCATTCCCATGTTATAATTAATGTTTTCAGGTGTGTTTTAAAGTTTTAATGTTATAGTATTACCATGTTGTCACAATATATATGTAGTGAAATCTAAGTTAAATAATGAAAACATTTGAACTGCTAGAAGTAATGTGTGATAGGTTTCTATTAATCATTATATATGTAACCATGTATATTTTATTCGATCAATTATCACACTGAAAGACTATAGACAGTGCATTTTCACGTTGGAAATCGATATTTTGAGGGCATTTTTAAAGTTTCACAGCTCTACTGTTACTATATATTTTATAAGCTGTGGAAACTGACTGAATAAGCATAATGAAGACATTTTTACCATTGGAAGTGATGTTTTATGTGTTAATCAGTTCTGATATATAACTATACTATGACTAATTGTTAAATGATGAGCCTAAAATAGCTATAGTGCATTTCTACGTCATAGTTAATGTTTTCAGTGGTGATTTGAAGTCGAACTGCTATATTATGACTATATAATATAAGAATATATGTGATGAAAACTAACATAAATAAAACATAATGAAGACATATATACTAAGGAATGTTATAGGATCTTAACTATTTTTCAATATGTGACCACAATGTATAATTTATCAGATGAATTGTCAAAAAGAAAGCCCAAAATGCAAGTGCATTTTTATGTTGGGAATCAATGTTTACAGGGATGTTTGAAAGACTTACTACTATACTATGACTATATAATATTAGAATATAGCTAGTTAAAATTGACTTAAATATACAGAATGTTGACATTTTCACTACTGAAAGAGATGTCTTGTACATTGCTAACTAGTTTTTCATATCACCACAATGTGCATTTTATTATACTAATTGCTTAGAAAACGATGAAAATTGCATTCCCATGTTATAATTAATGTTTTCAGGTGTGTTTTAAAGTTTTAATTTTATAGTATTACCATGTTGTCACAATATATATGTAGTGAAATCTAAGTTAAATAATGAAAACATTTGAACTGCTAGAAGTAATGTGTGATAGGTTTCTATTAATCATTATATATGTAACCATATGTATATTTTATTCGATCAATTGTCCCACTGAAAGATTATAGACAGTGCATTTTCATGTTGGAAATCAATGTTTTAAGGGCATTTTCAAAGTTTTACAGCTCAACTGTTACTACATATTTTATAAACTGTGGAAACTGACTTAAAAAGCATAATGAAGACATTTTTACCATTGGAAGTGATGTTTTATGTGTTAATCAGTTATGATATATAACTATACTATGACTAATTGTTAAATGATGAGCCTAAAATAGCTATAGTGCATTTCTACGTCATGTTTTCAGTGGTGATTTGAAGTCTAACTGCTATATTATGACTATATAATATAATAATATATGTGATGAAAACTAACATAAATAAAACATAATGAAGACATATATACTAAGGAATGTTTTATAGGATCTTAACTATTTTTCAATATGTAACCACAATGTATAATTTATCATATGAATTGTCAAAAAGAAAGCCCAAAATGCAAGTGCATTTTTATGTTGGGAATCAATGTTTACAGGGGTGTTTCAAAAGTCTCACTGCTATACAATGACTATATAATATTAGAATATAAAGTAGTTAAAATTGACTTAAATATACAGAATGTTGACATTTTCACTACTGTAAGAGATGTTTTGTACATTGCTAACTAGTTTTTCATATCACTACAATGTGCATTTTATTATACTAATTGCTTAAAAAACTATAGACATTGCATTCCCATGTTATCATTAATGTTTTCAGGTGTGTTTTAAAGTTTACATGTTATAGTATTACCATGTTGTCAAAATATATATGTAGTGAAAACTAAGTTAAATAATGAAAACATTTGAACTGCTAGAAGTAATGTGTGATAGGTTTCTATTAATCATTATATATGTAACCATATGTATATTTTATCCGATCAACTGTCCCACTGAAAGATTATAGACAGTGCATTTTCATGTTGGAAATCAATGTTTTTAGGGCTGTTTCAAAGTTTTACAGCTCTACTTTTACTATATAACATAAGAATATAAGCTGTGGAAACTGACTGAATAAGCATAATGAAGACATTTTTACCATTGGAAGTGATGTTTTATATGTTAATCAGTTCTGATATATAACTATAATATGACTAATTGTTGGATGATGAGCCTAAAATAGCTATAGTGCATTTCTACGTCATAGTTAATGTTTTCAGGGGTGATTTGAAGTCTAACTGCTATATTATGACTATATAATATAAGAATATATGTGATGAAAACTAACATAAATAAAACATAATGAAGACATATATAGTAAGGAATGTTTTATAAGATCTCAACTATTTTTCAATATGTGACCACAATGTATAATTTATCATATGAATTGTCAAAAAGAAAGCCCAAAATGCAAGTGCATTTTTATGTTGGGAATCAATGTTTACAGGGATGTTTGGAAGACTTACTGCTATACTATGACTATATAATATTAGAATATAGCTAGTTAAAATTGATTTAAATATACAGAATGTTGACATTTTCACTACTGAAAGAGATGTCTTGTACATTGCTAACTAGTTTTTCATATCACCACAATGTGCTTTTTATTATACTAATTGCTTAAAAAACTATAGACATTGCATTCCCATGTTATAATTAATGTTTTCAGGTGTGTTTTAAAGTTTTAATGTTATAGTATTACCATGTTGTCACAATATATATGTAGTGAAAACTAAGTTAAATAATGAAAACATTTGAACTGCTAGAAGTAATGTGTGATAGGTTTCTATTAATCATTATATATGTGACCATGTATATTTTATTCGATCAATTGTCACACTGAAAGACTATAGATAGTGCATTTTCACGTTGGAAATCAATGTTTTAAGGGCTGTTTTTAAGTTTTACAGCTCAACTGTTACTATATATCTTATAAGCTGTGGAAACTGACTAAATGAGCATAATGGAGACATTTTTACCATCGAAAGTGATGTTTTATGTTTTAATCAGTTCTGATATATAACTATAATATGACATTGTTGAATGATGAGCCTAAAATAGCTATAGTGCATTTCTACGTCATAGTTAATGTTTTCAGTGGTGATTTGAAGTAATGTGTGATAGGTTTCTATTAATCATTATATATGTATATATATGTATATTTTATTCGATCAATTGTCACACTGAAAGACTATAGACAGTGCATTTTCATCTTGGAAATCAATGTTTTAAGGGCATTCTTAAAGTTTTACAGCTCTACTGTTACTATATATCTTATAAGCTGTGGAAACTGACTGAATAAGCATAATGAAGACATTTTTACCATTGGAAGTGATGTTTTATGTGTTAATCAGTTCTGATATATAACTATAATATGACTTATTGTTGAATGATGAGCCTAAAATAGCTATAGTGCATTTCTACGTCATA
Source organism: Thysanoteuthis rhombus (assembly GCA_963457665.1). NCBI lineage: Eukaryota > Metazoa > Mollusca > Cephalopoda > Oegopsida > Thysanoteuthidae > Thysanoteuthis > Thysanoteuthis major. The sequence goes on along the minus strand of OY735232.1, from coordinate 11,309,370 downwards.
GTTAATGTTTTCAGTGGTGATTTGAAGTCGAACTGCTATATTATGACTATACAATATAATAATATATGTGATGAAAACTAACATAAATAAAACATAATGAAGACATATATAGTAAGGAATGTTTTATAGGATCTTAACTATTTTTCAATATGTAGCCACAATGTATAATTTATCAGATGAATCGTCAAAAAGAAAGCCCAAAATGCAAGTGCATTTTTATGTTGGGAATCAATGTTTACAGGGATGTTTGAAAGACTTACTACTATACTATGACTATATAATATTAGAATATAGCTAGTTAAAATTGACTTAAATATACAGAATGTTGACATTTTCACTACTGAAAGAGATGTCTTGTACATTGCTAAGTAGTTTTTCATATCACCACAATGTGCTTTTTATTATACTAATTGCTTAAAAAACTATAGACATTGCATTCCCATGTTATAATTAATGTTTTCAGGTGTGTTTTAAAGTTTTAATGTTATAGTATTACCATGTTGTCACAATATATATGTAGTGAAATCTAAGTTAAATAATGAAAACATTTGAACTGCTAGAAGTAATGTGTGATAGGTTTCTATTAATCATTATATATGTAACCATATGTATATTTTATTCGATCAATTGTCCCACTGAAAGATTATAGACAGTGCATTTTCATGTTGGAAATCAATGTTTTAAGGGCATTTTCAAAGTTTTACAGCTCTACTGTTACTATATATCTTATAAGCTGTGGAAACTGACTGAATAAGCATAATGAAGACATTTTTACCATTGGAAGTGATGTTTTATGTGTTAATCGGTTCTGATATATAACTATACTATGACTAATTGTTAAATGATGAGCCTAAAATAGCTATAGTGCACTTCTACGTCATAGTTAATGTTTTCAGTGGTGATTTGAAGTCTAACTGCTATATTATGACTATATAATATAAAAAAATTTGTGATGAAAACTAACATAAATAAAACATAATGAAGACATATATACTAAGGAATATTTTATAGGATCTTAACTATTTTTCAATATGTAACCACAATTTATAATTTATCATATGAATTGTCAAAAAGAAAGCCCAAAATGCAAGTGCATTTTTATGTTGGGAATCAATGTTTACAGGGGTGTTTGAAAGTCTCACTGCTATACTATGACTATATAATATTAGAATATAGCTAGTTAAAATTGACTTAAATATACAGAATGTTGACATTTTCACTACTGAAAGAGATGTTTTGTATATTTGCTAACTAGTTTTTCATATCACCACAATGTGCTTTTTATTATACTAATTGCTTAAAAAACTATAGACATTGCATTCCCATGTTATAATTAATGTTTTCAGGTTAGTTTTAAAGTTTTAATGTTATAGTATTACCATGTTGTCAAAATATATATGTAGTGAAAACTAAGTTAAATAATGAAAACATTTGAACTGCTAGAAGTAATGTGTGATAGGTTTCTATTAATCATTATATATGTAACCATGTATATTTTATTCGATCAATTGTCACACTGAAAGACTATAGACAGTGCATTTTCACGTTGGAAATCGATATTTTGAGGGCATTTTTAAAGTTTCACAGCTCTACTGTTACTATATATCTTATAAGCTGTGGAAACTGACTGAATAAGCATAATGAAGACATTTTTACCATTGGAAGTGATGTTTTATGTGTTAATCAGTTCTGATATATAACTATACTATGACTTATTGTTGAATGATGAGTCTAAAATAGCTATAGTGCATTTCTACGTCATAGTTAATGTTTTCAGTGGTGATTTGAAGTCGAACTGCTATATTATGACTATATAATATCAGAATATATGTGATGAAAACTAACATAAATAAAACATAATGAAGACATATATACTAAGGAATATTTTATAGGAATTTAACTATTTTTCAATATGTGACCACAATGTATAATTTATCATATGAATTGTCAAAAAGAAAGCCCAAAATGCAAGTGCATTTTTATGTTGGGAATCAGTGTTTACAGGGATGTTTGAAAGACTTACTGCTATACTATGACTATATAATATTAGAATATAGCTAGTTAAAATTGACTTAAATATACAGAATGTTGACATTTTCACTACTGAAAGAGATGTCTTGTACATTGCTAACTAGTTTTTCATATCACCACAATGTGCATTTTATTATACTAATTGCTTAGAAAACTATAGACATTGCATTCCCATGTTATAATTAATGTTTTCAGGTGTGTTTTAAAGTTTTAATGTTATAGTATTACCATGTTGTCACAATATATATGTAGTGAAAACTAAGTTAAATAATGAAAACATTTGAACTGCTAGAAGTAATGTGTGATAGGTTTCTATTAATCATTATATATGTAACCATATGTATATTTTATTCGATCAATTGTCCCACTGAAAGATTATAGACAGTGCATTTTCATGTTGGAAATCAATGTTTTAAGGGCTGTTTTTAAGTTTTACAGCTCTACTGTTACTATATAACTTATAAGCTGTGGAAACTGACTGAATAAGCATAGTGAAGACATTTTTACCATTGGAAGTGATGTTTTATGTGTTAATCAGTTCTGATATATAACTATAATATGACTTATTGTTGAATGATGAGCCTAAAATAGCTATAGTGCATTTCTACGTCATAGTTAATGTTTTCAGTGGTGATTTGAAGTCTAACTGCTATATTATGACTATATAATATAATAATATATGTGATGAAAACTAACATAAATAAAACATAATGAAGACATATATACTAAGGAATATTTTATAGGATCTTAACTATTTTCCAATATGTAACCACAATGTATAATTTATCATATGAATTGTCAAAAAGAAAGCCCAAAATGCAAGTGCATTTTTATGTTGGGAATCAATGTTTACAGGGGTGTTTGAAAGTCTCACTGCTATACTATGACTATATAATATTAGAATATAGCTAGTTTAAATTGACTTAAATATACAGAATGTTGACATTTTCACTACTGAAAGAGATGTTTTGTATATTTGCTAACTAGTTTTTCATATCACCACAATGTGCTTTTTATTATACTAATTGCTTAAAAAACTATAGACATTGCATTCCCATGTTATAATTAATGTTTTCAGGTGTGTTTTAAAGTTTTAATGTTATAGTATTACCATGTTGTCAAAATATATATGTAGTGAAAACTAAGTTAAATAATGAAAACATTTGAACTGCTAGAAGTAATGTGTGATAGGTTTCTATTAATCATTATATATGTAACCATGTATATTTTATTCGATCAATTGTCACACTGAAAGACTATAGACAGTGCATTTTCACGTTGGAAATCGATATTTTGAGGGCATTTTTAAAGTTTCACAGCTCTACTGTTACTATATATCTTATAAGCTGTGGAAACTGACTGACTAAGCATAATGAAGACATTTTTACCATTGGAAGTGATGTTTTATGTGTTAATCAGTTCTGATACTATGACTAATTGTTAAATGATGAGCCTAAAATAGCTATAGTGCATTTCTACGTCATAGTTAATGTTTTCAGTGGTGATTTGAAGTCGAACTGCTATATTATGACTATATAATATAAGAATATATGTGATGAAAACTAACATAAATAAAACATAATGAAGACATATATACTAAGGAATGTTATAGGATCTTAACTATTTTTCAATATGTGACCACAATGTATAATTTATCAGATGAATTGTCAAAAAGAAAGCCCAAAATGCAAGTGCATTTTTATGTTGGGAATCAATGTTTACAGGGATGTTTGAAAGACTTACTACTATACTATGACTATATAATATTAGAATATAGCTAGTTAAAATTGACTTAAATATACAGAATGTTGACATTTTCACTACTGAAAGAGATGTCTTGTACATTGCTAACTAGTTTTTCATATCACCACAATGTGCATTTTATTATACTAATTGCTTAGAAAACGATAAACATTGCATTCCCATGTTATAATTAATGTTTTCAGGTGTGTTTTAAAGTTTTAATTTTATAGTATTACCATGTTGTCACAATATATATGTAGTGAAATCTAAGTTAAATAATGAAAACATTTGAACTGCTAGAAGTAATGTGTGATAGGTTTCTATTAATCATTATATATGTAACCATATGTATATTTTATTCGATCAATTGTCCCACTGAAAGATTATAGACAGTGCATTTTAATGTTGGAAATCAATGTTTTAAGGGCATTTTCAAAGTTTTACAGCTCTACTGTTACTATATAACTTATAAGCTGTGGAAACTGACTGAATAAGCATAATGAAGACATTTTTACCATTGGAAGTGATGTTTTATGTGTTAATCAGTTCTGATATATAACTATACTATGACTAATTGTTAAATGATGAGCCTAAAATAGCTATAGTGCACTTTTACGTCATAGTTAATGATTTCAGTGGTGATTTGGAGTTTAACTGCTATATTATGACTATATAATATAAGAATATATGTGATGAAAACTAACATAAATAAAACATAATGGAGACGTATATAGTAAGGAATGTTTTATAGGATCTTAACTATTTTTCAATATGTAACCACAATGTATAATTTATCAGATGAATTGTCAAAAAGAAAGCCCAAAATGCAAGTGCATTTTTATGTTGGGAATCAATGTTTACAGGGATGTTTGAAAGACTTACTACTATACTATGACTATATAATATTAGAATATAGCTAGTTAAAATTGACTTAAATATACAGAATGTTGACATTTTCACTACTGAAAGAGATGTCTTGTACATTGCTAACTAGTTTTTCATATCACCACAATGTGCTTTTTATTATACTAATTGCTTAGAAAACTATAGACATTGCATTCCCATGTTATAATTAATGTTTTCAGGTGTGTTTTAAAGTTTTAATGTTATAGTATATAATATAATAATATATGTGATGAAAACTAACATGTTTTCACAATATATATGTAGTGAAATCTAAGTTAAATAATGAAAACATTTGAACTGCTAGAAGTAATGTGTGATAGGTTTCTATTAATCATTATATATGTAACCATATGTATATTTTATTCGATCCATTGTCCCACTGAAAGATTATAGACAGTGCATTTTCATGTTGGAAATCAATGTTTTAAGGGCATTTTCAAAGTTTTACAGCTCTACTGTTACTATATAACTTATAAGCTGTGGAAACTGACTGAAAAAGTATAATGAAGACATTCTTACCATTGGAAGTGATGTTTTATGTGTTAATCAGTTCTGATATATAACTATACTATGACTAATTGTTAAATGATGAGCCTAAAATAGCTATAGTGCACTTCTACGTCATAGTTAATGTTTTCAGTGGTGATTTGAAGTCTAACTGCTATATTATGACTATATAATATAAAAAAATTTGATGAAAACTAACATAAATAAAACATAATGAAGACATATATACTAAGGAATGTTATAGGATCTTAACTATTTTTCAATATGTGACCACAATGTATAATTTATCATATGAATTGTCAAAAAGAAAGCCCAAAATGCAAGTGCATTTTTATGTTGGGAATCAATGTTTACAGGGGTGTTTGAAAGTCTCACTGCTATAGTATGACTATAATATTAGAATATAGCTAGTTAAAATTGACTTAAATATACAGAATGTTGACATTTTCAATACTGTAAGAGATGTTTTGTACATTGCTAACTAGTTTTTCATATCACCACAATGTGCTTTTTATTATACTAATTGCTTAAAAAACTATAGACATTGCATTCCCATGTTATAATTAATGTTTTCAGGTGTGTTTTAAAGTTTACATGTTATAGTATTACTATGTTGTCAAAATATATATGTAGTGAAAACTAAGTTAAATAATGAAAACATTTGAACTGCTAGAAGTAATGTGTAATAGGTTTCTATTAATCATTATATATGTAACCATATGTATATTTTATTCGATCAATTGTCCCACTGAAAGCTTATGGACAGTGCATTTTCATGTTGGAAATCGATGTTTTAAGGGCTGTTTTTAAGTTTTACAGCTCAACTGTTACTATATAACTTATAAGCTGTGGAAACTGACTGAAAAAGCATAGTGAAGACATTTTTACCATTGGAAGTGATGTTTTATGTGTTAATCAGTTCTGATATATAACTATAATATGACTTATTGTTGAATGATTAGCCTAAAATAGCTATAGTGCATTTCTACGTCATAGTTAATGTTTTCAGTGGTGATTTGAAGTCGAACTGCTATATTATGACTATATAATATAATAATATATGTGATGAAAACTAACATAAATAAAACATAATGAAGACATATATACTAAGGAATGTTTTATAGGAATTTAACTATTTTTCAATATGTGACCACAATGTATAATTTATCATATGAATTGTCAAAAAGAAAGCCTAAAATGCAAGTGCATTTTTATGTTGGGAATCAATGTTTACAGGGATGTTTGAAAGACTTACTGCTATACTATGACTATATAATATTAGAATATAGCTAGTTAAAATTGACTTAAATATACAGAATGTTGACATTTTCACTACTGAAAGAGATGTCTTGTACATTGCTAACTAGTTTTTCATATCACCACAATATGCATTTTATTATACTAATTGCTTAGAAAACTATAGACATTGCATTCCCATGTTATAATTAATGTTTTCAGGTGTGTTTTAAAGTTTTAATGTTATAGTATTACCATGTTGTCACAATATATATGTAGTGAAAACTAAGTTAAATAATGAAAACATTTGAACTGCTAGAAGTAATGTGGGATAGGTTTCTATTAATCATTATATATGTAACCATATGTATATTTTATTCGATCAATTGTCCCACTGAAAGATTATAGACAGTGCATTTTCATGTTGGAAATCAATGTTTTAAGGGCATTTTCAAAGTTTTACAGCTCTACTTTTACTATATAACTTATAAGCTGTGGAAACTGACTGAATAAGCATAATGAAGACATTTTTGCCATTGGAAGTGATGTTTTATGTGTGAATCAGTTATGATATATAACTATACTATGACTAATTGTTAAATGATGAGCCTAAAATAGCTATAGTGCACTTCTACGTCATAGTTAATGTTTTCAGTGGTGATTTGAAGTCTAACTGCTATATTATGACTATATAATATAATAATATATGTGATGAAAACTAACATAAATAAAACATAATGAAGACATATATACTAAGGAATGTTTTATAGAATCTTAACTATTTTTCAATATGTAACCACAATGTATAATTTATCATATGAATTGTCAAAAAGAAAGCCCAAAATGCAAGTGCATTTTTATGTTGGGAATCAATGTTTACAGGGGTGTTTGAAAGTCTCACTGCTATACTATGACTATATAATATTAGAATATAGGTAGTTAAAATTGACTTAAATATACAGAATGTTGACATTTTCAATACTGTAAGAGATGTTTTGTACATTGCTAACTAGTTTTTCATCTCACCACAATGTGCATTTTATTATGCTAATTGCTTAAAAAACTATAGACATAGCATTCCCATGTTATAATTAATGTTTTCAGGTGTGTTTTAAAGTTTTAATGTTATAGTATTACCATGTTGTCACAATATATATGTAGTGAAAACTAAGTTAAATAATGAAAACATTTAAACTGCTAGAAGTAATGTGGGATAGGTTTCTATTAATCATTATATATGTAACCATATGTATATTTTATTCGATCAATTGTCCCACTGAAAGATTATAGACAGTGCATTTTCATGTTGGAAATCAATGTTTTAAGGGCATTTTCAAAGTTTTACAGCTCTACTTTTACTATATAACTTATAAGCTGTGGAAACTGACTGAATAAGCATAATGAAGACATTTTTGCCATTGGAAGTGATGTTTTATGTGTGAATCAGTTATGATATATAACTATACTATGACTAATTGTTAAATGATGAGCCTAAAATAGCTATAGTGCACTTCTACGTCATAGTTAATGTTTTCAGTGGTGATTTGAAGTCTAACTGCTATATTATGACTATATAATATAATAATATATGTGATGAAAACTAACATAAATAAAACATAATGAAGACATATATACTAAGGAATGTTTTATAGAATCTTAACTATTTTTCAATATGTAACCACAATGTATAATTTATCATATGAATTGTCAAAAAGAAAGCCCAAAATGCAAGTGCATTTTTATGTTGGGAATCAATGTTTACAGGGGTGTTTGAAAGTCTCACTGCTATACTATGACTATATAATATTAGAATATAGGTAGTTAAAATTGACTTAAATATACAGAATGTTGACATTTTCAATACTGTAAGAGATGTTTTGTACATTGCTAACTAGTTTTTCATCTCACCACAATGTGCATTTTATTATGCTAATTGCTTAAAAAACTATAGACATAGCATTCCCATGTTATAATTAATGTTTTCAGGTGTGTTTTAAAGTTTTAATGTTATAGTATTACCATGTTGTCACAATATATATGTAGTGAAAACTAAGTTAAATAATGAAAACATTTAAACTGCTAGAAGTAATGTGTGATAGGTTTCTATTAATCATTATATATGTAACCATATGTATATTTTATTCGATCAATTGTCCCACTGAAAGATTATAGACAGTGCATTTTCATGTTGGAAATCAATGTTTTAAGGGCTGTTTTTAAGTTTTACAGCTCTACTGTTACTATATAACTTATAAGCTGTGGAAACTGACTGAATAAGCATAATGAAGACATTTTTACCATTGGAAGTGATGTTTTATGTGTTAATCAGTTCTGATATATAACTATAATATGACTAATTGTTAAATGATGAGCCTAAAATAGCTATAGTGCACTTCTACGTCATAGTTAATGTTTTCAGTGGTGATTTGAAGTCTAACTGCTATATTATGACTATATAATATAATAATATATGTGATGAAAACTAACATAAATAAAACATAATGAAGACATATATACTAAGGAATGTTTTATAGGATCTTAACTATTTTTCAATATGTAACAACAATGTATAATTTATCATATGAATTGTCAAAAAGAAAGCCTAAAATGCAAGTGCATTTTTATGTTGGGAATCAATGTTTACAGGGATGTTTGAAAGACTTACTACTATACTATGACTATATAATATTAGAATATAGCTAGTTAAAATTGACTTAAATATACAGAATGTTGACATTTTCACTACTGAAAGAGATGTCTTGTACATTGCTAACTAGTTTTTCATATCACCACAATGTGCATTTTATTATACTAATTGCTTAGAAAACTATAGACATTGCATTCCCATGTTATAATTAATGTTTTCAGGTGTGTTTTAAAGTTTACATGTTATAGTATTACCATGTTGTCACAATATATATGTAGTGAAATCTAAGTTAAATAATGAAAACATTTGAACTGCTAGAAGTAATGTGTGATAGGTTTCTATTAATCATTATATATGTAACCATATGTATATTTTATTCGATCAATTATCCCACTGAAAGATTATAGACAGTGCATTTTCATGTTGGAAATCAATGTTTTAAGGGCTGTTTTTAAGTTTTACAGCTCTACTGTTACTATATAACTTATAAGCTGTGGAAACTGATTGAATAAGCATAATTAAGACATTTTTACCATTGGAAGTGATGTTTTATGTGTTAATCAGTTCTGATATATAACTATACTATGACTAATTGTTAAATGATGAGCCTAAAATAGCTATAGTGCACTTCTACGTCATAGTTAATGTTTTCAGTGGTGATTTGAAGTCTAACTGCTATATTATGACTATATAATATAATAATATATGTGATGAAAACTAACATAAATAAAACATAATGAAGACATATATACTAAGGAATGTTTTATAGGATCTTAACTATTTTTCAATATGTGACCACAATGTATAATTTATCATATGAATTGTCAAAAAGAAAGCCCAAAATGCAAGTGCATTTTTATGTTGGGAATCAATGTTTACAGGGATGTTTGAAAGACTTACTGCTATACTATGACTATATAATATTAGAATATAGCTAGTTAAAATTGACTTAAATATACAGAATGTTGACATTTTCACTACTGAAAGAGATGTCTTGTACATTGCTAACTAGTTTTTCATATCACCACAATGTGCATTTTATTATACTAATTGCATAGAAAACTATAAACATTGCATTCCCATGTTATAATTAATGTTTTCAGGTGTGTTTTAAAGTTTTAATGTTATAGTATTACCATGTTGTCACAATATATATGTAGTGAAATCTAAGTTAAATAATGAAAACATTTGAACTGCTAGAAGTAATGTGTGATAGGTTTCTATTAATCATTATATATGTAACCATATGTATATTTTATTCGATCAATTGTCCCACTGAAAGATTATAGACAGTGCATTTTCATGTTGGAAATCAATGTTTTAAGGGCATTTTTAAAGTTTTACAGCTCAACTGTTACTATATATTTTATAAGCTGTGGAAACTGACTGAAAAAGCATAATGAAGACATTTTTACCATTGGAAGTGATGTTTTATGTGTTAATCAGTTCTGATATATAACTATAATATGACTAATTGTTAAATGATGAGCCTAAAATAGCTATAGTGCACTTCTACGTCATAGTTAATGTTTTCAGTGGTGATTTGAAGTCTAACTGCTATATTATGACTATATAATATAATAATATATGTGATGAAAACTAACATAAATAAAACATAATGAAGACATATATACTAAGGAATGTTTTATAGGATCTCAACTATTTTTCAATATGTGACCACAATGTATAATTTATCATATGAATTGTCAAAAAGAAAGCCCAAAATGCAAGTGCATTTTTATGTGGGGAATCAATGTTTACAGGGATGTTTGAAAGACTTACTGCTATACTATGACTATATAATATTAGAATATAGGTAGTTAAAATTGACTTAAATATACAGAATGTTGACATTTTCACTACTGAAAGAGATGTCTTGTACATTGCTAACTAGTTTTTCATATCACCACAATGTGCTTTTTATTATACTAATTGCTTAAAAAACTATAGACATTGCATTCCCATGTTATAATTAATGTTTTCAGGTGTGTTTTAAAGTTTTAATGTTATAGTATTACCATGTTGTCACAATATATATGTAGTGAAAACTAAGTTAAATAATGAAAACATTTGAACTGCTAGAAGTAATGTGTGATAGGTTTCTATTAATCATTATATATGTAACCATATGTATATTTTATTCGATAAATTGTCCCACTGAAAGATTATAGACAGTGCATTTTCATGTTGGAAATCAATGTGTTAAGGGCTGTTTTTAAGTTTTACAGCTCTACTGTTACTATATAACTTATAAGCTGTGGAAACTGACTGAATAAGCATAATGAAGACATTTTTACCATTGGAAGTGATGTTTTATGTGTTAATCAGTTCTGATATATAACTATACTATGACTAATTGTTAAATGATGAGCCTAAAATAGCTATAGTGCATTTCTACGTCATAGTTAATGTTTTCAGTGGTGATTTGAAGTCTAACTGCTATATTATGACTATATAATATAATAATATATGTGATGAAAACTAACATAAATAAAACATAATGAAGACATATATACTAAGGTATGTTTTATAGGATCTCAACTATTTTTCAATATGTGACCACAATGTATAATTTATCATATGAATTGTCAAAAAGAAAGCCCAAAATGCAAGTGCATTTTTATGTTGGGAATCAATGTTTACAGGGATGTTTGAAAGACTTACTACTATACTATGACTATATAATATTAGAATATAGGTAATTAAAATTGACTTAAATATACAGAATGTTGACATTTTCACTACTGAAAGAGATGTCTTGTACATTGCTAACTAGTTTTTCATATCACCACAATGTGCATTTTATTATACTAATTGCTTAGAAAACTATAGACATTGCATTCCCATGTTATAATTAATGTTTTCAGGTGTGTTTTAAAGTTTACATGTTATAGTATTACCGTTGTCACAATATATATGTAGTGAAATCTAAGTTAAATAATGAAAACATTTGAACTGCTAGAAGTAATGTGTGATAGGTTTCTATTAATCATTATATATGTAACCATATGTATATTTTATTCGATCAATTGTCCCACTGAAAGACTATAGACAGTGCATTTTCATGTAGGAAATCAATGTTTTAAGGGCTGTTTTTAAGTTTTACAGCTCTACTGTTACTATATAACTTATAAGCTGTGGAAACTGACTGAATAAGCATAATGAAGACATTTTTACCATTGGAAGTGATGTTTTATGTGTTAATCAGTTCTGATATATAACTATACTATGACTAATTGTTAAATGATGAGCCTAAAATAGCTATAGTGCACTTCTACGTCATAGTTAATGTTTTCAGTGGTGATTTGAAGTCTAACTGCTATATTATGACTATATAATATAATAATATATGTGATGAAAACTAACATAAATAAAACATAATGAAGACATATATACTAAGGAATGTTTTATAGGATCTCAACTATTTTTCAATATGTGACCACAATGTATAATTTATCATATGAATTGTCAAAAAGAAAGCCCAAAATGCAAGTGCATTTTTATGTGGGGAATCAATGTTTACAGGGATGTTTGAAAGACTTACTGCTATACTATGACTATATAATATTAGAATATAGGTAGTTAAAATTGACTTAAATATACAGAATGTTGACATTTTCACTACTGAAAGAGATGTCTTGTACATTGCTAACTAGTTTTTCATATCACCACAATGTGCTTTTTATTATACTAATTGCTTAAAAAACTATAGACATTGCATTCCCATGTTATAATTAATGTTTTCAGGTGTGTTTTAAAGTTTTAATGTTATAGTATTACCATGTTGTCACAATATATATGTAGTGAAAACTAAGTTAAATAATGAAAACATTTGAACTGCTAGAAGTAATGTGTGATAGGTTTCTATTAATCATTATATATGTAACCATATGTATATTTTATTCGATAAATTGTCCCACTGAAAGATTATAGACAGTGCATTTTCATGTTGGAAATCAATGTGTTAAGGGCTGTTTTTAAGTTTTACAGCTCTACTGTTACTATATAACTTATAAGCTGTGGAAACTGACTGAATAAGCATAATGAAGACATTTTTACCATTGGAAGTGATGTTTTATGTGTTAATCAGTTCTGATATATAACTATACTATGACTAATTGTTAAATGATGAGCCTAAAATAGCTATAGTGCATTTCTACGTCATAGTTAATGTTTTCAGTGGTGATTTGAAGTCTAACTGCTATATTATGACTATATAATATAATAATATATGTGATGAAAACTAACATAAATAAAACATAATGAAGACATATATACTAAGGAATGTTTTATAGGATCTCAACTATTTTTCAATATGTGACCACAATGTATAGTTTATCATATGAATTGTCAAAAAGAAAGCCCAAAATGCAAGTGCATTTTTATGTTGGGAATCAATGTTTACAGGGATGTTTGAAAGACTTACTACTATACTATGACTATATAATATTAGAATATAGGTAATTAAAATTGACTTAAATATACAGAATGTTGACATTTTCACTACTGAAAGAGATGTCTTGTACATTGCTAACTAGTTTTTCATATCACCACAATGTGCATTTTATTATACTAATTGCTTAGAAAACTATAGACATTGCATTCCCATGTTATAATTAATGTTTTCAGGTGTGTTTTAAAGTTTACATGTTATAGTATTACCGTTGTCACAATATATATGTAGTGAAATCTAAGTTAAATAATGAAAACATTTGAACTGCTAGAAGTAATGTGTGATAGGTTTCTATTAATCATTATATATGTAACCATATGTATATTTTATTCGATCAATTGTCACACTGAAAGATTATAGACAGTGCATTTTCATGTTGGAAATCAATGTTTTAAGGGCATTTTTAAAGTTTTACAGCTCAACTGTTACTATATATTTTATAAGCTGTGGAAACTGACTGAAAAAGCATAATGAAGACATTTTTACCATTGGAAGTGATGTTTTATGTGTTAATCAGTTCTGATATATAACTATAATATGACTAATTGTTAAATGATGAGCCTAAAATAGCTATAGTGCACTTCTACGTCATAGTTAATGTTTTCAGTGGTGATTTGAAGTCTAACTGCTATATTATGACTATATAATATAATAATATATGTGATGAAAACTAACATAAATAAAACATAATGAAGACATATATACTAAGGAATAGGATCTTAACTATTTTTCAATATGTGACCACAATGTATAATTTATCATATGAATTGTCAAAAAGAAAGCCCAAAATGCAAGTGCATTTTTATGTTGGGAATCAATGTTTACAGGGATGTTTGAAAGACTTACTGCTATACTATGACTATATAATATTAGAATATAGCTAGTTAAAATTGACTTAAATATACAGAATGTTGACATTTTCACTACTGAAAGAGATGTCTTGTACATTGCTAACTAGTTTTTCATATCACCACAATGTGCATTTTATTATACTAATTGCTTAGAAAACTATAAACATTGCATTCCCATGTTATAATTAATGTTTTCAGGTGTGTTTTAAAGTTTACATGTTATAGCATTACCATGTTGTCACAATATATATTTAGTGAAAACTAAGTTAAATAATGAAAACATTTGAACTGCTAGAAGTAATGTGTGATAGGTTTCTATTAATCATTATATATGTAACCATATGTATATTTTATTCGATCAATTGTCCCACTGAAAGATTATAGACAGTGCATTTTCATGTTGGAAATCAATGTTTTAAGGGCATTTTTAAAGTTTTACAGCTCAACTGTTACTATATATTTTATAAGCTGTGGAAACTGACTGAAAAAGCATAATGAAGACATTTTTACCATTGGAAGTGATGTTTTATGTGTTAATCAGTTCTGATATATAACTATAATATGACTAATTGTTAAATGATGAGCCTAAAATAGCTATAGTGCACTTCTACGTCATAGTTAATGTTTTCAGTGGTGATTTGAAGTCTAACTGCTATATTATGACTATATAATATAATAATATATGTGATGAAAACTAACATAAATAAAACATAATGAAGACATATATACTAAGGAATGTTTTATAGGATCTTAACTATTTTTCAATATGTGACCACAATGTATAGTTTATCATATGAATTGTCAAAAAGAAAGCCCAAAATGCAAGTGCATTTTTATGTTGGGAATCAATGTTTACAGGGATGTTTGAAAGACTTACTGCTATACTATGACTATATAATATTAGAATATAGCTAGTTAAAATTGACTGAAATATACAGAATGTTGACATTTTCACTACTGAAAGAGATGTCTTGTACATTGCTAACTAGTTTTTCATATCACCACAATGTGCATTTTATTATACTAATTGCTTAGAAAACTATAAACATTGCATTCCCATGTTAAAATTAATGTTTTCAGGTGTGTTTTAAAGTTTTAATGTTATAGCATTACCATGTTGTCACAATATATATTTAGTGAAAACTAAGTTAAATAATGAAAACATTTGAACTGCTAGAAGTAATGTGTGATAGGTTTCTATTAATCATTATATATGTAACCATATGTATATTTTATTCGATCAATTGTCCCACTGAAAGATTATAGACAGTGCATTTTCATGTTGGAAATCAATGTTTTAAGGGCATTTTTAAAGTTTTACAGCTCAACTGTTACTATATATTTTATAAGCTGTGGTAACTGACTGAAAAAGCATAATGAAGACATTTTTACCATTGGAAGTGATGTTTTATGTGTTAATCAGTTCTGATATATAACTATAATATGACTAATTGTTAAATGATGAGCCTAAAATAGCTATAGTGCACTTCTACGTCATAGTTAATGTTTTCAGTGGTGATTTGAAGTCTAACTGCTATATTATGACTATATAATATAATAATATATGTGATGAAAACTAACATAAATAAAACATAATGAAGACATATATGCTAAGGAATAGGATCTTAACTATTTTTCAATATGTGACCACAATGTATAATTTATCATATGAATTGTCAAAAAGAAAGCCCAAAATGCAAGTGCATTTTTATGTTGGGAATCAATGTTTACAGGGATGTTTGAAAGACTTACTGCTATACTATGACTATATAATATTAGAATATAGGTAGTTAAAATTGACTTAAATATACAGAATGTTGACATTTTCACTACTGAGAGAGATGTCTTGTACATTGCTAACTAGTTTTTCATATCACCACAATGTGCATTTTATTATACTAATTGCTTAGAAAACTATAAACATTGCATTCCCATGTTAAAATTAATGTTTTCAGGTGTGTTTTAAAGTTTTAATGTTATAGTATTACCATGTTGTCACAATATATATGTAGTGAAAACTAAGTTAAATAATGAAAACATTTGAACTGCTAGAAGTAATGTGTGATAGGTTTCTATTAATCATTATATATGTAACCATGTATATTTTATTCGATCAATTGTCACGCTGAATGATTATAGACAGTGCATTTTCATGTTGGAAATCAATGTTTTAAGGGCTTTTTAAGTTTTACAGCTCTACTGTTACTATATAACTTATAAGCTGTGGAAACTGACTGAAAAAGCATAATGAAGACATTTTTACAATTGGAAGTGATGTTTTATGTGTTAATCAGTTCTGATATATAACTATAATATGACTTATTGTTGGATGATGAGCCTAAAATAGCTATAGTGCACTTCTACGTCATAGTTAATGTTTTCAGTGGTGATTTGAAGTCTAACTGCTATATTATGACTATATAATATAATAATATATGTGATGAAAACTAACATAAATAAAACATAATGAAGACATATATACTAAGGAATGTTTTATAGGATCTTAACTATTTTTCAATATGTGACCACAATGTATAATTTATCATATGAATTGTCAAAAAGAAAGCCCAAAATGCAAGTGCATTTTTATGTTGGGAATCAATGTTTACAGGGATGTTTGAAAGACTTACTGCTATACTATGACTATATTACATTAGAATATAGGTAGTTAAAATTGACTTAAATATACAGAATGTTGACATTTTCACTACTGAAAGAGATGTCTTGTACATTGCTAACTAGTTTTTCATATCACCACAATGTGCATTTTATTATACTAATTGCTTAGAAAACTATAAACATTGCATTCCCATGTTATAATTAATGTTTTCAGGTGTGTTTTAAAGTTTACATGTTATAGCATCACCATGTTGTCACAATATATATTTAGTGAAAACTAAGTTAAATAATGAAAACATTTGAACTGCTAGAAGTAATGTGTGATAGGTTTCTATTAATCATTATATATGTAACCATATGTATATTTTATTCGATCAATTGTCCCACTGAAAGATTATAGACAGTGCATTTTCATGGAAATCAATGTTTTAAGGGCATTTTTAAAGTTTTACAGCTCAACTGTTACTATATATTTTATAAGCTGTGGAAACTGACTGAAAAAGCATAATGAAGACATTTTTACCATTGGAAGTGATGTTTTATGTGTTAATCAGTTCTGATATATAACTATAATATGACTAATTGTTAAATGATGAGCCTAAAATAGCTATAGTGCACTTCTACGTCATAGTTAATGTTTTCAGTGGTGATTTGAAGCCTAACTGCTATATTATGACTATATAATATAATAATATATGTGATGAAAACTAACATAAATAAAACATAATGAAGACATATATACTAAGGAATGTTTTATAGGATCTTAACTATTTTTCAATATGTGACCACAATGTATAGTTTATCATATGAATTGTCAAAAAGAAAGCCCAAAATGCAAGTGCATTTTTATGTTGGGAATCAATGTTTACAGGGATGTTTGAAAGACTTACTGCTATACTATGACTATATAATATTAGAATATAGGTAGTTAAAATTGACTTAAATATACAGAATGTTGACATTTTCACTACTGAAAGAGATGTCTTGTACATTGCTAACTAGTTTTTCATATCACCACAATGTGCATTTTATTATACTAATTGCTTAGAAAACTATAAACATTGCATTCCCATGTTATAATTAATGTTTTCAGGTGTGTTTTAAAGTTTACATGTTATAGCATTACCATGTTGTCACAATATATATTTAGTGAAAACTAAGTTAAATAATGAAAACATTTGAACTGCTAGAAGTAATGTGTGATAGGTTTCTATTAATCATTATATATGTAACCATATGTATATTTTATTCGATCAATTGTCCCACTGAAAGATTATAGACAGTGCATTTTCATGTTGGAAATCAATGTTTTAAGGGCATTTTTAAAGTTTTACAGCTCAACTGTTACTATATATTTTATAAGCTGTGGAAACTGACTGAATAAGCATAATGAAGACATTTTTACCATTGGAAGTGATGTTTTATGTGTTAATCAGTTCTGATATATAACTATAATATGACTAATTGTTAAATGATGAGCCTAAAATAGCTATAGTGCACTTCTACGTCATAGTTAATGTTTTCAGTGGTGATTTGAAGTCTAACTGCTATATTATGACTATATAATATAATAATATATGTGATGAAAACTAACATAAATAAAACATAATGAAGACATATATACTAAGGAATAGGATCTTAACTATTTTTCAATATGTGACCACAATGTATAATTTATCATATGAATTGTCAAAAAGAAAGCCCAAAATGCAAGTGCATTTTTATGTTGGGAATCAATGTTTACAGGGATGTTTGAAAGACTTACTGCTATACTATGACTATATAATATTAGAATATAGGTAGTTAAAATTGACTTAAATATACAGAATGTTGACATTTTCACTACTGAAAGAGATGTCTTGTACATTGCTAACTAGTTTTTCATATCACCACAATGTGCATTTTATTATACTAATTGCTTAGAAAACTATAAACATTGCATTCCCATGTTATAATTAATGTTTTCAGGTGTGTTTTAAAGTTTACATGTTATAGCATTACCATGTTGTCACAATATATATTTAGTGAAAACTAAGTTAAATAATGAAAACATTTGAACTGCTAGAAGTAATGTGTGATAGGTTTCTATTAATCATTATATATGTAACCATATGTATATTTTATTCGATCAATTGTCCCACTGAAAGATTATAGACAGTGCATTTTCATGTTGGAAATCAATGTTTTAAGGGCATTTTTAAAGTTTTACAGCTCAACTGTTACTATATATTTTATAAGCTGTGGAAACTGACTGAATAAGCATAATGAAGACATTTTTACCATTGGAAGTGATGTTTTATGTGTTAATCAGTTCTGATATATAACTATAATATGACTAATTGTTAAATGATGAGCCTAAAATAGCTATAGTGCACTTCTACGTCATAGTTAATGTTTTCAGTGGTGATTTGAAGTCTAACTGCTATATTATGACTATATAATATAATAATATATGTGATGAAAACTAACATAAATAAAACATAATGAAGACATATATACTAAGGAATAGGATCTTAACTATTTTTCAATATGTGACCACAATGTATAATTTATCATATGAATTGTCAAAAAGAAAGCCCAAAATGCAAGTGCATTTTTATGTTGGGAATCAATGTTTACAGGGATGTTTGAAAGACTTACTGCTATACTATGACTATATAATATTAGAATATAGCTAGTTAAAATTGACTTAAATATACAGAATGTTGACATTTTCACTACTGAAAGAGATGTCTTGTACATTGCTAACTAGTTTTTCATATCACCACAATGTGCATTTTATTATACTAATTGCTTAGAAAACTATAAACATTGCATTCCCATGTTATAATTAATGTTTTCAGGTGTGTTTTAAAGTTTACATGTTATAGCATTACCATGTTGTCACAATATATATTTAGTGAAAACTAAGTTAAATAATGAAAACATTTGAACTGCTAGAAGTAATGTGTGATAGGTTTCTATTAATCATTATATATGTAACCATATGTATATTTTATTCGATCAATTGTCCCACTGAAAGATTATAGACAGTGCATTTTCATGTTGGAAATCAATGTTTTAAGGGCATTTTTAAAGTTTTACAGCTCAACTGTTACTATATATTTTATAAGCTGTGGAAACTGACTGAATAAGCATAATGAAGACATTTTTACCATTGGAAGTGATGTTTTATGTGTTAATCAGTTCTGATATATAACTATAATATGACTAATTGTTAAATGATGAGCCTAAAATAGCTATAGTGCACTTCTACGTCATAGTTAATGTTTTCAGTGGTGATTTGAAGTCTAACTGCTATATTATGACTATATAATATAATAATATATGTGATGAAAACTAACATAAATAAAACATAATGAAGACATATATACTAAGGAATAGGATCTTAACTATTTTTCAATATGTGACCACAATGTATAATTTATCATATGAATTGTCAAAAAGAAAGCCCAAAATGCAAGTGCATTTTTATGTTGGGAATCAATGTTTACAGGGATGTTTGAAAGACTTACTGCTATACTATGACTATATAATATTAGAATATAGGTAGTTAAAATTGACTTAAATATACAGAATGTTGACATTTTCACTACTGAAAGAGATGTCTTGTACATTGCTAACTAGTTTTTCATATCACCACAATGTGCATTTTATTATACTAATTGCTTAGAAAACTATAAACATTGCATTCCCATGTTATAATTAATGTTTTCAGGTGTGTTTTAAAGTTTACATGTTATAGCATTACCATGTTGTCACAATATATATTTAGTGAAAACTAAGTTAAATAATGAAAACATTTGAACTGCTAGAAGTAATGTGTGATAGGTTTCTATTAATCATTATATATGTAACCATATGTATATTTTATTCGATCAATTGTCCCACTGAAAGATTATAGACAGTGCATTTTCATGTTGGAAATCAATGTTTTAAGGGCATTTTTAAAGTTTTACAGCTCAACTGTTACTATATATTTTATAAGCTGTGGAAACTGACTGAAAAAGCATAATGAAGACATTTTTACCATTGGAAGTGATGTTTTATGTGTTAATCAGTTCTGATATATAACTATAATATGACTAATTGTTAAATGATGAGCCTAAAATAGCTATAGTGCACTTCTACGTCATAGTTAATGTTTTCAGTGGTGATTTGAAGTCTAACTGCTATATTATGACTATATAATATAATAATATATGTGATGAAAACTAACATAAATAAAACATAATGAAGACATATATACTAAGGAATAGGATCTTAACTATTTTTCAATATGTGACCACAATGTATAATTTATCATATGAATTGTCAAAAAGAAAGCCCAAAATGCAAGTGCATTTTTATGTTGGGAATCAATGTTTACAGGGATGTTTGAAAGACTTACTGCTATACTATGACTATATAATATTAGAATATAGCTAGTTAAAATTGACTTAAATATACAGAATGTTGACATTTTCACTACTGAAAGAGATGTCTTGTACATTGCTAACTAGTTTTTCATATCACCACAATGTGCATTTTATTATACTAATTGCTTAGAAAACTATAAACATTGCATTCCCATGTTATAATTAATGTTTTCAGGTGTGTTTTAAAGTTTTAATGTTATAGTATTACCATGTTGTCACAATATATATGTAGTGAAATCTAAGTTAAATGATGAAAACATTTGAACTGCTAGAAGTAATGTGTGATAGGTTTCTATTAATCATTATATATGTAACCATATGTATATTTTATTCGATCAATCGTCCCACTGAAAGATTATAGACAGTGCATTTTCATGTTGGAAATCAATGTTTTAAGGGCTTTTTAAGTTTTACAGCTCTACTGTTACTATATAACTTATAAGCTGTGGAAACTGACTGAAAAAGCATAATGAAGACATTTTTACCATTGGAAGTGATGTTTTATGTGTTAATCAGTTCTGATATATAACTATAATATGACTTATTGTTGGATGATGAGCCTAAAATAGCTATAGTGCACTTCTACGTCATAGTTAATGTTTTCAGTGGTGATTTGAAGTCTAACTGCTATATTATGACTATATAATATAATAATATATGTGATGAAAACTAACATAAATAAAACATAATGAAGACATATATACTAAGGAATGTTTTATAGGATCTTAACTATTTTTCAATATGTGACCACAATGTATAATTTATCATATGAATTGTCAAAAAGAAAGCCCAAAATGCAAGTGCATTTTTATGTTGGGAATCAATGTTTACAGGGATGTTTGAAAGACTTACTGCTATACTATGACTATATAATATTAGAATATAGCTAGTTAAAATTGACTTAAATATACAGAATGTTGACATTTTCACTACTGAAAGAGATGTCTTGTACATTGCTAACTAGTTTTTCATATCACCACAATGTGCATTTTATTATACTAATTGCTTAGAAAACTATAAACATTGCATTCCCATGTTATAATTAATGTTTTCAGGTGTGTTTTAAAGTTTTAATGTTATAGTATTACCATGTTGTCACAATATATATGTAGTGAAATCTAAGTTAAGTAATGAAAACATTTGAACTGCTAGAAGTAATGTGTGATAGGTTTCTATTAATCATTATATATGTAACCATATGTATATTTTATTCGATCAATCGTCCCACTGAAAGATTATAGACAGTGCATTTTCATGTTGGAAATCAATGTTTTAAGGGCTTTTTAAGTTTTACAGCTCTACTGTTACTATATAACTTATAAGCTGTGGAAACTGACTGAAAAAGCATAATGAAGACATTTTTACCATTGGAAGTGATGTTTTATGTGTTAATCAGTTCTGATATATAACTATAATATGACTTATTGTTGGATGATGAGCCTAAAATAGCTATAGTGCACTTCTACGTCATAGTTAATGTTTTCAGTGGTGATTTGAAGTCTAACTGCTATATTATGACTATATAATATAATAATATATGTGATGAAAACTAACATAAATAAAACATAATGAAGACATATATACTAAGGAATGTTTTATAGGATCTTAACTATTTTTCAATATGTGACCACAATGTATAATTTATCATATGAATTGTCAAAAAGAAAGCCCAAAATGCAAGTGCATTTTTATGTTGGGAATCAATGTTTACAGGGATGTTTGAAAGACTTACTGCTATACTATGACTATATAATATTAGAATATAGCTAGTTAAAATTGACTTAAATATACAGAATTTTGACATTTTCACTACTGAAAGAGATGTCTTGTACATTGCTAACTAGTTTTTCATATCACCACAATGTGCATTTTATTATACTAATTGCATAGAAAACTATAAACATTGCATTCCCATGTTATAATTAATGTTTTCAGGTGTGTTTTAAAGTTTTAATGTTATAGTATTACCATGTTGTCACAATATATATGTAGTGAAATCTAAGTTAAATAATGAAAACATTTGAACTGCTAGAAGTAATGTGTGATAGGTTTCTATTAATCATTATATATGTAACCATATGTATATTTTATTCGATCAATCGTCCCACTGAAAGATTATAGACAGTGCATTTTCATGTTGGAAATCAATGTTTTAAGGGCTTTTTAAGTTTTACAGCTCTACTGTTACTATATAACTTATAAGCTGTGGAAACTGACTGAAAAAGTATAATGAAGACATTCTTACCATTGGAAGTGATGTTTTATGTGTTAATCAGTTCTGATATATAACTATAATATGACTTATCGTTGGATGATGAGCCTAAAATAGCTATAGTGCACTTCTACGTCATAGTTAATGTTTTCAGTGGTGATTTGAAGTCTAACTGCTATATTATGACTATATAATATAATAATATATGTGATGAAAACTAACATAAATAAAACATAATGAAGACATATATACTAAGGAATAGGATCTTAACTATTTTTCAATATGTGACCACAATGTATAATTTATCATATGAATTGTCAAAAAGAAAGCCCAAAATGCAAGTGCATTTTTATGTTGGGAATCAATGTTTACAGGGATGTTTGAAAGACTTACTGCTATACTA
Source organism: Thysanoteuthis rhombus (assembly GCA_963457665.1). Classification (NCBI taxonomy): domain Eukaryota; kingdom Metazoa; phylum Mollusca; class Cephalopoda; order Oegopsida; family Thysanoteuthidae; genus Thysanoteuthis; species Thysanoteuthis major. The sequence continues at coordinate 11,285,344 of OY735232.1, read as the reverse complement.
TGACTATATAATATTAGAATATAGGTAGTTAAAATTGACTTAAATATACAGAATGTTGACATTTTCACTACTGAAAGAGATGTCTTGTACATTGCTAACTAGTTTTTCATATCACCACAATGTGCATTTTATTATACTAATTGCTTAGAAAACTATAAACATTGCATTCCCATGTTATAATTAATGTTTTCAGGTGTGTTTTAAAGTTTACATGTTATAGCATTACCATGTTGTCACAATATATATTTAGTGAAAACTAAGTTAAATAATGAAAACATTTGAACTGCTAGAAGTAATGTGTGATAGGTTTCTATTAATCATTATATATGTAACCATATGTATATTTTATTCGATCAATTGTCCCACTGAAAGATTATAGACAGTGCATTTTCATGTTGGAAATCAATGTTTTAAGGGCATTTTCAAAGTTTTACAGCTCAACTGTTGCTATATATCTTATAAGCTGTGGAAACTGACTGAATAAGCATAATGAAGACATTTTTACCATTGGAAGTGATGTTTTATGTGTTAATCAGTTCTGATATATAACTATAATATGACTTATTGTTGAATGATGAGCCTAAAATAGCTATAGTGCATTTTTACGTAATAGTTAATGTTTTCAGTGGTGATTTGAAGTCTAACTGCTATATTATGACTATATAATATAATAATATATGTGATGAAAACTAACATAAATAAAACATAATGAAGACATATATACTAAGGAATGTTTTATAGAATCTTAACTATTTTTCAATATGTGACCACAATGTATAATTTATCATATGAATTGTCAAAAAGAAAGCCCAAAATGCAAGTGCATTTTTATGTTGGGAATCAATGTTTACAGGGATGTTTGAAAGACTTACTGCTATACTATGACTATATAATATTAGAATATAGGTAGTTAAAATTGACTTAAATATACAGAATGTTGACATTTTCACTACTGAAAGAGATGTCTTGTACATTGCTAACTAGTTTTTCATATCACCACAATGTGCTTTTTATTATACTAATTGCTTAAAAAACTATAGACATTGCATTCCCATGTTATAATTAATGTTTTCAGGTGTGTTTTAAAGTTTTAATGTTATAGTATTACCATGTTGTCACAATATATATGTAGTGAAATCTAAGTTAAATAATGAAAACATTTGAACTGCTAGAAGTAATGTGTGATAGGTTTCTATTAATCATTATATATGTAACCATATGTATATTTTATTCGATCAATCGTCCCACTGAAAGATTATAGACAGTGCATTTTCATGTTGGAAATCAATGTTTTAAGGGCTTTTTAAGTTTTACAGCTCTACTGTTACTATATAACTTATAAGCTGTGGAAACTGACTGAAAAAGTATAATGAAGACATTCTTACCATTGGAAGTGATGTTTTATGTGTTAATCAGTTCTGATATATAACTATAATATGACTTATCGTTGGATGATGAGCCTAAAATAGCTATAGTGCACTTCTACGTCATAGTTAATGTTTTCAGTGGTGATTTGAAGTCTAACTGCTATATTATGACTATATAATATAATAATATATGTGATGAAAACTAACATAAATAAAACATAATGAAGACATATATACTAAGGAATAGGATCTTAACTATTTTTCAATATGTGACCACAATGTATAATTTATCATATGAATTGTCAAAAAGAAAGCCCAAAATGCAAGTGCATTTTTATGTTGGGAATCAATGTTTACAGGGATGTTTGAAAGACTTACTGCTATACTATGACTATATAATATTAGAATATAGGTAGTTAAAATTGACTTAAATATACAGAATGTTGACATTTTCACTACTGAAAGAGATGTCTTGTACATTGCTAACTAGTTTTTCATATCACCACAATGTGCATTTTATTATACTAATTGCTTAGAAAACTATAAACATTGCATTCCCATGTTATAATTAATGTTTTCAGGTGTGTTTTAAAGTTTACATGTTATAGCATTACCATGTTGTCACAATATATATTTAGTGAAAACTAAGTTAAATAATGAAAACATTTGAACTGCTAGAAGTAATGTGTGATAGGTTTCTATTAATCATTATATATGTAACCATATGTATATTTTATTCGATCAATTGTCCCACTGAAAGATTATAGACAGTGCATTTTCATGTTGGAAATCAATGTTTTAAGGGCATTTTCAAAGTTTTACAGCTCAACTGTTGCTATATATCTTATAAGCTGTGGAAACTGACTGAATAAGCATAATGAAGACATTTTTACCATTGGAAGTGATGTTTTATGTGTTAATCAGTTCTGATATATAACTATAATATGACTTATTGTTGAATGATGAGCCTAAAATAGCTATAGTGCATTTTTACGTAATAGTTAATGTTTTCAGTGGTGATTTGAAGTCTAACTGCTATATTATGACTATATAATATAATAATATATGTGATGAAAACTAACATAAATAAAACATAATGAAGACATATATACTAAGGAATGTTTTATAGAATCTTAACTATTTTTCAATATGTGACCACAATGTATAATTTATCATATGAATTGTCAAAAAGAAAGCCCAAAATGCAAGTGCATTTTTATGTTGGGAATCAATGTTTACAGGGATGTTTGAAAGACTTACTGCTATACTATGACTATATAATATTAGAATATAGGTAGTTAAAATTGACTTAAATATACAGAATGTTGACATTTTCACTACTGAAAGAGATGTCTTGTACATTGCTAACTAGTTTTTCATATCACCACAATGTGCTTTTTATTATACTAATTGCTTAAAAAACTATAGACATTGCATTCCCATGTTATAATTAATGTTTTCAGGTGTGTTTTAAAGTTTTAATGTTATAGTATTACCATGTTGTCACAATATATATGTAGTGAAATCTAAGTTAAATAATGAAAACATTTGAACTGCTAGAAGTAATGTGTGATAGGTTTCTATTAATCATTATATATGTAACCATATGTATATTTTATTCGATCAATCGTCCCACTGAAAGATTATAGACAGTGCATTTTCATGTTGGAAATCAATGTTTTAAGGGCTTTTTAAGTTTTACAGCTCTACTGTTACTATATAACTTATAAGCTGTGGAAACTGACTGAAAAAGCATAATGAAGACATTTTTACCATTGGAAGTGATGTTTTATGTGTTAATCAGTTCTGATATATAACTATAATATGACTTATTGTTGAATGATGAGCCTAAAATAGCTATAGTGCACTTCTACGTCATAGTTAATGTTTTCAGTGGTGATTTGAAGTCTAACTGCTATATTATGACTATATAATATAATAATATATGTGATGAAAACTAACATAAATAAAACATAATGAAGACATATATACTAAGGAATGTTTTATAGGATCTTAACTATTTTTCAATATGTGACCACAATGTATAATTTATCATATGAATTGTCAAAAAGAAAGCCCAAAATGCAAGTGCATTTTTATGTTGGGAATCAATGTTTACAGGGATGTTTGAAAGACTTACTGCTATACTATGACTATATAATATTAGAATATAGCTAGTTAAAATTGACTTAAATATACAGAATGTTGACATTTTCACTACTGAAAGAGATGTCTTGTACATTGCTAACTAGTTTTTCATATCACCACAATGTGCATTTTATTATACTAATTGCTTAGAAAACTATAAACATTGCATTCCCATGTTATAATTAATGTTTTCAGGTGTGTTTTAAAGTTTACATGTTATAGCATTACCATGTTGTCACAATATATATTTAGTGAAAACTAAGTTAAATAATGAAAACATTTGAACTGCTAGAAGTAATGTGTGATAGGTTTCTATTAATATGTAACCATATGTATATTTTATTCGATCAATTGTCCCACTGAAAGATTATAGACAGTGCATTTTCATGTTGGAAATCAATGTTTTAAGGGCATTTTTAAAGTTTTACAGCTCAACTGTTACTATATATTTTATAAGCTGTGGAAACTGACTGAAAAAGCATAATGAAGACATTTTTACCATTGGAAGTGATGTTTTATGTGTTAATCAGTTCTGATATATAACTATAATATGACTAATTGTTAAATGATGAGCCTAAAATAGCTATAGTGCACTTCTACGTCATAGTTAATGTTTTCAGTGGTGATTTGAAGTCTAACTGCTATATTATGACTATATAATATAATAATATATGTGATGAAAACTAACATAAATAAAACATAATGAAGACATATATACTAAGGAATAGGATCTTAACTATTTTTCAATATGTGACCACAATGTATAATTTATCATATGAATTGTCAAAAAGAAAGCCCAAAATGCAAGTGCATTTTTATGTTGGGAATCAATGTTTACAGGGATGTTTGAAAGACTTACTGCTATACTATGACTATATAATATTAGAATATAGCTAGTTAAAATTGACTTAAATATACAGAATGTTGACATTTTCACTACTGAAAGAGATGTCTTGTACATTGCTAACTAGTTTTTCATATCACCACAATGTGCATTTTATTATACTAATTGCTTAGAAAACTATAAACATTGCATTCCCATGTTATAATTAATGTTTTCAGGTGTGTTTTAAAGTTTTAATGTTATAGTATTACCATGTTGTCACAATATATATGTAGTGAAATCTAAGTTAAATAATGAAAACATTTGAACTGCTAGAAGTAATGTGTGATAGGTTTCTATTAATCATTATATATGTAACCATATGTATATTTTATTCGATCAATTGTCCCACTGAAAGATTATAGACAGTGCATTTTCATGTTGGAAATCAATGTTTTAAGGGCATTTTTAAAGTTTTACAGCTCAACTGTTACTATATATTTTATAAGCTGTGGAAACTGACTGAAAAAGCATAATGAAGACATTTTTACCATTGGAAGTGATGTTTTATGTGTTAATCAGTTCTGATATATAACTATAATATGACTAATTGTTAAATGATGAGCCTAAAATAGCTATAGTGCACTTCTACGTCATAGTTAATGTTTTCAGTGGTGATTTGAAGTCTAACTGCTATATTATGACTATATAATATAATAATATATGTGATGAAAACTAACATAAATAAAACATAATGAAGACATATATACTAAGGAATGTTTTATAGGATCTTAACTATTTTTCAATATGTGACCACAATGTATAATTTATCATATGAATTGTCAAAAAGAAAGCCCAAAATGCAAGTGCATTTTTATGTTGGGAATCAATGTTTACAGGGATGTTTGAAAGACTTACTGCTATACTATGACTATATCATATTAGAATATAGGTAGTTAAAATTGACTTAAATATACAGAATGTTGACATTTTCACTACTGAAAGAGATGTCTTGTACATTGCTAACTAGTTTTTCATATCACCACAATGTGCATTTTATTATACTAATTGCTTAGAAAACTATAAACATTGCATTCCCATGTTATAATTAATGTTTTCAGGTGTGTTTTAAAGTTTTAATGTTATAGTATTACCATGTTGTCACAATATATATGTAGTGAAATCTAAGTTAAATGATGAAAACATTTGAACTGCTAGAAGTAATGTGTGATAGGTTTCTATTAATCATTATATATGTAACCATATGTATATTTTATTCGATCAATCGTCCCACTGAAAGATTATAGACAGTGCATTTTCATGTTGGAAATCAATGTTTTAAGGGCTTTTTAAGTTTTACAGCTCTACTGTTACTATATAACTTATAAGCTGTGGAAACTGACTGAATAAGCATAATGAAGACATTTTTACCATTGGAAGTGATGTTTTATGTGTTAATCAGTTCTGATATATAACTATAATATGACTTATTGTTGGATGATGAGCCTAAAATAGCTATAGTGCACTTCTACGTCATAGTTAATGTTTTCAGTGGTGATTTGAAGTCTAACTGCTATATTATGACTATATAATATAATAATATATGTGATGAAAACTAACATAAATAAAACATAATGAAGACATATATACTAAGGAATAGGATCTTAACTATTTTTCAATATGTGACCACAATGTATAATTTATCATATGAATTGTCAAAAAGAAAGCCCAAAATGCAAGTGCATTTTTATGTTGGGAATCAATGTTTACAGGGATGTTTGAAAGACTTACTGCTATACTATGACTATATAATATTAGAATATAGCTAGTTAAAATTGACTTAAATATACAGAATGTTGACATTTTCACTACTGAAAGAGATGTCTTGTACATTGCTAACTAGTTTTTCATATCACCACAATGTGCATTTTATTATACTAATTGCTTAGAAAACTATAAACATTGCATTCCCATGTTATAATTAATGTTTTCAGGTGTGTTTTAAAGTTTACATGTTATAGCATTACCATGTTGTCACAATATATATTTAGTGAAAACTAAGTTAAATAATGAAAACATTTGAACTGCTAGAAGTAATGTGTGATAGGTTTCTATTAATCATTATATATGTAACCATATGTATATTTTATTCGATCAATTGTCCCACTGAAAGATTATAGACAGTGCATTTTCATGTTGGAAATCAATGTTTTAAGGGCATTTTTAAAGTTTTACAGCTCAACTGTTACTATATATTTTATAAGCTGTGGAAACTGACTGAAAAAGCATAATGAAGACATTTTTACCATTGGAAGTGATGTTTTATGTGTTAATCAGTTCTGATATATAACTATAATATGACTAATTGTTAAATGATGAGCCTAAAATAGCTATAGTGCACTTCTACGTCATAGTTAATGTTTTCAGTGGTGATTTGAAGTCTAACTGCTATATTATGACTATATAATATAATAATATATGTGATGAAAACTAACATAAATAAAACATAATGAAGACATATATACTAAGGAATAGGATCTTAACTATTTTTCAATATGTGACCACAATGTATAATTTATCATATGAATTGTCAAAAAGAAAGCCCAAAATGCAAGTGCATTTTTATGTTGGGAATCAATGTTTACAGGGATGTTTGAAAGACTTACTGCTATACTATGACTATATAATATTAGAATATAGCTAGTTAAAATTGACTTAAATATACAGAATGTTGACATTTTCACTACTGAAAGAGATGTCTTGTACATTGCTAACTAGTTTTTCATATCACCACAATGTGCATTTTATTATACTAATTGCTTAGAAAACTATAAACATTGCATTCCCATGTTATAATTAATGTTTTCAGGTGTGTTTTAAAGTTTTAATGTTATAGTATTACCATGTTGTCACAATATATATGTAGTGAAATCTAAGTTAAATGATGAAAACATTTGAACTGCTAGAAGTAATGTGTGATAGGTTTCTATTAATCATTATATATGTAACCATATGTATATTTTATTCGATCAATCGTCCCACTGAAAGATTATAGACAGTGCATTTTCATGTTGGAAATCAATGTTTTAAGGGCTTTTTAAGTTTTACAGCTCTACTGTTACTATATAACTTATAAGCTGTGGAAACTGACTGAAAAAGCATAATGAAGACATTTTTACCATTGGAAGTGATGTTTTATGTGTTAATCAGTTCTGATATATAACTATAATATGACTTATTGTTGGATGATGAGCCTAAAATAGCTATAGTGCACTTCTACGTCATAGTTAATGTTTTCAGTGGTGATTTGAAGTCTAACTGCTATATTATGACTATATAATATAATAATATATGTGATGAAAACTAACATAAATAAAACATAATGAAGACATATATACTAAGGAATGTTTTATAGGATCTTAACTATTTTTCAATATGTGACCACAATGTATAATTTATCATATGAATTGTCAAAAAGAAAGCCCAAAATGCAAGTGCATTTTTATGTTGGGAATCAATGTTTACAGGGATGTTTGAAAGACTTACTGCTATACTATGACTATATAATATTAGAATATAGCTAGTTAAAATTGACTTAAATATACAGAATGTTGACATTTTCACTACTGAAAGAGATGTCTTGTACATTGCTAACTAGTTTTTCATATCACCACAATGTGCATTTTATTATACTAATTGCATAGAAAACTATAAACATTGCATTCCCATGTTATAATTAATGTTTTCAGGTGTGTTTTAAAGTTTTAATGTTATAGTATTACCATGTTGTCACAATATATATGTAGTGAAATCTAAGTTAAATAATGAAAACATTTGAACTGCTAGAAGTAATGTGTGATAGGTTTCTATTAATCATTATATATGTAACCATATGTATATTTTATTCGATCAATCGTCCCACTGAAAGATTATAGACAGTGCATTTTCATGTTGGAAATCAATGTTTTAAGGGCTTTTTAAGTTTTACAGCTCTACTGTTACTATATAACTTATAAGCTGTGGAAACTGACTGAAAAAGTATAATGAAGACATTCTTACCATTGGAAGTGATGTTTTATGTGTTAATCAGTTCTGATATATAACTATAATATGACTTATCGTTGGATGATGAGCCTAAAATAGCTATAGTGCACTTCTACGTCATAGTTAATGTTTTCAGTGGTGATTTGAAGTCTAACTGCTATATTATGACTATATAATATAATAATATATGTGATGAAAACTAACATAAATAAAACATAATGAAGACATATATACTAAGGAATAGGATCTTAACTATTTTTCAATATGTGACCACAATGTATAATTTATCATATGAATTGTCAAAAAGAAAGCCCAAAATGCAAGTGCATTTTTATGTTGGGAATCAATGTTTACAGGGATGTTTGAAAGACTTACTGCTATACTATGACTATATCATATTAGAATATAGGTAGTTAAAATTGACTTAAATATACAGAATGTTGACATTTTCACTACTGAAAGAGATGTCTTGTACATTGCTAACTAGTTTTTCATATCACCACAATGTGCATTTTATTATACTAATTGCTTAGAAAACTATAAACATTGCATTCCCATGTTATAATTAATGTTTTCAGGTGTGTTTTAAAGTTTTAATGTTATAGTATTACCATGTTGTCACAATATATATGTAGTGAAATCTAAGTTAAATGATGAAAACATTTGAACTGCTAGAAGTAATGTGTGATAGGTTTCTATTAATCATTATATATGTAACCATATGTATATTTTATTCGATCAATCGTCCCACTGAAAGATTATAGACAGTGCATTTTCATGTTGGAAATCAATGTTTTAAGGGCTTTTTAAGTTTTACAGCTCTACTGTTACTATATAACTTATAAGCTGTGGAAACTGACTGAAAAAGCATAATGAAGACATTTTTACCATTGGAAGTGATGTTTTATGTGTTAATCAGTTCTGATATATAACTATAATATGACTTATTGTTGGATGATGAGCCTAAAATAGCTATAGTGCACTTCTACGTCATAGTTAATGTTTTCAGTGGTGATTTGAAGTCTAACTGCTATATTATGACTATATAATATAATAATATATGTGATGAAAACTAACATAAATAAAACATAATGAAGACATATATACTAAGGAATGTTTTATAGGATCTTAACTATTTTTCAATATGTGACCACAATGTATAATTTATCATATGAATTGTCAAAAAGAAAGCCCAAAATGCAAGTGCATTTTTATGTTGGGAATCAATGTTTACAGGGATGTTTGAAAGACTTACTGCTATACTATGACTATATAATATTAGAATATAGCTAGTTAAAATTGACTTAAATATACAGAATGTTGACATTTTCACTACTGAAAGAGATGTCTTGTACATTGCTAACTAGTTTTTCATATCACCACAATGTGCATTTTATTATACTAATTGCTTAGAAAACTATAAACATTGCATTCCCATGTTATAATTAATGTTTTCAGGTGTGTTTTAAAGTTTACATGTTATAGCATTACCATGTTGTCACAATATATATTTAGTGAAAACTAAGTTAAATAATGAAAACATTTGAACTGCTAGAAGTAATGTGTGATAGGTTTCTATTAATCATTATATATGTAACCATATGTATATTTTATTCGATCAATTGTCCCACTGAAAGATTATAGACAGTGCATTTTCATGGAAATCAATGTTTTAAGGGCATTTTTAAAGTTTTACAGCTCAACTGTTACTATATATTTTATAAGCTGTGGAAACTGACTGAAAAAGCATAATGAAGACATTTTTACCATTGGAAGTGATGTTTTATGTGTTAATCAGTTCTGATATATAACTATAATATGACTAATTGTTAAATGATGAGCCTAAAATAGCTATAGTGCACTTCTACGTCATAGTTAATGTTTTCAGTGGTGATTTGAAGTCTAACTGCTATATTATGACTATATAATATAATAATATATGTGATGAAAACTAACATAAATAAAACATAATGAAGACATATATACTAAGGAATAGGATCTTAACTATTTTTCAATATGTGACCACAATGTATAATTTATCATATGAATTGTCAAAAAGAAAGCCCAAAATGCAAGTGCATTTTTATGTTGGGAATCAATGTTTACAGGGATGTTTGAAAGACTTACTGCTATACTATGACTATATAATATTAGAATATAGCTAGTTAAAATTGACTTAAATATACAGAATGTTGACATTTTCACTACTGAAAGAGATGTCTTGTACATTGCTAACTAGTTTTTCATATCACCACAATGTGCATTTTATTATACTAATTGCTTAGAAAACTATAAACATTGCATTCCCATGTTATAATTAATGTTTTCAGGTGTGTTTTAAAGTTTTAATGTTATAGTATTACCATGTTGTCACAATATATATGTAGTGAAATCTAAGTTAAATGATGAAAACATTTGAACTGCTAGAAGTAATGTGTGATAGGTTTCTATTAATCATTATATATGTAACCATATGTATATTTTATTCGATCAATCGTCCCACTGAAAGATTATAGACAGTGCATTTTCATGTTGGAAATCAATGTTTTAAGGGCTTTTTAAGTTTTACAGCTCTACTGTTACTATATAACTTATAAGCTGTGGAAACTGACTGAAAAAGCATAATGAAGACATTTTTACCATTGGAAGTGATGTTTTATGTGTTAATCAGTTCTGATATATAACTATAATATGACTTATTGTTGGATGATGAGCCTAAAATAGCTATAGTGCACTTCTACGTCATAGTTAATGTTTTCAGTGGTGATTTGAAGTCTAACTGCTATATTATGACTATATAATATAATAATATATGTGATGAAAACTAACATAAATAAAACATAATGAAGACATATATACTAAGGAATGTTTTATAGGATCTTAACTATTTTTCAATATGTGACCACAATGTATAATTTATCATATGAATTGTCAAAAAGAAAGCCCAAAATGCAAGTGCATTTTTATGTTGGGAATCAATGTTTACAGGGATGTTTGAAAGACTTACTGCTATACTATGACTATATAATATTAGAATATAGCTAGTTAAAATTGACTTAAATATACAGAATGTTGACATTTTCACTACTGAAAGAGATGTCTTGTACATTGCTAACTAGTTTTTCATATCACCACAATGTGCATTTTATTATACTAATTGCATAGAAAACTATAAACATTGCATTCCCATGTTATAATTAATGTTTTCAGGTGTGTTTTAAAGTTTTAATGTTATAGTATTACCATGTTGTCACAATATATATGTAGTGAAATCTAAGTTAAATAATGAAAACATTTGAACTGCTAGAAGTAATGTGTGATAGGTTTCTATTAATCATTATATATGTAACCATATGTATATTTTATTCGATCAATCGTCCCACTGAAAGATTATAGACAGTGCATTTTCATGTTGGAAATCAATGTTTTAAGGGCTTTTTAAGTTTTACAGCTCTACTGTTACTATATAACTTATAAGCTGTGGAAACTGACTGAAAAAGTATAATGAAGACATTCTTACCATTGGAAGTGATGTTTTATGTGTTAATCAGTTCTGATATATAACTATAATATGACTTATCGTTGGATGATGAGCCTAAAATAGCTATAGTGCACTTCTACGTCATAGTTAATGTTTTCAGTGGTGATTTGAAGTCTAACTGCTATATTATGACTATATAATATAATAATATATGTGATGAAAACTAACATAAATAAAACATAATGAAGACATATATACTAAGGAATAGGATCTTAACTATTTTTCAATATGTGACCACAATGTATAATTTATCATATGAATTGTCAAAAAGAAAGCCCAAAATGCAAGTGCATTTTTATGTTGGGAATCAATGTTTACAGGGATGTTTGAAAGACTTACTGCTATACTATGACTATATCATATTAGAATATAGGTAGTTAAAATTGACTTAAATATACAGAATGTTGACATTTTCACTACTGAAAGAGATGTCTTGTACATTGCTAACTAGTTTTTCATATCACCACAATGTGCATTTTATTATACTAATTGCTTAGAAAACTATAAACATTGCATTCCCATGTTATAATTAATGTTTTCAGGTGTGTTTTAAAGTTTTAATGTTATAGTATTACCATGTTGTCACAATATATATGTAGTGAAATCTAAGTTAAATGATGAAAACATTTGAACTGCTAGAAGTAATGTGTGATAGGTTTCTATTAATCATTATATATGTAACCATATGTATATTTTATTCGATCAATCGTCCCACTGAAAGATTATAGACAGTGCATTTTCATGTTGGAAATCAATGTTTTAAGGGCTTTTTAAGTTTTACAGCTCTACTGTTACTATATAACTTATAAGCTGTGGAAACTGACTGAAAAAGCATAATGAAGACATTTTTACCATTGGAAGTGATGTTTTATGTGTTAATCAGTTCTGATATATAACTATAATATGACTTATTGTTGGATGATGAGCCTAAAATAGCTATAGTGCACTTCTACGTCATAGTTAATGTTTTCAGTGGTGATTTGAAGTCTAACTGCTATATTATGACTATATAATATAATAATATATGTGATGAAAACTAACATAAATAAAACATAATGAAGACATATATACTAAGGAATGTTTTATAGGATCTTAACTATTTTTCAATATGTGACCACAATGTATAATTTATCATATGAATTGTCAAAAAGAAAGCCCAAAATGCAAGTGCATTTTTATGTTGGGAATCAATGTTTACAGGGATGTTTGAAAGACTTACTGCTATACTATGACTATATAATATTAGAATATAGCTAGTTAAAATTGACTTAAATATACAGAATGTTGACATTTTCACTACTGAAAGAGATGTCTTGTACATTGCTAACTAGTTTTTCATATCACCACAATGTGCATTTTATTATACTAATTGCTTAGAAAACTATAAACATTGCATTCCCATGTTATAATTAATGTTTTCAGGTGTGTTTTAAAGTTTACATGTTATAGCATTACCATGTTGTCACAATATATATTTAGTGAAAACTAAGTTAAATAATGAAAACATTTGAACTGCTAGAAGTAATGTGTGATAGGTTTCTATTAATCATTATATATGTAACCATATGTATATTTTATTCGATCAATTGTCCCACTGAAAGATTATAGACAGTGCATTTTCATGGAAATCAATGTTTTAAGGGCATTTTTAAAGTTTTACAGCTCAACTGTTACTATATATTTTATAAGCTGTGGAAACTGACTGAAAAAGCATAATGAAGACATTTTTACCATTGGAAGTGATGTTTTATGTGTTAATCAGTTCTGATATATAACTATAATATGACTAATTGTTAAATGATGAGCCTAAAATAGCTATAGTGCACTTCTACGTCATAGTTAATGTTTTCAGTGGTGATTTGAAGTCTAACTGCTATATTATGACTATATAATATAATAATATATGTGATGAAAACTAACATAAATAAAACATAATGAAGACATATATACTAAGGAATGTTTTATAGGATCTTAACTATTTTTCAATATGTGACCACAATGTATAGTTTATCATATGAATTGTCAAAAAGAAAGCCCAAAATGCAAGTGCATTTTTATGTTGGGAATCAATGTTTACAGGGATGTTTGAAAGACTTACTGCTATACTATGACTATATAATATTAGAATATAGGTAGTTAAAATTGACTTAAATATACAGAATGTTGACATTTTCACTACTGAAAGAGATGTCTTGTACATTGCTAACTAGTTTTTCAGATCACCACAATGTGCATTTTATTATACTAATTGCTTAGAAAACTATAAACATTGCATTCCCATGTTATAATTAATGTTTTCAGGTGTGTTTTGAAGTTTACATGTTATAGCATTACCATGTTGTCACAATATATATTTAGTGAAAACTAAGTTAAATAATGAAAACATTTGAACTGCTAGAAGTAATGTGTGATAGGTTTCTATTAATCATTATATATGTAACCATATGTATATTTTATTCGATCAATTGTCCCACTGAAAGATTATAGACAGTGCATTTTCATGGAAATCAATGTTTTAAGGGCATTTTTAAAGTTTTACAGCTCAACTGTTACTATATATTTTATAAGCTGTGGAAACTGACTGAAAAAGCATAATGAAGACATTTTTACCATTGGAAGTGATGTTTTATGTGTTAATCAGTTCTGATATATAACTATAATATGACTAATTGTTAAATGATGAGCCTAAAATAGTTATAGTGCACTTCTACGTCATAGTTAATGTTTTCAGTGGTGATTTGAAGTCTAACTGCTATATTATGACTATATAATATAATAATATATGTGATGAAAACTAACATAAATAAAACATAATGAAGACATATATACTAAGGAATGTTTTATAGGATCTTAACTATTTTTCAATATGTGACCACAATGTATAGTTTATCATATGAATTGTCAAAAAGAAAGCCCAAAATGCAAGTGCATTTTTATGTTGGGAATCAATGTTTACAGGGATGTTTGAAAGACTTACTGCTATACTATGACTATATAATATTAGAATATAGCTAGTTAAAATTGACTTAAATATACAGAATGTTGACATTTTCACTACTGAAAGAGATGTCTTGTACATTGCTAACTAGTTTTTCATATCACCACAATGTGCATTTTATTATACTAATTGCTTAGAAAACTATAAACATTGCATTCCCATGTTATAATTAATGTTTTCAGGTGTGTTTTAAAGTTTTAATGTTATAGTATTACCATGTTGTCACAATATATATGTAGTGAAATCTAAGTTAAATAATGAAAACATTTGAACTGCTAGAAGTAATGTGTGATAGGTTTCTATTAATCATTATATATGTAACCATATGTATATTTTATTCGATCAATTGTCCCACTGAAAGATTATAGACAGTGCATTTTCATGTTGGAAATCAATGTTTTAAGGGCATTTTTAAAGTTTTACAGCTCAACTGTTACTATATATTTTATAAGCTGTGGAAACTGACTGAAAAAGCATAATGAAGACATTTTTACCATTGGAAGTGATGTTTTATGTGTTAATCAGTTCTGATATATAACTATAATATGACTTATTGTTGGATGATGAGCCTAAAATAGCTATAGTGCACTTCTACGTCATAGTTAATGTTTTCAGTGGTGATTTGAAGTCTAACTGCTATATTATGACTATATAATATAATAATATATGTGATGAAAACTAACATAAATAAAACATAATGAAGACATATATACTAAGGAATAGGATCTTAACTATTTTTCAATATGTGACCACAATGTATAATTTATCATATGAATTGTCAAAAAGAAAGCCCAAAATGCAAGTGCATTTTTATGTTGGGAATCAATGTTTACAGGGATGTTTGAAAGACTTACTGCTATACTATGACTATATAATATTAGAATATAGCTAGTTAAAATTGACTTAAATATACAGAATGTTGACATTTTCACTACTGAAAGAGATGTCTTGTACATTGCTAACTAGTTTTTCATATCACCACAATGTGCATTTTATTATACTAATTGCTTAGAAAACTATAAACATTGCATTCCCATGTTATAATTAATGTTTTCAGGTGTGTTTTAAAGTTTACATGTTATAGCATTACCATGTTGTCACAATATATATTTAGTGAAAACTAAGTTAAATAATGAAAACATTTGAACTGCTAGAAGTAATGTGTGATAGGTTTCTATTAATCATTATATATGTAACCATATGTATATTTTATTCGATCAATTGTCCCACTGAAAGATTATAGACAGTGCATTTTCATGTTGGAAATCAATGTTTTAAGGGCATTTTTAAAGTTTTACAGCTCAACTGTTACTATATATTTTATAAGCTGTGGAAACTGACTGAAAAAGCATAATGAAGACATTTTTACCATTGGAAGTGATGTTTTATGTGTTAATCAGTTCTGATATATAACTATAATATGACTAATTGTTAAATGATGAGCCTAAAATAGCTATAGTGCACTTCTACGTCATAGTTAATGTTTTCAGTGGTGATTTGAAGTCTAACTGCTATATTATGACTATATAATATAATAAATATGTGATGAAAACTAACATAAATAAAACATAATGAAGACATATATACTAAGGAATGTTTTATAGGATCTTAACTATTTTTCAATATGTGACCACAATGTATAGTTTATCATATGAATTGTCAAAAAGAAAGCCCAAAATGCAAGTGCATTTTTATGTTGGGAATCAATGTTTACAGGGATGTTTGAAAGACTTACTGCTATACTATGACTATATAATATTAGAATATAGCTAGTTAAAATTGACTGAAATATACAGAATGTTGACATTTTCACTACTGAAAGAGATGTCTTGTACATTGCTAACTAGTTTTTCATATCACCACAATGTGCATTTTATTATACTAATTGCTTAGAAAACTATAAACATTGCATTCCCATGTTATAATAAATGTTTTCAGGTGTGTTTTAAAGTTTACATGTTATAGCATTACCATGTTGTCACAATATATATTTAGTGAAAACTAAGTTAAATAATGAAAACATTTGAACTGCTAGAAGTAATGTGTGATAGGTTTCTATTAATCATTATATATGTAACCATATGTATATTTTATTCGATCAATTGTCCCACTGAAAGATTATAGACAGTGCATTTTCATGTTGGAAATCAATGTTTTAAGGGCATTTTTAAAGTTTTACAGCTCAACTGTTACTATATATTTTATAAGCTGTGGAAACTGACTGAAAAAGCATAATGAAGACATTTTTACCATTGGAAGTGATGTTTTATGTGTTAATCAGTTCTGATATATAACTATAATATGACTAATTGTTAAATGATGAGCCTAAAATAGCTATAGTGCACTTCTACGTCATAGTTAATGTTTTCAGTGGTGATTTGAAGTCTAACTGCTATATTATGACTATATAATATAATAATATATGTGATGAAAACTAACATAAATAAAACATAATGAAGACATATATACTAAGGAATAGGATCTTAACTATTTTTCAATATGTGACCACAATGTATAATTTATCATATGAATTGTCAAAAAGAAAGCCCAAAATGCAAGTGCATTTTTATGTTGGGAATCAATGTTTACAGGGATGTTTGAAAGACTTACTGCTATACTATGACTATATCATATTAGAATATAGGTAGTTAAAATTGACTTAAATATACAGAATGTTGACATTTTCACTACTGAAAGAGATGTCTTGTACATTGCTAACTAGTTTTTCATATCACCACAATGTGCATTTTATTATACTAATTGCTTAGAAAACTATAAACATTGCATTCCCATGTTATAATTAATGTTTTCAGGTGTGTTTTAAAGTTTTAATGTTATAGTATTACCATGTTGTCACAATATATATGTAGTGAAATCTAAGTTAAATGATGAAAACATTTGAACTGCTAGAAGTAATGTGTGATAGGTTTCTATTAATCATTATATATGTAACCATATGTATATTTTATTCGATCAATCGTCCCACTGAAAGATTATAGACAGTGCATTTTCATGTTGGAAATCAATGTTTTAAGGGCTTTTTAAGTTTTACAGCTCTACTGTTACTATATAACTTATAAGCTGTGGAAACTGACTGAAAAAGCATAATGAAGACATTTTTACCATTGGAAGTGATGTTTTATGTGTTAATCAGTTCTGATATATAACTATAATATGACTTATTGTTGGATGATGAGCCTAAAATAGCTATAGTGCACTTCTACGTCATAGTTAATGTTTTCAGTGGTGATTTGAAGTCTAACTGCTATATTATGACTATATAATATAATAATATATGTGATGAAAACTAACATAAATAAAACATAATGAAGACATATATACTAAGGAATAGGATCTTAACTATTTTTCAATATGTGACCACAATGTATAATTTATCATATGAATTGTCAAAAAGAAAGCCCAAAATGCAAGTGCATTTTTATGTTGGGAATCAATGTTTACAGGGATGTTTGAAAGACTTACTGCTATACTATGACTATATAATATTAGAATATAGCTAGTTAAAATTGACTTAAATATACAGAATGTTGACATTTTCACTACTGAAAGAGATGTCTTGTACATTGCTAACTAGTTTTTTATATCACCACAATGTGCATTTTATTATACTAATTGCTTAGAAAACTATATACATTGCATTCCCATGTTATAATTAATGTTTTCAGGTGTGTTTTAAAGTTTACATGTTATAGCATTACCATGTTGTCACAATATATATTTAGTGAAAACTAAGTTAAATAATGAAAACATTTGAACTGCTAGAAGTGATGTGTGATAGGTTTCTATTAATCATTATATATGTAACCATATGTATATTTTATTCGATCAATTGTCCCACTGAAAGATTATAGACAGTGCATTTTCATGTTGGAAATCAATGTTTTAAGGGCATTTTTAAAGTTTTACAGCTCAACTGTTACTATATATTTTATAAGCTGTGGAAACTGACTGAAAAAGCATAATGAAGACATTTTTACCATTGGAAGTGATGTTTTATGTGTTAATCAGTTCTGATATATAACTATAATATGACTAATTGTTAAATGATGAGCCTAAAATAGCTATAGTGCACTTCTACGTCATAGTTAATGTTTTCAGTGGTGATTTGAAGTCTAACTGCTATATTATGACTATATAATATAATAATATATGTGATGAAAACTAACATAAATAAAACATAATGAAGACATATATACTAAGGAATGTTTTATAGGATCTTAACTATTTTTCAATATGTGACCACAATGTATAGTTTATCATATGAATTGTCAAAAAGAAAGCCCAAAATGCAAGTGCATTTTTATGTTGGGAATCAATGTTTACAGGGATGTTTGAAAGACTTACTGCTATACTATGACTATATAATATTAGAATATAGGTAGTTAAAATTGACTGAAATATACAGAATGTTGACATTTTCACTACTGAAAGAGATGTCTTGTACATTGCTAACTAGTTTTTCATATCACCACAATGTGCATTTTATTATACTAATTGCTTAGAAAACTATAAACATTGCATTCCCATGTTATAATAAATGTTTTCAGGTGTGTTTTAAAGTTTACATGTTATAGCATTACCATGTTGTCACAATATATATTTAGTGAAAACTAAGTTAAATAATGAAAACATTTGAACTGCTAGAAGTAATGTGTGATAGGTTTCTATTAATCATTATATATGTAACCATATGTATATTTTATTCGATCAATTGTCCCACTGAAAGATTATAGACAGTGCATTTTCATGTTGGAAATCAATGTTTTAAGGGCATTTTTAAAGTTTTACAGCTCAACTGTTACTATATATTTTATAAGCTGTGGAAACTGACTGAAAAAGCATAATGAAGACATTTTTACCATTGGAAGTGATGTTTTATGTGTTAATCAGTTCTGATATATAACTATAATATGACTAATTGTTAAATGATGAGCCTAAAATAGCTATAGTGCACTTCTACGTCATAGTTAATGTTTTCAGTGGTGATTTGAAGTCTAACTGCTATATTATGACTATATAATATAATAATATATGTGATGAAAACTAACATAAATAAAACATAATGAAGACATATATACTAAGGAATGTTTTATAGGATCTTAACTATTTTTCAATATGTGACCACAATGTATAGTTTATCATATGAATTGTCAAAAAGAAAGCCCAAAATGCAAGTGCATTTTTATGTTGGGAATCAATGTTTACAGGGATGTTTGAAAGACTTACTGCTATACTATGACTATATAATATTAGAATATAGGTAGTTAAAATTGACTGAAATATACAGAATGTTGACATTTTCACTACTGAAAGAGATGTCTTGTACATTGCTAACTAGTTTTTCATATCACCACAATGTGCATTTTATTATACTAATTGCTTAGAAAACTATAAACATTGCATTCCCATGTTATAATTAATGTTTTCAGGTGTGTTTTAAAGTTTTAATGTTATAGTATTACCATGTTGTCACAATATATATGTAGTGAAATCTAAGTTAAATGATGAAAACATTTGAACTGCTAGAAGTAATGTGTGATAGGTTTCTATTAATCATTATATATGTAACCATATGTATATTTTATTCGATCAATCGTCCCACTGAAAGATTATAGACAGTGCATTTTCATGTTGGAAATCAATGTTTTAAGGGCTTTTTAAGTTTTACAGCTCTACTGTTACTATATAACTTATAAGCTGTGGAAACTGACTGAAAAAGCATAATGAAGACATTTTTACCATTGGAAGTGATGTTTTATGTGTTAATCAGTTCTGATATATAACTATAATATGACTTATTGTTGGATGATGAGCCTAAAATAGCTATAGTGCACTTCTACGTCATAGTTAATGTTTTCAGTGGTGATTTGAAGTCTAACTGCTATATTATGACTATATAATATAATAATATATGTGATGAAAACTAACATAAATAAAACATAATGAAGACATATATACTAAGGAATAGGATCTTAACTATTTTTCAATATGTGACCACAATGTATAATTTATCATATGAATTGTCAAAAAGAAAGCCCAAAATGCAAGTGCATTTTTATGTTGGGAATCAATGTTTACAGGGATGTTTGAAAGACTTACTGCTATACTATGACTATATAATATTAGAATATAGCTAGTTAAAATTGACTTAAATATACAGAATGTTGACATTTTCACTACTGAAAGAGATGTCTTGTACATTGCTAACTAGTTTTTTATATCACCACAATGTGCATTTTATTATACTAATTGCTTAGAAAACTATATACATTGCATTCCCATGTTATAATTAATGTTTTCAGGTGTGTTTTAAAGTTTACATGTTATAGCATTACCATGTTGTCACAATATATATTTAGTGAAAACTAAGTTAAATAATGAAAACATTTGAACTGCTAGAAGTGATGTGTGATAGGTTTCTATTAATCATTATATATGTAACCATATGTATATTTTATTCGATCAATTGTCCCACTGAAAGATTATAGACAGTGCATTTTCATGTTGGAAATCAATGTTTTAAGGGCATTTTTAAAGTTTTACAGCTCAACTGTTACTATATATTTTATAAGCTGTGGAAACTGACTGAAAAAGCATAATGAAGACATTTTTACCATTGGAAGTGATGTTTTATGTGTTAATCAGTTCTGATATATAACTATAATATGACTAATTGTTAAATGATGAGCCTAAAATAGCTATAGTGCACTTCTACGTCATAGTTAATGTTTTCAGTGGTGATTTGAAGTCTAACTGCTATATTATGACTATATAATATAATAATATATGTGATGAAAACTAACATAAATAAAACATAATGAAGACATATATACTAAGGAATGTTTTATAGGATCTTAACTATTTTTCAATATGTGACCACAATGTATAGTTTATCATATGAATTGTCAAAAAGAAAGCCCAAAATGCAAGTGCATTTTTATGTTGGGAATCAATGTTTACAGGGATGTTTGAAAGACTTACTGCTATACTATGACTATATAATATTAGAATATAGGTAGTTAAAATTGACTGAAATATACAGAATGTTGACATTTTCACTACTGAAAGAGATGTCTTGTACATTGCTAACTAGTTTTTCATATCACCACAATGTGCATTTTATTATACTAATTGCTTAGAAAACTATAAACATTGCATTCCCATGTTATAATAAATGTTTTCAGGTGTGTTTTAAAGTTTACATGTTATAGCATTACCATGTTGTCACAATATATATTTAGTGAAAACTAAGTTAAATAATGAAAACATTTGAACTGCTAGAAGTAATGTGTGATAGGTTTCTATTAATCATTATATATGTAACCATATGTATATTTTATTCGATCAATTGTCCCACTGAAAGATTATAGACAGTGCATTTTCATGTTGGAAATCAATGTTTTAAGGGCATTTTTAAAGTTTTACAGCTCAACTGTTACTATATATTTTATAAGCTGTGGAAACTGACTGAAAAAGCATAATGAAGACATTTTTACCATTGGAAGTGATGTTTTATGTGTTAATCAGTTCTGATATATAACTATAATATGACTAATTGTTAAATGATGAGCCTAAAATAGCTATAGTGCACTTCTACGTCATAGTTAATGTTTTCAGTGGTGATTTGAAGTCTAACTGCTATATTATGACTATATAATATAATAATATATGTGATGAAAACTAACATAAATAAAACATAATGAAGACATATATACTAAGGAATAGGATCTTAACTATTTTTCAATATGTGACCACAATGTATAATTTATTATATGAATTGTCAAAAAGAAAGCCCAAAATGCAAGTGCATTTTTATGTTGGGAATCAATGTTTACAGGGATGTTTGAAAGACTTACTGCTATACTATGACTATATAATATTAGAATATAGCTAGTTAAAATTGACTTAAATATACAGAATGTTGACATTTTCACTACTGAAAGAGATGTCTTGTACATTGCTAACTAGTTTTTCATATCACCACAATGTGCATTTTATTATACTAATTGCTTAGAAAACTATAAACATTGCATTCCCATGTTATAATTAATGTTTTCAGGTGTGTTTTAAAGTTTTAATGTTATAGTATTACCATGTTGTCACAATATATATGTAGTGAAATCTAAGTTAAGTAATGAAAACATTTGAACTGCTAGAAGTAATGTGTGATAGGTTTCTATTAATCATTATATATGTAACCATATGTATATTTTATTCGATCAATCGTCCCACTGAAAGATTATAGACAGTGCATTTTCATGTTGGAAATCAATGTTTTAAGGGCTTTTTAAGTTTTACAGCTCTACTGTTACTATATAACTTATAAGCTGTGGAAACTGACTGAAAAAGCATAATGAAGACATTTTTACCATTGGAAGTGATGTTTTATGTGTTAATCAGTTCTGATATATAACTATAATATGACTTATTGTTGGATGATGAGCCTAAAATAGCTATAGTGCACTTCTACGTCATAGTTAATGTTTTCAGTGGTGATTTGAAGTCTAACTGCTATATTATGACTATATAATATAATAATATATGTGATGAAAACTAACATAAATAAAACATAATGAAGACATATATACTAAGGAATAGGATCTTAACTATTTTTCAATATGTGACCACAATGTATAATTTATCATATGAATTGTCAAAAAGAAAGCCCAAAATGCAAGTGCATTTTTATGTTGGGAATCAATGTTTACAGGGATGTTTGAAAGACTTACTGCTATACTATGACTATATAATATTAGAATATAGCTAGTTAAAATTGACTTAAATATACAGAATGTTGACATTTTCACTACTGAAAGAGATGTCTTGTACATTGCTAACTAGTTTTTTATATCACCACAATGTGCATTTTATTATACTAATTGCTTAGAAAACTATAAACATTGCATTCCCATGTTATAATTAATGTTTTCAGGTGTGTTTTAAAGTTTACATGTTATAGCATTACCATGTTGTCACAATATATATTTAGTGAAAACTAAGTTAAATAATGAAAACATTTGAACTGCTAGAAGTAATGTGTGATAGGTTTCTATTAATCATTATATATGTAACCATATGTATATTTTATTCGATCAATTGTCCCACTGAAAGATTATAGACAGTGCATTTTCATGTTGGAAATCAATGTTTTAAGGGCATTTTTAAAGTTTTACAGCTCAACTGTTACTATATATTTTATAAGCTGTGGAAACTGACTGAAAAAGCATAATGAAGACATTTTTACCATTGGAAGTGATGTTTTATGTGTTAATCAGTTCTGATATATAACTATAATATGACTAATTGTTAAATGATGAGCCTAAAATAGCTATAGTGCACTTCTACGTCATAGTTAATGTTTTCAGTGGTGATTTGAAGTCTAACTGCTATATTATGACTATATAATATAATAATATATGTGATGAAAACTAACATAAATAAAACATAATGAAGACATATATACTAAGGAATGTTTTATAGGATCTTAACTATTTTTCAATATGTGACCACAATGTATAGTTTATCATATGAATTGTCAAAAAGAAAGCCCAAAATGCAAGTGCATTTTTATGTTGGGAATCAATGTTTACAGGGATGTTTGAAAGACTTACTGCTATACTATGACTATATAATATTAGAATATAGGTAGTTAAAATTGACTGAAATATACAGAATGTTGACATTTTCACTACTGAAAGAGATGTCTTGTACATTGCTAACTAGTTTTTCATATCACCACAATGTGCATTTTATTATACTAATTGCTTAGAAAACTATAAACATTGCATTCCCATGTTATAATAAATGTTTTCAGGTGTGTTTTAAAGTTTACATGTTATAGCATTACCATGTTGTCACAATATATATTTAGTGAAAACTAAGTTAAATAATGAAAACATTTGAACTGCTAGAAGTAATGTGTGATAGGTTTCTATTAATCATTATATATGTAACCATATGTATATTTTATTCGATCAATTGTCCCACTGAAAGATTATAGACAGTGCATTTTCATGTTGGAAATCAATGTTTTAAGGGCATTTTTAAAGTTTTACAGCTCAACTGTTACTATATATTTTATAAGCTGTGGAAACTGACTGAAAAAGCATAATGAAGACATTTTTACCATTGGAAGTGATGTTTTATGTGTTAATCAGTTCTGATATATAACTATAATATGACTAATTGTTAAATGATGAGCCTAAAATAGCTATAGTGCACTTCTACGTCATAGTTAATGTTTTCAGTGGTGATTTGAAGTCTAACTGCTATATTATGACTATATAATATAATAATATATGTGATGAAAACTAACATAAATAAAACATAATGAAGACATATATACTAAGGAATGTTTTATAGGATCTTAACTATTTTTCAATATGTGACCACAATGTATAGTTTATCATATGAATTGTCAAAAAGAAAGCCCAAAATGCAAGTGCATTTTTATGTTGGGAATCAATGTTTACAGGGATGTTTGAAAGACTTACTGCTATACTATGACTATATAATATTAGAATATAGGTAGTTAAAATTGACTGAAATATACAGAATGTTGACATTTTCACTACTGAAAGAGATGTCTTGTACATTGCTAACTAGTTTTTCATATCACCACAATGTGCATTTTATTATACTAATTGCTTAGAAAACTATAAACATTGCATTCCCATGTTATAATAAATGTTTTCAGGTGTGTTTTAAAGTTTACATGTTATAGCATTACCATGTTGTCACAATATATATTTAGTGAAAACTAAGTTAAATAATGAAAACATTTGAACTGCTAGAAGTAATGTGTGATAGGTTTCTATTAATCATTATATATGTAACCATATGTATATTTTATTCGATCAATTGTCCCACTGAAAGATTATAGACAGTGCATTTTCATGTTGGAAATCAATGTTTTAAGGGCATTTTTAAAGTTTTACAGCTCAACTGTTACTATATATTTTATAAGCTGTGGAAACTGACTGAAAAAGCATAATGAAGACATTTTTACCATTGGAAGTGATGTTTTATGTGTTAATCAGTTCTGATATATAACTATAATATGACTAATTGTTAAATGATGAGCCTAAAATAGCTATAGTGCACTTCTACGTCATAGTTAATGTTTTCAGTGGTGATTTGAAGTCTAACTGCTATATTATGACTATATAATATAATAATATATGTGATGAAAACTAACATAAATAAAACATAATGAAGACATATATACTAAGGAATAGGATCTTAACTATTTTTCAATATGTGACCACAATGTATAATTTATCATATGAATTGTCAAAAAGAAAGCCCAAAATGCAAGTGCATTTTTATGTTGGGAATCAATGTTTACAGGGATGTTTGAAAGACTTACTGCTATACTATGACTATATCATATTAGAATATAGGTAGTTAAAATTGACTTAAATATACAGAATGTTGACATTTTCACTACTGAAAGAGATGTCTTGTACATTGCTAACTAGTTTTTCATATCACCACAATGTGCATTTTATTATACTAATTGCTTAGAAAACTATAAACATTGCATTCCCATGTTATAATTAATGTTTTCAGGTGTGTTTTAAAGTTTTAATGTTATAGTATTACCATGTTGTCACAATATATATGTAGTGAAATCTAAGTTAAATGATGAAAACATTTGAACTGCTAGAAGTAATGTGTGATAGGTTTCTATTAATCATTATATATGTAACCATATGTATATTTTATTCGATCAATCGTCCCACTGAAAGATTATAGACAGTGCATTTTCATGTTGGAAATCAATGTTTTAAGGGCTTTTTAAGTTTTACAGCTCTACTGTTACTATATAACTTATAAGCTGTGGAAACTGACTGAAAAAGCATAATGAAGACATTTTTACCATTGGAAGTGATGTTTTATGTGTTAATCAGTTCTGATATATAACTATAATATGACTTATTGTTGGATGATGAGCCTAAAATAGCTATAGTGCACTTCTACGTCATAGTTAATGTTTTCAGTGGTGATTTGAAGTCTAACTGCTATATTATGACTATATAATATAATAATATATGTGATGAAAACTAACATAAATAAAACATAATGAAGACATATATACTAAGGAATAGGATCTTAACTATTTTTCAATATGTGACCACAATGTATAATTTATCATATGAATTGTCAAAAAGAAAGCCCAAAATGCAAGTGCATTTTTATGTTGGGAATCAATGTTTACAGGGATGTTTGAAAGACTTACTGCTATACTATGACTATATAATATTAGAATATAGCTAGTTAAAATTGACTTAAATATACAGAATGTTGACATTTTCACTACTGAAAGAGATGTCTTGTACATTGCTAACTAGTTTTTTATATCACCACAATGTGCATTTTATTATACTAATTGCTTAGAAAACTATATACATTGCATTCCCATGTTATAATTAATGTTTTCAGGTGTGTTTTAAAGTTTACATGTTATAGCATTACCATGTTGTCACAATATATATTTAGTGAAAACTAAGTTAAATAATGAAAACATTTGAACTGCTAGAAGTGATGTGTGATAGGTTTCTATTAATCATTATATATGTAACCATATGTATATTTTATTCGATCAATTGTCCCACTGAAAGATTATAGACAGTGCATTTTCATGTTGGAAATCAATGTTTTAAGGGCATTTTTAAAGTTTTACAGCTCAACTGTTACTATATATTTTATAAGCTGTGGAAACTGACTGAAAAAGCATAATGAAGACATTTTTACCATTGGAAGTGATGTTTTATGTGTTAATCAGTTCTGATATATAACTATAATATGACTAATTGTTAAATGATGAGCCTAAAATAGCTATAGTGCACTTCTACGTCATAGTTAATGTTTTCAGTGGTGATTTGAAGTCTAACTGCTATATTATGACTATATAATATAATAATATATGTGATGAAAACTAACATAAATAAAACATAATGAAGACATATATACTAAGGAATGTTTTATAGGATCTTAACTATTTTTCAATATGTGACCACAATGTATAGTTTATCATATGAATTGTCAAAAAGAAAGCCCAAAATGCAAGTGCATTTTTATGTTGGGAATCAATGTTTACAGGGATGTTTGAAAGACTTACTGCTATACTATGACTATATAATATTAGAATATAGGTAGTTAAAATTGACTGAAATATACAGAATGTTGACATTTTCACTACTGAAAGAGATGTCTTGTACATTGCTAACTAGTTTTTCATATCACCACAATGTGCATTTTATTATACTAATTGCTTAGAAAACTATAAACATTGCATTCCCATGTTATAATAAATGTTTTCAGGTGTGTTTTAAAGTTTACATGTTATAGCATTACCATGTTGTCACAATATATATTTAGTGAAAACTAAGTTAAATAATGAAAACATTTGAACTGCTAGAAGTAATGTGTGATAGGTTTCTATTAATCATTATATATGTAACCATATGTATATTTTATTCGATCAATTGTCCCACTGAAAGATTATAGACAGTGCATTTTCATGTTGGAAATCAATGTTTTAAGGGCATTTTTAAAGTTTTACAGCTCAACTGTTACTATATATTTTATAAGCTGTGGAAACTGACTGAAAAAGCATAATGAAGACATTTTTACCATTGGAAGTGATGTTTTATGTGTTAATCAGTTCTGATATATAACTATAATATGACTAATTGTTAAATGATGAGCCTAAAATAGCTATAGTGCACTTCTACGTCATAGTTAATGTTTTCAGTGGTGATTTGAAGTCTAACTGCTATATTATGACTATATAATATAATAATATATGTGATGAAAACTAACATAAATAAAACATAATGAAGACATATATACTAAGGAATAGGATCTTAACTATTTTTCAATATGTGACCACAATGTATAATTTATTATATGAATTGTCAAAAAGAAAGCCCAAAATGCAAGTGCATTTTTATGTTGGGAATCAATGTTTACAGGGATGTTTGAAAGACTTACTGCTATACTATGACTATATAATATTAGAATATAGCTAGTTAAAATTGACTTAAATATACAGAATGTTGACATTTTCACTACTGAAAGAGATGTCTTGTACATTGCTAACTAGTTTTTCATATCACCACAATGTGCATTTTATTATACTAATTGCTTAGAAAACTATAAACATTGCATTCCCATGTTATAATTAATGTTTTCAGGTGTGTTTTAAAGTTTTAATGTTATAGTATTACCATGTTGTCACAATATATATGTAGTGAAATCTAAGTTAAGTAATGAAAACATTTGAACTGCTAGAAGTAATGTGTGATAGGTTTCTATTAATCATTATATATGTAACCATATGTATATTTTATTCGATCAATCGTCCCACTGAAAGATTATAGACAGTGCATTTTCATGTTGGAAATCAATGTTTTAAGGGCTTTTTAAGTTTTACAGCTCTACTGTTACTATATAACTTATAAGCTGTGGAAACTGACTGAAAAAGCATAATGAAGACATTTTTACCATTGGAAGTGATGTTTTATGTGTTAATCAGTTCTGATATATAACTATAATATGACTTATTGTTGGATGATGAGCCTAAAATAGCTATAGTGCACTTCTACGTCATAGTTAATGTTTTCAGTGGTGATTTGAAGTCTAACTGCTATATTATGACTATATAATATAATAATATATGTGATGAAAACTAACATAAATAAAACATAATGAAGACATATATACTAAGGAATAGGATCTTAACTATTTTTCAATATGTGACCACAATGTATAATTTATCATATGAATTGTCAAAAAGAAAGCCCAAAATGCAAGTGCATTTTTATGTTGGGAATCAATGTTTACAGGGATGTTTGAAAGACTTACTGCTATACTATGACTATATAATATTAGAATATAGCTAGTTAAAATTGACTTAAATATACAGAATGTTGACATTTTCACTACTGAAAGAGATGTCTTGTACATTGCTAACTAGTTTTTTATATCACCACAATGTGCATTTTATTATACTAATTGCTTAGAAAACTATAAACATTGCATTCCCATGTTATAATTAATGTTTTCAGGTGTGTTTTAAAGTTTACATGTTATAGCATTACCATGTTGTCACAATATATATTTAGTGAAAACTAAGTTAAATAATGAAAACATTTGAACTGCTAGAAGTAATGTGTGATAGGTTTCTATTAATCATTATATATGTAACCATATGTATATTTTATTCGATCAATTGTCCCACTGAAAGATTATAGACAGTGCATTTTCATGTTGGAAATCAATGTTTTAAGGGCATTTTTAAAGTTTTACAGCTCAACTGTTACTATATATTTTATAAGCTGTGGAAACTGACTGAAAAAGCATAATGAAGACATTTTTACCATTGGAAGTGATGTTTTATGTGTTAATCAGTTCTGATATATAACTATAATATGACTAATTGTTAAATGATGAGCCTAAAATAGCTATAGTGCACTTCTACGTCATAGTTAATGTTTTCAGTGGTGATTTGAAGTCTAACTGCTATATTATGACTATATAATATAATAATATATGTGATGAAAACTAACATAAATAAAACATAATGAAGACATATATACTAAGGAATGTTTTATAGGATCTTAACTATTTTTCAATATGTGACCACAATGTATAGTTTATCATATGAATTGTCAAAAAGAAAGCCCAAAATGCAAGTGCATTTTTATGTTGGGAATCAATGTTTACAGGGATGTTTGAAAGACTTACTGCTATACTATGACTATATAATATTAGAATATAGGTAGTTAAAATTGACTGAAATATACAGAATGTTGACATTTTCACTACTGAAAGAGATGTCTTGTACATTGCTAACTAGTTTTTCATATCACCACAATGTGCATTTTATTATACTAATTGCTTAGAAAACTATAAACATTGCATTCCCATGTTATAATAAATGTTTTCAGGTGTGTTTTAAAGTTTACATGTTATAGCATTACCATGTTGTCACAATATATATTTAGTGAAAACTAAGTTAAATAATGAAAACATTTGAACTGCTAGAAGTAATGTGTGATAGGTTTCTATTAATCATTATATATGTAACCATATGTATATTTTATTCGATCAATTGTCCCACTGAAAGATTATAGACAGTGCATTTTCATGTTGGAAATCAATGTTTTAAGGGCATTTTTAAAGTTTTACAGCTCAACTGTTACTATATATTTTATAAGCTGTGGAAACTGACTGAAAAAGCATAATGAAGACATTTTTACCATTGGAAGTGATGTTTTATGTGTTAATCAGTTCTGATATATAACTATAATATGACTAATTGTTAAATGATGAGCCTAAAATAGCTATAGTGCACTTCTACGTCATAGTTAATGTTTTCAGTGGTGATTTGAAGTCTAACTGCTATATTATGACTATATAATATAATAATATATGTGATGAAAACTAACATAAATAAAACATAATGAAGACATATATACTAAGGAATAGGATCTTAACTATTTTTCAATATGTGACCACAATGTATAATTTATTATATGAATTGTCAAAAAGAAAGCCCAAAATGCAAGTGCATTTTTATGTTGGGAATCAATGTTTACAGGGATGTTTGAAAGACTTACTGCTATACTATGACTATATAATATTAGAATATAGCTAGTTAAAATTGACTTAAATATACAGAATGTTGACATTTTCACTACTGAAAGAGATGTCTTGTACATTGCTAACTAGTTTTTCATATCACCACAATGTGCATTTTATTATACTAATTGCTTAGAAAACTATAAACATTGCATTCCCATGTTATAATTAATGTTTTCAGGTGTGTTTTAAAGTTTTAATGTTATAGTATTACCATGTTGTCACAATATATATGTAGTGAAATCTAAGTTAAGTAATGAAAACATTTGAACTGCTAGAAGTAATGTGTGATAGGTTTCTATTAATCATTATATATGTAACCATATGTATATTTTATTCGATCAATCGTCCCACTGAAAGATTATAGACAGTGCATTTTCATGTTGGAAATCAATGTTTTAAGGGCTTTTTAAGTTTTACAGCTCTACTGTTACTATATAACTTATAAGCTGTGGAAACTGACTGAAAAAGCATAATGAAGACATTTTTACCATTGGAAGTGATGTTTTATGTGTTAATCAGTTCTGATATATAACTATAATATGACTAATTGTTAAATGATGAGCCTAAAATAGCTATAGTGCACTTCTACGTCATAGTTAATGTTTTCAGTGGTGATTTGAAGTCTAACTGCTATATTATGACTATATAATATAATAATATATGTGATGAAAACTAACATAAATAAAACATAATGAAGACATATATACTAAGGAATGTTTTATAGGATCTTAACTATTTTTCAATATGTGACCACAATTTATCATATGAATTGTCAAAAAGAAAGCCCAAAATGCAAGTGCATTTTTATGTTGGGAATCAATGTTTACAGGGATGTTTGAAAGACTTACTGCTATACTATGACTATATAATATTAGAATATAGCTAGTTAAAATTGACTTAAATATACAGAATGTTGACATTTTCACTACTGAAAGAGATGTCTTGTACATTGCTAACTAGTTTTTCATATCACCACAATGTGCATTTTATTATACTAATTGCTTAGAAAACTATAAACATTGCATTCCCATGTTATAATTAATGTTTTCAGGTGTGTTTTAAAGTTTACATGTTATAGCATTACCATGTTGTCACAATATATATTTAGTGAAAACTAAGTTAAATAATGAAAACATTTGAACTGCTAGAAGTAATGTGTGATAGGTTTCTATTAATCATTATATATGTAACCATATGTATATTTTATTCGATCAATTGTCCCACTGAAAGATTATAGACAGTGCATTTTCATGTTGGAAATCAATGTTTTAAGGGCATTTTTAAAGTTTTACAGCTCAACTGTTACTATATATTTTATAAGCTGTGGAAACTGACTGAATAAGCATAATGAAGACATTTTTACCATTGGAAGTGATGTTTTATGTGTTAATCAGTTCTGATATATAACTATAATATGACTAATTGTTAAATGATGAGCCTAAAATAGCTATAGTGCACTTCTACGTCATAGTTAATGTTTTCAGTGGTGATTTGAAGTCTAACTGCTATATTATGACTACATAATATAATAATATATGTGATGAAAACTAACATAAATAAAACATAATGAAGACATATATACTAAGGAATGTTTTATAGGATCTTAACTATTTTTCAATATGTGACCACAATGTATAATTTATCATATGAATTGTCAAAAAGAAAGCCCAAAATGCAAGTGCATTTTTATGTTGGGAATCAATGTTTACAGGGATGTTTGAAAGACTTACTGCTATACTATGACTATATCATATTAGAATATAGGTAGTTAAAATTGACTTAAATATACAGAATGTTGACATTTTCACTACTGAAAGAGATGTCTTGTACATTGCTAACTAGTTTTTCATATCACCACAATGTGCATTTTATTATACTAATTGCTTAGAAAACTATAAACATTGCATTCCCATGTTATAATTAATGTTTTCAGGTGTGTTTTAAAGTTTTAATGTTATAGTATTACCATGTTGTCACAATATATATGTAGTGAAATCTAAGTTAAATAATGAAAACATTTGAACTGCTAGAAGTAATGTGTGATAGGTTTCTATTAATCATTATATATGTAACCATATGTATATTTTATTCGATCAATCGTCCCACTGAAAGATTATAGACAGTGCATTTTCATGTTGGAAATCAATGTTTTAAGGGCTTTTTAAGTTTTACAGCTCTACTGTTACTATATAACTTATAAGCTGTGGAAACTGACTGAAAAAGCATAATGAAGACATTTTTACCATTGGAAGTGATGTTTTATGTGTTAATCAGTTCTGATATATAATATGACTTATTGTTGGATGATGAGCCTAAAATAGCTATAGTGCACTTCTACGTCATAGTTAATGTTTTCAGTGGTGATTTGAAGTCTAACTGCTATATTATGACTATATAATATAATAATATATGTGATGAAAACTAACATAAATAAAACATAATGAAGACATATATACTAAGGAATAGGATCTTAACTATTTTTCAATATGTGACCACAATGTATAATTTATCATATGAATTGTCAAAAAGAAAGCCCAAAATGCAAGTGCATTTTTATGTTGGGAATCAATGTTTACAGGGATGTTTGAAAGACTTACTGCTATACTATGACTATATAATATTAGAATATAGCTAGTTAAAATTGACTTAAATATACAGAATGTTGACATTTTCACTACTGAAAGAGATGTCTTGTACATTGCTAACTAGTTTTTCATATCACCACAATGTGCATTTTATTATACTAATTGCTTAGAAAACTATAAACATTGCATTCCCATGTTATAATTAATGTTTTCAGGTGTGTTTTAAAGTTTACATGTTATAGCATTACCATGTTGTCACAATATATATTTAGTGAAAACTAAGTTAAATAATGAAAACATTTGAACTGCTAGAAGTAATGTGTGATAGGTTTCTATTAATCATTATATATGTAACCATATGTATATTTTATTCGATCAATTGTCCCACTGAAAGATTATAGACAGTGCATTTTCATGTTGGAAATCAATGTTTTAAGGGCATTTTTAAAGTTTTACAGCTCAACTGTTACTATATATTTTATAAGCTGTGGAAACTAACTGAATAAGCATAATGAAGACATTTTTACCATTGGAAGTGATGTTTTATGTGTTAATCAGTTCTGATATATAACTATAATATGACTAATTGTTAAATGATGAGCCTAAAATAGCTATAGTGCACTTCTACGTCATAGTTAATGTTTTCAGTGGTGATTTGAAGTCTAACTGCTATATTATGACTATATAATATAATAATATATGTGATGAAAACTAACATAAATAAAACATAATGAAGACATATATACTAAGGAATGTTTTATAGGATCTTAACTATTTTTCAATATGTGACCACAATGTATAATTTATCATATGAATTGTCAAAAAGAAAGCCCAAAATGCAAGTGCATTTTTATGTTGGGAATCAATGTTTACAGGGATGTTTGAAAGACTTACTGCTATACTATGACTATATAATATTAGAATATAGCTAGTTAAAATTGACTTAAATATACAGAATGTTGACATTTTCACTACTGAAAGAGATGTCTTGTACATTGCTAACTAGTTTTTCATATCACCACAATGTGCATTTTATTATACTAATTGCTTAGAAAACTATAAACATTGCATTCCCATGTTATAATTAATGTTTTCAGGTGTGTTTTAAAGTTTTAATGTTATAGTATTACCATGTTGTCACAATATATATGTAGTGAAATCTAAGTTAAATAATGAAAACATTTGAACTGCTAGAAGTAATGTGTGATAGGTTTCTATTAATCATTATATATGTAACCATATGTATATTTTATTCGATCAATCGTCCCACTGAAAGATTATAGACAGTGCATTTTCATGTTGGAAATCAATGTTTTAAGGGCTTTTTAAGTTTTACAGCTCTACTGTTACTATATAACTTATAAGCTGTGGAAACTGACTGAATAAGCATAATGAAGACATTTTTACCATTGGAAGTGATGTTTTATGTGTTAATCAGTTCTGATATATAATATGACTTATTGTTGGATGATGAGCCTAAAATAGCTATAGTGCACTTCTACGTCATAGTTAATGTTTTCAGTGGTGATTTGAAGTCTAACTGCTATATTATGACTATATAATATAATAATATATGTGATGAAAACTAACATAAATAAAACATAATGAAGACATATATACTAAGGAATAGGATCTTAACTATTTTTCAATATGTGACCACAATGTATAATTTATCATATGAATTGTCAAAAAGAAAGCCCAAAATGCAAGTGCATTTTTATGTTGGGAATCAATGTTTACAGGGATGTTTGAAAGACTTACTGCTATACTATGACTATATAATATTAGAATATAGCTAGTTAAAATTGACTTAAATATACAGAATGTTGACATTTTCACTACTGAAAGAGATGTCTTGTACATTGCTAACTAGTTTTTCATATCACCACAATGTGCATTTTATTATACTAATTGCTTAGAAAACTATAAACATTGCATTCCCATGTTATAATTAATGTTTTCAGGTGTGTTTTAAAGTTTACATGTTATAGCATTACCATGTTGTCACAATATATATTTAGTGAAAACTAAGTTAAATAATGAAAACATTTGAACTGCTAGAAGTAATGTGTGATAGGTTTCTATTAATCATTATATATGTAACCATGTATATTTTATTCGATCAATTGTCCCACTGAAAGATTATAGACAGTGCATTTTCATGTTGGAAATCAATGTTTTAAGGGCATTTTTAAAGTTTTACAGCTCAACTGTTACTATATATTTTATAAGCTGTGGAAACTAACTGAATAAGCATAATGAAGACATTTTTACCATTGGAAGTGATGTTTTATGTGTTAATCAGTTCTGATATATAACTATAATATGACTAATTGTTAAATGATGAGCCTAAAATAGCTATAGTGCACTTCTACGTCATAGTTAATGTTTTCAGTGGTGATTTGAAGTCTAACTGCTATATTATGACTATATAATATAATAATATATGTGATGAAAACTAACATAAATAAAACATAATGAAGACATATATACTAAGGAATGTTTTATAGGATCTTAACTATTTTTCAATATGTGACCACAATGTATAATTTATCATATGAATTGTCAAAAAGAAAGCCCAAAATGCAAGTGCATTTTTATGTTGGGAATCAATGTTTACAGGGATGTTTGAAAGACTTACTGCTATACTATGACTATATAATATTAGAATATAGCTAGTTAAAATTGACTTAAATATACAGAATGTTGACATTTTCACTACTGAAAGAGATGTCTTGTACATTGCTAACTAGTTTTTCATATCACCACAATGTGCATTTTATTATACTAATTGCTTAGAAAACTATAAACATTGCATTCCCATGTTATAATTAATGTTTTCAGGTGTGTTTTAAAGTTTTAATGTTATAGTATTACCATGTTGTCACAATATATATGTAGTGAAATCTAAGTTAAATAATGAAAACATTTGAACTGCTAGAAGTAATGTGTGATAGGTTTCTATTAATCATTATATATGTAACCATATGTATATTTTATTCGATCAATCGTCCCACTGAAAGATTATAGACAGTGCATTTTCATGTTGGAAATCAATGTTTTAAGGGCTTTTTAAGTTTTACAGCTCTACTGTTACTATATAACTTATAAGCTGTGGAAACTGACTGAAAAAGCATAATGAAGACATTTTTACCATTGGAAGTGATGTTTTATGTGTTAATCAGTTCTGATATATAATATGACTTATTGTTGGATGATGAGCCTAAAATAGCTATAGTGCACTTCTACGTCATAGTTAATGTTTTCAGTGGTGATTTGAAGTCTAACTGCTATATTATGACTATATAATATAATAATATATGTGATGAAAACTAACATAAATAAAACATAATGAAGACATATATACTAAGGAATAGGATCTTAACTATTTTTCAATATGTGACCACAATGTATAATTTATCATATGAATTGTCAAAAAGAAAGCCCAAAATGCAAGTGCATTTTTATGTTGGGAATCAATGTTTACAGGGATGTTTGAAAGACTTACTGCTATACTATGACTATATAATATTAGAATATAGCTAGTTAAAATTGACTTAAATATACAGAATGTTGACATTTTCACTACTGAAAGAGATGTCTTGTACATTGCTAACTAGTTTTTCATATCACCACAATGTGCATTTTATTATACTAATTGCTTAGAAAACTATAAACATTGCATTCCCATGTTATAATTAATGTTTTCAGGTGTTTTTTAAAGTTTACATGTTATAGCATTACCATGTTGTCACAATATATATTTAGTGAAAACTAAGTTAAATAATGAAAACATTTGAACTGCTAGAAGTAATGTGTGATAGGTTTCTATTAATCATTATATATGTAACCATATGTATATTTTATTCGATCAATTGTCCCACTGAAAGATTATAGACAGTGCATTTTCATGTTGGAAATCAATGTTTTAAGGGCATTTTCAAAGTTTTACAGCTCAACTGTTGCTATATATCTTATAAGCTGTGGAAACTGACTGAATAAGCATAATGAAGATATTTTTACCATTGGAAGTGATGTTTTATGTGTTAATCAGTTCTGATATATAACTATAATATGACTTATTGTTGAATGATGAGCCTAAAATAGCTATAGTGCATTTCTACGTAATAGTTAATGTTTTCAGTGGTGATTTGAAGTCTAACTGCTATATTATGACTATATAATATAATAATATATGTGATGAAAACTAACATAAATGAAACATAATGAAGACATATATACTAAGAATGTTTTATAGAATCTTAACTATTTTTCAATATGTAACCACAATGTATAATTTATCATATGAATTGTCAAAAAGAAAGCCCAAAATGCAAGTGCATTTTTATGTTGGGAATCAATGTTTACAGGGATGTTTGAAAGACTTACTGCTATACTATGACTATATAATATTAGAATATAGGTAGTTAAAATTGACTTAAATATACAGAATGTTGACATTTTCACTACTGAAAGAGATGTCTTGTACATTGCTAACTAGTTTTTCATATCACCACAATGTGCATTTTATTATACTAATTGCTTAAAAAACTATAGACATTGCATTCCCATGTTATAATTAATGTTTTCAGGTGTTTTTTAAAGTTTACATGTTATAGTATTACCATGTTGTCACAATATATATGTAGTGAAAACTAAGTTAAATAATGAAAACATTTGAACTGCTAGAAGTAATGTGTGATAGGTTTCTATTAATCATTATATATGTAACCATGTATATTTTATTCGATCAATTGTCACACTGAAAGACTATAGACAGTGCATTTTCATGTTGGAAATCAATGTTTTAAGGGCTGTTTTTAAGTTTTACAGCTCTACTGTTACTATATAACTTATAAGCTGTGGAAACTGACTGAATAAGCATAATGAAGACATTTTTACCATTGGAAGTGATGTTTTATGTGTTAATCAGTTCTGATATATAATATGACTTATTGTTGGATGATGAGCCTAAAATAGCTATAGTGCACTTCTACGTCATAGTTAATGTTTTCAGTGGTGATTTGAAGTCTAACTGCTATATTATGACTATATAATATAATAATATATGTGATGAAAACTAACATAAATAAAACATAATGAAGACATATATACTAAGGAATGTTTTATAGGATCTTAACTATTTTTCAATATGTGACCACAATGTATAATTTATCATATGAATTGTCAAAAAGAAAGCCCAAAATGCAAGTGCATTTTTATGTTGGGAATCAATGTTTACAGGGATGTTTGAAAGACTTACTGCTATACTATGACTATATAATATTAGAATATAGCTAGTTAAAATTGACTTAAATATACAGAATGTTGACATTTTCACTACTGAAAGAGATGTCTTGTACATTGCTAACTAGTTTTTCATATCACCACAATGTGCATTTTATTATACTAATTGCTTAGAAAACTATAAACATTGCATTCCCATGTTATAATTAATGTTTTCAGGTGTGTTTTAAAGTTTTAATGTTATAGTATTACCATGTTGTCACAATATATATGTAGTGAAATCTAAGTTAAATAATGAAAACATTTGAACTGCTAGAAGTAATGTGTGACAGGTTTCTATTAATCATTATATATGTGACCATATGTATATTTTATTCGATCAATCGTCCCACTGAAAGATTATAGACAGTGCATTTTCATGTTGGAAATCAATGTTTTAAGGGCATTTTCAAAGTTTTACAGCTCTACTGTTACTATATAACTTATAAGCTGTGGAAACTGACTGAATAAGCATTATGAAGACATTTTTACCATTGGAAGTGATGTTTTATGTGTTAATCAGTTCTGATATATAACTATAATATGACTTATTGTTGCATGATGAGCCTAAAATAGCTATAGTGCACTTCTACGTCATAGTTAATGTTTTCAGTGGTGATTTGAAGTCTAACTGCTATATTATGACTATATAATATAATAATATATGTGATGAAAACTAACATAAATAAAACATAATGAAGACATATATACTAAGGAATAGGATCTTAACTATTTTTCAATATGTGACCACAATGTATAATTTATCATATGAATTGTCAAAAAGAAAGCCCAAAATGCAAGTGCATTTTTATGTTGGGAATCAATGTTTACAGGGATGTTTGAAAGACTTACTGCTATACTATGATTATATAATATTAGAATATAGCTAGTTAAAATTGACTTAAATATACAGAATGTTGACATTTTCACTACTGAAAGAGATGTCTTGTACATTGCTAACTAGTTTTTCATATCACCACAATGTGCATTTTATTATACTAATTGCTTAGAAAACTATAAACATTGCATTCCCATGTTATAATTAATGTTTTCAGGTGTGTTTTAAAGTTTACATGTTATAGCATTACCATGTTGTCACAATATATATTTAGTGAAAACTAAGTTAAATAATGAAAACATTTGAACTGCTAGAAGTAATGTGTGATAGGTTTCTATTAATCATTATATATGTAACC
Source organism: Thysanoteuthis rhombus (assembly GCA_963457665.1). NCBI lineage: Eukaryota > Metazoa > Mollusca > Cephalopoda > Oegopsida > Thysanoteuthidae > Thysanoteuthis > Thysanoteuthis major. The sequence continues at coordinate 11,244,682 of OY735232.1, read as the reverse complement.
ATATGTATATTTTATTCGATCAATTGTCCCACTGAAAGATTATAGACAGTGCATTTTCATGTTGGAAATCAATGTTTTAAGGGCATTTTCAAAGTTTTACAGCTCAACTGTTGCTATATATCTTATAAGCTGTGGAAACTGACTGAATAAGCATAATGAAGATATTTTTACCATTGGAAGTGATGTTTTATGTGTTAATCAGTTCTGATATATAACTATAATATGACTTATTGTTGAATGATGAGCCTAAAATAGCTATAGTGCATTTCTACGTAATAGTTAATGTTTTCAGTGGTGATTTGAAGTCTAACTGCTATATTATGACTATATAATATAATAATATATGTGATGAAAACTAACATAAATGAAACATAATGAAGACATATATACTAAGAATGTTTTATAGAATCTTAACTATTTTTCAATATGTAACCACAATGTATAATTTATCATATGAATTGTCAAAAAGAAAGCCCAAAATGCAAGTGCATTTTTATGTTGGGAATCAATGTTTACAGGGATGTTTGAAAGACTTACTGCTATACTATGACTATATAATATTAGAATATAGGTAGTTAAAATTGACTTAAATATACAGAATGTTGACATTTTCACTACTGAAAGAGATGTCTTGTACATTGCTAACTAGTTTTTCATATCACCACAATGTGCATTTTATTATACTAATTGCTTAAAAAACTATAGACATTGCATTCCCATGTTATAATTAATGTTTTCAGGTGTTTTTTAAAGTTTACATGTTATAGTATTACCATGTTGTCACAATATATATGTAGTGAAAACTAAGTTAAATAATGAAAACATTTGAACTGCTAGAAGTAATGTGTGATAGGTTTCTATTAATCATTATATATGTAACCATATGTATATTTTATTCGATCAATTGTCCCACTGAAAGATTATAGACAGTGCATTTTCATGTTGGAAATCAATGTTTTAAGGGCATTTTTAAAGTTTTACAGCTCAACTGTTACTATATATTTTATAAGCTGTGGAAACTAACTGAATAAGCATAATGAAGACATTTTTACCATTGGAAGTGATGTTTTATGTGTTAATCAGTTCTGATATATAACTATAATATGACTAATTGTTAAATGATGAGCCTAAAATAGCTATAGTGCACTTCTACGTCATAGTTAATGTTTTCAGTGGTGATTTGAAGTCTAACTGCTATATTATGACTATATAATATAATAATATATGTGATGAAAACTAACATAAATAAAACATAATGAAGACATATATACTAAGGAATGTTTTATAGGATCTTAACTATTTTTCAATATGTGACCACAATGTATAATTTATCATATGAATTGTCAAAAAGAAAGCCCAAAATGCAAGTGCATTTTTATGTTGGGAATCAATGTTTACAGGGATGTTTGAAAGACTTACTGCTATACTATGACTATATAATATTAGAATATAGCTAGTTAAAATTGACTTAAATATACAGAATGTTGACATTTTCACTACTGAAAGAGATGTCTTGTACATTGCTAACTAGTTTTTCATATCACCACAATGTGCATTTTATTATACTAATTGCTTAGAAAACTATAAACATTGCATTCCCATGTTATAATTAATGTTTTCAGGTGTGTTTTAAAGTTTTAATGTTATAGTATTACCATGTTGTCACAATATATATGTAGTGAAATCTAAGTTAAATAATGAAAACATTTGAACTGCTAGAAGTAATGTGTGATAGGTTTCTATTAATCATTATATATGTAACCATATGTATATTTTATTCGATCAATCGTCCCACTGAAAGATTATAGACAGTGCATTTTCATGTTGGAAATCAATGTTTTAAGGGCTGTTTTTAAGTTTTACAGCTCTACTGTTACTATATAACTTATAAGCTGTGGAAACTGACTGAATAAGCATAATGAAGACATTTTTACCATTGGAAGTGATGTTTTATGTGTTAATCAGTTCTGATATATAATATGACTTATTGTTGGATGATGAGCCTAAAATAGCTATAGTGCACTTCTACGTCATAGTTAATGTTTTCAGTGGTGATTTGAAGTCTAACTGCTATATTATGACTATATAATATAATAATATATGTGATGAAAACTAACATAAATAAAACATAATGAAGACATATATACTAAGGAATGTTTTATAGGATCTTAACTATTTTTCAATATGTGACCACAATGTATAATTTATCATATGAATTGTCAAAAAGAAAGCCCAAAATGCAAGTGCATTTTTATGTTGGGAATCAATGTTTACAGGGATGTTTGAAAGACTTACTGCTATACTATGACTATATAATATTAGAATATAGGTAGTTAAAATTGACTTAAATATACAGAATGTTGACATTTTCACTACTGAAAGAGATGTCTTGTACATTGCTAACTAGTTTTTCATATCACCACAATGTGCATTTTATTATACTAATTGCTTAGAAAACTATAAACATTGCATTCCCATGTTATAATTAATGTTTTCAGGTGTGTTTTAAAGTTTTAATGTTATAGTATTACCATGTTGTCACAATATATATGTAGTGAAATCTAAGTTAAATAATGAAAACATTTGAACTGCTAGAAGTAATGTGTGACAGGTTTCTATTAATCATTATATATGTGACCATATGTATATTTTATTCGATCAATCGTCCCACTGAAAGATTATAGACAGTGCATTTTCATGTTGGAAATCAATGTTTTAAGGGCATTTTCAAAGTTTTACAGCTCTACTGTTACTATATAACTTATAAGCTGTGGAAACTGACTGAATAAGCATTATGAAGACATTTTTACCATTGGAAGTGATGTTTTATGTGTTAATCAGTTCTGATATATAACTATAATATGACTTATTGTTGCATGATGAGCCTAAAATAGCTATAGTGCACTTCTACGTCATAGTTAATGTTTTCAGTGGTGATTTGAAGTCTAACTGCTATATTATGACTATATAATATAATAATATATGTGATGAAAACTAACATAAATAAAACATAATGAAGACATATATACTAAGGAATAGGATCTTAACTATTTTTCAATATGTGACCACAATGTATAATTTATCATATGAATTGTCAAAAAGAAAGCCCAAAATGCAAGTGCATTTTTATGTTGGGAATCAATGTTTACAGGGATGTTTGAAAGACTTACTGCTATACTATGACTATATAATATTAGAATATAGCTAGTTAAAATTGACTTAAATATACAGAATGTTGACATTTTCACTACTGAAAGAGATGTCTTGTACATTGCTAACTAGTTTTTCATATCACCACAATGTGCATTTTATTATACTAATTGCTTAGAAAACTATAAACATTGCATTCCCATGTTATAATTAATGTTTTCAGGTGTTTTTTAAAGTTTACATGTTATAGCATTACCATGTTGTCACAATATATATTTAGTGAAAACTAAGTTAAATAATGAAAACATTTGAACTGCTAGAAGTAATGTGTGATAGGTTTCTATTAATCATTATATATGTAACCATATGTATATTTTATTCGATCAATTGTCCCACTGAAAGATTATAGACAGTGCATTTTCATGTTGGAAATCAATGTTTTAAGGGCATTTTCAAAGTTTTACAGCTCAACTGTTGCTATATATCTTATAAGCTGTGGAAACTGACTGAATAAGCATAATGAAGATATTTTTACCATTGGAAGTGATGTTTTATGTGTTAATCAGTTCTGATATATAACTATAATATGACTTATTGTTGAATGATGAGCCTAAAATAGCTATAGTGCATTTCTACGTAATAGTTAATGTTTTCAGTGGTGATTTGAAGTCTAACTGCTATATTATGACTATATAATATAATAATATATGTGATGAAAACTAACATAAATGAAACATAATGAAGACATATATACTAAGAATGTTTTATAGAATCTTAACTATTTTTCAATATGTAACCACAATGTATAATTTATCATATGAATTGTCAAAAAGAAAGCCCAAAATGCAAGTGCATTTTTATGTTGGGAATCAATGTTTACAGGGATGTTTGAAAGACTTACTGCTATACTATGACTATATAATATTAGAATATAGGTAGTTAAAATTGACTTAAATATACAGAATGTTGACATTTTCACTACTGAAAGAGATGTCTTGTACATTGCTAACTAGTTTTTCATATCACCACAATGTGCATTTTATTATACTAATTGCTTAAAAAACTATAGACATTGCATTCCCATGTTATAATTAATGTTTTCAGGTGTTTTTTAAAGTTTACATGTTATAGTATTACCATGTTGTCACAATATATATGTAGTGAAAACTAAGTTAAATAATGAAAACATTTGAACTGCTAGAAGTAATGTGTGATAGGTTTCTATTAATCATTATATATGTAACCATGTATATTTTATTCGATCAATTGTCACACTGAAAGACTATAGACAGTGCATTTTCATGTTGGAAATCAATGTTTTAAGGGCTGTTTTTAAGTTTTACAGCTCTACTGTTACTATATAACTTATAAGCTGTGGAAACTGACTGAATAAGCATAATGAAGACATTTTTACCATTGAAAGTGATGTTTTATGTGTTAATCAGTTCTGATATATAACTATACTATGACTAATTGTTAAATGATGAGCCTAAAATAGCTATAGTGCATTTCTACGTCATAGTTAATGTTTTCAGTGGTGATTTGAAGTCTAACTGCTATATTATGACTATATAATATAATAATATATGTGATGAAAACTAACATAAATAAAACATAATGAAGACATATATACTAAGGAATGTTTTATAGGATCTTAACTATTTTTCAATATGTGACCACAATGTATAATTTATCATATGAATTGTCAAAAAGAAAGCCCAAAATGCAAGTGCATTTTTATGTTGGGAATCAATGTTTACAGGGATGTTTGAAAGACTTACTGCTATACTATGACTATATAATATTAGAATATAGGTAGTTAAAATTGACTTAAATATACAGAATGTTGACATTTTCACTACTGAAAGAGATGTCTTGTACATTGCTAACTAGTTTTTCATATCACCACAATGTGCATTTTATTATACTAATTGCTTAGAAAACTATAAACATTGCATTCCCATGTTATAATTAATGTTTTCAGGTGTGTTTTAAAGTTTTAATGTTATAGTATTACCATGTTGTCACAATATATATGTAGTGAAATCTAAGTTAAATAATGAAAACATTTGAACTGCTAGAAGTAATGTGTGATAGGTTTCTATTAATCATTATATATGTGACCATATGTATATTTTATTCGATCAATCGTCCCACTGAAAGATTATAGACAGTGCATTTTCATGTTGGAAATCAATGTTTTAAGGGCATTTTCAAAGTTTTACAGCTCTACTGTTACTATATAACTTATAAGCTGTGGAAACTGACTGAATAAGCATTATGAAGACATTTTTACCATTGGAAGTGATGTTTTATGTGTTAATCAGTTCTGATATATAACTATAATATGACTTATTGTTGCATGATGAGCCTAAAATAGCTATAGTGCACTTCTACGTCATAGTTAATGTTTTCAGTGGTGATTTGAAGTCTAACTGCTATATTATGACTATATAATATAATAATATATGTGATGAAAACTAACATAAATAAAACATAATGAAGACATATATACTAAGGAATAGGATCTTAACTATTTTTCAATATGTGACCACAATGTATAATTTATCATATGAATTGTCAAAAAGAAAGCCCAAAATGCAAGTGCATTTTTATGTTGGGAATCAATGTTTACAGGGATGTTTGAAAGACTTACTGCTATACTATGACTATATAATATTAGAATATAGCTAGTTAAAATTGACTTAAATATACAGAATGTTGACATTTTCACTACTGAAAGAGATGTCTTGTACATTGCTAACTAGTTTTTCATATCACCACAATGTGCATTTTATTATACTAATTGCTTAGAAAACTATAAACATTGCATTCCCATGTTATAATTAATGTTTTCAGGTGTGTTTTAAAGTTTACATGTTATAGCATTACCATGTTGTCACAATATATATTTAGTGAAAACTAAGTTAAATAATGAAAACATTTGAACTGCTAGAAGTAATGTGTGATAGGTTTCTATCAATCATTATATATGTAACCATATGTATATTTTATTCGATCAATTGTCCCACTGAAAGATTATAGACAGTGCATTTTCATGTTGGAAATCAATGTTTTAAGGGCATTTTCAAAGTTTTACAGCTCAACTGTTGCTATATATCTTATAAGCTGTGGAAACTGACTGAATAAGCATAATGAAGATATTTTTACCATTGGAAGTGATGTTTTATGTGTTAATCAGTTCTGATATATAACTATAATATGACTTATTGTTGAATGATGAGCCTAAAATAGCTATAGTGCATTTCTACGTAATAGTTAATGTTTTCAGTGGTGATTTGAAGTCTAACTGCTATATTATGACTATATAATATAATAATATATGTGATGAAAACTAACATAAATGAAACATAATGAAGACATATATACTAAGAATGTTTTATAGAATCTTAACTATTTTTCAATATGTAACCACAATGTATAATTTATCATATGAATTGTCAAAAAGAAAGCCCAAAATGCAAGTGCATTTTTATGTTGGGAATCAATGTTTACAGGGATGTTTGAAAGACTTACTGCTATACTATGACTATATAATATTAGAATATAAAGTAGTTAAAATTGACTTAAATATACAGAATGTTGACATTTTCACTACTGAAAGAGATGTCTTGTACATTGCTAACTAGTTTTTCATATCACCACAATGTGCTTTTTATTATACTAATTGCTTAAAAAACTATAGACATTGCATTCCCATGTTAAAATTAATGTTTTCAGGTGTTTTTTAAAGTTTACATGTTATAGTATTACCATGTTGTCACAATATATATGTAGTGAAAACTAAGTTAAATAATGAAAACATTTGAACTGCTAGAAGTAATGTGTGATAGGTTTCTATTAATCATTATATATGTAACCATGTATATTTTATTCGATCAATTGTCACACTGAAAGACTATAGACAGTGCATTTTCATGTTGGAAATCAATGTTTTAAGGGCTGTTTTTAAGTTTTACAGCTCTACTGTTACTATATAACTTATAAGCTGTGGAAACTGACTGAATAAGCATAATGAAGACATTTTTACCATTGAAAGTGATGTTTTATGTGTTAATCAGTTCTGATATATAACTATACTATGACTAATTGTTAAATGATGAGCCTAAAATAGCTATAGTGCATTTCTACGTCATAGTTAATGTTTTCAGTGGTGATTTGAAGTCTAACTGCTATATTATGACTATATAATATAATAATATATGTGATGAAAACTAACATAAATAAAACATAATGAAGACATATATACTAAGGAATGTTTTATAGGATCTTAACTATTTTTCAATATGTGACCACAATGTATAATTTATCATATGAATTGTCAAAAAGAAAGCCCAAAATGCAAGTGCATTTTTATGTTGGGAATCAATGTTTACAGGGATGTTTGAAAGACTTACTGCTATACTATGACTATATAATATTAGAATATAGGTAGTTAAAATTGACTTAAATATACAGAATGTTGACATTTTCACTACTGAAAGAGATGTCTTGTACATTGCTAACTAGTTTTTCATATCACCACAATGTGCATTTTATTATACTAATTGCTTAGAAAACTATAAACATTGCATTCCCATGTTATAATTAATGTTTTCAGGTGTGTTTTAAAGTTTTAATGTTATAGTATTACCATGTTGTCACAATATATATGTAGTGAAATCTAAGTTAAATAATGAAAACATTTGAACTGCTAGAAGTAATGTGTGATAGGTTTCTATTAATCATTATATATGTAACCATATGTATATTTTATTCGATCAATCGTCCCACTGAAAGATTATAGACAGTGCATTTTCATGTTGGAAATCAATGTTTTAAGGGCTTTTTAAGTTTTACAGCTCTACTGTTACTATATAACTTATAAGCTGTGGAAACTGACTGAAAAAGCATAATGAAGATATTTTTACCATTGGAAGTGATGTTTTATGTGTTAATCAGTTCTGATATATAACTATAATATGACTTATTGTTGGATGATGAGCCTAAAATAGCTATAGTGCACTTCTACGTCATAGTTAATGTTTTCAGTGGTGATTTGAAGTCTAACTGCTATATTATGACTATATAATATAATAATATATGTGATGAAAACTAACATAAATAAAACATAATGAAGACATATATACTAAGGAATAGGATCTTAACTATTTTTCAATATGTGACCACAATGTATAATTTATCATATGAATTGTCAAAAAGAAAGCCCAAAATGCAAGTGCATTTTTATGTTGGGAATCAATGTTTACAGGGATGTTTGAAAGACTTACTGCTATACTATGACTATATAATATTAGAATATAGCTAGTTAAAATTGACTTAAATATACAGAATGTTGACATTTTCACTACTGAAAGAGATGTCTTGTACATTGCTAACTAGTTTTTCATATCACCACAATGTGCATTTTATTATACTAATTGCTTAGAAAACTATAAACATTGCATTCCCATGTTATAATTAATGTTTTCAGGTGTGTTTTAAAGTTTACATGTTATAGCATTACCATGTTGTCACAATATATATTTAGTGAAAACTAAGTTAAATAATGAAAACATTTGAACTGCTAGAAGTAATGTGTGATAGGTTTCTATTAATCATTATATATGTAACCATATGTATATTTTATTCGATCAATTGTCCCACTGAAAGATTATAGACAGTGCATTTTCATGTTGGAAATCAATGTTTTAAGGGCATTTTCAAAGTTTTACAGCTCAACTGTTGCTATATATCTTATAAGCTGTGGAAACTGACTGAATAAGCATAATGAAGATATTTTTACCATTGGAAGTGATGTTTTATGTGTTAATCAGTTCTGATATATAACTATAATATGACTTATTGTTGAATGATGAGCCTAAAATAGCTATAGTGCATTTCTACGTCATAGTTAATGTTTTCAGTGGTGATTTGAAGTCTAACTGCTATATTATGACTATATAATATAATAATATATGTGATGAAAACTAACATAAATGAAACATAATGAAGACATATATACTAAGAATGTTTTATAGAATCTTAACTATTTTTCAATATGTAACCACAATGTATAATTTATCATATGAATTGTCAAAAAGAAAGCCCAAAATGCAAGTGCATTTTTATGTTGGGAATCAATGTTTACAGGGATGTTTGAAAGACTTACTGCTATACTATGACTATATAATATTAGAATATAGGTAGTTAAAATTGACTTAAATATACAGAATGTTGACATTTTCACTACTGAAAGAGATGTCTTGTACATTGCTAACTAGTTTTTCATATCACCACAATGTGCATTTTATTATACTAATTGCTTAGAAAACTATAAACATTGCATTCCCATGTTATAATTAATGTTTTCAGGTGTGTTTTAAAGTTTACATGTTATAGCATTACCATGTTGTCACAATATATATTTAGTGAAAACTAAGTTAAATAATGAAAACATTTGAACTGCTAGAAGTAATGTGTGATAGGTTTCTATTAATCATTATATATGTAACCATATGTATATTTTATTCGATCAATCGTCCCACTGAAAGATTATAGACAGTGCATTTTCATGTTGGAAATCAATGTTTTAAGGGCTGTTTTTAAGTTTTACAGCTCTACTGTTACTATATATCTTATAAGCTGTTGAAACTGACTGAATAAGAATAATGAAGACAATTTTACCATTGGAAGTGATGTTTTATGTGTTAATCAGTTCTGATATATAACTATAATATGACTTATTGTTGGATGATGAGCCTAAAATAGCTATAGTGCACTTCTACGTCATAGTTAATGTTTTCAGTGGTGATTTGAAGTCTAACTGCTATATTATGACTATATAATATAATAATATATGTGATGAAAACTAACATAAATAAAACATAATGAAGACATATATACTAAGGAATAGGATCTTAACTATTTTTCAATATGTGACCACAATGTATAATTTATCATATGAATTGTCAAAAAGAAAGCCCAAAATGCAAGTGCATTTTTATGTTGGGAATCAATGTTTACAGGGATGTTTGAAAGACTTACTGCTATACTATGACTATATAATATTAGAATATAGCTAGTTAAAATTGACTTAAATATACAGAATGTTGACATTTTCACTACTGAAAGAGATGTCTTGTACATTGCTAACTAGTTTTTCATATCACCACAATGTGCATTTTATTATACTAATTGCTTAGAAAACTATAAACATTGCATTCCCATGTTATAATTAATGTTTTCAGGTGTGTTTTAAAGTTTACATGTTATAGCATTACCATGTTGTCACAATATATATTTAGTGAAAACTAAGTTAAATAATGAAAACATTTGAACTGCTAGAAGTAATGTGTGATAGGTTTCTATTAATCATTATATATGTAACCATATGTATATTTTATTCGATCAATTGTCCCACTGAAAGATTATAGACAGTGCATTTTCATGTTGGAAATCAATGTTTTAAGGGCATTTTCAAAGTTTTACAGCTCAACTGTTGCTATATATCTTATAAGCTGTGGAAACTGACTGAATAAGCATAATGAAGATATTTTTACCATTGGAAGTGATGTTTTATGTGTTAATCAGTTCTGATATATAACTATAATATGACTTATTGTTGAATGATGAGCCTAAAATAGCTATAGTGCATTTCTACGTCATAGTTAATGTTTTCAGTGGTGATTTGAAGTCTAACTGCATTATTATGACTATATAATATAATAATATATGTGATGAAAACTAACATAAATGAAACATAATGAAGACATATATACTAAGAATGTTTTATAGAATCTTAACTATTTTTCAATATGTAACCACAATGTATAATTTATCATATGAATTGTCAAAAAGAAAGCCCAAAATGCAAGTGCATTTTTATGTTGGGAATCAATGTTTACAGGGATGTTTGAAAGACTTACTGCTATACTATGACTATATAATATTAGAATATAGGTAGTTAAAATTGACTTAAATATACAGAATGTTGACATTTTCACTACTGAAAGAGATGTCTTGTACATTGCTAACTAGTTTTTCATATCACCACAATGTGCATTTTATTATACTAATTGCTTAGAAAACTATAAACATTGCATTCCCATGTTATAATTAATGTTTTCAGGTGTGTTTTAAAGTTTACATGTTATAGCATTACCATGTTGTCACAATATATATTTAGTGAAAACTAAGTTAAATAATGAAAACATTTGAACTGCTAGAAGTAATGTGTGATAGGTTTCTATTAATCATTATATATGTAACCATATGTATATTTTATTCGATCAATTGTCCCACTGAAAGATTATAGACAGTGCATTTTCATGTTGGAAATCAATGTTTTAAGGGCTGTTTTTAAGTTTTACAGCTCTACTGTTACTATATATCTTATAAGCTGTTGAAACTGACTGAATAAGAATAATGAAGACAATTTTACCATTGGAAGTGATGTTTTATGTGTTAATCAGTTCTGATATATAATTATAATATGACTTATTGTTGAATGATGAGCCTAAAATAGCTATAGTGCATTTCTACGTCATAGTTAATGTTTTCAGTGGTGATTTGAAGTCTAACTGCTATATTATGACTATATAATATAATAATATATGTGATGAAAACTAACATAAATAAAACATAATGAAGACATATATAGTAAGGAATGTTTATAGGATCTCAACTATTTTTCAATATGTGACCACAATGTATAATTTATCATATGAATTGTCAAAAAGAAAGCCCAAAATGCAAGTGCATTTTTATGTTGGGAATCAATGTTTACAGGGATGTTTGAAAGACTTACTGCTATACTATGACTATATAATATTAGAATATAGGTAGTTAAAATTGACTTAAATATACAGAATGTTGACATTTTCACTACTGAAAGAGATGTCTTGTACATTGCTAACTAGTTTTTCATATCACCACAATGTGCATTTTATTATACTAATTGCTTAGAAAACTATAAACATTGCATTCCCATGTTATAATTAATGTTTTCAGGTGTGTTTTAAAGTTTACATGTTATAGCATTACCATGTTGTCACAATATATATTTAGTGAAAACTAAGTTAAATAATGAAAACATTTGAACTGCTAGAAGTAATGTGTGATAGGTTTCTATTAATCATTATATATGTAACCATATGTATATTTTATTCGATCAATTGTCCCACTGAAAGATTATAGACAGTGCATTTTCATGTTGGAAATCAATGTTTTAAGGGCATTTTTAAAGTTTTACAGCTCAACTGTTACTATATATTTTATAAGCTGTGGAAACTAACTGAATAAGCATAATGAAGACATTTTTACCATTGGAAGTGATGTTTTATGTGTTAATCAGTTCTGATATATAACTATAATATGACTAATTGTTAAATGATGAGCCTAAAATAGCTATAGTGCACTTCTACGTCATAGTTAATGTTTTCAGTGGTGATTTGAAGTCTAACTGCTATATTATGACTATATAATATAATAATATATGTGATGAAAACTAACATAAATAAAACATAATGAAGACATATATAGTAAGGAATGTTTATAGGATCTCAACTATTTTTCAATATGTGACCACAATGTATAATTTATCATATGAATTGTCAAAAAGAAAGCCCAAAATGCAAGTGCATTTTTATGTTGGGAATCAATGTTTACAGGGATGTTTGAAAGACTTACTGCTATACTATGACTATATAATATTAGAATATAGGTAGTTAAAATTGACTTAAATATACAGAATGTTGACATTTTCACTACTGAAAGAGATGTCTTGTACATTGCTAACTAGTTTTTCATATCACCACAATGTGCATTTTATTATACTAATTGCTTAGAAAACTATAAACATTGCATTCCCATGTTATAATAAATGTTTTCAGGTGTGTTTTAAAGTTTACATGTTATAGCATTACCATGTTGTCACAATATATATTTAGTGAAAACTAAGTTAAATAATGAAAACATTTGAACTGCTAGAAGTAATGTGTGATAGGTTTCTATTAATCATTATATATGTAACCATATGTATATTTTATTCGATCAATTGTCCCACTGAAAGATTATAGACAGTGCATTTTCATGTTGGAAATCAATATTTTAAGGGCATTTTTAAAGTTTCACAGCTCTACTGTTACTATATATCTTATAAGCTGTGGAAACTGACTGAATAAGCATAATGAAGACATTTTTACCATTGGAAGTGATGTTTTATGTGTTAATCAGTTCTGATATATAACTATAATATGACTTATTGTTGAATGATGAGCCTAAAATAGCTATACTGCATTTCTACGTAATAGTTAATGTTTTCAGTGGTGATTTGAAGTCTAACTGCTATATTATGACTATATAATATAATAATATATGTGATGAAAACTAACATAAATGAAACATAATGAAGACATATATACTAAGGAATGTTTTATAGAATCTTAACTATTTTTCAATATGTAACCACAATGTATAATTTATCATATGAATTGTCAAAAAGAAAGCCCAAAATGCAAGTGCATTTTTATGTTGGGAATCAATGTTTACAGGGGTGTTTGAAAGTCTCACTGCTATACTATGACTATATAATATTAGAATATAGGTAGTTAAAATTGACTTAAATATACAGAATGTTGACATTTTCACTACTGTAAGAGATGTTTTGTACATTGCTAACTAGTTTTTCATATCACCACAATGTGCATTTTATTATACTAATTGCTTAGAAAACTATAAACATTGCATTCCCATGTTATAATTAATGTTTTCAGGTGTGTTTTAAAGTTTTAATGTTATAGTATTACCATGTCGTCAGAATATATATGTAGTGAAAACTAAGTTAAATAATGAAAACATTTGAACTGCTAGAAGTAATGTGTGATAGGTTTCTATTAATCATTATATATGTAACCATATGTATATTTTATTCGATCAATTGTCCCACTGAAAGATTATAGACAGTGCATTTTCATGTTGGAAATCAATATTTTAAGGGCATTTTTAAAGTTTCACAGCTCTACTGTTACTATATATCTTATAAGCTGTGGAAACTGACTGAATAAGCATAATGAAGACATTTTTACCATTGGAAGTGATGTTTTATGTGTTAATCAGTTCTGATATATAACTATAATATGACATTGTTGAATGATGAGCCTAAAATAGCTATACTGCATTTCTACGTAATAGTTAATGTTTTCAGTGGTGATTTGAAGTCTAACTGCTATATTATGACTATATAATATAATAATATATGTGATGAAAACTAACATAAATGAAACATAATGAAGACATATATACTAAGGAATGTTTTATAGAATCTCAACTATTTTTCAATATGTAACCACAATGTATAATTTATCATATGAATTGTCAAAAAGAAAGCCCAAAATGCAAGTGCATTTTTATGTTGGGAATCAATGTTTACAGGGGTGTTTGAAAGTCTCACTGCTATACTATGACTATATAATATTAGAATATAGGTAGTTAAAATTGACTTAAATATACAGAATGTTGACATTTTCACTACTGTAAGAGATGTTTTGTACATTGCTAACTAGTTTTTCATATCACCACAATGTGCATTTTATTATACTAATTGCTTAAAAAACTATAGACATTGCATTCCCATGTTATAATTAATGTTTTCAGGTGTGTTTTAAAGTTCAAATGTTATAGTATTACCATGTTGTCAAAATATATATGTAGTGAAAACTAAGTTAAATAATGAAAACATTTGAACTGCTAGAAGTAATGTGTGATAGGTTTCTATTAATCATTATATATGTAACCATATGTATTTTATTCGATCAATTGTCCCACTGAAAGATTATAGACAGTGCATTTTCATGTTGGAAATCAATGTTTTAAGGGCTGTTTTTAAGTTTTATAGCTCTACTGTTACTATATAACTTATAAGCTGTGGAAACTGACTGAATAAGCATAATGAAGACATTTTTACCATTGGAAGTGATGTTTTATGTGTTAATCAGTTCTGATATATAACTATACTATGACTAATTGTTAAATGATGAGCCTAAAATAGCTATAGTGCACTTCTACGTCATAGTTAATGTTTTCAGTGGTGATTTGAAGTCTAACTGCTATATTATGACTATATAATATAATAATATATGTGATGAAAACTAACATAAATAAAACATAATGAAGACATATATACTAAGGAATGTTTTATAGGATCTTAACTGTGTTTTAATATGTAACCACAATGTATAATTTATCATATGAATTGTCAAAAAGAAAGCCCAAAATGCAAGTGCATTTTTATGTTGGGAATCAATGTTTACAGGGATGTTTGAAAGACTTACTGCTATACTATGACTATATAATATTAGAATATAGGTAGTTAAAATTGACTTAAATATACAGAATGTTGACATTTTCACTACTGTAAGAGTTGTTTTGTACATTGCTAACTAGTTTTTCATATCACCACAATGTGCATTTTATTATACTAATTGCTTAAAAAACTATAGACATTGCATTCCCATGTTATAATTAATGTTTTCAGGTGTGTTTTAAAGTTCAAATGTTATAGTATTACCATGTTGTCACAATATATATGTAGTGAAAACTAAGTTAAATAATGAAAACATTTGAACTGCTAGAAGTAATGTGTGATAGGTTTCTATTAATCATTATATATGTAACCATATGTATATTTTATTCGATCAATTGTCCCACTGAAAGATTATAGACAGTGCATTTTCATGTTGGAAATCAATGTTTTAAGGGCTGTTTTTAAGTTTTACAGCTCTACTGTTACTATATAACTTATAAGCAGTCGAAACTGACTGAAAAAGCATTATGAAGACATTTTTACCATTGGAAGTGATGTTTTATGTGTTAATCAGTTCTGATATATAACTATACTATGACTAATTGTTAAATGATGAGCCTAAAATAGCTATAGTGCACTTCTACGTCATAGTTAATGTTTTCAGTGGTGATTTGAAGTCTAACTGCTATATTATGACTATATAATATAATAATATATGTGATGAAAACTAACATAAATAAAACATAATGAAGACATATATACTAAGGAATGTTTTATAGGATCTTAACTGTGTTTTAATATGTAACCACAATGTATAATTTATCATATGAATTGTCAAAAAGAAAGCCCAAAATGCAAGTGCATTTTTATGTTGGGAATCAATGTTTACAGGGATGTTTGAAAGACTTACTGCTATACTATGACTATATAATATTAGAATATAGGTAGTTAAAATTGACTTAAATATACAGAATGTTGACATTTTCACTACTGAAAGAGATGTCTTGTACATTGCTAACTAGTTTTTCATATCACCACAATGTGCTTTTTATTATACTAATTGCTTAAAAAACTATAGACATTGCATTCCCATGTTATAATTAATGTTTTCAGGTGTTTTTTAAAGTTTACATGTTATAGTATTACCATGTTGTCACAATATACATGTAGTGAAAACTAAGTTAAATAATGAAAACATTTGAACTGCTAGAAGTAATGTGTGATAGGTTTTTATTAATCATTATATATGTAACCATATGTATATTTTATTCGATCAATTGTCCCACTGAAAGATTATAGACAGTGCATTTTCATGTTGGAAATCAATGTTTTAAGGGCTGTTTTTAAGTTTTACAGTTCTACTGTTACTATATATCTTATAAGCTGTCGAAACTGACTGAATAAGCATTATGAAGACATTTTTACCATTGGAAGTGATGTTTTATGTGTTAATCAGTTCTGATATATAACTATAATATGACTTATTGTTGAATGATGAGCCTAAAATAGCTATAGTGCATTTCTACGTCATAGTTAATGTTTTCAGTGGTGATTTGAAGTCTAACTGCTATATTATGACTATATAATATAATAATATATGTGATGAAAACTAACATAAATAAAACATAATGAAGACATATATAGTAAGGAATGTTTATAGGATCTCAACTATTTTTCAATATGTGACCACAATGTATAATTTATCATATGAATTGTCAAAAAGAAAGCCCAAAATGCAATTGCATTTTTATGTTGGGAATCAATGTTTACAGGGATGTTTGAAAGACTTACTGCTATACTATGACTATATAATATTAGAATATAGGTAGTTAAAATTGACTTAAATATACAGAATGTTGACATTTTCACTACTGAAAGAGATGTCTTGTACATTGCTAACTAGTTTTTCATATCACCACAATGTGCTTTTTATTATACTAATTGCTTAAAAAACTATAGACATTGCATTCCCATGTTATAATTAATGTTTTCAGGTGTTTTTTAAAGTTTACATGTTATAGTATTACCATGTTGTCACAATATATATGTAGTGAAAACTAAGTTAAATAATGAAAACATTTGAACTGCTAGAAGTAATGTGTGATAGGTTTTTATTAATCATTATATATGTAACCATATGTATATTTTATTCGATCAATTGTCCCACTGAAAGATTATAGACAGTGCATTTTCATGTTGGAAATCAATGTTTTAAGGGCTGTTTTTAAGTTTTACAGCTCTACTGTTACTATATATCTTATAAGCTGTCGAACCTGACTGAATAAGCATAATGAAGACATTTTTACCATTGGAAGTGATGTTTTATGTGTTAATCAGTTCTGATATATAACTATAATATGACTTATTGTTGAATGATGAGCCTAAAATAGCTATACTGCATTTCTACGTCATAGTTAATGTTTTCAGTGGTGATTTGAAGTCTAACTGCTATATTATGACTATATAATATAATAATATATGTGATGAAAACTAACATAAATAAAACATAATGAAGACATATATAGTAAGGAATGTTTATAGGATCTCAACTATTTTTCAATATGTGACAACAATGTATAATTTATCATATGAATTGTCAAAAAGAAAGCCCAAAATGCAATTGCATTTTTATGTTGGGAATCAATGTTTACAGGGATGTTTGAAAGACTTACTGCTATACTATGACTATATAATATTAGAATATAGTTAGTTAAAATTGACTTAAATATACAGAATGTTGACATTTTCACTACTGAAAGAGATGTCTTGTACATTGCTAACTAGTTTTTCATATCACCACAATGTGCATTTTATTATGCTAATTGCTCAAAAAACTATAGACATTGCATTCCCATGTTATAATTAATGTTTTCAGGTGTGTTTTAAAGTTCAAATGTTATAGTATTACCATGTTGTCACAATATATATGTAGTGAAAACTAAGTTAAATAATGAAAACATTTGAACTGCTAGAAGTAATGTGTGATAGGTTTCTATTAATCATTATATATGTAACCATATGTATATTTTATTCGATCAATTGTCCCACTGAAAGATTATAGATAGTGCATTTTCATGTTGGAAATCAATATTTTAAGGGCATTTTTAAAGTTTCACAGCTCTACTGTTACTATATATCTTATAAGCTGTGGAAACTGACTGAATAAGCATAATGAAGACATTTTTACCATTGGAAGTGATGTTTTATGTGTTAATCAGTTCTGATATATAACTATAATATGACTTATTGTTGAATGATGAGCCTAAAATAGCTATACTGCATTTCTACGTAATAGTTAATGTTTTCAGTGGTGATTTGAAGTCTAACTGCTATATTATGACTATATAATATAATAATATATGTGATGAAAACTAACATAAATGAAACATAATGAAGACATATATACTAAGGAATGTTTTATAGAATCTTAACTATTTTTCAATATGTAAGCACAATGTATAATTTATCATATGAATTGTCAAAAAGAAAGCCCAAAATGCAAGTGCATTTTTATGTTGGGAATCAATGTTTACAGGGGTGTTTGAAAGTCTCACTGCTATACTATGACTATATAATATTAGAATATAGCTAGTTAAAATTGACTTAAATATACAGAATGTTGACATTTTCACTACTGTAAGAGATGTTTTGTACATTGCTAACTAGTTTTTCATATCACCACAATGTGCATTTTATTATACTAATTGCTTAAAAAACTATAGACATTGCATTCCCATGTTATAATTAATGTTTTCAGGTGTGTTTTAAAGTTTTAATGTTATAGTATTACCATGTTGTCACAATATATATGTAGTGAAAACTAAGTTAAATAATGAAAACATTTGAACTGCTAGAAGTAATGTGTGATAGGTTTCTATTAATCATTATATATGTAACCATATGTATATTTTATTCGATCAATTGTCCCACTGAAAGATTATAGACAGTGCATTTTCATGTTGGAAATCAATATTTTAAGGGCATTTTTAAAGTTTCACAGCTCTACTGTTACTATATATCTTATAAGCTGTGGAAACTGACTGAATAAGCATAATGAAGACATTTTTACCATTGGAAGTGATGTTTTATGTGTTAATCAGTTCTGATATATAACTATAATATGACTTATTGTTGAATGATGAGCCTAAAATAGCTATACTGCATTTCTACGTAATAGTTAATGTTTTCAGTGGTGATTTGAAGTCTAACTGCTATATTATGACTATATAATATAATAATATATGTGATGAAAACTAACATAAATGAAACATAATGAAGACATATATACTAAGGAATGTTTTATAGAATCTTAACTATTTTTCAATATGTAAGCACAATGTATAATTTATCATATGAATTGTCAAAAAGAAAGCCCAAAATGCAAGTGCATTTTTATGTTGGGAATCAATGTTTACAGGGGTGTTTGAAAGTCTCACTGCTATACTATGACTATATAATATTAGAATATAGGTAGTTAAAATTGACTTAAATATACAGAATGTTGACATTTTCACTACTGAAAGAGATGTCTTGTACATTGCTAACTAGTTTTTCATATCACCACAATGTGCATTTTATTATGCTAATTGCTTAAAAAACTATAGACATTGCATTCCCATGTTATAATTAATGTTTTCAGGTGTGTTTTAAAGTTTAAATGTTATAGTATTACCATGTTGTCACAATATATATGTAGTGAAAACTAAGTTAAATAATGAAAACATTTGAACTGCTAGAAGTAATGTGTGATAGGTTTCTATTAATCATTATATATGTAACCATATGTATATTTTATTCGATCAATTGTCCCACTGAAAGATTATAGACAGTGCATTTTCATGTTGGAAATCAATGTTTTAAGGGCATTTTTAAAGTTTTACAGCTCTACTGTTACTATATATCTTATAAGCTGTGGAAACTGACTGAAAAAGCATAATGAAGACATTTTTACCATTGGAAGTGATGTTTTATGTGTTAATCAGTTCTGATATATAACTATAATATGACTTATTGTTAAATGATGAGCCTAAAATAGCTATAGTGCACTTCTACGTCATAGTTAATGTTTTCAGTGGTGATTTGAAGTCTAACTGCTATATTATGACTATATAATATAATAATATATGTGATGAAAACTAACATAAATAAAACATAATGAAGACATATATACTAAGGAATGTTTTATAGGATCTTAACTGTGTTTTAATATGTAACCACAATGTATAATTTATCATATGAATTGTCAAAAAGAAAGCCCAAAATGCAAGTGCATTTTTATGTTGGGAATCAATGTTTACAGGGGTGTTTGAAAGTCTTACTGCTATACTATGACTATATAATATTAGAATATAGGTAGTTAAAATTGACTTAAATATACAGAATGTTGACATTTTCACTACTGTAAGAGATGTTTTGTACATTGCTAACTAGTTTTTCATATCACCACAATGTGCATTTTATTATACTAATTGCTTAAAAAACTATAGACATTGCATTCCCATGTTATAATTAATGTTTTCAGGTGTGTTTTAAAGTTCAAATGTTATAGTATTACCATGTTGTCACAATATATATGTAGTGAAAACTAAGTTAAATAATGAAAACATTTGAACTGCTAGAAGTAATGTGTGATAGGTTTCTATTAATCATTATATATGTAACCATATGTATATTTTATTCGATCAATTGTCCCACTGAAAGATTATAGACAGTGCATTTTCATGTTGGAAATCAATGTTTTAAGGGCTGTTTTTAAGTTTTATAGCTCTACTGTTACTATATATCTTATAAGCTGTCGAAACTGACTGAATAAGCATAATGAAGACATTTTTACCATTGGAAGTGATGTTTTATGTGTTAATCAGTTCTGATATATAACTATAATATGACTTATTGTTGAATGATGAGCCTAAAATAGCTATAGTGCATTTCTACGTCATAGTTAATGTTTTCAGTGGTGATTTGAAGTCTAACTGCTATATTATGACTATATAATATAATAATATATGTGATGAAAACTAACATAAATAAAACATAATGAAGACATATATAGTAAGGAATGTTTATAGGATCTCAACTATTTTTCAATATGTGACCACAATGTATAATTTATCATATGAATTGTCAAAAAGAAAGCCCAAAATGCAAGTGCATTTTTATGTTGGGAATCAATGTTTACAGGGATGTTTGAAAGACTTACTGCTATACTATGACTATATAATATTAGAATATAGCTAGTTAAAATTGACTTAAATATACAGAATGTTGACATTTTCACTACTGAAAGAGATGTCTTGTACATTGCTAACTAGTTTTTCATATCACCACAATGTGCATTTTATTATGCTAATTGCTTAAAAAACTATAGACATTGCATTCCCATGTTATAATTAATGTTTTCAGGTGTGTTTTAAAGTTTTAATGTTATAGTATTACCATGTTGTCACAATATATATGTAGTGAAAACTAAGTTAAATAATGAAAACATTTGAACTGCTAGAAGTAATGTGTGATAGGTTTCTATTAATCATTATATATGTAACCATATGTATATTTTATTCGATCAATTGTCCCACTGAAAGATTATAGATAGTGCATTTTCATGTTGGAAATCAATATTTTAAGGGCATTTTTAAAGTTTCACAGCTCTACTGTTACTATATATCTTATAAGCTGTGGAAACTGACTGAATAAGCATAATGAAGACATTTTTACCATTGGAAGTGATGTTTTATGTGTTAATCAGTTCTGATATATAACTATAATATGACTTATTGTTGAATGATGAGCCTAAAATAGCTATACTGCATTTCTACGTAATAGTTAATGTTTTCAGTGGTGATTTGAAGTCTAACTGCTATATTATGACTATATAATATAATAATATATGTGATGAAAACTAACATAAATGAAACATAATGAAGACATATATACTAAGGAATGTTTTATAGAATCTTAACTATTTTTCAATATGTAAGCACAATGTATAATTTATCATATGAATCGTCAAAAAGAAAGCCCAAAATGCAAGTGCATTTTTATGTTGGGAATCAATGTTTACAGGGGTGTTTGAAAGTCTCACTGCTATACTATGACTATATAATATTAGAATATAGCTAGTTAAAATTGACTTAAATATACAGAATGTTGACATTTTCACTACTGTAAGAGATGTTTTGTACATTGCTAACTAGTTTTTCATATCACCACAATGTGCATTTTATTATACTAATTGCTTAAAAAACTATAGACATTGCATTCCCATGTTATAATTAATGTTTTCAGGTGTGTTTTAAAGTTTTAATGTTATAGTATTACCATGTTGTCACAATATATATGTAGTGAAAACTAAGTTAAATAATGAAAACATTTGAACTGCTAGAAGTAATGTGTGATAGGTTTCTATTAATCATTATATATGTAACCATATGTATATTTTATTCGATCAATTGTCCCACTGAAAGATTATAGACAGTGCATTTTCATGTTGGAAATCAATATTTTAAGGGCTGTTTTTAAGTTTTATAGCTCTACTGTTACTATATAACTTATAAGCTGTGGAAACTGACTGAATAAGCATAATGAAGACATTTTTACCATTGGAAGTGATGTTTTATGTGTTAATCAGTTCTGATATATAACTATACTATGACTAATTGTTAAATGATGAGCCTAAAATAGCTATAGTGCACTTCTACGTCATAGTTAATGTTTTCAGTGGTGATTTGAAGTCTAACTGCTATATTATGACTATATAATATAATAATATATGTGATGAAAACTAACATAAATAAAACATAATGAAGACATATATACTAAGGAATGTTTTATAGGATCTTAACTGTGTTTTAATATGTAACCACAATGTATAATTTATCATATGAATTGTCAAAAAGAAAGCCCAAAATGCAAGTGCATTTTTATGTTGGGAATCAATGTTTACAGGGATGTTTGAAAGACTTACTGCTATACTATGACTATATAATATTAGAATATAGTTAGTTAAAATTGACTTAAATATACAGAATGTTGACATTTTCGCTACTGTAAGAGATGTTTTGTACATTGCTAACTAGTTTTTCATATCACCACAATGTGCATTTTATTATACTAATTGCTTAAAAAACTATAGACATTGCATTCCCATGTTATAATTAATGTTTTCAGGTGTGTTTTAAAGTTTAAATGTTATAGTATTACCATGTTGTCAAAATATATATGTAGTGAAAACTAAGTTAAATAATGAAAACATTTGAACTGCTAGAAGTAATGTGTGATAGGTTTCTATTAATCATTATATATGTAACCATATGTATATTTTATTCGATCAATTGTCCCACTGAAAGATTATAGACAGTGCATTTTCATGTTGGAAATCAATGTTTTAAGGGCATTTTTAAAGTTTTACAGCTCTACTGTTACTATATAACTTATAAGCAGTCGAAACTGACTGAAAAAGCATTATGAAGACATTTTTACCATTGGAAGTGATGTTTTATGTGTTAATCAGTTCTGATATATAACTATACTATGACTAATTGTTAAATGATGAGCCTAAAATAGCTATAGTGCACTTCTACGTCATAGTTAATGTTTTCAGTGGTGATTTGAAGTCTAACTGCTATATTATGACTATATAATATAATAATATATGTGATGAAAACTAACATAAATAAAACATAATGAAGACATATATACTAAGGAATGTTTTATAGGATCTTAACTGTGTTTTAATATGTAACCACAATGTATAATTTATCATATGAATTGTCAAAAAGAAAGCCCAAAATGCAAGTGCATTTTTATGTTGGGAATCAATGTTTACAGGGATGTTTGAAAGACTTACTGCTATACTATGACTATATAATATTAGAATATAGGTAGTTAAAATTGACTTAAATATACAGAATGTTGACATTTTCACTACTGAAAGAGATGTCTTGTACATTGCTAACTAGTTTTTCATATCACCACAATGTGCTTTTTATTATACTAATTGCTTAAAAAACTATAGACATTGCATTCCCATGTTATAATTAATGTTTTCAGGTGTTTTTTAAAGTTTACATGTTATAGTATTACCATGTTGTCACAATATACATGTAGTGAAAACTAAGTTAAATAATGAAAACATTTGAACTGCTAGAAGTAATGTGTGATAGGTTTTTATTAATCATTATATATGTAACCATATGTATATTTTATTCGATCAATTGTCCCACTGAAAGATTATAGACAGTGCATTTTCATGTTGGAAATCAATGTTTTAAGGGCTGTTTTTAAGTTTTACAGCTCTACTGTTACTATATATCTTATAAGCTGTTGAAACTGACTGAATAAGCATTATGAAGACATTTTTACCATTGGAAGTGATGTTTTATGTGTTAATCAGTTCTGATATATAACTATAATATGACTTATTGTTGAATGATGAGCCTAAAATAGCTATAGTGCATTTCTACGTCATAGTTAATGTTTTCAGTGGTGATTTGAAGTCTAACTGCTATATTATGACTATATAATATAATAATATATGTGATGAAAACTAACATAAATAAAACATAATGAAGACATATATAGTAAGGAATGTTTATAGGATCTCAACTATTTTTCAATATGTGACCACAATGTATAATTTATCATATGAATTGTCAAAAAGAAAGCCCAAAATGCAATTGCATTTTTATGTTGGGAATCAATGTTTACAGGGATGTTTGAAAGACTTACTGCTATACTATGACTATATAATATTAGAATATAGTTAGTTAAAATTGACTTAAATATACAGAATGTTGACATTTTCACTACTGAAAGAGATGTCTTGTACATTGCTAACTAGTTTTTCATATCACCACAATGTGCATTTTATTATGCTAATTGCTCAAAAAACTATAGACATTGCATTCCCATGTTATAATTAATGTTTTCAGGTGTGTTTTAAAGTTCAAATGTTATAGTATTAGCATGTTGTCACAATATATATGTAGTGAAAACTAAGTTAAATAATGAAAACATTTGAACTGCTAGAAGTAATGTGTGATAGGTTTCTATTAATCATTATATATGTAACCATATGTATATTTTATTCGATCAATTGTCCCACTGAAAGATTATAGACAGTGCATTTTCATGTTGGAAATCAATATTTTAAGGGCATTTTTAAAGTTTCACAGCTCTACTGTTACTATATATCTTATAAGCTGTGGAAACTGACTGAATAAGCATAATGAAGACATTTTTACCATTGGAAGTGATGTTTTATGTGTTAATCAGTTCTGATATATAACTATAATATGACTTATTGTTGAATGATGAGCCTAAAATAGCTATACTGCATTTCTACGTAATAGTTAATGTTTTCAGTGGTGATTTGAAGTCTAACTGCTATATTATGACTATATAATATAATAATATATGTGATGAAAACTAACATAAATGAAACATAATGAAGACATATATACTAAGGAATGTTTTATAGAATCTTAACTATTTTTCAATATGTAAGCACAATGTATAATTTATCATATGAATTGTCAAAAAGAAAGCCCAAAATGCAAGTGCATTTTTATGTTGGGAATCAATGTTTACAGGGGTGTTTGAAAGTCTCACTGCTATACTATGACTATATAATATTAGAATATAGCTAGTTAAAATTGACTTAAATATACAGAATGTTGACATTTTCACTACTGTAAGAGATGTTTTGTACATTGCTAACTAGTTTTTCATATCACCACAATGTGCATTTTATTATACTAATTGCTTAAAAAACTATAGACATTGCATTCCCATGTTATAATTAATGTTTTCAGGTGTGTTTTAAAGTTCAAATGTTATAGTATTACCATGTTGTCACAATATATATGTAGTGAAAACTAAGTTAAATAATGAAAACATTTGAACTGCTAGAAGTAATGTGTGATAGGTTTCTATTAATCATTATATATGTAACCATATGTATATTTTATTCGATCAATTGTCCCACTGAAAGATTATAGACAGTGCATTTTCATGTTGGAAATCAATGTTTTAAGGGCTGTTTTTAAGTTTTACAGCTCTACTGTTACTATATAACTTATAAGCAGTCGAAACTGACTGAAAAAGCATTATGAAGACATTTTTACCATTGGAAGTGATGTTTTATGTGTTAATCAGTTCTGATATATAACTATACTATGACTAATTGTTAAATGATGAGCCTAAAATAGCTATAGTGCACTTCTACGTCATAGTTAATGTTTTCAGTGGTGATTTGAAGTCTAACTGCTATATTATGACTATATAATATAATAATATATGTGATGAAAACTAACATAAATAAAACATAATGAAGACATATATACTAAGGAATGTTTTATAGGATCTTAACTATTTTTCAATATGTAACCACAATGTATAATTTATCATATGAATTGTCAAAAAGAAAGCCCAAAATGCAAGTGCATTTTTATGTTGGGAATCAATGTTTACAGGGATGTTTGAAAGACTTACTGCTATACTATGACTATATAATATTAGAATATAGGTAGTTAAAATTGACTTAAATATACAGAATGTTGACATTTTCACTACTGAAAGAGATGTCTTGTACATTGCTAACTAGTTTTTCATATCACCACAATGTGCATTTTATTATGCTAATTGCTTAAAAAACTATAGACATTGCATTCCCATGTTATAATTAATGTTTTCAGGTGTGTTTTAAAGTTTTAATGTTATAGTATTACCATGTTGTCACAATATATATGTAGTGAAAACTAAGTTAAATAATGAAAACATTTGAACTGCTAGAAGTAATGTGTGATAGGTTTCTATTAATCATTATATATGTAACCATATGTATATTTTATTCGATCAATTGTCCCACTGAAAGATTATAGACAGTGCATTTTCATGTTGGAAATCAATGTTTTAAGGGCATTTTTAAAGTTTTACAGCTCTACTGTTACTATATATCTTATAAGCTGTGGAAACTGACTGAAAAAGCATAATGAAGACATTTTTACCATTGGAAGTGATGTTTTATGTGTTAATCAGTTCTGATATATAACTATAATATGACTTATTGTTAAATGATGAGCCTAAAATAGCTATAGTGCACTTCTACGTCATAGTTAATGTTTTCAGTGGTGATTTGAAGTCTAACTGCTATATTATGACTATATAATATAATAATATATGTGATGAAAACTAACATAAATAAAACATAATGAAGACATATATACTAAGGAATGTTTTATAGGATCTTAACTGTGTTTTAATATGTAACCACAATGTATAATTTATCATATGAATTGTCAAAAAGAAAGCCCAAAATGCAAGTGCATTTTTATGTTGGGAATCAATGTTTACAGGGGTGTTTGAAAGTCTTACTGCTATACTATGACTATATAATATTAGAATATAGTTAGTTAAAATTGACTTAAATATACAGAATGTTGACATTTTCACTACTGTAAGAGATGTCTTGTACATTGCTAACTAGTTTTTCATATCACCACAATGTGCATTTTATTATACTAATTGCTTAAAAAACTATAGACATTGCATTCCCATGTTATAATTAATGTTTTCAGGTGTGTTTTAAAGTTTAAATGTTATAGTATTACCATGTCGTCAAAATATATATGTAGTGAGAACTAAGTTAAATAATGAAATCATTTGAACTGCTAGAAGTAATGTGTGATAGGTTTCTATTAATCATTATATATCTAACCATATGTATATTTTATTCGATCAATTGTCCCACTGAAAGATTATAGACAGTGCATTTTCATGTTGGAAATCAATGTTTTAAGGGCATTTTTAAAGTTTTACAGCTCTACTGTTACTATATAACGTATAAGCTGTGGAAACTGACTGAAAAAGCATAATGAAGACATTTTTACCATTGGAAGTGATGTTTTATGTGTTAATCAGTTCTGATATATAACTATACTATGACTAATTGTTAAATGATGAGCCTAAAATAGCTATAGTGCACTTCTACGTCATAGTTAATGTTTTCAGTGGTGATTTGAAGTCTAACTGCTATATTATGACTATATAATATAATAATATATGTGATGAAAACTAACATAAATAAAACATAATGAAGACATATATAGTAAGGAATGTTTTATAGGATCTTAACTATTTTTCAATATGTAACTATAATGTATAATTTATCATATGAAAATTCAAAAAGAAAGCCCAAAATGTAAGTGCATTTTTCATTTTGGGAATCAATGTTTACAGGGATGTTTGAAAGTCTTACTGCAATACTATGACTATATAATATTAGAATATAGGTAGTTGAAATTAACTTAAATAAGCAGAATGTTGACATTTTCACTACTGAAAATGATGTCTTGTACATTGCTAACTAGTTTTTCATGTCACCACAGTTTTTATTTCATTATACTAATTGCTTAAAAAACTATAGACATTGCATTCCCATGTTATAATAATGTTTTCAGGTGTGTTTTAAAGTTTGAATGTTATGGTATTACCATGTCGTTAAAATATATATGTAGTGAAAACTAAGTTAAATAATGAAAACATTTGAACTGCTGGAAGAAATGTGATAGGTTTTTATTAATCATTATATATGTAACCATATGTATATTTTATTCGATCAATTGTCACACTGAAAGACTATAGACAGTGCATTTTCAAGTTGGAAATCATTGTTTTTAGGGCTGTTTTTATGTTTTACAGCTCTACTTTTACTATATAACATAAGTATATAAGCGGTGGAAACTGACTCAAGTAAGCATAATGAAGACATTATTACCTTTGGAAGTGATGTTTTATCTTAATCAGTTATATAATATGACTAATTGTTTAATGTTGAGCCTAAAATAGCTATAGTGCATTTCTACGTCATAGTTAATGTTTTCAGGGGTGATTTGAAGTCTAACTGGTATATTTGACTCTATAATATAAGAATATATGCGATGAAAACTAACATAAATAAAACATAATGAAGACATATATACTAAGGTATGTTTTATAGTATTTTAACTATTTATCAATATGTAACCATAATGCATAATTTATCATATGAATTGTCAAAAAGGAAGCCCAAAATGCAAGTGCATTTTTCATGTTGGGAATCAATGTTTACAGGGATGTTTTAAAGTCTTACTGCTATAATATGACTATATAATATTAGAATATAGGTAGTTAAAATTGACTTAAATATACAGAATGTTGACATTTTCACTACTGAAAGAGATGTCTTGTACATTGCTAACTAGTTTTTCATATCACCACAATGTGCATTTTATTATGCTAATTGCTTAAAAAACTATAGACATTGCATTCCCATGTTATAATCAATGTTTTCAGGGGTGTTTCATAGTTTTAATGTTATAGTATTACCATGTCGTAAAAGGATATATGTAGTGAAAACTAAGTTAAATGAGCATAATGAAAACATTTGAACTGCTGGAAGTAATGTGTGATAGGTTTTTTATTAATCATTATATATGTAACCATATGTATATTTTATTCGATCAATAGTCACACGGAAAGACTATAGACAGTGCATTTTCATGTTGGAAATCAATGTTTTTAGGGCTGTTTTAAAGTTTTACAGCTCTACTTTTACAATATAACATAAGAATATGAGCTGTGGAAACTGACTGAATAAGCATAATGAAGACATTTTTACCATTGGAAGTGATGTTTTATATGTTAATCAGTTCTGATATATAACTATAATATGACTAATTGTTGGATGATGAGCCTGAAATAGCTACAGTGCATTTCTACGTCATAGTTATATTTTCAGGGGAGATTTGGGGTCTAACTGCTATATTATGACTATATAATATAATAATATATGTGATGAAAACTAACATAAATAAAACATAATGAAGACATATATACTAAGGTATGTTTTATAGGATCTTAACTATTTTCCAATATGTGACCACAATGTATAATTTATCATATGAATTGTCAAAAGGAAAGCCCAAAATGCAAGTGCATTTTTATGTTGGGAATCAATGTTTACAGGGGTGTTTGAAAGTCTTACTGCTATACTATGACTATATAATATTAGAATATAGGTAGTTAAAATTAACTTAAATAAGCATAATGTTGACATTTGCACTACTGGAAGTGATGTCTTGTACTTGTTAACTAGTTTTTCATGTCACCAGAATGTGCATCTTATTATACTAATTGCCTGAAAAACTATAGACATTGCATTCCCATGTTATAATCAATGTTTTCAGGGGTGTTTTTAAGTTTTAATGTTATAGTATTACCATGTCGTAAAAGGATATATGTAGTGAAAACTAAGTTGAATGAGCATAATGAAAACATTTGAACTGCTGGAAGTAATGTGTGATAGGTTTTTTATTAATTATTATATATGTAAGCATATGTATATTCCATTCGATCAATTGTCACACGGAAATTTTCATGTTGGAAATCAATGTTTTTAAGGGCTTTTTTACTGTTTTACAGATCTACTTTTAGTATATGACATAAGAATATAAGCGGTGGAAACTGACTCAAATAAGCATAATGAAGACATTTTTACAGTTGGAAGTGATGTTTTATATGTTGATCAGTTCTGATATGTAACTATAATATGACTAATTTTTGAATGGTGAGCCTAAAAATACTACGTCATAATTCATGTTTCCAGGGGTGATTTGAAGTCTCATTGCTATATTATGACTATATAATATAATAATATATGTGATGAAAACCAACATAAATAAGACATATCACCTAAGAAATGTTTTATAGGATTTTAACTATTTTTCAATATGTAACCATAATGTATAATTTATCACATGAATTGTCAAAAAGAAAGCCCAAAATGCAAGTGCATTTTCATGTTGGGAATCAATATTTACAGGGATATTTTGAAGTCTTACTATGACTATGTAATATGAGAATATATGTAGTGAAAATTAACTTAAGCATTATGTAGACATTTTCACTACTGAAAATGATTTTTTATTTTTTGCCAACTAGACATCGCATTCCCATGTTATAATCAATGTTTTCAGGGGTGTTTTAAAGTTTTACAGCTTTACTTTTACTATATAACATAATAATATATAAGCGGTGGAAACTGACTGAATAAGCATAATGAAGACATTTTTACCTTTGGAAGTGATGTTTTATATGTTAATCAGTTCTGATATATAACTATAATATGACTAACTAGTTTTTCATGTCACCAGAATGTGCATTTTATTATACTAATTGCTTAAAAAACTATAGACA
Organism: Thysanoteuthis rhombus; assembly: GCA_963457665.1. Classification (NCBI taxonomy): domain Eukaryota; kingdom Metazoa; phylum Mollusca; class Cephalopoda; order Oegopsida; family Thysanoteuthidae; genus Thysanoteuthis; species Thysanoteuthis major. The sequence goes on along the minus strand of OY735232.1, from coordinate 11,212,995 downwards.
TTGCATTCATTTGTTATAATCAATGTTTTCAGGGGTGTTTTAAAGTTTCAATGCTATAGTATTACCATGTCTTAAAAGGATATAGGTAGTGAAAACTAACATGATGAAAACATTTTCACTGCTGGAAGGAATGTGTCATAGGTTTTCATTAATTATCTTTTATGTGATCATAATGTATATTTTATTCGATCAATTGTCACAAGGAAAGACTGTGCATTTTCATGTTGGAAATCAATGTTTTCTGGGCTGTTTTAAAGTTTTACAGCTCAACTATTACATAAGAATATAAGCGGTGGAAACTGACTCAAATAAGCATAATGAACTCATTTTCACCATTGAAAGTGATGTTTTATGTGTTAACTACTTCTTGATATGTAACTATAATATCATATAAACTATACTAATTGTTAAATGCTAAACTTAAAAAACTATGGACTGTGCATTTTTATGTCATAATTAATGTTTTCATGCGAGTTTTAAAGTGTCACTGCTATACTGTGACTATATAATATATATAATTATCAAAAGGAAAACTTTAAAGACTATAGACCATGCATTTTATGTTGAACATTAATCTTTCGGGTTTTTTCCAGTTTTGATGCTATCTTATTACTATATAATAGAAAAATATAGGTTGTGAAAAGTAACTCAAATTAGGCTGAAAACATTTTCACTTCTGAATGTAATGTTTCATATGTTTAAACTATAATGTGTATTTTATTATACTAATTGTCAAAAGAGAAGTCCAAAAGACTATAAACAGTGCATTTTCATGTTGCATATCAATGTTTTCAGTGGTGTTTCAAGGTTTTTATGCTATATCACTATATAATATAAGAATGTAAGTGGTGAAAAGTAACTCAAATAGACATAATGAAGTCATTTTTACGATTGAAAGCGATGTTTTATGTTGTTAACTAGTTTTTCATATGTAACCATGTGTATTTCTTATACTAATCGTTAAAAGGTAAGCCTAAAAAACTACAGACTGTGCATTTTCATGTCGAAAATCAATGTTTTCAGGGGTGATTTGAAGTTTTAGCGCTATAAGAATATAGGTGGTGAAAATAACTTAAAAAAGCATGATGAAGACATTTTTCTAGTACTGAAAGTAATGTTATATAGGTTTAAAACAATTTTTTCCATATGTAACTATAATGTATATTTTATTATTCTAATCCTCAAAAAGAAAGCGTAGAAGACAGTGCATTTTCACGTTGAAAATGTTTTTAAGGGTATTTTGAAGTTTTGGTATTATATAATTACTATATGAATTAAAAAGATATGTAGTGAAAACTAACTTGAATAAGCACAATGAAGACATTTTGACTCCTAAAAGTAATGTTTTATATGTTTTTCATATGTAACCATAATGTATTTTTTATTATACTAATTGCGAAAAGGAAAGCCTAAAAAACTATACACCATGCATTTTCATGTTGCATATCAATTTTTTCAGGGTTGTTTTAAAGTTTTAGTGCTATACTATTACTATATAATATAATATAGGTGGTGAAAACTAACTTAAAAAAGCATAATGAAGTCATTTCCACTATTGGAAGTAATGTTTTATAGGTTTAACAATTTTTCCCATATGTAACCATAGTGCATATTTTATTATACTAATTGTCAAAAGGAAAGCCTAAAAGACAGTGCATTTTCATTATGTAAATCAATATTTTCAAGGATGTTTTGAAGTTTGTGCTATACTATTACTATAATATAATAATATAGGTGGTGAAAACTAACTTAAATAAGCATAATGAAGACTTTTTCACTGCTGTAAGTAATGTTTTATAAATTGTTAACTTGTTTTTCATATGTAACCATAATGTATATTTTATTATTCTTATTGTTAGAAGAAAAGCCTAAAAGTGTATAGAGACAATTTTTTCCATACGTAATCATAATGTTTATTTTATACTAAATGTCAGATGGAAAGCCTGAAAGACAATAGACAGTGTAATTTCATGTTGGAAATCAATGTTTTCCAGGGTGATTTAAAGTTTTAGTGCTATGCTATTAATATACAATATAAGAATATAGGTAGTGAAAACTAACTTAAATAAGCATAATGAAGACATTTTTACTACTTTACAGTAATGTTTTATAGGTTTTTAACAATTTTCCCCATATGTAACCATAATGTATATTTTATTATACTGTCAGATGGAAAGCCTAAAAGACCATATTCATGTTGGAAATCAAGGTTTTCAGGGGTGTTTTAACGTTTTACTGCTATCCCCACATGAGAATATAGGTAGTGGAAACTAACTTAAATAAGCATAATGAAGACATTTTCATCTCTGAAAGCAATGTTTCATAGGTTATTTACTAATTTTTCAATGGTAACAATAATGTATAATTCATCATACGAATTGTCAAAAGGAAAGCCTAAAAGACTATGGACAGTGTATTTTCATGTTGGAAATCAATGTTTTCTGGGGTGATTCAAAGTTTCAGCGCTATAAGAATATAGGTAGTGAAAACTAACTTGTTCAAAGGAAAACCTAAAAGACCATAGACAGTGCATTTTCAAGTTGGAAATCAGTGTTTTAAAGTCTTTCTGCTATACTATTACTATATAATATGTTGTTAAAACTTAAATAAGCATAATGAAGACATTTTCACAACTCAAAGTAATGATTTATAGGATTTCAACATTTTTTTCATATGTAACCATAATGTATATCTTATTATACTAATCGTCTAAAGGGAAACCAAAATGTTGGAAATCAATGTTTTCAGGGGTGTTTTAAAGTTTTAGTGCTATACTATTACGATATAATATAAGAATATAGGTAGCGAAAACTAACTTAAATAAGCATAATGAAGATAATTTCACAACTGAAAGTAATGTTTTATAGGTTTTTGATAAATTTTTCATATGTAACCATAATGTATATTTCATTATACTAATTGTCAAAAGGAAAGCCTATTGACAGTGCATTTTAATGTTGGAAACAAATGTTCCATTCGGTGTCTCAAATTTTTAGTGCTATAGTATATATAATAAAAGTCTATGGTAGTGAAAACTAATTCAAATAAGCATAATGAACATATTTTCAGTACCGTAAGAAATTTTTAATATGTTTTCAAAAAGTTTTTTTGTATGCAATAACAATGTATATTCTTTAATCCAAATCGTCAAAATTAAGCTCATTGACAGTAAATTTCAACATTTGAAATCAATGTTTCATTGGGTGTTTTAAAGTTTTAGTGATATTGTATTATTATATAATGTAAGAATATAGGTCATTTCTATTGATAGTTGGTTCATCCTCATGTTGGTTGTTTTTCATGCAACGTTTCGGCTGTTGCACTCTACGGCCTTCATCAGATATTATCTGGTAGGTATGGGGAAGTAACGAACCGAACCCTTTATTTATCCGACGGGGGTATGTTGACCGCACTCCCCTCTTAGCATCAGTAGTATTGTTATATTGTCTCACACTAGGATTGAACCTAGAAACATCAGATTACTTTGCAGTATTTTGTCTAATGCTGTATCCACTACACTATATGTCCATGTGTTCAACAGGTGCTAACAGCATCAGAAGTAATCAGTGCATTTCAACTTTAGAAATCAATGTTTCCAAGATGTTTTAATTTTAGTTTAGTTATTGTCCTAAAATATTAATATATAATATAAGAATGTAGGCAGAGAAAACTAACTTAAATAAACATAATGAAGACATTTTCACTACAAAATGTTATGTTTAGTGCTATTAGTATATAATAGTATATGTAGTGAAAAATAACTTTAATGACGACATTTTCACTACTGTAAATTGTGTTTCATAGGTTATCAATAAGCTTTTGATATGCCTCAATAATGTGTATCTTTTTTCAAAGTGTCAAACACACGCGTAAAAAGTTATAGAAAATGCATTTTAACCTTTGAAATCGATGTTTTCAGGGGTGTTTTAAAGTTTTATTGCTATAGTATACATAGTTTAAGAATATAGGTAATGAAAACTAACTCGTTTTTTTATATGCATTAATAATATATATTTGATTATCTGGAGTGTCAAAAGCTTCAAACGGTGCATTTTTAGATTTGGAATGAATGTTTCCAGAGGTGTTTCTAATTTTCAGGTGTATATTATCATCATCATCATCAGTTTTTTAACGTCTGTCATTGGACATAGACCTTCACCAGTATTAACCACAGTCCTGTATCGTTGGCGTTGTGGAGCCAGTATTTTCTCAATTTGTCAACCTTGTCTCTCCTTCTAATATTCTCCTGGCCTCGGTTGCGCATGTGACCTCAGGTGATCCATGTCATGAGTCGCAATATCCATTGGTTTTCCAACATTCTTTCACCATGGCCAGTCCAACGCCATTTGAGATTGATGATGTCCCTGAGTCTTGTCTTTTCCCTGATGTACTGTGCTGTCTTTGTGTCTCTCCAGCATAATTCTTTCATGTGCACGTTGCATGGTTCTCAATTTGCGGATCTGTCTCTTGGTTAGATTCCATGTTTCAGCTCCATAAGTGAGGATGCATTGGTTATACACCATTCTTTTTCGGATCAATGGGATATTCTTTTTTTTTGCTCTGCCAAAGGCTTGCCATCCTAGTGTGATTCTCCGCTTGATTTTTTCATCTTTTGAGGGTCTCATGGAGACTAGGTAGAGGTAGTTCTGTGTCCTTGATTTTGATCTTGGAGTTTTTATCTCTAATGTGGTTGTTGCACATTTTCTTTTTGCTGAAGTTCATGTGTAGGCTGACTTACTTGCTCTCTTCATTTAGTTCATCTTTCATTAGTTGGAGGTCTTGTAAGTTCTCTTCAAAAAGGGCGATGTTGTCTGCAAATCAGATACTTGCCGTCTATTCTCATTCCTTAACCCTCCCAGTTGAAGTGTGTTTAATTTTTAGTGTATTACTACATAATATAAGTGAAAAAGTAGTGAAAACCAACTGAAATAAGCTTGATGAAGAAATTTTCAGCACTGAAATTAATGTTTCATAGGTTTTTAACAAGTTTTTGATATGTATCATTAACATCTATTTGATTATTTAAAGTGTAAAAAACAAGCCTGGAAAGCTATGGACAGTGTATTTTTAGCTTTGAAATGAATGCTTTGAAGGGGTGTTTTGATTTTTAGTGCTATCGTATCAGTACATAAAATAAGTGAAAAGGTAGTAAAAACCAACTGAAATAAACACAATGAAGACATTTTCAGCACTAGAAGTAATGTGTCAAAGGTTTTAACAAGTTTTGGATATGCATCAGGAAAATATATTTGATTATTCAAAGTGTCAAAAGCATGCCTAAAAGGCTATATACAATGTATTTTAAGCTTTAAAATCAGTTTCCAGATGTATAATATAAGTTAAAACCAACTGAAATGAGTATAATGAAGACATTTTCAGCAATGAAATTAATGTTTCATAGGTTTTTTAACGTCTTCCGAATGCATTACTAATATATATTTGATTATTTAAAGTGTCAAAAGCAAGCAAGCCTAGAAGGCTAAAAATAATGCATTTTTAGCTTTAGAATGAGTGTTTCAGGTGCGTTTTTAATTTTTAGTGGTATAGTTTTTGTAAATGATATTAGTGAAAGGGTTGTGGAAAGGAACTGAAATAAGCATAGTGAAGATATTTTCAGCTTTGAAAGTAATGATTTTTAGGTTTTGAATCTTTTTGGAATACACTGATAAAAGTGTCAAAACCAAGCCTCACTAATATATATTTGATTATCCAAAGTTTTCAAAAGCAAGCCTAAAATTCTATAGACAGTGCATTTTTAGTTTTGAAATGGATGTTTCCAAAGGTGCATTTCATATTTAATGCATTTCTACATGATATTAGTGGAAAGGTAAGTGAAAACCAACTGAAAACCATAATGAAGACATTTTCAGCATTGGAAGTAATGCTTAATTGGTTTTTAACAAGTTTTTGGAATGCAGTCATAATATATACTTGATTATTCAAATTGTCAAAAGGCTATAAACAGTGCATTTTAAGATTTAAAATGAATGTTTCCGATATTGTTTTTAATTTTTTATGCTAAGTAGTCCAAACCAACTGAAATAAGCATAAAGAAGATATTTTCAGCATTGATTGTAATGTTTTAAAGGTTTACTAACAAGTGTTCGGAATGTACTAATACTCTATGTGATTTTTAAAGCGTCAAAACCAAGCCTAAGAGGCTTTAAACAGTGCATTTTTAGCTTTGTTTCCAGGGATGTTTTTAATTTTTAGTGCCATAGTATTACTTCACAATATATGTGAAAAGATAGTGAAAACCAACTGAAATAAACATAATGAAGACATCTTCCGCTTTGAAAGTAATTTTTGATAATTTTTAAAATGTTTTTGGCTTGCACAGATGATTTATATTTTAATTTACAAAGTGTCAAAACCAAGCCTACAAAGCTATAAATAGTGCATTTTTAGCTTTGATATTTTCAAAAGTGTTTTTAATTTTAGCGCTGTACTTTCTTCAAAATATATACGTGGTAGTGAAACCAACGGAAATAAGAATAATGAAGACATTTTGTGCATTGAAAGTAATGTTTAATTGGGTTTTTTTTGTAAATTTTTTTATTGCAGTAATTATATATATTTGATCTTTCAAAGTGTCAAAACGAAGCCTCAAAAGCTATAAACAGTGCATAAAAATGAATTTTTTAGGGGTGTTTAATGGTATAATATTACTAGATAATAAAAGTGAATAGGTTGCTAAAACCAACTGGAATAAGTATATTGAAGACATTTTCAGCATTAAAAATAATTTTCCATTGGTAATGAACAAGTATTTCGAATACAGGACATGCTTAGCATTGAATATATTTCATAGGTTGTAACGAGTTTTTAGAATGCAGTAATAACAATAATTATTATAATAAACTGCTCTTTTTGCAATAATAATTCCTGACATGAATTATTCTGTTCCTCTCTGAACCCTAACAAAAGTTCAAACATTTCAATTGATCTACAACATTGAAACTTTTCAAGAGAAATATTCAAAATTATATTGAAAGTTTTTTGATTTTTGTGCAATCGTTTTATGAGCTCTACGATGCTATTCACATGCACTGAAGTTTCAAAATAGTTTGCAAACATAATAATCTTGGTGCGTTTTTTTTTTTTTCAATTTTGTAATGAACATTCCAATTGAAATAATTAGAAAATTGGAAAAAAATGTTTCAGTCTTAGGAACACTTTATTTAAAGAAACTTGATTTCAAATCGAAATGGCTCGTTCCAGACATGTTTCAGCTTGCATTTTACACATTCAATGGTTTCAATCCATAAATCATTTCTAAAAAGTTGATATTCATTCAAGCGTGTTTTGACCTGTTACGGAAAAAATATTGACAATATGCAATTGAATTGATTATCGAAAATTATTTTAAGTGACTTGATTTTCGTATTAATTGCGTTTGACTCATTTTACACACATCTGACAAAATTGTTTTATATCATGAAAACCTCAATTCAGGTCAGTTTTTGAGCTAGACAATAAACAATTAATTTGATTCAAAACATTGAAACCCTTTCTTTGGAAAAAGATCTCGAATTGATGATTCTGATTTAGATCTATTCCTTATGATTATTTAAGATTATTATAACTTACAGAGCCTTTTGGAATGTTGATTTTCAACATGAAGAAACTGAATTTGATCTTTTATCGATCCTGATTGACATTTACAATTATAGTAAATAATTCATCTGGAGCTTATCGAATTAATTATGAAAAATACGTTTTTTCAAAATCATTAAACTTGTTTCAGCTTGCACTTGACACATTTTATTTTCCTTATTTCAATTTCGAACCTTCCTAAAAAGTTGGATCTCATTATAAAGATATCCAATTCAGTCTGTTTTAGACCTTGTAACATTCGATTATGTACAATTCAATTGATATGAAATAGGAAAAACAAATTGAACTTGATCATTCAGACCTGTTTCAGCTTTCATTCGACACGTTTCATCTCAATGATTACTAAGTCATTTTGAGAGTTATGATTTTCAACATAAAAATCCTCAAATTAGGATTGTCCTGACTCTTTTTGTACTTGCAGAAATCTATAATCAATGATTTAAGTGATTTGAAGCTCTGATGGATGTCAACTTTTTAATTACCTGCTTTTTCTTGTGATGGGATCGAGAAAAACCTTGATGAAGAAAAAAAAATCGTGAAGTGAAAATGATTAAAGCTAGTTTTGGTTTACTTCGAATATTCTATATATTCTCTAAATAAATACTATAAGCATTTCCTATCAACTAAAAAAGGTTAAGAAGTTGATTTTGGATAGGAATGTTGCAATTATTCATGATTTGCCTTTATATTAGAAAAAGTTTTAAAATAACGGCAAATCACTACTGCATATACTGGAAATCGTTCAAAATATGATTCATTAAAAAAGGGTTTATTTGATCCTTTTGGTCCTCTATATGAAATCTTGGGAAAAGAAATGTCCCTGAAATAATTTTTTCGAAATAAAATACTGATGGAGGCATCGATGCTTAATTTTTGAACCGCAAAAATTCTCGACAATTCTACTGTCAATGTTCCACTGAACATTATTTTCAACCAATTTTCAGGATGAAAATGTTTAATTCACTCCTATTTTAGTTCTTTTTTTTTTTCAAACTTTAGGATCAACACTGCTGAAAACAATTCATAAGTTGTTTTCAATATATAGTCAAAAAAGTGGAATTCTTATCTAAAAAAAGATGGAGCACCAAAAGGATAATTTCCAACCATGTCGAATTTCTTGGAAAAATTACTGCTATAATACAATACGTACTGAATCTCGAGCCACACATATGGATACCAGAACTTTATTTTTTTTTTTTCAATGTGAAATTTGAGTAATGGGAACGGGAAAAACATTGCGGGAGAAAAAATATTTGAAGTGAATAATGCGTGATTAAAGCTAGTATTGTATGTCATCTTAGGTTGGATGAAATGAAGAGTGTGATGATATTGATGAGAGACGAGGAGATTTGGTCCTCCTCGTGGTTTGACTGTAGCGTGCTTGCAGCCCAGTAGATGTGGAAGAAAGGATGCTGTACGAAGAGAATGGAATGCGCACCAAGCATGAAGTTGGACGCGCATTGATGAAACAAGTGGAATGAAATCATACAAATATTTTGGCCAGGGAAATGACGTACGTTTAATTGAAGAATGAAGTTGAGGTACATGTAAGGATAACATAAATACGTTCGATTGTGAGAAGTAATGGAGAAGAGATAGCGAAATGTGGGAGCTTTCTTGTCTTGATAGTACTGGCGTCGGTGTCAAAGCGGAGTTTGACTGAACTGCTTGGATTCCGTATGGTTGGATCGCTCCAAGATGATACCTGGAAACTGGGTTCAGTGTGCGAGCCTTACTGCCAAGTAAGTGAGTTAACTTGGGAGCTATTCTCTGACGCTGATAGACTCTCGGCAGACAGACCATGAAGGACAGAGAACATGGAGTTTTATCCATGCGTGTTTCCCGAAGTGAGGATGTTTAGGAAAGAACATCGTGACTAAAATATAAAAGCTTTGCCATTTAGTTCACGAGAGTGAGAGGTGATACGCGTTTGTTGCACGCGGTGAAGACACGGTGGCGTAGATGCGTAGCTGTGCGTATGCGTGAGGCCTCGATATCGGTGAAGTGAAATGGACAAAGTTAGTTCAGGTCACGGTGGAAAAATAGTCAAGATCGGGAGGTCGGCGAAAATGATAACGATCTGAAAAAGAGAGAGAGAGAGGCTGATAACAAGTGCCGGGGCCAGAGGCATGACCAGCTAGGGGGGCTGTCGCTAATGAGCATGTGCGTTCAGGGGTTTCATAGTGGTCGTCGGAGGAAGTGACGTTTCCGATATCTAGCTAAAAGAAGAGTTTCGTATCTAATTCTTTACTAAAAGTATAACGGGCGCTACACAAGGAATATGTATGGTCATACTGACAGAAGGGACAGTATGCCCAAAGTACGATGTAAATGCGTAAATTAAACGACATATGCAAGAAAAAAAAACGTACATCCAATACAAGGGCAATAGTTGTAATTATGTATCCGAAATGAATGAGACTTGGTTATGAAGACATATCAGTATATATGCTTGACTGCCAACATTGATCAAACAATCTTAGAAGTTCTCAATAATATAAGTCTTTTTTATATTCATTACATATGGTAAACAGGAATACTTTTGCAAGTATTTTTGTAGTAAAAGATGGTTTATCTTGTTTCGCTGAATTCTGAGGGAAAAACACTGCTATAGCGCCAACTTCACTAAATAAGTTCAATCTAAGAACGTTTTAGATACGCCTGTTCTGACGTTGTAAGAATAACAGTTTTTGTCCAACGTAGATGAAAAGTTGCTATTACACCAATAAAGGATGAAACCTCTCCAAATGGTTGCTTGATTAAGACTATTTATGTCTTGTTGATGTTGATTGTCAAAGTGAAAAAATTGATTTGAGCGTCTATGCATTGAAAACTCCATGAAAAACATATTGTTCCCCATGTAATTATCGGTCGAACTTTTTAAGTATGGTTTTGGTCGAAGGGTGAATGTAAAAAGAAAGAGATAAGCGGAAGTCGTCAGTGTCGGAGCGATGGTGTTTAACTTGCTTTTGAATGGTTAAGACTTACTGCGTACCAGAATATAGTTATAGAGTCCAGGTGCAGTGTGTATGCCACATTGCCGAGTTGCACGTACACTTTCGGGGCTATTCTCTGACGCCAAAGAACACACAACAGACAGAGAGAGAACACATACTCCATATGCGCTCTAAGAAGTGAGGAAAATTAGAAGACAGGTTATTGTAGTAAATACAACGATCCCTATCCTTCGGCAATAACAGATCATTGTACTTCTCAATAATCTTCATTCTCAAGGTGGAAACGATCGATGTAGCCTGTTTCATGAAGCACGTGTAGTTATGCATCGATGAAGTGAAATGGGCAGTACAGTTATTTCAGAGTTTCTTCAATGAGTAAAAATAGCTGGTGATATACTGATCTTTATTAGAGGGACGAAAAAGAGAATGTAACTGGCTGTAATTGTTTTACCGATTGTGTTCAGGGATGTTATAGAGGGTCGTTTTCGATATTTTGCTTGAGGAGGAGTTTCGTATTTGATGTTCGGAACAACATTGCTACACCCAGTGAAAACTATAAAAAAAATAACACTCCATTATATATTCTTGTCTTACGCGTTTTGGTTTTTTTTTCTTGTCAATTCACTTTTTGACATTTTGTACTTGATGTTTACACCTATATATATATGTACATATTTCCCAGGCAATAATGCTTTGACGTTCTTCAAACCATTCAACATACTACAATCAAAACTGCTAGTTGAAAAATACTTGATTTATAAATTGTCTGGGTATTTTTTTGATAACTTACATTTTTGTTTTGGACAATCCCGATGAAAACACTTGATAACGTCAATTATCATCAAGCGAATGAGTTGGGCCTCTTTTGGCTTTTTAGATACCTAAAGTTCAGAATTTGGGCTATCTTGAAACCTTTAATGTCACTCTTTCGACAAAATGATTCTTGTGAAAAATTTCAAAGTTAAGCTTTTCAGGCTTGTTTCCAATGCCATGCAAAAGCCTCAGAAGATGATACTATATTTTTTGTGGGTAACTATAAAGATTTATATGGATTATTCGTATCAGAAAGCCCCGACGGAGGGAACGTGGGTGTTCATAAAATTATGAAGAATAATCGACAAAGTTTTGTCGATGTGTGGGAATGTATTGATGAATTGATATTGTTGATTGTCTTTCTTGGATCAACACTGCTACGGAGTTGAAATTCCCTGAAAACTTTTAAAAAATCATATTTGCTGTCCTGATCTTTTTTTCACACTTTGAATCAACACTGACGACATTTACTGAAAGCCTCTAGTAATCCTTTTCCTAACGGGTATTATTCTATTAATTCCGACTTCTTTGATTGCAAAACCTCAGGTTACCCTCGCCAATAAAACCCCATTATACTTCTTGATAATGTTAATTTTCAACATGGAAACGATAATTGTAGGCCTGTTTCAGCTTTTTTGAGATCAAGTCCCGGGAAAGTACTACTACAGATTACTCTTAGAGGAAGACTTCTTGATTTAAAATCGTCTGGACTGTTTTGACACAGAGAATCCTAGAATCAATATTGCTGCTGATTAAGCCTATTCTCACTTCTTTTGGATACATTTCAAACATGCTTGTTTTGAGTTTTTTTTTTCACTTTGCAAAATCCTGTATAAACTACCTTTTATAAATAAATAATTTCCAGTTAATAACCCAGATAATGATCCTGTTTTTTGTTTTTTTTTGTCAGAGACTTACAGCATTTTTGAGTAAACATTGCAACGAAAAAGTGCATGGAAGCGAACCTCTTGAAAGCTTGATTTTTGACCCTTTTTTTAAACTTCTTTTTGAAATATTTTAGAAACCTCGAAAAAAGACTTCTATTTTAAATGTGAGAAAGCTCGATGATTTGGCTTGATTTCAAAACCTCAAGTAGTGCTACAGAGCTAACTCCAAGACTTAGAGATGACCAAAGAATGGTATTGGAGACTGGAGGAGGACATGATCAAATGAAAGATAGAGAGCTGTTACACTTTGGCCAAATAAGCGAGTGAATATTGAATGAAAACTACGACTGGATGAAATAAAAATTCACTGACACCCACTATGAAAATCTCTTTTGAAAATTACAAATGAATAACTTAAGACATTTTCAGCTTCTCCCTGACAGTTGCAAAAAGCTTTAAACCATACTGCTACTGCCCAAACATTTCACTCCACTCGATAAACCGAAAGTGTGTATTAACGCCTGTTCCAGCTTTTTTAGAACTTAAATTCCTTGAATCAATTCTGACTTACACTGCCTGAAACAGAACATTTCCGAAAAAGAATACTCCGTTGAGGCATTTTTAAACTCCACGTTCTAATATTGCAAATGCTTGGAAACAACTCTGTTATATACCTAACACTGATGTCTGAAAAAAAAAAATTGAATTAAACTCCAAAATGACTTTCTTTGGCTCCTTCCGGACAAATTGATTTTGAAAACTTGCAGATTCTTTGATTCAACTTAGCTGTTGAAATAGTTGATTTTTTATATAAAAATGTTTGATTATCATCTCTTTTAGACATAATTTACTGAAAACTTCTGATTATATATCTCGATGATGTTGGATTTTCAATGTGAAAATGATTGATTAGGGCCTTTCAGCTCTTTTTAAATTATTCTAAATTCAAGGTGCTGCTGAACTTCGACATTTTTTGCAAGGGCAATTCAGGCCGTTTTGGGATTTCAGTGACCTTGCAATATCCTGGTCTGCTCTGCTATTGTAATTTTCGTGTACCCTAAAAAAAGTGCTCGTGAAATGATGTTTCAACCATTACCAGTTCATTTTAGTTTCAAGATGTGAATTGCTGGGGATGCAAATAGCGTGAGAAAGATCAAAACATAGCTGCAACGACATTTCTGGGAAACAGAAAAAATGTGGAGAGAGAGAATGGACTAAAAAATTTTTCCATCATTCATTGCTACCTCTATAGACAGATCGGGAAAGAGAGGCAAAAATCTCACTCAAACCATCCCGGTCCTAAAACCCAGGAGGCTGCAGGCTGATGTTTTATAACTATTGAGGCGAAAACACAACTAAAGGTATGTTCAAAATTCACAGCTTTTTAAAATGTGGATCCTATAAAAATCCAAGCCATATATAGACTCTTGTTCCGAGAAATTTACGTCATGGCACTTCCCAGGTGCTAGGCTGGGATTTTAGGGGAAGCAACGTCTTACAATGATCTTAGCCGAGGGAACCCAATCAAATATTTTTAATCACCACAATTCTTTACCACAGTGTCTTTGGCAGAGGTTTCAGTTTCAACTTTTCTTTTGCATTTGTTTGGCGGCGTTAAAGCGCACATTCTTTTTAGGAAAAATTATGAATAAGAAAAAAAAAAAAAGATTTTTGGAGTTGTCTACCCTTGGCAAGATCTAGTTTCGTAATATGTTCTTATTGAAGTATGTATTCTTCTTGTGGAATGTTGGTGCAAAGAATGTTGGAGACAGAGGATTCTATCATTTCGTAGTTTAGGGTTAGCTGCAAAGTCACGGAAGATGTGGATGGGGGAAAGGAGATGTACAAAGAGAATGCTCGCCAGTATGAAAGACACGGAGACGGAACAAGGTAAAAAGTATGCATATGAACAAAAAAGACGCGCATCCTATACAAGCTGAGAGAACATACATGATTCTAAGTACAAAACCTCACTTTTGATCTTTTATCAGAATGGGTTGCACGGTTCAGTGACCTATCAGTAATCACGTCACTCATATAACTGCCAGAGTCGGATACACTATTTCGGACACGTAACTGAATTTCTTTATTTACGCTGTCAATTAAGTGAACGTCAAAGGTGAAAAATATTCCTACTCTTTGAGATGTGTTGGTGAATTTTCCTTTGCAACTCAGTGCCGCTATTCTCAATGACTATATTTTAATAATTCTTGACTTTCCCTCTACGGCATATTGATTGGTTTGTTACTGCCAAGTTGTGGACGATGTATTTGTGATCGCCAAACTTGGGGCCATTCTCAGACACTGAAAAACACGCAACAGACTATTTATGTGAAAGAAACACATGGGGTTTAACCCATGTGCACTGTTGTGTAGTAAATGCGCTAACAATTTATGCATTGAGTGATCGAGGTGTATACGCGTTTTGAGCTAGTTGTGCGGACACAATTGAGTAGCTGAGCTTATGAGAGTTCGGTTTGATTAGACTGGTAGGTCGACAAAATGATACCAATCTTAGGAGGAAAGAGAGAGAAATAGTAACTGACTAGAAGCACCAGGACTAATGATCAATTAAACACATGTGTTCAGAGCTTTTATAAGGAGCAGGAGTTGGAAGTGACGTTTTGGGGTCTTGTACTTTATCTTTACTTAACATTAAGGTGATGCCATACTGCTAACTTTCCAAGATTCTGACCCAGATTAAAAAGAATGACCATGCACCATTTTAAAATAGACATGTGGGAAAAGCTGCATCATTTTCTAATAAATAAAAAAAACAGATAAAAGAGCATGTTTAAAATATTTGGGGCTAGTTTTTAAAACTTCTGGTTTGATTCTTTTGTATTCTCAGTGGGAGAAATACAGCAGGGTACACGTTGGGAACAGCGTACCTACATTTCGAGTGTTTTTGTATTTCCATGACTATTCCTAAACCAATTTCCATCACTGATTCTATTACAGCATTGATATTTTGTTTAATGACAGGACAATTCTGAGTTTTATGTATTTTCAATATTACATGTTCAGTCAGTGCCAATGTCTTTTATTCATAACTATCAAAGAAGATTTTTATGACAAAATTGTCATCCGATTGCAACAGTTTTGTGTAGATGACCAGTAAAACTGCCTATTAGACTCATAAGGATGCATATGTACCTTTTTGTTCTTTATTGAAACATATGGGCAATTCTACGTTCCGCCAGCCTGTTTGTATGTATGTAACTTGGCTACCATAAAACTTTTTTTTCTGTGGATACAGATTTGATCCCCAAGACGTTTTTCCAGCAAATGAGTTTTCAAACCCTCATCCAATATGTTTTTAGGCGGTTCCAGACCAGAGGAGTGGGGTCCATCTATTTATATGATTATCCATAAATGGTAAAAATACTTTTTGCTGACGAAATAAAAAATATCTTTTATTCTCTTTTCTCAACTCTAAGCTCAGAGAAGGGAATGCATTCAAAAACTTCTTTTTAACATATCTCATATCACAATATTTATTGGTTTTACTTAGATACTCTGGATCATGGTGTTTTCATCAGTGCATATCTTGATGTAAAACGGTTAAGATTTTGATTGAGAGTTCAGTTGATCAATGACGAGAGAAAATTAATCCGTTGATAAAACATATTACAAAATGATTTTTACTATCACTATTTTCCACTTGTATCTATCAAAATCAAGAGGGTTTATTTTTTCCACTTTTATGTTTCAAAATTAAAAGGGAATTTATTCTTTTCATTTGTAGGGGTAAAAATGGAGGAGGAATTTCTTTTTTTCACCCACTCTCAGGGGTCCAAATTGAAAAGTATTTTTTCCACTTTCAGGGTCTAAATACATGGGATTCTTTTTCACTTTTAGAAGTCAAAATCGAGAGGCGAGATTTTTTCAGTTTATAGGCCGGATTAAGTGGTCCAAATTTCCATTTTTGAAATTCAAAATGGGGGTGGCAAATTTTTTTATTTCTTATCAGGGTCGAAATCCAAGGGAATTCTTTTCTTTTACTTCTAGGGGTCAAAATGGGTGGGGGAGAAGTCACTTTTAGGATCCAAAACTGAGGTGGAGTATTTTTTTTGATTTTCAGGAGTCAATCTTTTTTTACTTCTAGGGGTAAAAATTAGAAGGAAATAGAGAACGAGGGAAATCTTTCAGAAGTGAAAATGGGGGAGGAATTCCTTTTCCACCCAACTCGAAGTCCACTCTTGAGAATCAAAAGAGGGAGGGGGCTTTTATTCACTTTTACAAGGCAAAGTTGGGGAGGAGGGGATCCCCCTCTCCCTCCTGCTTATGAGGGTACAAATTGAAAATTAATTTTTTTTCACTTTGGAGGTCAAAATGGAGGGGGGATTTTTGCAATTTTAGGAAGCAAAATTGAGCAGAAATTTTCCTCCCAACTTTTAAGCGTCGAACTGTAAGGATTTATTTTTACTTTTTGGGGTCAAAGTTGTGAAGGAAATTTTTTATTTTACATTCAGGGGTCAAATGAGGAGAATTTCTCTTACTTTTATGATTCAAAATAGAGGGTCAAATTTTTTTCACTTTTAGAGTTCAAAATTGAGAGAAACGTTTTTCCCACATTCAAGGGTTGAAATCAAAGGATCTTTCTTCACATTTTGGAGTCAGAATCAATTGGAAGATTTTCCCCCATTTTTTGGGGTCAAAATTGTCGGTTGGATTTTATTTAACTATCTAAGAGCAAAAAATTTAAGGGAAACTTGAGAATTGAGGGGTAATTTTTTTAACTTTCAGTCAAAATCGAGGAGGGAACATGGCATACAGCATTTAGAGAATTGAAATTTACAAACCTTTCTAAAAGAATCCAGGAATTAACTCATGAGGAACTGCTTGCAAGCAGTTATCATTTTTTCTTGCTTCATAGCGGTAAGCTGAAAAGAGCTGAAAAGGGATTTCAAGAAAGTTCAGCTGGTGCACCTCCAAAGAAGGTAAATTGTCCACATGTGAATCTGGTAACAGTTGGTCCAGAAGATCAACAAAAATACAGTTCAAAACATATGTTTTTTGCGGTGAAGAGTTTGACATCAATTTGAAAATCCAAGTAAGGAAGGAAGATTGATCTTCAGAAGAGAGATGAATAATGCAGGGTTTATTTCAGCCAACATCAATGTGTCCCTTTGACTGTGCTGCATTTGATATTTCTAGCCATACAAATTATTTGAAAGAAAGAAAAAGTCAAAAAAATGAAATTGAGTAATTGAGTAATCAACCTCCCTGATAAAAGTTTTTATCTTTGATAAATTGATATTCTCATCTTGAAGCTATAAGTTTAACATATTCATTGCATCAAAAATAATAGCTAGATATGCCACATCTCAATGGTGATGAAGAATTTTCTGACATAATTCATCAGCAACAAAAACTCGATAACCAGAGGAAATGGATTAAAAAAGCACTTTAGACATGAAGAGGCAGAGTTCAGAAATAGACTATCATATTCCTCTTCATTAGGGTTAGTGTCATCTTAATAATGTCCAGTCAAGTATAAAAAATTTCCCGATTTATTTGACCAGGTAGAGTATTTCTTTTTCTTGATAAATGAACACATTTTGAATTCAAAAAGTGAAATAATTTTGAAATTGCCGCCTGCTTCTTTGACTTTGAATTAGTTATTAGCAGCTGGCCATTATGATATGGGAAAGGACAAACATTTTCCCCAAAATACAAAAATAAAAAATATATGTAATTCAATATTTGTAAATATCGTTCAAATGATTTCCCTGAACATTTTCACTTTAATCAATTACATACAGTTTGGTATTATTCTCTGATATTCAGATACCTTATAAGAATGTCAAGCTTCAAAACAGTATGAATATGGTCAGGTAAAAACAAAAAAAAGGAAAAAAAAAAAATGTTATAATTCTCTATTATTTGGATGCCTTAAAAAATGTTTAACAACAAAAAGTTGTGAATATAGAAAACGTTGAACAGTATAATTCTTTTTTTGTTAATTGCTGTGAAAAAAAATCAAGGATATATTTAATATAGAATATCAAATATATCCGTGATTTTTTTTCCCAGCAATTTTTTCTATTTTGCTGAAATCATTTCAGACCAATGCTTCAAATGATTGGAAGGAGATTTCTATCAGCAAAATTGAAAAGTTACTCACAGGAGTCACTTGTTATGGACAGAGATGATAAAATCACATTTGAATAGATTTTGAGATGCCTTGTAGGGTTGTTGCACATGAGTAATGCACAACAGCAAACAAATTTAAATTCAAGGCATGGTTAAATAAATCATGGGATAAAGGAATCAATATAAGTAATATATATTCTTCATTCAAAATAACAGCAAAAGATAGTTTGTCTTTCTGTATGGACTCTCAAATGATGTATTATATATGAAGTGCAGAAGTTGTTGACAATATTGAAAAAGAAAGCTTATGTACATGGTCAGTTTTGAAAGCAAAAGTTGATTTGTGAGAAATGGGGAAAATTACAGAAATTATGTATTTTTGAATTCAAGGGGAAGTTTTTGAAGAAAATTTCATAGGTTTTAGGTGGTAGAGTTTTTGCTCTTCCAAGTCAAAATTGAAAGGAAACTTTCTGCAATCTGAAGTGTCAAAAATGAAGGGAGACTTTTGTTCTCCCAAGTGGTCAAGAGAAAACTGAGAAAACTTTTCCCCCCTCTTCCTAGGGGTCAAATGTGAAAGGAATATCTTTTCATGGTTTGTGGGGTCGAAAGTGTATGGAAACTACCCTCTACTCCCATAGTGTCAAAATTGAAGGGAGACTTTTCCAAGTTTAAAAGGGAGGACTTCTCCCCTTAGGCCGCAAGTGGAGGTACAAGTTTTCTCTTCATTTCAGAGGTCAAAACTGAAAGTAAACGTTTTTGTTGCCTCTAACAGTTCAGACACTAGCACTATCAAGACAAGAGAGCTCCCACCTTTCGCCATCGTTTCTTCGACCTCTTCTCCTAACATTACTTCTCATGATCGATCGTATTAATGTTATCTTTACATGTACCTCATCTTCATTCTTATATTAAACGTACGTCTTTTCTCTGGCCATAATTCTTGTATGTGTTCATTCCTCTTTATTTCAATGTGCGTCCAACTTCATACTTGGCGTGCATTCCATTCTCTTCGTACAACTTCCTAACATCTCTTTTCTCACTCCAACACCCTGAAAGACGCCTTGCTAAACTAGCTTTATAGTTTATGAAAATGGCCTCATCGCATTCAATTGACAATGTTAATAGAACCTCACTCCCAACATTTCCAATGTGTGTATGCCAAATTCGTTTGGACAGCACCCATGTTTAAATGCTTTAACAGACAGACAGATAGTGTGAAAATTTTATTAATATATAAAGATAGTAGTATAAATCTTATGGTAGAGTGTGGTAGGGTTGTGGATCTCAAGTGTTGTGCGCTCCGTTGGAAAGTGGTCTAGCTCTTTGCATATTTCCTAATGCCAACTGGCAAATCTCAACGAGACCATAGGTTTTGCTTTTGAGGGAAGGTGTCCAACAGGCCTTAGATTAGGCATTTCAGGTTAGGTTTTAGGATCACTCAAGTACTTTATCTGGGTTGATCCTTGGATTAGCCTCTCCAGCCAAAGGCCACTTACTTTTACTTTTGCTACAATATATTTTGCTACCATCTTTTGATTTTTCTTGTTCAATCACCATCAAAAATCTTTTTTTCACATATGAAAATGGCCTCATCGCATTTCCAAATGTCTTTTTTCTTTTGTTCATTGTGACTTTACTAGTACCGTATGTAGGTCATAGTATTTACTTTCATGGAGAATTTCCTAAGGAAATGAATAATATAACTTGTGACCATTAGTGGCTGATTAAAATTCGATATTAGAATTTTACTGCATATTTGAGGCTGGGGTGAATGCATCATTGCATGATGGACGCCCATACTTAATTAATGTTATTGAAATTGCATAATTGTGTTTACAATGATATACTGGGAAACAAATCATATTCATCAATTTCAATTTTTACTCAGTGTAGATGCTAATATACCCATAGGGGCTGTGTGGCAAATTTTGGCAAAAGAATTGCTGTTTGAGTAATAAAAATACAGGTATAAGACTAGAATATGCTCTGAAAATAATGTTTCATTGAAAGATTGACTCTAAAAACTTGGGAAAATACACCATATATGTCAGATAGGTGTACATATACCCTCCAATATTAACATCATTACCCCGATTGATGTATTCTAAAACATTCAAATATTGAAGTTTTTGAACTTGAAAAAAATTATATTCCACATGAAGTATAAAATTTGCTATATGACGCAGTATAAAAACTGAATTATTTAATTTGCAATTTCTTCTGGGTTGAGTTATACTGACTGGACAGTAATAATATTACACAATATTCATAAAACTTACCAAAATATCAGATGTAGGACCAAGCATACAATTGATGGCAAATGGTACAAATTTTGTACAAACATACCACCCTGTTTCTGAGTGCTGCTTATCCAGTCGATCCTTCTCAAACATCTCACTCTTTCTTGGATCCCTATCTCTCTGTTTAAATACAAAACAGTTGTTACAGCATATTGAGCAAAAACAAGACCCTAAATCTAACTGCATATGCAATATGTCACTTTCTCTAGTTTCGATCTATAGAATCCCTAAACTTCCGTTTATCTTGACTTTTTGCACTGATAATTACCTTTCCAATCTCTCTTTCTATGTTTTAATTCTGTTTACTCCTGGGAGCACACATTGATTAAGCCTCCATGTATTTTCTCTAACTTCTGTTTTGTGTTTTCTGTATTTAAAATGGCCCTTAGGCTTGCTTTCAAAGATCATAATTTCGAGTGCATCACACTAGCTTGGTTGTCAGTGTAACACTGAATATCCTGTCTCTAATAATTATTCAGGTCTTCGAAGCAACCAGCACTTATGGAGATGAGTCCTTTCAGTGTCTCCACATATAGTAGCCACAACAATGAGTAGATTAGTACAGTTTTTTTTTGATTTGCTTGAGCACCTATCTTTGCATCTCCTATACCATTCCTGCTTATAACAAATTCTATCTTGTGCATTAGAGAAATAACTATTAACTATTGTAGCTATGTAGTTATTCATTCTAAACAGGCCTGGTCTATCATGATTGATCTTTCTTGATATTTATTTTTCCTTTTCAATATTGCATGTAATACCTGTCTTATTTTTTGTCGACTCATTAAATGTACTTCTTTATTTGCTCGTCTAAACATCTGCATTTGTCATCATTTCAATTATAATCTGTATCCATATTCAACATGGCGTGTAGAACTGCTTCTCATTACAACATCTTTCTACTACTCCCCTACAATATAGGACTCCAATATCTAATAATCCTATTTTTAACACAATCTAATTTACAAAAAAATATATGTAGTTTAAATATTATCAGAGACATATTTATTTTATGTTTATTTGATTTTAAAAAAGGATATTGTTAGGCAATAGTCTCACAAAATATGAAAATATGAAAAGTGTATGCGTGTATTTTTTGCTACATTTCAAGAATTTTTAGAATTTTTCCTCCACAATATCCTTTTGATTAAATGAACATATCTGCATTTTTCTTCATTGCAATCTTCATAAATAACTTATGATCCAATTAAAACAATGTATTTATTTCACTAGATTTTGGAAAAAATGTTTTCATATCATTATCCGCCGTGTTTATATTAAATAAATTTTTGATCAAATTGAAACTACACATTCTTTTGTAAAAAAAAGTTTAATCAGATGATAACTACCTTTTTATTTATTTAAGAAAAAATGATTGTTCAAAAGAAGTTGCATTGAGAAATAACATTATGAATATTATATCCTCCTAACATTCTTTTTTTTTTTTCGATTAGATAAACATATAATACATATACTTCTGATCAAATTAAAACAATGTATGTTTTTTATTCCTTTTTATGTTTACAGGAATGTTGCTGTTTACTTCATAAAATATAAGAAAATATGCAGAAACAATGATGATGAAGAAATTCGAATGGAATTTTCCATTTTTTTTATTCAATGTAAAAACGTATAGGTGAAAAAGTAGTCTCATAAACATACTATATCTGTGATGTATGAATAACCTACCCTTATTTATCTCCCTTGGATTTTTCAATCTTATGATATCAAGTACCTTTCTTAACAATGATCTAATGCTGACGAAGGACAACTGGATTTGTCCTTTGACAAGTATTTCATAATGTAGCAAAAAACTTGCTCGTATCTAAACTTAATCATACTTGGAACTACAACTTGAATAGTATTGTTTCATCCTAATCAGAAACTGTCAAGCAAAACTGTCAACATGGGTTTCTTCAGTTTTAGATAGGTCTGGGTGGCTATTTATTTATCACACATACAGACCACACTACTTGAGCTAGAGGATTTGAAATATCAACATTTACTACTGATTGTGTCTAGAAAGGAGGTTTTATGTTGGTTTTTTGTCCTTCCACAAAGTAATTTTCTGATCAAATTAAAACTACGAATTAACAATGTAAGTTTTAATGCTAAATTGATCCCATAGTTTTGAATAAATAAATACCAAAATTTGTGAATCATTTTTGCTGACCAACCCAATCCTTTCAGTTTCCATAGCCCATAAATTTTGTACCATGAAGAACAAACATTTTACCATTCCAAATTGTAAATGTACAAATGAATAAATACAGTGAAAAATTCAAATTTCAAAACTTGACTTCATTTTTTCTGGTGACTGATCCGTCAATTTAGTAAAAAACACAGAAGCAGCCCAACTCTACTCAGTAAGGTTGCAGTAGAATTTTTTCCTTTTTCCTAAAACTAATTTTATGCTATTTTCTAGCAGTTATGTCCAAAATTTAACTTTCAAAGAAGCTATAAAATTATTGCAATACGTTTTAAAAGATTCTTAAAAAGTGTGTTGTAGATACTAGTAAAAAAATATCCAGTTAATTAACAAAACCATAAATTCAATAAAACTATAGAGCAGTGATTATTAACATTTTTTCCCTTTCTATGCCATAACTTCCATTCATCAAAATATTTTTATTGCTTCTTTAAGATTTTAAACTGATCAGAGTAAGGTTTTGATAAAAAGCAACAAAAATATGAAATATGAAAGGGAATAGTAGCATAAGAATTAAAAATTTGTTGATAATGATTTATGATACTTCATCAAGTAAAAAACAAATAAAGAAATTTGTTTCCAGTACAGTAAATTGAAACGGCATTATAGACATCAAATTTTTTTTCCCATTCACCTAACTGTAAACAAATTTATTTAATTTAGAACAAGAGAAAGTAGACCACTACATCTAACTAGGCCAACGAATCTCCATGAAATCCTAAAAAGAAGAAGAAATTAAGCAAAGAATAACTCTAGGACAGCATAGCAAAAAAAAGAAGATCCTATTAGTACTCTACAACCAAGGCATCCTCCTGATAGTCATCTATGGAGCTGAAACATGAAATCTAACCAAGAGATTGACCCACAGACTGAAAACCATGTAACGTATACATGGAAGATCACAAAACAGCATAGTATATCAGGGAGAAAACAGTAAAGTAGAATCCATTAGGAAACTCAAATGGCAAGAATCATGATTCACAACATGGATCATCAGAGATGCTCTGCGCAACTAAGGCTGGCAGAATACAAGATGGAGAGATGAACTAGACAAATTCAGAAAGTATTGGCCCTGTGACACCTACAATAGAGTGTTGTTGCGAATTCTGGGGAAGGTCTCTGTCCAACAACGGACATTAAAAGACTGATAAGGACTAACGGGTTCATGAGAGTAAATATTGAACAAGTTCAAGTTTTCAATCAAGTTTTTTATTTACATAAATAAACTAATAACAATGAATTTATGATTTCCTCAACTTTTTACGTTCTATAGCACAGCATATTTAAATGTTAAGGTTTTTTGTGGAATGCTGCAAAACTCCCCCTCCCAATTGCACAAAATAATTCAAGACTGAACTGCAGATTATTGAAACAGCAGATGGAAAACTCATAAATAGTAAGGGATTGCATTATTCTCTCTGATATGCTGTCAAAAGATATTTTCAGTTGGTTTAGTCAGTGGTCCTCAGCTATGCCTTGAACATTATAGATGTAGACCGTCATTGTTTCACTTGTTTAATATCCAAGATGTTGTCTCGCTTGGACAGTGTCTGCTTGCCCTCGGTGGCACATTGCCCACCAGACACATGAAGTAATGCAGTTAGACCTTTAATAGACAATGATCCAACAGGAATATTACAATATTTATAAGGTTTAGCTGTCAGATGGGATTTGGGAAAGTAGTCGCAAATTATTCTACATACATAAGACACATATCTATGCATTCACATGAGTATACTTTCACACACATCTTTTTCTCTGTTTTTCTCTCTACTTTTATATGAAAACATCTGTTGATCACAATTGCTGCATGAAGATGAACAGCAATGACAATATAGTAAAAATCTCTCAATCTATTTAGGCTCTATTTTGAAACATTGAGCATTATCACCATTGCTAAGTCAACCCCTAAGATATATTGCTCCTGGATAATCTCTCACTATATTTATACCAATATCCACACTATATCTCTTGCTATATCTATATTCACACCAAAGCACAAACATGGAAATGATCAGATTCAGCTATTTTCTGAAAAACATCCCCATACCACCAATAACATCTTACAAGTTAAAAATTATAGAAAAAATAGAAAGTATCCTAAAGAGAATGAGATGGAAAGCCGAGAATGAAAACACAAAAGAAAAAATACATTATGGATTTAAAACAAGAAAATGCCCATCACAACAGGATGAACTATACAGCCCTAAAAAAGACCAAACTTACATAATCATTTCAAAATAATATTAGAAAAAGATTCACTCATCGTTATCATACCTAAACAAAGATGTATATAAATTTACCTAAAAGCAAAAGAAAGAGCTAAAAAAATCCACCTGAATGGACAAAATCACAAACCTTCATAAAGGGCCACAAAGATAGCTTCAAAACAAACCCAACATGCGAATTAATTAACCCCATGAAAACAAAATCAGAAAATTCTGCAAAACAATAATCAAAGAAATAATCTCCAAACTAAGAACAAACTTGAAACTTAACCAGTGGGAAAACACAAAATTAGCAATAGGCTGGTTCCACAACATCAAAGATAAAAAAAACCCAACTAATTCATTAAACTAGACATGAAGGACTTCTATCCATTGATAACAAAAGCTATACTAGACAATGCCATCTCTCCAGACAAGGAACGCATCCAAATCATCAATTATCACCAAAGAATAATTAAACATTACCAAAAATCCATTTTATTTGACAAAAACTTACTATGGGTGAAAAAAGACTCCAGAAAAAATTTGATATAACATTTGGAAGCTTCAACAGAGCAGAAGTATTCAAGCTAGAAGAAAAAGCAAAAAAGATACAAACCTAAAGAAACTGTAATGGACCAGAAGCTGATAGAATAAGAAAGGACATCATAAAACCTTCAAACAAATAGGATCTTAAATCACCATTTAAACCCCACTAAAACAAGATTTTCTGGGTGTAACTTTCAGCCTCCAAAAAAGAACATACCAACCACTTAAAAAAGAGAACAATAAACCAACTTACATAAACACTTTTCCCAATCACTCATCCCCAATCAGCAAATAAATTCCCCAGATGATCTGTCTAAAAATTGTAAATTTTTCACAACATTAACATTCAACCCATGCAGAAAAGAGGGAAACAATGGAAAAAAAACATCATATGGTTCAATTCTCCATACAGCAAAACTGTCAAAATAAATACAGGCAGGATAGTCTGATTGACTAATAATTTCCACAATCAAAGAAACTACACAAATATCTAACAGGAATACATTAAAAGTTAGCTATGATTGCATAGAGAATACCTCACAAAAACAACAAAAAAATCAGATACCAACTACCATATGTAACTGCAGAAAAAATCCACTTGACAATTCAAAGGAAATTACCTCCAATCCAGTACCATATGCCAAGTCACTACCAAATCTAAAGGAAATGCAGAAAATCATTCATAGGAATAACAGAAGAAATATTTAAACAAAAGAGTTACGAACATAAACTGTCATGGAAATAAATTATGAACACAATACTATCAAAATACATATGGAAACTTGAGAGCAAAAAAACAGGAATAACATGGAAAGTAAAAAGAAATCTGCACAAGCTTATGATAACATTTCAAAATGATGTATTCTTTGTTTAGAAAAAAAATTAGCAATCATTACTTTCCCTGACTTCCGAACACTCCTAAATCAGAACTAATATCAAAATATCAACATGAAAATAAATTCCTATTTTGTTATGTACTACAAGACTAATGACTAGAAGTGAACTAGTAATGAAAAAACCAAATACACAAAAAATATTGTGCAAACAAATCTAACAACAAAAACGGTTTAATTACCAAATAATTAGAAAATCAAAACACTAAGATTCTTCCAAAAAATCTAAACACAACTTCAAAAATGAAGAAAGTAAAAAACTCAATAATATCCTACCAACATGGTCGCATACAAACTAACTGCCCAACCCTATCAGCCACAAATTTACATTTCAGTAATATTTTGACTCAGGTTATCCCCATCTCGAATCTATGTCCACATAATTCAATTCCATTTACTTATTCATTTATTCACTTATATAACAATTTCCCCCAAGTTTTCTTAGTTACATTCACACTTCCTATCAATATTGGTATTGCAGATTTATTTATACCATTTAATTTCATTTTTTTTATTCACTTATGTAAAAGTTTTATTTACTAATTTTACTAATTTTGAATCAAATATTTTTATCTATGATTTAATTTCCACCCCTATCCTCCATATAAACCATCCAAAACCATACTACTTCATTGCTACCTCAAATTCATTTCATCCCATTCAATTTTATGTAGAAAAGACGAGAGCTAGCTAGATCCATTGCAAAAACAAAGTTGCAAAAACAAACGGATTTTTCTCTCAAAGAATATTGAAATAATTTGTGTAATAGATAGTATGAGAGTAAATAATTTTCAGAATAGACAAATTTAGATGATCTGGGATAGAAAATGAATTATAAAGTCAACTCTGGGAGTTATCTGCAGAAATATATAGAAGAATTTTGGAAGGCATTAAAATAAAATTTACCTGGTAAATGTTTCTCTGTACTGATGAGCTTGTGATTTTTTATCAAGTTCACACACATTTTTATCACTTGAATCAATATATATTCAATATTGAATAAGTATGTTAATGTAAATTGTATAGGGAGATGCCCATGAAGACATTTTTTAATCATCATAATGATAATAATTTCATTTAATGTTATTAATGTTAACAAATTTCTAATTTAATCTAATTTACAATCTTACTTATATTCCAACTTAAACTCATATAAACTATATAAAGCCATCCACTAAATCATAAACTCATACAAAAATTCTACAATAAAAATACCCCCCAAACCAACATCACCCATCTTGCCCCTAAGATAATACAACCACAGAAACAACTATCCCTCCCACTGATACCCAGCACCAACATCACACGCAACAAAAATCCACTTCCATTATATGCCCTACTCCGAAACCCATTTAACACTGGCTATACAAAGATTACACTATAAAAGCAATACTCAAGTTGAACATGAAGGCAGGATGAAAACAGAAAAAACAGTTGTTTTTGAGTTGCTGAGTGAAACTGATCAGTAACAACAAAATTGTTAATATCTGTCTATTTAAGCTTTATTTCAAAATATTCAGCAATATCGCCATAAGTAAAGCAACATCTCAAAACAGTAAAGAAATGTATTTACATACAAATGTATATTTGATATTCACATGGGTGAACACTCAATAGAAGAACACTCAATAGAAGTCACACCTGGTGCCATACTTACTGATCCCTCGCCGTTAAATGTGTTTTTCAGGTAACCTATGTAAGTAAGCCCTGTTTCAATGAGAAATTAAATGATGTTTAGTATAAAACAACATTCATACGCAATACATTATGATAATGCCCTATGTAAAATAACAAACTATTACATAAGCAATATATTGAAATCATAACTGAGAGGAGGGTGGATAAAGATGTCATTTGGGCCCTTGCTCTCCTACTGGGCTGTCCAACTCAATGGTAAGAGCAGCATAACATTAAGTCAAAATTAAAATGAAATAAAATGTTAGAGATGAGAACAACATTGGATGTATTTTTCAATACATATTTATTAATAATTAAATGGATGAATTGAAATGAAAATCATTCTCACTTTCCTTTTTTTTCTTTTTTCCCTTTCAAGATGAAGGAGAAATCCTCCAATTCATTTCTTTTGGTACCAGGCCAAGTAAGACAGTAATTCGATATTATCCTCCAGGCCAAAAGGCATCAATATAAAAAGCATCAGTCTAAGGGACAATTGTAGTCACAGACTACTACAAATTAGAATCGCATCCGGTTAAAAGGTATCAGTCCAGAAAGTCAACACTGGAGTATGAATATTTCAACTGAATTTGTTCAAATACTTAATTCAAGTAATGAAATAAGTAGTACTTTCATAAGGGTTATTGTTCTTATATTGTGTGGGAGAGAGTAGTTGCAGACAAGGGATTTTGCTTCCATGCGGTGTGGTGGCCGGCACCATACACCAACAAGTCGATGAAGGAAGGAAGATATATAGAGAGCATGTTCACCAAGTACAAATGTGGATGCAGGTAACAAGAAGACACATACAAATAATGAGATGTGAAAAATGTGAGATACATTGAAAGCACAAATGTAGAATGTCAATGAAATACATGGAATGGAAATATTGATATATTTCATTGTGTTGAGAAGAGAAGATTAGAGGCCCATTAGGTTTAGGTTATTCCTAGGCGTAAAAACACAATATAGGAAAGAATAAGAATTGAAGGGACATGTGGCATGAAAGATCTTATGTCATTTTGTTCATCTATCAAGTGGAGCCTGGTGAGTTGCACCTGTTATAGTGGTATAGTTGACCAAGCTAGATTATAAAAAGGCAGTTGGTCAGGATAGGTAACCAGCTTGAGATGCTGGGGCCAAAAAGGTAGAAGTTAACTGGTTCAAAGACCCGGGTAAAGAGGCATTCAGGGTTTTTATAGAAAGTCATTGAAAGAAGTGACAGTTTAGATGCCTAGCTAAAGGAAGGGTTTGTATCTAATTCTTGACTAAAAATGTAGGTGTCGCCATACTTTTAAATGAAATTAGTAATATTTTAAGACAATTTTTCGCAACTAAAATATGTAATATCTGTTAATCTTTGCTTGATGTGGCCCCAAAAGTCATACAAAATCTCTAAAAAGTATAATTTTTGATTGAAGGCATAAAAATGTCTATATCAGATTTCACCATATGAAATCATAGAATATTTGTGGAAATGTTTTCAAAGGTTTTAGTTTCATTTTTGCATTAGTATCGTATGGATATGTTGTTTGATAATATTTTAATCGAAAATCATACTGACTTAAACAAAATGAGCTGTTTACGATCAACTTTTAAACGTTCAATAAGTTGATTCATTCTCTACTAAAAACCTGGTTGACATCAGTTCTATTAATTTTTCCTTTTTTTAAGCTTTCAGTAATTCATCCTTTTTTTTAATTTATTGATTTAATCGACACTTTTCGTTCCTAAAAAAGGTTTTCTTCATTTTAAGATATCATTGCCTTCTAAAGAAAATAAAAATAGCAGTGGACAATAATCGATTTCAACAATTTTTTGTTTAAATTGCTAAAAATCTCGAAAATATTTTGAAAAAAGTTACAATAAAACAACCTCCCTTCTTCCACGAATTTAATCCGCATAAAAGTTATAATGAAACAACTTTGTTACAACTCCTTTCCAGAACTCCCTTTTTACGGATTTAATCTGAATAAAAGTCACAATAAATCTTCCCCAATTTGAAGGGAAATTTCAGAAGGGAAAACAAGCTCCAACTTCCACTTCTTATGTTCCCTTTCAGTATTCCCTTCTGTCTTGACCAAGGGAGAAAACTATGTTTGTCAAATGAAGATATTGAATGGAGAGGAAATCGTAAAAGCAGCTCCATCGTAACTTTTACTTAATTCGATTAATTTTTTCCCCATGGTCCATTTAGAAGCATCAAAATCTACTTAAGGTAACAGCGTTTTTTTCATGCACAGAAGACGTGAACAGAAATTTGAAAAAGTAAATAAATGATTTATTTACCCTTTCAAAACTTCATGTAGGATACACCGAATAAAATTGAATTAAAATATCTTCATTTGACCAATCAAGAAGGGAAGTCTCGAAGGGTAGAAGGGAATAAGAAGTATGACCCCCACTCTTTGGAGAAGATTTTTGGCAAAGTTCTGCCCCTGATATCTAGATATTCTAAGTTACTATATAGCTGAATTTAGGACAATTCTTTAAATAATTTTTGTGGAACAGCTACATGTTTTGAGATCTTTTGTCTCAATTTTGGATATAAAAACCTCAAAAGAATTATAGCCAACTCATATGATTGCATTTATTTAGAGAAAATATAAAAGCAGACAACACCGGCTATTGCTGTTAGAATTTTTTAATTTTCAAATTTTGGAAGACCCTTGGCTCTACATCCGCCTCTGGGGCATATGAAAATATGAAGTATTGATGCAGGTATAGGTTTTAGATTTACGTTTATATAGTTCCCAGTTCATCAGTTATCGGTCGTATTCGGATGGCCAATGTGATTGTGGGCCTGCTCGTGGACGTCAGTGGAAATGTTGAAAGAAGAATGGACATGTATGGTTACCATGACAACATGGAGAGTATGCGCGCCATGTATGATTGTGGACGCAGAGATTGAACAGAATAAAGGAAATACGTACAAGTATTCAGACCAACAAATGAAACGTACACTTGATACATAAACATTTATGACAATACAAGACTGAAAAAGGAATACATATGAGAAAACATTGATACAATCGTGTTGAGAGAAGAGGAGAGAAGATGGTTAAGAGCCTCTAAGCGAGAAATGGGAGTTTTGTGTCGAGTGATACTAGAAGTCACGTGTTGGAGCGGAGGTGACTGACCAGCTATGAATCCATAAGGCTTGAAGTGTATGGAGACTAATTATCTGTGCGTATGTCCAACTGCCAAATTGTGGGCAATGTATTTGAGATCGCGTGTGAGTAACTTGGGGGCCATTCTCAGACGCTGGTAAACACACGCAGACAGACTACTTAAATCTCAGAAAACAAATGAAGTTTAACCCACGTGCACTTCCTGAAGTAAGGAGAATTAGAAGACAGATCATCGCGACTATTGTTTGATAAAAGTGTTACCATTTCATTCAGGAGAGACGGAGATGTATATGAGTTTTGAGCAAGTGATGAGAGCACGATGGAGTAGCTGTTTCTATTAGAGATGCATCGACATCGATCAACTAAAATGGGCGACGTTTAATACAGATTGGTTAAAAAAAAAGATTGGTCGAAAAAGTTCGGATCTACCGGGAGACTGGCGAAATGATACCGATCCTAGACAGAGAGAGAGAGAGAGAGAGAAAGTAACTGGCTCGACGCACCTGGGCAATTGAGCAATTGAACACGTGTGTTCAGGTTTTTATTGCGTTGTTGGAAGTGACGTTTTACATATCTAGCTGAAAGAACAGTTCCGTATTAAAGTCTTAACTAAAAGCATAGGTGCACCACATAGGCATATTACCAGCACGATACAGAGCTCCACAGAAAGAACTTCGTAGACCTCTTGACAAGGAGATCCATACTTAAAACATGGAAAATCTGTGGATGTGTGTTTCAAGAAAATTAAACTAAGGACAGTTTGGCACATCAGATGAAATGTTTCCATCCTATTTGGATGAATTCGTGGTTGGTTCGGAATTTAGTTTTCATTGATTTCTTCAGGAAGCGCAGATGGTTTAAACACGATGTGTTTTCTGTGGTTTAAGTACTCGTTCCGTCGTATGTTTTTCCTGAGAATGGTCTCCAAGTTAGCAAGTTGGGGACCATTCTCAGGCGTGGAGAAACACACTTAATCACAATTTCATCGCCCACAACTTAGCATTTTGGCATACCACTGATACCTGGTGTCCATAAGCATTCCTTGGTCTTCCAAAATGCCAAGCCCTAGTGGATTCAGAGCATCTCAGTTAACCCCGCTTCGTTAAGGCATAGCTACTACGACTACTTAGCGCTGAGCCCCTACCATCCGCGTAGACGTTATTCTCAATCTTACTCTTCTACCAAGCTATAAGTTTACACTACATACCCTTATATGACGGATCCACCCCACTTCCTTGATAATTATGCAGCCAACTCTTCCCTTCACAATAAAGATGCTACTTAATAATTCAATCTAAACAGGCCTCTAAACGATCGACCATATCAATGTTTCTTGGCATGTTTCTTTTCAGCCTAGTATTGTTAAAAATATATCTGCGTTAAATGTGCGTCGTACGTATTCGTCTCGACATTTGTAAGTGTCTTCATTCCAATAACGAACTTTGTTCAATTTCTGCACCCACACTCATACTTAGCACGCATATTCTCCCTTCTGTCGCGGCAATTTTCGACTACCTTCCTTCATCATTTATGGTGCTGTTAGCACGCAGCGGTAAAAACAAAACATGTGGAGGCAAAGTCCTTCACCCTCAATAACTACACCATCACGTCGCTACATAGTACCAACTACCATCACTACTCTCCCTCACACAATATAGGAACCATGTTCGAATCGCCCGAGAGACCGGCGAAATATCTGAAGATTTTAGCATTCTGTGTTTTCGAGCGTATTTAACATTTTTAGCATAAAAATTTGCAGAAAGTGAGTGGTGATGAAAATTGGAAAATTCTAGCCATTTTTAGCTCCCAAGGGACGCAAAGGGAGCCTACTTTGGTGGACATGGCCATAATATTTGTATGTGCAAAAATTATTGGCTTAGCTTAGTGATATTTCCTGGAACAGATTTTGTGTTGAATCCTCTCCTCCAGACTCCAATGATCATTTTAGATTTTCACTTGATTTGCAAATGTTATTAGTGGAATTGTAGTTGTATAGGTAGTCTTATTTTTTTTAAATAAATGAAAAAAAAGTAGTTATAATTTAATCAAAATTTCATTTAGTTAACCTTTTTACAAAAAAAAAAAAAAAAAAGAAGATAAATACGAAATTTTGATTAGATCATAAGTTTTCAAAAGTACGGAAGATAATCACATCAGAACATTTTAAAAAAAACTTCCACAAAAGAAAATAAATGCATTGTTTTGTTTTGATCAGAAGATTATTCAACACTGTTTTAATTTGATCTAGTTTCAATTTTATGTAAATTTATCTCATCAAAGGACGAATAAGTTTATCAAAACTATTTTCCCTCACAAAAAAGTTTATTTAATCAAAACATGGCGGTGAGTAACTACATAAAAACTATTTTTACAAAATTTACAAAAAAATGTGCATAGTTTTGATTTAGTCAGAAGTATAATGTTTATTTAATAAAAGGAAGATACTGTGAGGAAATAGTATCACGAAATTTGAAATGTGTATCGCAACTATTTCCTCCACAAAAGTAGATACTACGTTTTCAAGATATGTGGCACTTTTTCTTCTTCCTTTTGATTAAATTAACATATCAACATTTTTCTTCGTCGCGATCAAAATGGAACAACGTATTTGTTTTTCGGCGAAAATATTTTGCAAAAAATGTTTTAATGTGATCATCCACCGTGTTTATACTAAGTGAACTTTTAGTAAAATCAAAAGTACATATTTCTTTTTTTTAAGATTCAATTAAATCATAACTATCTTTTTTAAGAATAAAGATTGAGTTTTTTTTAAAAGTTGTTTTGGGATTAAATAGGAATAGAATATTTTTCTCACTATATTCTTTATTTTAACTAAATAGACATATAAAAGATACACTTCTGATCAAATTAAAACGGTGTATATTTTTTATGCTCACAGAAACGTTGCAGTATGATTCATAAAATATCAAGAAGCGTAGGTAAAAAGTAGAAACGACCCTCTCATAAACATACGATATATTATCGATGGATATATTTACGGGGACGGGGGAAACTGCCGGTTGGGATATTAGGTCTATTGACCTACAACATCTTCATCTTCGTAATTAAGGACTCGTCAGGAAGATCAATCAGTTCAGTCAATTTGGACGATCATCTCACAAGAACTCGAAAGTAAGACTAAGCCCCATGACAAGACAATAGTGTCGAAGACTCATAGGAATCTTTTCAGATATATCCCAGTTCAACAAGTAAAGATTACAATATTAAAACAAATTAGGTCAGATTATGATTAATATTTAAATAATAAAATAAGTATTGTTTATTCATTCGAAATTTTTGAAGAACTTGATTATTTATCAAATTTACAACTGAAATAACAAAAGTAAAGACATCATAAATTAGAGCGGCAATTCACTGATCCAGGTTGACATTGTTTTCACTTAATTTGTATCACGTGATTTGCAGAAGTTTCCTGTTATACGAACACACGAATTTTGCTGTCATGGTTTTTGAGAAAAGGGAAAGGCAATATTTTCATCCTTTATTAACAGCACAATTTTTTTTTATATTTCAAAATGAATAGTTTCCATTAGGCCCAACAGGTTTCTATCGTGATGTGAACATCAGTGAGAGCAAACCGATTTAACGTCTTCTCAGATCAGATAATTCGCAACAAAATTTCTCAGAACTTTCTGCAGGCTTTTCAAGACATGAATGACATCACATGTCATTTGTTTTCACTTGTAATCATTGTAATAAAAAACTGCTGCATCCCAAAATCCATCTTGTTTACCAAAATTAATCATCAACTCTGATGTCACGTAAAAATAACCTACCCTGATTTATCTCCCTTAGATTTTTCAACCATGTAGCGTATTAGACTATGATCTAGTACCGACCGAAAAATCCTGTACGAAATCACACCGGTGCCATAGGCAAAAGTATCCGTATCAAGAAGAACTCCGTCATATTCATTGCCGTAGTTGATTGATTCATGATCTTTCAGAACTTAGGGCGGAATTTTAAAAAGCCTTAAAAACTGTAAATTTAACGTTATTGGTAGAATAGTTTGTGCTTTAAATAAAGCACAATTAATTAAAAAAAATCCAACGCAAATAATAACTTATCTAAAGCAAAACAGTTTAATAATCAACAATACTTTCAAACAAAATTTAATAATAAATTTCATTTTCATTGAAACAAAATTCATATAGATATTCATATCTAATGAAACGAAGTGCCGTCAGTTTCCTTTTTATTTTTTCAAATCTAT
This sequence comes from Thysanoteuthis rhombus, assembly GCA_963457665.1. Lineage (NCBI taxonomy): Eukaryota > Metazoa > Mollusca > Cephalopoda > Oegopsida > Thysanoteuthidae > Thysanoteuthis > Thysanoteuthis major. Next base: position 11,177,422 of record OY735232.1, on the reverse strand, counting down.
CGCATTTTTCATTGAAATTAAGAAAGTTGTCGAAAAATTTTTCATTCAAGTTTTTATAATTTTTAAACATTGATGTCACGTGATTCATTAAGAAAACTTATTGAAATCCATTTGGAAAAAAATCTAACTACTTACGGCGATTAACATTTTAGATCAAATTTGGAAAAGAGCTTAAGCTCTTTTCCAAATTTGATCTAAAATTTTCTTAATCATCATAAAAATAAATGAAAACTCTTCATTGACAGTAAATATCTGCTCTATTACTTTCTGATCAGTAGAATTGGAATTGATAATTTTCAAAGTTAATTTTAGACAAATTAAAACTTAAAAACTAGAAAAACATATCAGTCGGAATTAAAATGAACAATCAATTGTACATCTTCAAATAAATCGAATTTTTAACTGATTATATTTCATTCTCTATTAATAGTACAAAATATTTTTATATTGTAATCCACCAAATGTCTATCTGTCTGTGCGTCCGTAAAAACTACTCGACATAAACCTATAAAATGTTTAGTGGGTACTCCAGTGACTAGTCTTGCAAGTTAGATTTCAAAAATTACCCCCGAAATGTTTACATGGCGAGTGATCAATTCACAACAGAAAATTTATATAGGAACAGAAAAACAGCCAAATCCCACTGACTGGTGGCCTTTTCAGCCAAAGAACATTATATTTTACAAAGAGTGAGAGAGTAAGAGGGAGAACATAAGTTGGTTCAGGAAGATTTTCTCTTTCCTCCAAACCTTAAAATGTAGCCAGCCTAGAAATTTTCCTTACTGTCACCATTCTAAGAATTTGGGCCCTTACTTTCCCTCTGTCTATGAAGTACAAGAGCTGTGTTGTTTTTTTTTCTATTGCTCTCAAACGAATTGACAGCGATTTCTGTTTTAGATGAAACTTTGTTCTTTGAGAAGAGAGGAATTTACTTCGGAAGCATACAAAATATTAAAAACAAGGACAGTTGGGATTTTTTATTATTCGCAATTAGGGGCGTCTTGACTCAAACGGGGTAAAAGAACAGACAACCCAAAAAACTTTTAAAATTCCAAAATAATAAAAGAGAAAAAAATGAAAGAAATAAGGGAGAAAATATTGTTATTTGCGGTAGTCCGTATCTAGTTGAAGCGGAATTCTGAGTTGCTTGAAGTGAGGTATTTTTAGTTTATAATGGTCATTAATTTTTAAATCGAAACTGGTACTAATGTTTGAAGGTCTTGTTGAGATGAATTCGTTGGTAATCTTCGGAAGATCTTGAAAAGGTTGTTCCCACAGGAGAGGCTCGCTATGAATTGCATCAAACCAGGAGTGGTGTCAACATTTGTCTGACAAGAGAAATACTGTAGTTTGCGAAATGTAGTCCATAACTTATCTGGTTATCTGAAATTATGACTTGTGGTAGTAGTTAGTGTCATACCTATGTGTTTCGTATAAGAAAAACTGGTTTTGTAATCGAATTTAACCTGTTTATATAACACGGGAGAGACTCGTTTAATATGGTGTCCAATCAGGGGTGGTGCCATGATTTGACCAACGAGGGGGCTAGCTTCCCCGACAGCAGGGTTAGATCATCTAGCTGGGGAGTCTGCAGGCATCCCCCCCCCAGATTATTTTGAATTTCACCGGCGCTAAAATTGCTACCGCGAACTCTTTCTTATGACAATGTTGATTTTGTAAACATGACCGTGGCTCAAGATGAAGAGAATTATGTGTAAAAACGCTGCTGGTACTTCAGTCACCCCGAAATCTCTGGTGAAAAATGACTGGCAACACTATCTCTGCACTGTTTTCTGTATCGTTTAATCTCCATGTCGTTGATTAATACAAGAATGTTATGCATTCCATAAAAAGCATAACAGATTCTGAATCTATTGGTATCTTATTTTCAGGGCCAAGTAGAGTGTGGGGCGGGACCACTCCAGACGACTTGTTTTTATTTTTTAAATGGTTGACTTAAGGGGACGAGGGAGTGGTAGATATATTCATGAAATCTAAATTATAACACGATACTATAAATGAATCATCGTTATTGTTATTCCAATTCTGTTATAATAAATACTCCCACAGTGTATATTATACTTCTGTGATCCATCTACCCAGCCCTACCCAACTCTCTGGACGGTGACCAAAGAGGTCGACATGTGGCTGATTTGAGTCATGATTCCAAACAAGGATAGATGCTGAAAAATATGTATTTAAAAAGAATAAAAATGAAATGATACACTCACTCACATTCACTCTCTCTTTCTCTCTCCCGTCTCTCTTTCACCTTTTCTCACTCTCTATATCTCATTCCCAAAAAGCTTGTCATCCTCCTCCTCCTCCAAATTAACCACCCCAAGCGAGAAAGCTGGTTCTAGTAATCGTGGACAAGAAGAGGAGAACCTACCAAATAATAGACGTAACTGTGCCTGCAGACCACAGGGTAAATAGAAAAGGGGAGCTGAAGTAAGTATGGAACATGAAAGTCAGACTAGTACCAGTAATAATGGGTGCACTCAGAACCGTACCAAAGATACTGAAAGCGAAATTGAAAGAACTAGGGATAAAAGGAAGGATCGAGACTATACAGACCACAGCACTACTGGGGACTGCACGAATATTGAGGAGAGTGCCAGAAATATGAGCTCTACAGACCCCAGCTGTAAGCAGTAGCTCAAGAGAGAGAAGAGGAGAGAAGGGAGAAAAAGCAAAAAACAAACAAAAAAGAAAACACTACACACTACAAATGGCGTTGGGGTACGAACCACAGCTCCTCTTGCATTACCTGCTTTTTATATATTTTTTATTTTCATTGTTTATAAACTTTTATGTATATGCCCGACGAAACGGTTGTCAGTGAAATACTGGCACAAGTTTCAAATATATATCCTCCTATACAAGTCATTTGAGTAAACAATATAAAACCCATCTCAATACCGTGAGATTTTAATTAGAAAATTCCAGTCCATAATACACAGATTTGAGAATTTTACCCCTGAAGACGCTCAATGTTTTCATCACGGATCGCAGTCAGTAATTCAATTTTTAAAAAATCGCTCTGGCAATTCGTTCGTAAGTCAGACGTTCGTAACTCGGGGACTCATGTGTGGGTGTGCTTGCGTGTGGGTATGCACCAAGATAACTTGACAACTGGCCATTGTATGAAATATTTTAGTTAGCCCACAAGGCTTTGCAGTGTTGAGTTTAAAGTTGTTTGGATTTGCTGGTCTTGAGAAAACCAACAAAGATATATATTCGTTCATAATGTTTGCTTCCTTAAACGGAATTACCTCCCTTGACCAGCTAATCACCAATAACGACTACAAAATTATTTTACTCTTGATTGTATACTAACGGGCGAACTAAATTGTCGGTAAAATAAAAATAGACATATAGGTAGATGGGAATCACGGCAATTTTTCGGAAATGGGAATGTCTTTTGCTTTTGAGGAAAAAACGTTTCTTAAAGATGTGTTCATATTGTAAGTTATCTAAATATATTTGTGAAAGTTTGTTAACACGTTCTCCTCCACCCAAACGGTGCAGTGCAGCCAGACGTAATGATTCGAGGCACCCCTAAAATGTGCAGGATTAGAAAGTGCAAACAAATCCGGTGAACAGCTTCTGTTACATGATGCTTTGAGAGGGGATTCTATTAATAATGTAACAATAAACTTTCCATCCAACGTAAATGCAGCTTTGAAGTATTATTGGTTACTTCCGTTTACTTAATTGATGAATCATTTTTCCAAAATGCTAAACGTAGGGTTGGGTGGTTCTATTAGGGTCAAAATGAACTTCTTTTATGTGTCGAAATCGAGAGGAACTTTTATTAAACAAATCAAGTAGGAACTGTTTTCACTTTGAAGTGTGAAAATCGAGGCAGACATTTTTTCTCACTTTTAGGGGTCAAAATCGTAGATGAACATTTTTTCCTTCACCCTTATCGGTGAAATTCGAGAGGATATTTTGTTTTTATTTTCAAAGGGCAAAATCGAATGGGGATTTCTATTTCCTGAATTTTCAGAATCTAGTGGGCAGGTTCACTTTTAGGGATTAAGATAGAAGAGCACCATTTTTCATTTGAAAATAGTGTAAATAATCTTTTTTCAGTTGTTCTGATGTGTAAGGGGAATTATACCAAACTTATTTTTCCTTTGATCTTATATTTGCAATCATTTTTCATCTGCACAACGTCGGATATACATTTCTCATTGACTCATCATTATGATTCACGACTTTTATAAGTTGATGGACATAGTATTGATAAGTGGTGATCCGATTAAAATGGAAGCCATTGACACGGCAATAGTATGAATTCAGTTAAAAAGAGAAGTTTATTGTGGTAATGTAAATGACGCGTCAGTAAAGGGACGTAACTGTCTCTTTGCATGTAGTTAGCAGCAGCAGCTTCATTGTGTAGGAGTGATATGGTTATCCCTAGGCACGTCGGTGCTGTGTTCCATGACGGATCCATCAAAACTGAGATGGGCATGGAGGCCATGGGACCTGACATCGGTGTCCTGACTCAAGGCATGTTTGTTTCCGGACCCCAACACCTGTGAACTAATAATGACACGCTATCTAGCAAGTCTGAATGGTTGAAAAGACTCTTCAGCATCCCGACGTATTGTATACAAGAGACACTTTATTCCAAGTGATAATGAGACTATACTGATTATGGAATTTCATCTCTTCTCAGCATACTTTGATAGTCAAACGAGGTGTCTCCTGGCTAATAAGCCATGCCTTAACGCGACGTGTAGCAAAAAAGGGTATGCATTCCGTCTAATTCAGATTTTGGGTCCAACCACCAGAGTGAGCGAGTCAATTTCTGTCGGCGAATCGATCCATTCGTGATATCGTCAAGGCGGATAGTTATATCAGATGATTGGGATGCTGTCCTTGACCCCAGTATAGATAGAGGGGCAAATAGAGGGACACAAATTAATAACCAGGACATGATTCTATTCCGGGATTTAATCGACAGAGTAGACCTTATCGATAAATTCCGAAATGAACACCCTAATAAAAATAATATGGATTTGGACAAATAGTGGCAACTCGAATACTGTGCAACATTCCAGTTACATTGATCAAGTACTAGTCAGGAGAGTCGACGTAGGGCTGTCAGAATGTCCAAGTTTTCACAGTGTAGTTTATTCGGATCATAGATTAGTCAAAGTCCGCATAGATTTAGGTAAGGCTGAACCTGTCAAACCTGATCACTGGAAAATCGACACATTCCAACTGGATGTGAAGGATTTTAGGGACCAGTAAAAATTGATGATTAAATGGGAATTAAGGGCAGTAATCTTCGGGAATAAATTCTGCAGATACTTTAAAAATAAGATTAGATCTTTTGCAGCTGAGTATAGTCGCAAAATCAACTTGGAGAGTCATTCGAATCTCAAATAGAGCAGACGGTCAGTAGAAGGGACTCAAACGAAGTAAATTTAGCTAAGGCAGAACTGGCCTCTTAGTTTATCAAAAAGGATCAAGCACTAGTAGTTACAGCCAGGTTAGAAAGAATGTCTCATGGGGCAACGACTATGGTCTCTGAACTGTGAGCAGAAACATTTCGAAGTGCGAAAGTAACAGCAAGGTATTTCGAGCTTTCAGTAGCTTTTTACCGCTCAGTTCGACTCCTATTTACCTGATTTCCCACGCCTCGAGTCGACTGAATTTATAGGGTGCGAGGGGTTCATAACGGAGGATGAAATCCGGGGAGCGCTAAAGAACGTTGGAACGGAGAAGACTCCTGGTGTTGATCTTCAACCACAGAGGTGAGGGGGGTGAAATTGCTACGCAAAGAGAAAGGTAGAGGGGACAGGGTAGATAACTTCATGTCCATAACTTGGCTGAACACAGAGCTAAAGATTTGGGTCAGAGTCTTGTTAAACTGTTTGCAGACTGTGGTGGATAGTCTTATTGGCACGGAACAAACTTATTCTGTGAAGGGAAGGACTATCCAAGACAACCTGCATATGGTACACACGATCATTGAAAAAGTCGACAACTGATCGAATTAGATCAGTCCAAAGCCTTCGATAGTGTTGACCATCGTTTTCTTGAGTCCATTTTGTTTACGGCTGGCTCCGGCCAAGTCTTTCGCCCCTGAATTTTCCTCTTGTATGAGTCTCCCAGCTCGATGGTAGAAGTGAATGGAGTTATGTCGAAATCCTTCATGTTGTCCAGATTAGTAGGTCAATGTTGTCCACTTTTGCCGATGTTGTACATTCTTGCACTGAAACTATTCCTGCAGAAGTTAAAGGCAAATCCGGTCCTAAGTGGTATAAGGTCACCTAGCTCTAACATAGTCAAGTACACCACCTATGTTGACGATGTGACAGTGTTTGTATCGAACAATGCTGAGATTTGGGAAGTCACCAGAGAAATCAGAGGGTATGAGATGATGACAGGGGCCAAAACTAACTGTGACAAGTCTAAGGGCTTGCTGCTGGATTCATGGACTGGTTTCCCCGTCCCTGGTCCCTTCGACTGGACGAACGGGCCGAGCAAGATACTCGGCATCTGGTTCGGTCCCAACCTAAATAAAAAAAATGGCCCAAGGTAACGGAGCGGGCAGAGAAAGTAGATAACCTGTGGATTCAAAAGAAACTATCCTTTTAGGTAAGGGCCGATGTGTGCACTCTGCACTTGCACTCCCTCATCTTTTATAGGCTCTCAGTACTCCCACTCTCGTTTGGCGACCAACTAAAGTTGGAGCGTGCTCTGTACAGACTCCTTTAGGGTCACAGGCAACCTTTGGTGCGTCGCGAGATCTGTCTGAGGGTGGCCTAGCACACCTTACGGTAAAAATCCAAGGATGTTAGCACAAGATGAGAAAACGGCTAATTCTAGAAGGAAGACACCAGGAAGGCCATTCCAGCCTTGAGAGACATGCACTCGGATCGGGGCGACGCCCGTCGTATGCCCCGAAACGAGTGCTGTTTCTACTGCGCATGTCGACACGCTCTGAAAGCCTTCTCATGGATACAGGAAGGCCTCTCTACTACCCGGCCATTGTCAAAAGAGGCATTATATCAAACATTAATGAGGGGTTCCGTACGAGGTGAATCAATCGAGGGATTCGGTTTGACGAAGGGTAAGAGTCGCTTGATCTGGCCTTTGACGCCCAGGCAAAGGTGCCTTAATAATAACGAGGCGTTCCTCACCTGACTTGTTATTTGGAATGCGCTCTGGGTCGGCAGTCTTTCGCGGCGGGACTGGTAGATTCGCCAGGGTGCATACGCTGCATTGATATGGAGGAGTCTATCGAGCACGCCTTCTTTCATCGCAGTGTTGTATACCCGCTGTGTGAGCTGATCGAGAGCTACATAGTTCGTATCCTCGGGGCACCCTCCTTTGCCTTCGATGCCAGTGCCGTGTGCAGCAATGTGTTTCCGCCGTTAAATGGGAAAGCACATTATGTGCTCATGTGCTTACTTGGCATTTTGAGAATCGTTGTTTGGACGATGCGTCAGAGGGGATTCCACAAAGGCGAGCATATCACTCCCGTACATCAGGTCGCCTAAGTTTAAATAAGGGTCGTGGGGGGAAGGTTCCCTCCGTCAGAGTTCAACAAAAGGTGGATGAAAGTTGCACGACTGTATCTCGTGAGAGTTGCTGATCTAGAGTGGCATCTTGATGTCACTAAAGAGAATTTGGGGGATCGGAAGAGGCTCCTCAGCACAGACCAAGACAAGGTAGAAATAGAATTAAAAAAACAATCGAAATTACCTCGGGAGAAAATGAGCGTCCATTCCCGCTTTTTTAGTCGCTTTTTTCTTTTCGTATACCCGATAGAAGGTAGAGTTCTCCGGAGAGTATGGGAATTTTCGATATTTTTTTAATTTGATTTTCTTTTCTATTCGCCCTCATCCCCTCTTCGTCTGGTTAATTTACTGCTCTGACGTATTAGACTTTTGTGTGAAATTAGATACGTCATTTGCCCCGGCGCTTCTGGCCGATTATTCTCTCTCTCTCTCTCTTTCTTTCCTTCTCTCTAGGATTGGTATCATTTCATTGGCCACGCGGCCGATGCAAACTTTACCATTTTTCCAACGTTGCCCATTCTAATTCACCGATGTTGAGGTATCTCACATGCGCACAGGTACTCAACTGTGTCCTCACCACTAGCACCAAACGCGTACACCCTTTTGTCTCTCGTGAATGAAATGGCCACGCCTTTTATTACACAATAGTCACGATGATCCTTACTTACTTCGGGAAGCGCACATGGATTCAACATCATGTGTTTTCTGTGTCTTAAATGTTTCTCGTCATGTGTTTTCCAGCGTCTGAGAATGGTCCCCAAGTGGCTCACACGCGATCCAAAATACATTGCCCACAACTTATCAGTTAGGCATTCGCACTGATACTCGGTCTCCATAAGCATCCCTTGGCACGCTCCAAGTGTAATGGGGTCATAGCAGCTCCAACATACGACTACAACTATTGCTTTGCACAAATCTCACATCTTTCGTTTAGGAGCTATTTCTCATCTCCTCTTCACGATCGTATCCATGTTATCCCGTATGTACCCCATTTCAGTCCTATATCATCATAAATGTTTATGTACTAATTATACGTTTTATTTGTTCGTATAATACTGTATAATACTTGTATGTGTTGTCTTTACCCGGTTTAATCTCACTGTCCACAATCATTCTTGGTGTGCACATCTCCCTGCTGTCATGGCGACCATACATTTCCCTTCCTCTTTCAATCTTTCCAGTAACGTCGGCGTGTGGCGCTAACAACCAACCCACGTGGAGGCATCTTCTCCCTACATACAACCAACAGCTATTTCTAATCTCTCCCCCAAATATTGGAATCATCATACCTATAATGTCCTTTTTCAAGGTAGTTATTCATGGTAACTCGAAGGGGGTTATTTTTCGTCGGCGGCATGGTTCTGTTTCTTGATTGTATACATTTGAATTTGTTTAATTCAAGACCGAGTTTACGTAATCGGTCAAAAATGAGTTTCAATCTCTCTAGACGTTCTTCTAGAGTATTAGACCGTGTTATAATGTCGTGTAGTAGGTTTTTTGTTCTTTGATTCCTTCAATTATTTTGCTACTTTGATTTGAAGCAGTTCGCTTGCGCTGTGTATTCCGTAGGGTTATCTACTGAAATGATATCTTCTATAGTCGACAAGAACTTTCTTCGTCAACTAGGATTTGCCAAAATCTGTTAGTGGCGTCTAGTTTGGAGAAGTATTTTGGATGCAAGTAAGCAAATATTCCTTCTACTGTAGGGAGTTTATAATGTTTTTATTTTACTGTCTTATTTAATATATGCAGGACATAGTCTTACTTTCCAGTTTGATTTTTCAACGTTAACGATCAAGTTAAACCATTCAGTGGGTCCATTACAGAAAATTTTTTTCCCATTTTTGCTTTTATCTGAGATCTTTTTCTAATTTGCTTTTCAAAGGCAATTTCCTGTGTTGATGAATTATGGGAGTTACTTTTGGGTCTTCGTTGATGTGGTGAGTGGAGGGTAAAGCACCAATTTCTCGGAAACAATCATCACATTTTGATAAAAGATTTTGTAAATTTAAGCAATTGGTTTTAAAAATTCTTTGGCTTAAACTGAATATTTCGCATGTATTTGCTAATTTAGAGAGGCCATACATTTCTCTAAATCAGGAATAACTCAAAATTGCTGACAACTTCACAGAAGTATTTTCAGTTAGGTCGGAAAGACAGACTATAAAAGTGCCTTTTTACATCATACGTTTATTTCGACAACCGAGTCTATTTTTAATTTTACAGTTGAGTTCCAAATTTACCTTACATTTTTCTAAATGTTCATTGTTAGTTATTTAGTGGACCTTGTGTGACGGAGATTTCATCTCCAGGTGTGGATTTTTGAAGTTGATAGTGTCTAAGTGAAAAAGTCTGTTGTATCCGATTCACTTCTGGAAATTTTTGCACCGACCTTTTTGAATTACAGAATTTGTAATAATTTGGATGTATTTTCTATGGTATGCCAAACAATTATTCCTTGGGTGACAACCAGCACAACATTTGCAGGAGTGTATATGATTTTGAGCTTCGGCTGGCTTTGTGCTATCAGCTAATCAATTTTTGGCGCCCGAGTGTTTGTATCGACGATTTACCAGCATGCAAGCCACTGGGGCACCCCTAGTGGCGTAACGATGGTCTGCTAACGGCGGCGTTGATCTAATTCATATTTATTACCATTGTATTGAAACACAAAAAATCCTGTAGAGTGAGATCATCATGTTAAATCATTGTTTGGTGGGGGCTAAGAGGGTTTGTTGAAAAATATGCCCAAAACTTGAATTCGATAAACTGAATGGCACAACTGAAATAGTGTTGTCTCCGAAAAACGGTATTTTTTCTTTTTCTCATCAATTTAGACCCTCTTCACCACGCAAAATTTATCAGTTTAAAAAAAAATCGATTTTCAAAGATTTTAGGGGGGGGGGTTCAGTATAAACATAATTGAGAAGATTTCATAATTCCTAAATGCTATTGTTATGAAATATGTTATTACTTGTTTCGCTGAATTGAATAAATTGCTTAATTAGCGAATAAAACTACGTATATACTCTTTTCTTTGTAAAAAAAAAGAACCCCAAAAAACAAAACAAACTTCGATTGAATAAACTTGTCTTTGTGAAAATGTAATTGTTTTATCCATGTTTTGACAAAATGAACTTTTACGAAAGATAAATAAATCGGTAGTTTTAATTTTATCAAGGATAAAAACTGTAAAGGACGTGTAAGGACGTTTACCTAATTGTAGAAGTGAGGATGACTATGATTATTAAAGAATCTGGTTCAATTTATGGATTAATAGAATGTATGTGTTTGAACCGATGTCTGATACCATAAAGAAAGGCCGTATTTATCGGATGAGCCATTGGTGCCTTCGGTGGAGCAATGGAGGACCTCCAGTGGCTTGCTGGCTGGGCGATTTACTATATTTATGTTCGTATCTTGAACTTCCGCAAAGGCAGCTAAGATTTCAGATTGTCGTCTTGTTTCATGCTTGTCCTGCCTGTATGGCTTTGTCAAAAGTTAATTAAGGCCTCCGAAGAAGATGCTCGCGAAGGCAAGAATCTAAGACATTACACATCAAAATATCTTAAATCAGAAATATCTTCAAATTCGCACCGAGAGGCTTTGTGTCGGAGTTCTGTAATATATATGTCGATATATCGTTCTCCAGTCTATTACGAAACGTTAATGTCTTAGAAACGTCAAGTTCTTCCTGCGTTGGTAGTACAAGTCAAATTTCTAAATCACTATCTAGAATGCATCTATTGTCATTTTCGTCGAAAGTAAATGTTGCCAAAATGTTGCAGGATTTGAGAAGATAATCAAAGTGGTAACCCTGCCTTATTAAGTATCAAATTCCATTGCTTGCAAAGACGGTTTTATTCCGTTTTCCACACACATTTAAGCTTGTTTCGGCAAAGAATAAATTGGCACCAAGTCTCAACATACATTTACAGAATCATGACTCCAACACCAAGTATATTTCAAACCAATAGCAAGCCATGAAACAAGGGAAAAAAGATTGGGCTCCGGTGAGCTGATTTTTAGATTTCACTAAGCTATACAAACCCTGTTTTTCTTTTAATTGGCATTCAATCCCAATCAATCAACTTCAGAAGTGATATTGTGACTGTCCAGGATTTTGGTAGATGTTATGTACCCATTCCTGACTAAGTCACCTACAAAAACCTCATCATTTCTGTCCAAATTATTGCAACGTGAATACGTACTCATTCCAAACTCATATGCACCTAAATGCATCTTCAATTGCTCTCTAACAGAAAAGACAACGTATGCACTGAATCATCTAGTTGCCAAGAAAACTTGCCTTCTATTTGTCTTCACATGTTCTTGTGTTTTATTATTCCGTTTCCTTTTCGATGCCACATGCCTTCATCTACAACATGGCATCCGCCTATAAAGAGGGTGAAGTAGGTGTGAAATTCATCACTACCAACTGGAACTAAAGTATAGTATTTTACTGCAATACAATTGTAATAAGGCCCAACAACAACTAAAAACATAACAAGAATAATAATTCTATTGACTGATTATACGTAATAAGAAAAATGTTATTATTTGAATTGTTATTACTATTGCAAAATAAACAAACTCCGTCATAACACTTTCCCTTAAGTTACCTTTTTAAAGCTAATATTAATACTAACTGTGACAACATTTCTCTTATCATAGAAAACTAAAAAGGACTATAAAGTTGAATAGAGAGAGAGCAATAGTTTGAATATTTATGATCAGCTGTTATTGAGGTTTTTTCTACTTCCTTTTTTTTCGTTTCGAAATTGAAACCAGAAGTAGAAAATATCTCTTACTAGAAAAATAAAGATGTGTTTATCCACCCTGTATTGAAGCTTAAAATGTCAGAAAAATGATGATATCTTAAACCTAAGTTTCAATCAATGTTTTGCCGAATTTTAGCAAAAAAGTTATAATTTTGTTATTACGTGAAATGAGTTACGACATTTCGCCTGCTGCATTCCACTTTTTAGCATTAACCAGCCAACTTCTAAATATAATTTCGCGCACTGCTTTCCTATATATTTTTTTTGCTCTCTAATGATATGAACAGCAAAAAGATTGGTCGAATTTTCAAGTGAAGCAACCAATCGTGTCTGATGTATGAGACACACCTCTCGACACGTCAGCCACTGACGCTTAAGAAGTCGGGAAAATTTAATTTGTAATTATTACAAATATACTTGCTCACCCCATCAATGACATGCTTCAGGAAAGAAGGAGTTTTTGTTGTATTATCTTCACGCTCTGGCCTGGTGACCTCGTGGATATGGAGCTGATATTTTGTTGTAGAACTCAGGGAAAGTTACTTACAGACTAACCGTTTTAAAACTGAAGTTGAAAGTATTTTAAAACACTACAGGAAATACTGGGATTATTTTTTCCCAAGTTGGAAAACATATACACAATAAATACAGTCCGAATTCGACGATGTAAACATGGAAAATTTGCCTACATCATCAATGAGATGGGATGATGGGATTTTGTATTACTACTGTTTAAATTTCTACAATTGGTTCCAATTTATTATTTATTATACAACTACAAACAAAAGACCTATAGAAAAGAATTGGAGTGAAGGGAAAAGTCTTCACTTAACAAAGAAGACCAAGGAGGAAGTACTACAGACGTATCCTTAATTCTTCTTGCACTAGATTATTAACAAACAAATTAGAAATTACATGAAACTTTTAGGCACGAGACAAACAACAAGGAAAGCTGTATTCTCTCGAAGTAAGTAAACAATCGGAAATAGGAAAGAAAAAGTCGATATGCTTGATTTAATTCAGAAAGGCCCCCACTCGAATGCAATTAAACGATAGTTTCTTCATTAGTGAAAACTCTGAGGAATATAAACTATATTCTTCATTTTTCTTTTACTTTTGAAAGATTAAAATTTTAACCTATTTTTTCTTTTCATCGATCGATTATTACCAACAACAGGTGACCTACTGCTTTTCCTTACATTAGTTTTATCGCCTAGCTTTCAACAGTTTGTTAACTGCTGAAATATTTATCATTTTAACTTTATAGAGTTCATGACCAGGCTACTTATCGATCCAGTTGTTAACTACAACGAGTTTTTTCAATGTATAAAGACAAAACAAAACAATAAACATAGTTAAAAAAAAAACTCCATTGTACACACTACAGACGAAATTTTGAAAATCTAATTATTTTCTTAGCGTATTTCGAATATTTTTTGTGTCAGTAATGTGATTAAAGAAGAATAGTTTTTCTAAACGTTGGTTACTCGTCCGCTGGTTTAGGTTACCTACCAAGCCAATGTAATGAAAACAGGGCTTTCGTTTGTTTACTAATCGAATCGCAGTTAGTGCACCATTCTTGTCTTGCATTTTAAAAAATCGATTTGATTCCTTTTTTTTAATCGTAGTTATGAAGTTTTTGACATAACCCAGATTTTTTGTTTCTGATTCATCCCGTTTACTTGCTACAATCAACTTAGGCATTTTCCAAAAATGTGTATGGACTTTTTCTCCCGGTTGTTGCGGTCACAATCGTCCCCACGACCCACAAAGAGGCGTGTGGTACCCAATCACACTGTAGAAAAATCCCTGAATCACAAAGAACATCCAAATTACGAGTATAAAACCAACAAGATCAAAACCACCAAATATACAATTTTGACTTTTCTTCCGAAAAACTTATTTGAACAATTCCATCGCCTCGCAAATGTGTATTTCATTTTAGTTGTTGCCCTCAACTGGATTCCTGAAGTTGAAGCATTTGCCAAGGAAATAGCCATGATTCCTGTTATATTTGTTTTGGCTGTTACAGCCGTCAAGGATGTCTTTGAGGATTTCCGTCGCGGTCGGTCTGATTACCAGATAAATAGGAATACATGCCGAGTCTTCTCACGGTAAGTGTTCGTATTTTGTTTAAGAACAATTATAAAATCGATCTCACTCCTTCTTATAAAAAATCTACCTGCCTAAAAGAAAGGAATGAACACTTACACTTAGCGTGATTCTAAATTGATTCTTTGATGTTTAATTTATCATTTTTTTCTGTTTTGGTCGTTTTGTCCAGGACTGAAGAGAACAAAACTGAGTTAGATTCCCCTAAACAATTTCCAATGCAAATTATTACCTTACGTCGTTTGGCACAGTGATGTAAACTTTTCGAACACAAAATCATCTCTGCGTTTATATGATAGACTCAAATGAGATCTATATTAGAATTTTATATAATCGTTCTTCCTACTTATTGCCTCAAACATTGTTACGATAGAATGAATAAGTTACAAGTTTCGGGCGTTTCACTGTCACACATCGCCTAAAAGTGCGTTTCGAGGTACCTAGATAACTCTTGATGCAACCAACTTTTTTCTTGATTGAATGATATTTTTGTGGTTATTCTTCAAGAGAGAGTTCATTAGTAGTATTAGTGCATTATCTGAAAATTATTTTACCTTTAACCTTTTATGTTAATTCCATTCTCCAAAACAAATAAAACTCAAATGATCCAACAGGCTGTCCAAATTATTTTAAAACAGAATTTTGTATTCAGGAGAGGGGATGATTTCAGGTTTATTTCCTTGGTGCGTGTTGCCCAATCATGGAGATCGGTAATTGTTAACTTGAGATTCAAATGTTTTGAATAAAATCGCAGTCTGCTGTAAATCTACGGTAATACTTTTTTAGAGTGTTCGATAGTAGTTGTATGACTCACTGAAGTGAAAGTCTCTGTTGGATTTTGAGGCCCAACGATACTTAAAAAATAAAATTACTAAGTTGTGAGGGTTCTTTCTCTTTTCATTTTTGATTGCAGACCACCTATTATTAGTTTTGGCGATTTGTTAGAGAAACAATCAAAGCCTCATCTCTTGTTTGGTTATGAAAATTCATAGACAATAAGTGAAGAATGATTTTTCCCCACATATTCATAAACTCTCTAATTAGATATTTCAAAATACAATTATCAAAAATCCAGTTCCAATGAAAACCATTTGTTTAATACTAGATTAAGATTATTCCATAATCATAAGGATAATTTAAGAGTTGATTTTACGGCCATTCATGATTGAAAAAAAAGTCAATTGAGGTTCTGTGTCATGGTATCCATCTCCAAGGTGGAGCTTTTTGATTGCAGTAAGAGGGGTAGGTTCAAGTGTATGTCCTGATGTCTGTGGCAATAGCTGAACAAACTTTGCAATTTCTGAATGACCCTACATGAAATGCAACTGAGTTATTTGCCATTTTAGGTGGGTATATCGATTTCCCCACACTGAAAGTATCTGTAAGATTTTGCTGTCTGGAAATTAGGATCCTCCATTTCTTATTACAAATTATACTAAAAGTAAACAGCAAAGTTATCATAAGGTGTTTTCCAAAATTTTCTCGTTCTTTTGAATATTCATCTGTTTTTTTTTAACATGATTTTTCACTTGTAAGCTTTTAATGCTGCCAGAGTTTGAAAAGCTTATCTAATGTAAGCCTGACAAAAATACTCCTAGATCTGTTTGCATTCTATCTCCATTCTGTAAGAAACTTGTTCAATGCCAAGTATAGAAAATTCTATCATGGATTGAACATTTAAACTGGGATCATATCATGATATTGCTAATGACACTAATTTAACTTGATAACATTTCAAGATTTATTGGCTGAAGTTTTGAATTTAAAAAAAATAGTGTGTGATGCATTTAATTGAAATTCTCCTCCAGTTGAAACTGAAGCAAGATGAGGAAAAAAAAATTTTGGCCAATATTTAAAAAAAAAAAAATTGAATTCTAAGAATATCAAAATTACAAAAGGGCCTTTTGAAATGTGACAAACTAGAAAATCATCCCTGTGGCTCTCTACATTCTCAAAAAGTCATGAAAGCAATTAAAATATGTTTTATTACATAAGATAAAATAACTGACTTTTCTTCAATTGTTCAACATTTATATCACTTGAAAAACCTTCAGTGTATTATTACACTAATCCTAGTTTTAGCATAGAGCAAATTGAAAGATTCTTGAAATTTTGCTATCTTCATTAAAATTGGCCCAATACATAATCAAGTTTCATTCAAATTTTCCTAAACTTTAAAGGCTCCAGAAGAAGTTTGAGTACCTGAAGTAAAAACATTCTAAACTTGTACTGCAAAAATGTCATTGATTATCTGTAAGGACATTTCATTTAATTCATGGTCATCCTACACAAGAAGCCACTGAATGACTTTGTACCTAAGTACAAGAGGTTAATCCAGTGACACAATTAAGTCATTCTGCCCATGATTTCCAACTTGGCCTTTTGTTAAGATCTGTAAGACCTGAGAAACAAGAAGCAGCAATTTCATAAAATGAGCTTCACTCAAAGCTGAGAATGTTAGTTCTATTACATTATCATCATCATTATTATTATTGAGTCATTCCATATCAAATAAACCAGCTTGAGGAAAATTTCTTAGGTCCCCTAAGATTTCCCTAAAAAAATCATGCGCTCATTTACAATTTTCAAAAGATTGTTAGGCATTCCTTACGGTAATAAATACACCTGGTATAATAAATCATGAATGACAGGAAAAAAAACTCTGAGTGCTTCATCTAGCATACTGATTAGTGGAAAGTTCTCATGGGGGAATATGAGCATCGTTTTATTTTGTTCTGAATTTTCAGCAATTTTTCAATGTGTTATAGAAGTACCAAATCTGATTATATTTTTGAAATCCGAAGAAAAAGTTAGCTCTAGTCACAGAGTTTCTAAGCTGTTCAAGATGCCATATTAGAGGAGCAATGAATGATGGAAATTGGACCAAAAGGCCTGTTCAGCAAATTGCCTAAATTAATTGAAATTTCTAAAAGTGGTTTCAAAACTGTTTGAGATTCTAGCCTAATATTTTGGATTCCTCCATTAGTTGGATATAGGAGCACATGTGATATCTTTCTTCAGGGGAATTTCAGGTGGTCTGAGGAATTTTCTTAAAACTGGTTTTGATATAGAATGACTAAATAATGATTATGATGATGCTGTGACGGTGAACCTTGGTATGTCGAAACTTTTTTTTCTGAATAATCCTGTAATCAAAGTGATACTTACATGTAATTTAGTTTTAGGTAAATGCTTATAGATAAGTGGCCTATTTTTCAAATATATTTACAAAACTGGGAGTTTAATCAAGTATAACTTGAAATTTCAAAATATTCATAAAACTAGGATAATAAAATGAATTTAAAAAGTTGTTTTTTCTCAGTCCTTTATGTGATATGTATAAACCTGCGGCATGTCGCAGGTTTACCTTCACTGTGATAATGTAATTGAACTAACGTTTCTTGAATTTTCAGCTATTTTCAGGGCCTTGTAGGAGGAAAAGTACATAAAATATACCTAATCTAATTACATTATTGAATTCTACAGAAAAAGTCCGTCCCAAAGTTTCAAAGTCTTAATTGCCATATGAATATTGGAAGTTTGATTTTCATGTAGCACACGAGCCTGACCCCGTTATCTGGGATTTCCAAAATTGCAGGCAGTAGGGATCTTGCAGTTTTCAAGGAAAAAAAAAGATTTGTGACCGTACGAATTGGGAATACAGTTACTGAAAAAATTTAACTGTGACGTAAGATAGATTATGCATAGATTCGCCACGAAATTTAACCCTGCTTCAACCAAATTTCTTTGAAATTCATTGGGAACTTTTCATCATTTTGCAATATGTGGTGTGGACATATAAATACAACGTTCAGGAAGTAACTGTACATGGATCTGCCCAAAAATTTAATCACTTCTTCCGTAGATTATTATCTACCCTCCCATAAAATTCAATTGAAATTCATTGAGAACTTTTTGAGATATAGTGGGGGCAGACAGGAGCAAATACAGATATGTTCTAAGGAAAAAAATGCAAAAATATCCCTAGAACAAAAACAAATTCCTGGATCCACACCAAAATTCAATTACGAGTTATGGAAAAATAAAAATGGAAAGTGTTTTTTGTATTTTTCTTCCATATTTACTCCTGTTTGTCTACAGGATATCTCTGTAATTTCTTAATGAATTTTAATTAGATTTTGTCAAAAACTAAGCCGTGGAGTAAGAAAGAAATGATTAAATTTTGGAAAATTTGTTTAAGATTGAGGGACTTTTTTTGTTTTAATATTTATTCATTTCTGTATTTGCTCATGTCAGTCCAGAAGGTATCTCCAGAAGTTTCCCACAAATTTTAATGAAATATCTCGAATGGGTAAGGCACATAGTAAGGAAGATGTGGTCTAATTTTTGAGTGGATTAAAAATTTCTGTTTTTTTAAAATTTTTTTTTTAATACATTTCTGTATTCACTCTTGTCTATTCATGAAATGTCTCTGAAAGTTCTCAATGCAATTTAATAGTATAATGGGCCACAGGTTAAGGGAGAAGTGATTAAATTTTGGGTTGGATCTAGAAATTTGTTTATATAGCGTATACTGCTATATCAAAACGTCTATAACTTGTGTATCAGAAAATGATGATAATTATAAAATTGGGTTGTCGGTTGCTGATTTGTAGAAAATTTCATAATCATTTGAATTTATCAATCTTAGGGGTTTGATGATATTTTTTAGTTTTGATATATATACAATTGATGGTCATAATTGGAAGAAATGTACATTCTCAGTTGTCTATTTTGAATTTCAAAATGCCGCTCTTAAAGTTCATTGAAAAACTGGAAACATTTTTTTCTTAATCTAGATGGTTTTTGGATGTGATTTAACTTTGTTGCCTAGGTTCTACACCCAAAAATTGATAACTTTCACTTTCTGATAGATTATATAATCAATATAAGAAATCGAGTCAGAAATTTTGAAAATCTCATCCTTGGTGTAATTTATCCTAGAATTTCTAGTGATTGTTTTAGTTCTAGATTGCCTATTCCCAACTGTAATATTATACCTCTCTCTCTCCCTCTCATAAATTCTCAATATACCACTGCTTTTATCTTTCAAATAATTGTTAGAAGTATGGCATGTTTGATCATTGTCAAGGTAGAAAAATAGCTATGAATTGTGTTCACCAGGTAATATTTTTATAATATAACTGATACTTGCAGGTCAGGTAAAATACATTGTGAAATGAGCCCCTCCCCATCTAATTATAATCTTATTATCTGGATGTTTTTTCAATTTAAACTTCAAAAATAGGTCTGAATGATTTGGCTCATTGATTAGAATTGTTGAATCTTATAAAAATACTTATATACCAGAAGGATAAATCAAAATATTTCATCATCATCAGTCTTTTAATGTCCGTCGTTTGACATCGACCTTCCCCAGGATCCACCATATTTCTTTATCATGGGCGTTGCAGAGCCAGTATTTTCTGAATTTGTCTCTGGGAATCCATGTTGTGTGCTGTGATGTCCATGGGTTGTCTTTCATTTTTGTATTTCATATATTGTGCTGTCTTGTGATCTCTCCATGTGAGGTTGAGGATGATTCTTTCATGTGCATGTTGTATGCTTCTCATTTTGCGGGTTTGTCTCTTAGTTAGGTTCCATGTTTCAGCTCTATAAGTGACTATTGGGAAGATGCATTGGTTGTATACCCTTCTTTTTAGGATTATTGGGATTGTCTTATTTTTGAAGGTTAAGCTTGCTTTGCTGAAGGCTTGTCATCCTAGGGTGATTCTTTGCTTGATTACTTCTTTTGTGGGTTTCATAGAGATTTGTTGTCCTAAGTAGATATAGTGGTTTACTTTCTCCAACCGATGTGGTAAAATGTTGAATGAGTTTAAATTGCCTTTTGCTTTTAATGAGAAACTTGAGCTTAGTTACAGGTATGGATCCTTAGTATTCCATTGTATTGCATGCTTTTGATGATGTCTCTGTGTGCGTTTGTTTGTCTCTAATGTTAATTATATTTGAATACTTTCCAACGCCCTAGTTCATAAATGCACCCTTAATCAAATATAGATAACTTTTGGTTGTTGACTGTACTAATATGGGAGTAATACCATTTCTCTTTTTCATTCTCATTTCTAAAATTCATTGACGAAGGTTGAGATCACCCAAAAAATGATTTTAAATAAAATTAGTTGAGATTTCAATCTCTGTATTTAATTATATAATTTCTCTCTACTAAAACTCAGGTTGGAATTTAAACAAATAATTGATATGTAATCAGCTCTTCATTGTGTTGGTGGGATTTGAAAGTTACTTTTAATTCAGAGGTATTTTAATGTCTTGTATTTCTATATTTACTTTTGCTCATAGTGTATAAATATTGAGGCAGAACTCAACATTTTGCAAAAGAAGACTTTGTTATGAATAAACAATGTAAAAGACAGAAGTAACTTTGTGTATCCTCAACTTCAACTTGTATCTCCCCAACTTGCTACATGTACTGATACTCCACCAATTTTGTAGCGACAGATGGTCTGGTACATTTTTAACCAGGAAAAAATTATGTGAGGACATTTGAATTTCTTGTGGCCCTAGTTTCCCTAGTTCACTGAGTGGCTACAGGTGGTGTTGTCTGGAGAAATAACATAAAAAATTGAATTAGAATATGAATGTAATTACAGTGAAGGATCTGTTTCATTCATATTAATTAACTTTATCATCCATATTGATGTATTGTATTTAAACATTTAATTCCTATTTTGATATTTGTTTTAAGTTTCTAACAGTCTTAATGCTTTAAGGATCTGAGATATTCATAATTAGTGGATCAGAGGTGTATTATTGAATTATTATTAATTGACCTCTGTTGGTCGAGGAGATGGATAATCTGGTATGATTCTGGAGCCATGGATACTAGAAAATTTCTGTACTTGTAGTAGGTCGAAAGTATTGTAAATGACTCAAAAATCAGTCAAAGTGTATTTATGGCATTAAATTATTTCTGTTGGAGCACAAATAAAAAAAAAAATAGGCATTAGTTGGTCAATTTCTTGAATATTACAGTGTTCATTTATATCATCCAAGTACATCATCTGGGGGTAATGAAGATGTGTACTGCAATACTTCCAAAATATGTTTTTCAAAGTAGTTTTCATCTTAAGATTTGAAATTCTGTATTTGAACAAGGTTTGTGGAAAGAATAGTGGTGTAATATGAAAGATTCCAATGACATTAATTATAGTGGTGTCATGTTCATATCTGAGGTATTTTTGGGATTAATTATATAATAAATCCTCTTTCCACGTAGCTGTGATATTGGAGGACTGCTTACTGAACATCAACCTTATGTAACTTGTAATGATTAACCATTCTTATAATTTGTAAAAATCTTACAAAACCAGAACTTAATTTTTCTGATTACATACACATTTATATTTAAATGACAAAATTATGAATTGTAAATCCATAAACTTTGTTGGGAGAAAGTAGATATTTATTGGACTAAGCAAACTATAGCACAAGGCCAGATTTATGCAGTACCAAATGAGGAATTATTTATTAGCAATGATTTTCAAGATGAGCCTGTGAAGCCTTGTTCTACTACAGATACTCTTATCAAATGAAAGTGTCAATTTGAATTGCTCCTGTACAGCTGAACATATACATTTCCCCACAGTTCAGTTTAGGATGTTTAGCAGAAAATAAGCTTGAAAAAGATAGCATTATCCATGAACCACATACAGCATAGTAATTTGGATAGCTATTGAATATTCTTTAAAAAATGTATCAAAAGGCTTGAGAATTTTCAATCATGTGAAAATTAATCTTTAAATGTTTTTAATTTATCTTTTATTGATGGGAAGTTTTAAAAAAACACATACTTAAAGTATAAAGCTTACTAAAAATCTTTTTTTTTGCATTAATAACTAGGACAGTTCTATTAATCATTTTGTATGAACCCATTTAATTGTTTGGTTTTGCATGCATCCTGATATGTATGTGAACTTTGATATCAGTATTGTTCCATTGTTGCCACAGGAGACTAGCAAGTGGCTTTAATAAATTATTTCTATTAGGCTATTTTTTCACCTAGCCAAATAGTTTTGATGTGCTTTTTAAAACAAGTTTAGAATCTTTTCAAGATCACAAGAAATAACTGTCATGAGCATGGGTCCAGTTGTTACATTTTGACCAGAGGAGTATGTTGTTATGCCATCTGCATTTTGGGTTTTCTCCATTTGTGTTGGCCTGGTCTGGTATACACCTTCTTGTCTTAGTTTTACTAAGGTAGGAGGTTGGTCTGGGGTCTTACTGAGGTTATCCTGATTTTATCTGTTTTTTTTTCTGTGCCCAGTAGTGAAGTGCAATTTATGAAGGCGGGATTCCTCAATTTGTTAGGATATTTTAAGCTTCTTTGTGATACAATCAATATCATAGTGCATGACAAATATACCTTCTTTAATTTTTTTCTTTTTTTTGAAAGAACCAAAAATTAACATGCTTACGGAACCCAACCCCACCTCTATTTTTAATAATAAAATTATTAATTTTTTAATAGAATAAATTGTCTCTATAGATTTTTGATTATTAATACTAGAATTCATTAAAATTTGATTATCTTTTTATGTTGCGTTTGTCAGTATGTGACGGCAAAACCGCTCAACATAACCCCTGAACATTTCTATGGGTACCCTGGGAGCCCTAGGCAGGTTTTTAGGAAGTTAGTCTTGGAAATCATCCTCCTAAATGATTCTAGGGGGCAGGGTTCAATTTATATTTTAAACTCATTGTAAAATGATTTTATCTTTTGTGGCTGTGGTGTTTTAATCTCTCTCACACTCTCTTTCTCTATCAAAGTGACAAGGGCTGTTTGATTATATATACACAAAACAGTCTTTCTATTTTTAGAATATGTGTAAGAGCATTTCATCAAAAAAAAAATTAATCTCTTCTAGAAACAAATTAAATTGAATATCTGATTTCTATCTATTTATTTATTTTATGTGTCGGGAATCGTGAATTCTTTTGAGAGAAAATGTTTTTTTTCCTTTCAAATTTATGTGCTTTTAATCCATCACACAAGGAAATTTGTTAGTTTTTCCAAATAATGTTTTTTCAGGTTTCACGAGTTGGGGGTTTTATTTACATTGTAACTAAAATACTATAGTTGGCACTTACTTTACGCCATCTTACTGGAGATAATGACAACCATTTCTGCATGAAAAATCAGTTTGCATAGTCAGTCATCTGCTCTTTGAAATTTTTCTCAAACTGTCCAACTTGTTCACCAATAAGACCTACAAGTACTTATTGCATTTTTGTACTTTATATTTTCATTCATTTTCTCAAAAATGAAAAGATTGCCTAAATGACCTCTACTTTAAAGTCATAGGGTAAGTATTTCTAATTTTCCAATTATTTATTGATGTTATTTCATCTTATTTTTATCCCCCTGTACTTCTGGCAAAGTGATGGAAACTATGTACTGACTATAGCATTATGATAACATTGTAAATATATCCCTCTTTTAAAACCAGAAAAATTATTTTTTCTAAAAACTAGGGTTGAATGTCTTCAACATCACTTTCAAATTTAAAAATGACTCCTGAAATAATTTGATGGTCACATATTTGAAAAATGTGCACGTTGGGAATTTTTAAAAGATCTTATTCAATCTTCAAATCTTTTATCATGCTTTTTCTTCAGATCTTTTGAATACGCAGATTCTTTAAATCTCTTAATCATTCAAATATTCATACATTATTTTTTTGATACAGATTATGAGTAAATATATATATATATATATATATAAATAATTTTTATGTCAAAAGAACTAAGTTCTTTTAAAAGCAAAAGAAATTTGTGTATGATCTTCCGTAGTAAATTTCTCTAATGGTTCAAGATAATGAAAATGGCATGGGTTCCTTCATCAAAAGATTTCCAAGAAACTATCATTTATTAACAAACTCATTTGTTCTAACAGTTCATAATTTAAGCTGTTAAGAAGTTATATTTCTGTGTAAATTCCAAATTTCCATCTATCTATTTTTTTTTTTTTTTTTCCTGTCAAAATCACTTAATAACTTCCACGTTTGTTCCATGAAAATTCATGATTGATGTTGCAATAAACCTCACGCCCCTGCTTACGCGATGTTAAAATAGCATACAAATGAGCATTTGGGACTTAGATTATGCTTGTTGACAATGACCATGTCTCAAATATGGAGTGAATGGCACCAAAAATTTGTATCAATGCCCAGACTGTTTGACTGTTGCAACATTCTAGTTTTATTTTGTTGACACATTAAATGATTGAGAGCCAGAAATCATCACCAGATGTGACCTAAGCAAGCTCAAAGAACACTACTCTTACCCAACAAGCCAACCTAAATTAACTGATGACTCATCAATTGGATATGCATTTATACCACACAGACTTGATGATTTTTAATATACCATAAGAGATAAACTTGCTGAAGGTACAAGATATTCATCAAATATAGATTAATAAATAATAAATATGATTCGTATAATAAGTGCTGATATGAAAATGAAGCTGAATAAAAAGTTTAAGCTTATTAAGATCTGTTTTAAATTGTCAGCATATTCAACACAATGCATATTTATTTTGATGAATTTTCCATAAATCAACACATTTTAATTTTTTTTCTCATTAAAACTTGGACAGTCTCTTATAATATTGGCTTGTTACTGTCAGATTCAAAATAATTGAATCATTACTACACTAGGTGAAGACTAGTAGACAGTGTAAATAAGATGAAATTGTATTATCAATCCTAGACATTTTTCAAAATAAGCATCTCACTTTAATGTTTCGAGTTCATATAACCCATAGTCTTGTAACTCAGTACTGGGTTTTTGGTCCCTTGTACTCTGTAGGGGCACCCTTGTTTTCATTTGTATGTATGGGGCAAGATAGCCCATAGGAGCCCATCCCTCTCCAGGCTTCCTCAATCCTTCTCTCTATGTCGAGTACTTAGCAGAGAGGCATTGAGTACCATTTTTAAAGTCTTTGTTATGATCCAGCCATGGATTGAACCCACTACCTACCACTGGGCCACAGTGACTAGTGAATACCAAATAACTTATCTTCAAATATCAAATTTTATGTAATAGGATAGAAAAATATTCCATTGGTCCATTTTTAACAAAAAGACTTGAAAAATTGCAAGTAAACTTTTCTTGTATAATTATCAAAATTCATGCACGTTCACACAGACATACATACACATTCACTCACACACTCACACTCACTCATCCATAAATGTTGACTTTGTTTACCAAAGATGTTGCTATAGATTTATGGACATGCATACAAAAAACATTTTGCTGATACTCATTAAGATAAAGATATAAAATGTTAGTCTCTTCATACATTGATAATTGATTCCTTAAATTGTATGTAAATAACATCAAAAGGAATAATCAACACATTGGAATCAGTTGATTTTGGATGTACTTCCATTTTATACCTGTTGAAGTTTATCTTTCCTAATTTCCATAATTTTTCATAGCTAGCATAGTCAAAACATTTTCCTACCAATATTTTATTAAAATTAATTATTTCAGTTGGTTTAAAATGTCAGCATCATCCAAGCTGTCAAGTTTAATCCTCAAAATTATATATTATTATGAAAAATTATCGATTGATTTTTGCAGTAATATTTAAGGTTTTATGAATTTTACTAAAGATCATATAATCAGTTATAGGCAATTTTCTTAATTTTTCTGCAGAAAGTCTTTGAAAAAATAAAAAAAATAAAATCATAAATACAGAAATTATGAGTTTTTTTTCTTTTTTTTCCAACTATCATATATCATTTATATTCAATTTTGCTGAAAGATACAGCTTGTGAATTCGTTATTGCACTTTAACATTTGTGCTACACTACTTTTTAGAAATGCTCATCAATCATAATTTCTTTGGATATTGAAAAAATTATGAAGCAAACAACTAACTTGAATCGAACTGTAAAAGAATTTATAAAGTAGCTGCTAGCTGCCCTCTCTTCATGTTGGCTTTGTACTGTATTTAAATGGATGATTTCAACTATAATTGATTAATCCACTCGGGATCAACAAATTATTGATACAAATGACTTGATAATTGATATACTCATTACTGTAACCTAAAAATGAGAATGATATAGAGAAGTACTACTTTTACTAATTGACTTGTATAAATCAACAATATTTGATTAATCCACTCAATTATCAACAGATTGTAGATAAAATAAGTTTATTATTGACTATGATAATTCATGTTTAATCTTGGTATTTTAGGAACTTGTATTTAATTATTCTGCATTTTTATGGAATATATACAAATTAGCTATCCTGTGCAAGTTGTCAATTTTGGCTATATAATGTTGATGATAACACCCTTCAGACCTATTCTCAGTGGCAATACATAACCTGGAAGATACAGAGAGGTCCTATATCTCTCAAGACCAAAGGTTCCATTCTTTCCACAGGAACTAGATGGAACTACCACCTGTAGTTGAGAGGCCCATGTAGGAAGCCTGACCCATTGACCCCACCTCACATTTAGTAGGTGAACTAATATTCATAAAGCTTCTGAAGGCCAAGGTGATATAAATCTCATCTTACTCCCTTCATCAATTTGAGGGATTGGGTAACTAGGCTCTTTGACCCCCTACCAATATTCTGTGTGGTGGTTTCCTATCTGGGGGCTACAGACATTGTTTAATGTTATTAGAAATGCAGTTGGTGAACTACTATTCATGAGGTTTTTTTAAGGGTCTCCCTTCATTGTTTAGACAGTAGAAGTTGAATAATCACAAATAAAATCCCCCCAAATGGTGTAGAATCAAATAATCAAGAAGTGCCAAATAGCCTTGCCTAATAATAATATCAATAAACAAAATTCCTGAATTCACACTGAGTACTCCCAAGAGGTATGGTCACCACAAATCAAAATTATATATGTTAATAGCTAGTAGTTTTTTTATTTCCACATACCTTAATTGGGGAGAGGTAAGTAAACATTTTTGAAAATGCCAATATGTGCAATAACTATTACTCAGAATATAACCAAAGAGGCAGTGAAGATGTAATTTCTTTTCTTATTTTTTTGACAAATTTGATTTCTTTGTTTCTTATTTTTTTTGACAAATTTTAAAAATGAGTGCCAAATAGCCCTGCCATATAGTAGTTTTTATGAAAAGAAATGAGTTCTGTCATGTCTCCATTGTTATAACTTCATTTTGAAAACATTAAAATATGTACTGAACAATATGAAATCAATTTCATTGCTTTCATCATCATATCACCTAACATTTTTTAATATTTAAGTTTTTTAAAAATGTTCCCATGTTATATACTAATCAAGGAAAATGTCAAAACAGTACATATACTGAATTTTGTTGAACCATGTCAAAACTAATGTTATCTTGTAATGATTTCAGAACATGAAAAGATTGATAACTTGATTTTTGTTCCCATATAAATGTTATCGTAAAATAGTTTTTTAGTATTTTATCTTTTTTCCCCATGAGTCTGAACAAGTATCCTTGCTAGTTTTATCACCTATAAGTGATAAGTTTCATGTGGGCTTTTAATCGTAAACTTACTAATTGTGAACTTTGATACATTTTATTACTTGAAATAAGAGATTATGGATATGTTTGAGGTTTTTGCAATTTATTTCGAACTTTGTACTGAGTGCAAGTTGGCTTGTTCATGATCATGTGCTATAATTTATACTTTATATACTTAAAGGCATCCAATTTACTTTTTAGAATATTGAAGCATTCTATTTTCCATTTCTGAGACCATCAAGGTGACCTGATGTGTGGGGAAATTATCATTAAGTTTAATTCATTAATTGACCATTTGATATGTATTTATTCTCCTTGTAATAAAAGGCCTACAAAAGGACAAGTAAAAGCTTCATTAAAAATAATTCAAATCATAGAAATTTCATGATTAGTACAAAAGTAAATGATAATTAAATACATAATTATGAGTAGTATTGATTATATTTTCATAAACAATATTTATTGCTTAACATATATATATATATATATATATATATATATTTTTTTTTTTTTTTTTTTTAGCTGATGCAAAATACAAGGCTTTAAGAGAATAATCTTCACTAACAGAGTGTAATATAAACTTTCTTTCACTAGTGAAATCCAGTAAAGAGATCACAGAAAACTGAAGCCTTGTGAATTTCATTTTTGTTTTTTTCTAACTTTTAAATATCAAATGAGATAGCTTGAACACATGAAGAGTTTCTTGCTTTATCATCATCATCATCATCAGTCTTTTATTGTCCATTGTTGGACTTGGACCTTCCCCAGGATTTGCCACACTTCTCAATTGTGGGCGTCATGGAGCCAATACTGTCTGAATTTGTTTAGCTTGTCTCTCCATCTTGTATTCTGCCGGTCTTGGGTACGCTTGTGATCTCTGGGGATCTATGTTGTGAATCATGATGTCCATTACTTGTCTGCCATTCTTACAACGTGACCAGTCTTTTGCCATTTGAGATTTCTAGTAGATTCTATGATGTATCATACCTCTGTTTTCTCCCTAATATACTGTGTTGTCTTGTGATCTCTCCATGTGATGCTGAGGATGATTCTTTCATGTCCATGTTGTATGCTTCTCAGTCTGTGGGTCAGTCTCTTGGTTAGGTCCCATGTTTCAGCTCCATAGGTGACTATTGGGAGGATGCATTGGTTGTATACCCTTCTTTTTAGGATTATTAGGATTGTCTTGTTTTTGAAGATTTAACTTGCTCTTCTGAAGGCTTGCCATCCTCAAGTGATCTTTCTCTTAATTTCTTTTCCTTTTGAGGGTTTCATGGAGATTTTTTCTCCAGTTTTTCATCTTTGATTTTGATCGTTGTGTTCTTATTTCCAACATGATTGTTGCACATGACCTTTTCTTTTGCTGAAGTTCATGTGTAGGCCGACTTTCTTTCTTCATTTAGCTCATCTAACACTAATTGGAGGTCATGTAGGTTTTCTATGAAAAGGGCAATGTTGTCTGCAAATCTGAGGTTGCTCAGATATTCTTTTATCCTTCCAGCTTAGATTTCTGAAGATCTTGAGGTAGGCTGTGGAGAGTTTGGTTGAGCTGGTATCACCTTGTCTTACCACTTTTTGGAGCTGGAAGGGCCCAGAGTCTTTATGTAGCCTGATAAAGAAGCTGCTGTGTTGCAGTACTCTGACGTATACAGGGTCTACTCTTTGTAGAGTGATAGTCTTCATGATCATGAGAATTTTCACAGGATTGAAGGCTTTCTTGAAGTCTATAAATGCTACAGCGGATGGAATTTTGTATTCTGCTGCTTTCTCTTTCAGCTGATTTATTGAATGGAGATGAACCTTGGTTGCTGGCTTTTTTCTAAAGCCAGCTTGTTCCCATAGTTGGTTTTCATCTTGTGTTTTAATGGTCCAGTTGGTGATGACTTTAGTAAAACGTTTGTTGATGCACTTGAGTAGGCTCATAAGTCTGTAGTTGTAGGTTTCCTTTTTCATGTAAAAGCATTATGATTGCTGTGTTCCAGTCTTTCAGGACTTCGCTTTGTTTAAGGCATAAGTTGAATAGCTAGTTTCTTAGCGATAATCTTACCAGTTTTTTTTAATAGATTGATGATGTTATCTGGTCCAGGGGCTTTTCCTTTCTTTCTTTGTTTGATAGCTTATGTTACCTCCCATTCTGGTAAATCCTCAAACTGATTGCTTACGTCTTGCATATCCTGCTTGTTTTTTAGTCCATGTTTTGAAGAGTAGAGTTTTTGGTAGAATTCTTGGGCACGCTTGACAATCCTGTCTCTGTTTTCTTTGAGTATACTTATTATTTGTTTCCGTCCTATATCAAGAGCTTTATTTTTAGTTTTAAAGCCCCAACTTTTTTTGAGAGATGTTTCGATGATTGCTGTCATGTACCTTCTTTTGTCAACTCTTTGTTTCTTTTTGATTGTTTTGTTCAGTTCGGTCTCCTCAACTTTCTCTCTTATCATTGTCTATGGCTTGAGGTTTCTGAGTTTTTCAATCAGTTTCCTGGTTTCATCTGAGATTTTATCAATAGTTTTATGTGCACATTAGTATAATATAGTGGCAGCTTCTATTAGAAAGGTTATAATTTTGTTGTGGAGTTTGTCGGTGTTGCTAAGAATTTTATTGGTAAGAATTTTATACTTGTTTTTCAATTCAAGCTTGAAGAATCGGTACGTTTAACAGTTTCGAATTAGTGTGGAACTTTTTCCT
>OY735232.1:10718127-11133127 GCA_963457665.1 Thysanoteuthis rhombus | reverse complement strand
TCAGACATGAAGGAGAAAGGAAGAGAAGTCACATTGCTGGGTTGTCCTAATAACTTATTGAAAGAAATGTTTTTCTTCACTAAATGAAGAGAAAAGACATTGAGGTGAAATGAATGCAATCTTAGATACCATGACTTTTATTAAGGCTCATTTACGTTAATGCATATACATCAAATCAACTGAAATGTGAAACTGATTCTTATTCCCAAATATGAGAACAATGGACAAATTGTTTTTCATTGCAACTTCTAACAGGCCATCCATCTACGGTAGTGAGTAAATAGCGCAGATAAGAAATAAAGACAATCTGAGTCACATTGCTTTAAAAAAAAACTGAAAAATTAATATGAAGGTAAATGGTTGTCAAAAATAAATATTAATGTTTCACTATACTTCAAGTAATAAATAATAAAATGAGGATAGTGTGTTGTGAAAGAATCATGCATCCTTGAGAAAAAAATTTAACTATAAAAAAATTTTCTATTGTGAAGGTGATGTCATGGATCCATCCCGAGTCTCAGGCTACAATCACCCGCTCTAGCCAACCCATGGTGGGGGTAGCTGGCAGACGCAACAGGGAAGATGAAGGATACATACAAATGATTATGGATGCTAATGCCCAAACAACAAAGCTTTTTATCATGGATGCACGCCCCAGTGTTAATGCAGTTGCCAACAAAGTGAGAAACACATTTATATCAACTTTGGGAGGGAACTTATATATATCGTGCATTAGTTCACAAATTTTTTTCTCGATTAGACCTTAGATTTTTTGAAGAATAAGAAATATATTTTGCTTTAAAGATAATTTTTCCAACGTTATAAGATGAAGAGAGAGATCTTTTAGTGAAATTATTGTTGAAACATTCATCAAAAAATTTTGTAGCATTATTACGAATTTTGGGACGAGTGGACTGTAGAAATGTCAAAACGTGTATTGTTTCATCAGATTATTCAATAATTCATTTGTAAACTTGATAATCTGTCATTGAAACAAGGTATCATTTTGACAATATTTTTTTTATATCAATAGCTTCTTTCATCATATCATTTGACTGTCCTATTTTTTTCATCAAATGTAACTTGCATCTGTCCACTTGGAACAGAATGCTTCATTTAAAATAGTAAGCTCTCCACCAGAACGTTCATCCCCTCTATGACCTCCAGTAATAATAAATGTACAAATTACTTATAATACCAAGTAAAACAGATATTGCACGTATGTAGAGTATAGAGTATTTAATAGTGTGAGATATTTAGTTTGGTTCTTATTCAATGCTTCTCTTTTTCTCAATTCTCTGAATGAGTGAAGGCTTTTTGGGGGAAAATTCTGCTTTATTATGATTGAAGATATAGAGATAGCTATGTATCCACAACAGATATTACTGGAATGTCTGAAAATAAATTTATTTCATTGGTGTGTTTTCTTTGTTAAGTGATTTATTTTCCAGGCTAAAGGAGGTGGTTATGAAAATGAAGATGCTTATAACAATGCTGAACTTATATTCTTGGACATCCACAACATTCATGTAATGAGAGAAAGGTAAGTGTATCAGAGCATTTCGGTAAAATTTCCATCTTAGAAGTATAGTTTTCTATTAAACTAAACTTACTAACGAGTAATATTTTGCTGTATAAATAGGTTTCTCAGTGTGCAGATAATATCAAAATAAAAACACAATTAAGACAAAACTGATAGATTGTGTTTTCATTCTCTTGAATCACATAAATTCAAAATGTTGTTGGGGTTGATAAATTCCAGTTTAGTGAAATGATTTTGTACTTGTACAATGTGCTGATATGATTGTAAAAACACTGGACAAATCTAATTCAACAGAATTAATAAAGTGTATTGCTATAGTGGTAAAATTAAACTCTTGACAAAATTTAGTTACGTTTGGGTACATGCTTCTTTGTCCACCCCATCTCCAGGTGAAGGGAGTTGCTGTAGCTGGATACTATTTGTGCATGCCCATTGCGGGGGGCATAGCCTGTAACCTGCAGTCAGTCAAGAGTAAGTTGTTGGATAAATTTAAAGGAAAAATCATTAAAATTATTTTCATTTTTTTTTTTTGTAAAATTGACCTTAAAAAGTGTGCTGTAGATAGTTTAAGATGTGTTGAACTTTCATTTATTTATTTTTTTTTTGTGTAGGATACATGATTCTCAAATGATAAGAGTGAAAACATAAACATACTAACATTTTCTCTTCATGTATTTACTAGCTGAGGGGCCTGGTATTGCCTTAGGACAAAAAAACTCCCAAATATGACAACACTCGGAATCAAATGATATTTTATAGAGATTCAATAAGAACTCAGGCATGCATGCCCCCCCCCTCAAAACCTTAGATTAATTTTTATGGAAACTGAGAATTCATTTGATCTTATTTTTCTGTTCTGACATGCAAAGTTCTGTCAGATTTTAATTGTGCCCATGTTTTATTATGTTTGGGTTTGGATTAGACTTTGTGTTTTTGCTCTGGGGAAACACATGTTTTATTGTCAGTTTAAGGTTAGACTCTTTAAAAGATTCTGCCAAATTTGCATAAGCACGGAGAGAAAGTCCATGATCTCCTATAACGAAAGGGGTGTAAGGGTTTAGTTTAGCGTTATAGCTGCATTGTAAATAGAACATCTCTCATAGAACATTTAAATATTTCTTTTCACCAAACTGACAGATCTCCAGAAGATTTGAAAGTCTTGTTAATAGAAAGCACATGAAATGGAAAGAAAAAGAGTTAAATTTTCTCCATGTTTTAAACTCAATTTACCATTTGTATTTACTACGTTTCTAAACACTGGTGTAGTGTTGCTCTCATTGATTTCTATGGTGCTAAAATTGGGTTTTATTATACAGGTGCGAACGTTGATCCCCAAAAAATTGACGGTTTATTTTTGGTAAAATTCGAACTTAATATGTGTGTTGTAGGTAAACTATGATCTGCTGATTTCAGGTATGCCTTTTTTTTTTTTTTTTTTTCCTGTAATACCTCACTGGTTGAGCCAACACACTTCTTAGGCAGGTCAGCACTAAGAGAAATTCCCATCCATGGTCGCTTATAACGAATAGAAATTAAGGTTACAGTTAAGCATTATAGCTGCTTTGTAAATAGAATCCCCTCTAATAAAAATTTGAAATATTTCTTTTCTCAAAACTGATAAATTTTCATAAGTTATCAAAGTAGTGATTAAAATTTGGAGCTGATCCATGGACAAATATCTCCTCTATGTCATAGCTATCAGTCCATCAGTTTATGACCTTTGATTGTAAATATGACTTACTAAAAGGTATATGGTTCTTATGTAAACTTTACCCAGCATGAAATCTTGTAGTTCAGTTGAGTTTATAAGTTTTAAAAATGATATATAAGTTTCAATTCAATATGCTAGAATCGTTTCAGTAATATAATTATAGATGTGAATTTTGAGTGTAAAGTGTCATTTAGCGTTGTGCAAGTTCATTTTTTTAATTTATTCTTTTATAAAATTTAGTTTGAGAAAATTGAAAGAAGTGTGTTTTCCTAATATCAATGAGACCCATTGGCTGTCCAATATTGAAGCTACACACTGGCTTGAGCACATCAAGGTTAGTCCCCATTGTTTCAAATTCCTTTTATTCTTGTATAGACTAGTATGTAATTCTTATAATATTTTTGAAAATCTTGTGTGCCTTTTTTATGAATATTATAAAACTTTGATAAAAATCCATTTTATATAATACAAAACCAAATCTAATTGGATTTCTTCATTTTATGTCTAATATCGACTTATTCTGTTTAGCAAATTCTGGCTGGTGCCGTTCGCATTGCTGACAAAGTAGAGTATTACAAAACATCTGTCTTAGTCCACTGCAGTGATGGTTGGGATAGAACAGCTCAGGTAGGAAATTTTTCCAATTTCTTTGCATTTTGTTTTATTAAAGACACAAGAAATCATTAAAAAAATATGAATTAGATTATAAGATTCTTTGATAATTCCAATATAATCGAACCTCTTCTATTTTTCCTTATTTAATTGCATTTTATTATAGAACGCTTATTAAAACTTGATGAGTGTGATCCTGTACTTATAAAGATATACTTATTATTAATAATTGATGGACATTTATAGATATTTAACAAGCTTAACCTAGTTTGACACTTGGTTACAATGTTTCTATAAGTGAAAATCAGACTGACCAGTAATGTGACTTATATGTAACTTTTTTTTTTCTCAGAATGTGCTGCATTTGATTATTCGTTGTAGGCAGCATCTAATTAGGGCTTAGTACAAATCCAAAAAGCAAATAGAATGAGTCAAAATAAAATCAAACCACTAAATCAAGCTGCCAACTCAAATGAGAATTTTTTTTGTGCTTTGTCAACATCTTTAATAGTGTGTTAGTAGGCTAGCAAAGAAGCAAATTCATTTGCGTTTCATTGGTTTACTTTATGTGTATCCTTATTGTATTTGAGTTGCAGCAGCTAGAATATCTAAATTAGGTACTGACTACACACAATGTTGCCCAATTCCAATGATTTCAAAAGAACAATTTGAACAAATATCTAAACCTATACGACATGGAAATACCATGTCAATTTCTAATTTCGAATATTTAAAAACTTTA
This sequence comes from Thysanoteuthis rhombus, assembly GCA_963457665.1. Lineage (NCBI taxonomy): Eukaryota > Metazoa > Mollusca > Cephalopoda > Oegopsida > Thysanoteuthidae > Thysanoteuthis > Thysanoteuthis major. Next base: position 11,128,519 of record OY735232.1, on the reverse strand, counting down.
TGCAAAAAAACTCACAACACTTTATTGCATTCTAACATTATTTTGCTTTGATTTATAGCTTAAAAGTCTCATACAAAACATTTTTTCCAGCTTACGTCTCTGGCTATGATTATGCTTGACCCTTACTATCGAACTCTCAAAGGATTTGAAGTTCTGATAGAGAAGGAATGGCTGAGTTTTGGACATAAATTTGCACAGGTAGGGAGTTTTCTCTTTTGAAGAAGTTTCGATAGGGACGCTTTAGGCAGGCTAAAAATGTAAGTGCCTTCCATTTTAGTCAGGTGGCTTTATTCAATTTTGAAGGGATCAATTAAAGGAGGCAGTGAGTTATTAAAATGTGGATTCAAAAGTTTGTCTGCTACAAAAGATTTACATAATTTTATAATTTGTCTGTCAAGTTATATAAAACATTTTTTTTTAAACATAAATGGTAGCTACAGTTTATATTGCGTATATTTTTCTGAAATCAGCTCATATATTCTTTAGCTTTCTACTGTTGTATGTTGTATCCAGTGCTCATCAGAAGTTGCTAGTTACTTTTTTCTCTTTTCTTTTTTATCCAACAAGAACATCTCAATGTAACAAATCCATCAGATTGATTGCTTATGTCTTATGTTTATGTGATGTATGACAAAATTGGAGAAGCACCTTATCAAGCCATTTGCTGACAACTCTTACGAGAAGTTCCATTTTAAAATCTTTTTGAATGACTCTCCTGTATGAGATGCCTTGACCATCAAAATTGTTTTTCTTCTGAACACTTATTTCCATCAATTGCTAATATCTCTTCTATTTCGTAACACAATGGTATAGGATATTATACATGCAGACTTAGGCCATGATTTTGTCCTGAAAATATCTAGAATAATGAAAATACTTAATTATTTTTTCAAGTTCTCAAAATTAACTATTTGGGAAGCAGTTATTGGTAGACTGTAGTTATACTTTTCATACTTGGTGTAAAATAGTCTTAACAGTTCATGAACCACTGAACACACAAAATAAATTCATTGCAATACAAAATGTTTAATTCTTGAACTCCCTGCAGAATCATTGAAATATTGGATTTTGAACATTGAAATAATATTTAAATTTTCATTTAGTCTTGTTATATCACTGTTTAATAGAATGAAGTTTTTTCATGTGGTGACTATATAAGATAGATAAAAAAAATTCAAGAAAATGGCTCCAGAGGAACATTGCTATCACTACTTGGCACAACAAAAATCATACACTGTCTTTATCTTTTATTATGTGACACTTCTGTAGTCAATTCTATTCAAATGTTCAGAAATTATCATAATTCTTTTCTTTGTAGAGAATTGGACATGGGGAAGACAAGCATTCTGATGCTGACCGTTCACCTGTTTTCCTACAATTCATTGACTGTGTTTGGCAAATGACCAATCAGGTCAGTCCTTGAAAACTTTGTTTTTTGTTCTATTTGCACTGGAGGCTAGAACACTTCAAAGCTTGTGACAAATGATAAAAAGGCAACACACTTTTCAATTAAAAAGGAGGTAATGTGTGGTGTGAAAGGATGCAAATAGATGTTAGTATGCATAATTTAGCCAAAATACACAGTCCTTTCATGAATGTAATGAAGGTTTCATTTTGTTTAACTGACCACTTGAAAGAAGGGTAGCTTTCCCTAGTAAGAAAGAGTAGCTTTCTCATTAATTAGTTAGTTCACTTCTCAGGGATTTCAGAGTTCTTATTTTCCTCTTTTTTTTTCAACATTTAAAATTATGTGATTATTCAATTCTCATGTTGTGAAAAATATTTCCAGTTTTAAATGTTTTTAATATTTTGACATGATGAAAATATTGTGAAATATTCTGGATTATTGCAGATTTCACGTGTGCTAAATATTGCCTGAAGCTGTAAAAAAAATGGTTGACATATGCTTCAAGGCTTAAGTTTAAATTGATTGTTATATGCCAATATCAAAAAGTTGAGATTAATTGCTTTAAAAGATAAACCATAACCTCCAACTCTTAATAAAAGTAGACAATTTTTTTGCGTATCATAAATTTAGAGTTCAAAATCTTTATTAAACTTTGCAAATCATTCCCTACAAGTGCTTGCTTTTACTGTATTTTTTCCTTTGAGTGAACATGAAGAATAAACAGTTTTGAATGTGCATTTTATTTTCAGCCGTGATTTTCACCAAAATGAAGTAAATTATCAACTTTTCCAAAAACTATTCTGAAAGAGTAAGTGTATGGAAGCAATAAATAACTGAGTAAATTTTGAAGACATAATTTCTCTACCATAGTGCAAGAGAGGATGCTAGGAACCTTTGTATCAACCTAATTGCAAAGGTAACAAGATGTAACTTGAGAAGATTTTTACTTTTTGAAAAAGATGCTGAGCCTTTTTATCATCTTTGTCCATGGGTAGCCTATCACAATGTTTGCATTTATCCTAAAGCCCCTTTTTGAAAAGTTACTCTTTGCAAAAATAAAGGAGTTTTTCTCTTGTAACAATACTCCTATAATCAGTGATGTAGTTGAATTTTTTCTATGTGATGTAAAAACCTAGAGTAAAATGATGTCATGATTCATTTATTTGCTAACTACTTCCTTCCTCTTTTTTTTACTTTGCCTTTCTTGTTTCAGTTTCCAATTGCCTTTGAGTTCAATGAACATTTCTTGATAACCATCATGGACCATTTGTATTCATGTTTATTTGGATCATTCCTCTATAATACTGAGCAGCAGCGTGTGAAAGAGGTAGGCTTTTTTATACCATGTTTTAATCCATCCTAATTATGTTTCTCGATGGATTTTTCAAAAAGTACATCATTTTGTTTACTGTTTCAAAATAAGTGATGAGCGGATTTTGTTATTTCATTACTTATATGTACTCGTTTATTTTGACAAAAGAATTGATCTGCCATGAAATGATATAGAGTTATCCCTTGACATTTGTGGTTTCAATTATTTGTGCTACAGTCTTTGATAATTTTGAAGGAATATTTTGGAGTTCTGTGGCAAACTGCAAAGTACCAAACAATAGAAAATAACGCTGTACAGTATGAACGAAAGGTTGAAAAAATTTAAGAAATCATAAACATATTTTGATAATCTTTGTGTCATTAATTATAAGAAAGATTGTGGAAAATTATTTCTGTAGACAATAAAAATCAGATTGAAGACTTACATTTGTTCACACTCACAAACTTGTTGGTTGAACAGTATTTTAGACAAATATTTTTTTCTAATTCACTGGACTTTTAACAAATTCATTCATTTTTTGGTTGGAGTACAGTAGTTTCTCCGATTTCACAGACTTGTTATTCATGTTTTTCCATCAATAAAGGGAATATGGTCTCATGGACTTTTGAGAGAAAAAACATGTTTGATGAAAATTGTCTCTTTTAATGATAAGTCACTACCAACCTATGTATTAGTTTGTAACATTGTATCACAGTGTGAAAAGTCCAAATTGGGTACGTGGATTAGTGAAGTGTAGGCTGGCAGAGAGAGCTGTCATCATCTTCATCATCAGTCTTTTATCATCTATCATTGGACATAGACCTTCCCCAGGATTCACTTGACCTCTATTTCATGGGTGTTGCTTCACCAATATTTTCTAAATCTGTTAAGTTTGTCTTGCGATCTCAGATTCTGCCTGTCTCAAATCTGCATCTGATCTCTGGGGATCGATATTGTGAGTCGTGATGTCCATCGGTTGTCTGCCATTCTTGCAGCATGACCAGCCCATTGCTATTTGAGTTTCCAAACAGTTTTTATGATGTCTTGGACTCTCTGTTCTTCCCCTAATATACTGCGCTATCTTGTGATCTCTCGATGGCTAGTTTCCTAGTGATGACTTCACCAGCTTTTTTGAGTAAGTTGATGGTGATGTTATCTGATTCAGGGGTGTTTTCTTTTTTTGTTTATTTGATGACTTATTTCACTTCCTATGGCATAAGTTCTGGAAAGTCCTTAAACTGATTGCTTGTGTTTTGTACATTCTGTTTATTGTTTAGTGTTCCTTGTTTGGAGGAGTACAGTTTCTTGGTAGAATTCTTGGGCATGTTCAATGATCTGGTCCCTTTCTGTTGTTAGGTCTCCATTTTCTTCAAGTTCTTTAGTTATTTGTTTCCATCCTGTATTGAGAGTTTTGTTAATAGTTTTGAAGCCCCAATCTTTTTCGAGAATAGCTTTAAAAATTTCATTGTTTCTTGTGGTTTTATTTAGTTTGGTTGCTTCAATTTTCTCTCTTGTTGGTGGCTTGAGATTTCTGTGTTTTTCCAGGAGGTTCTTGGTTTCATCAGAGATTATATTGATTTACAAACTTTTAACTAATCTCGTTGTCTTCATTCTTAATTATTCCCTCCTATTTTCCCAATCCACTAAATATATGATTAAACGATCATCATTCCACATAATGTGTCTGATTTTGTGCAAGTTTTGTTATTACACGGCAAAGTTGGTGAGTTTGGAGGGGGGGGTCAGAAGTTTTTCACAGAATTTTAATTTTGCTATTGGTCTGCACCCCAAACCCTGCAAAATTCAAGGAACTACTGTAATGTAAATCATCATTAAAAATTAATTCCATTTTTATGCAGCTATTTTTTTTCATCTTATCTGGTGTCCCTAACCTGTGGATGGTAATGGATAACTGTACTTGTAATTACCGCTTCTATATCGTGATTTGTATAGGTAGGAAAAAAATTTTTTTTTAATTATTAGAAATTCTAGAAGCTGAAAGTCACTTGACTAATTTTCCATTGTGCTAGGCTTGTGCATATTCATGAAAATATTTGTTGAATGTAAAGTATATATTTCCATAGTTTATTCAAGTGGAAAAGAATATGGTTTGATCTTGGTTTTAAAAAAAAAAATGGATGAAACTTCTACACACTAGATCAAAAACAGTCAGTAAAAATTCATGTAAAAAGTTACAGTGTAAACAAAAGACATGTGGAATTATCACTTCTCTCTTCAGTCAGTAAATACATTGTGCCAGTTGGAGTTACTGGTTCAACTGAGAATTGCAACTCTTGATAAAATGAGAATGTCACCTCTCCTTGGATGAGAAAAGGATGCAACAGGTCCAAATTTCAGTTGAATTTCATCTGACTCCAGAATCTCTTGCATTAAGTTTATTCCAATTTTATGCCACCCTTTCTACCTCCTAACTCCTTTGAACATCTCTTGGTGACGAAGCTAAGGAAATACTCTTTACTTGAAGAGTGGTTTTTGACTCCTCTAGCGCTATGAAAGACGGGCATCAAAAGACCCAGTTCTATGAAGCGTTGCTATTATAGTACCCATTAAAATGATGGGATATTTTACATGTTGATGTATTGAATAACTGATCATTCACCTTATCAATGTGACGAGTTATTTTAAAATGCTTAAAAAAAATAAAAAAAACGGTGATAATTGAACATAGAATTTTATCAGCTAGACTGGGGAAAAATTTTGGTTTGGAGAAAAAAATGGATAAAAAATATTGTTCAACTTTGAATGACTGCATCTTCCTTACTGCTGAGAAGCCCAAGCTGTTATTTAGGGTATTATGAATATGGAGTGGGGATTCTAAAAATGGCATAAAAATGGCACAATTTGTCACAGGTATAGGCTAATTGACTTGAAAATCTTCTGCTCTTTAGCATGACTAGAAAAAATCTTATGCTTAATGTCTTGAAGGGGTGTAGAAGGGATGCTTGGGTGAAAATAAAAGGAGCCATGATTCTGCAACAAAAAAAGATATGCTGAAACTTTTTTGAATTTCGTATCTCAACCACATCTGCAAGTGTTGGAAACTTCATCAAGATCTGAGAACATCACATTCAAAAATTTCAAACGTTGTTGATACGATTTGAAATGACCCTCCTATACACTCTTCGCAGAGCATAGGGCAGCAACCATTCTGCTGCAAGTAGGTTTTATGGGGTTGAGTTTCTAGTCCAATGTCAAAACCTCCCCTATTACGTGGTCTTTAGACCAGTTATGGTGACTGACAAGCTGTAGGTTTTTCTTGTTAGAGTAATATTCTCTTAAATGTACTGCCTAACAAAAACTCCAGCTGCCTTGCTATTCACCAATGTGGGGGAGGAATTGATTCATGCCTTTCCCTAGGGCAATAGTGTGAAATGAATGCAAACGACCTCGGCAGAAACTAGAATCCAGTCTACTGATCCCATTTTCCAAGCCGGTAATCATGATACCACCCTGCACTTCCAGTGCTTCAAAAAGATCTTTTAGCACAAGCAAGGTACTTCAATCATCTTTTTTTTCTATCTGTGTCTCTTGAGGAATTTGATTTGAGATTTGAAATTACCATTTCTATTACATGGTCTATGTGGATATTTGCTAAGCTTAAATGTAAGATCTTCCTGATCTTAAAACTATGCATCTGGATGAACAAATATTCACTTTTTTTAACAGAATGCATGTAAGAACAGGTATTATCTTGAAATAATTATGAAGTGTTTTACAACCTTGTGGTTCTTTATTATAATTTTGAATCATACTTATGAATTTTGTGTTGGTGTTTATTTTTTTCTTAAATTTGCTTGATCAATATATATCACCCACTCTGTAAATTTGGATTGCTTATCACAAGTATCATAAGATTTGTTTGCTCCATTGGTTGTACATATGCCTGCACGTGTATTGTTGAATATGAGATCATTGCCCAACTCCTCACATTATTTTGTCATTCCCCCAGTCTAGCTGTTGTAGGCTGTATTTTTTGTCTCTAGCTTGTTGTTATTTGCTACTTCATCAGATATGAGATTCCAAACCCTCAGTTGCCTCTTGGGTGAAAGGTGCTGGGGCATGGGTGTGCGGCTACTACCTATCATTTTGACTTGTTGCTAATATTGGAGATTTTACAAGCTTTCGATATACTCACCATGCTGAGGGTTTAGAAATTGCTATCTTAAGTTTTTTGCAGGTTAGTTGCATGAAATATATGGAGGCTCTTGTTTTACATCAACAAGCACATCGATGGAGAGACAGGCATCAACAAACCGGGATTGGGTCTCATTCTCAGCGCTATGATCTTAGAGGAGCAAATTTTGGAATGGAGTCACTTTTTCAGTGTTGTTTTGCATCTGCTACTAATCCCATTGGACTATCTTCAGTGGTTTGATTTCATTGAGAATTACAGTTATTAATCATTTGCTTTAAGGCATTTAGGGTTTCCTTGATCCAGGAACTCTAGTATCAGATACTAACATGATGAATGACTTCTTTTCGAACATTAAAAAACATCTGCACTTTTATCTTGCTCCCTAGAAAACACATTGGGCCCTCTCTAAATGTAAGTGTATTGCAGGAATAAATATCTGTATTATATGAATACTTGAATATCATTCCTTCATAATTCAGTCTGGAAAATATTTTGACTATCAATTAAGTCCACTCAGCTGCTTGAGACCTGGACTTCTATCATTGCCGCTCATTTTTGTTTCTAGTCTTTGCAGCAATACATCTCATGTTCAACTCCATGGTTAAAATGTTTTGACAAGAAATGCAAGATATTCCGACATCTACTGCAACTTCTCTAACAGTCAGATGCTGATAAGCATGAATCATTTTGCCGACTTTGCTAACATTTTTGTTGGGATTTAATGGCCTGTCTATCTTTTGTCCTTTTTGACTGGAGTTCTACTTTCTTTAAAGCTCATAAATTACTCAAAACACATAGTCCAAATAAGAGCATCTTCTTTGAAGTCCATTCTAAAAAGTTCATGAATATTTTTTGCTGGTTTTCAAGTCTGAAACAATATTTAACACAGATTCCCTGCTCTTCAATCCGGTTTATCTTTAATATAGCTTGGCTGAAAAAACATCAATGATTCCATGTATCTATTGTTGCCATTGCCTAAGCAGATTTTGAGATACACTTGTGATCCAGATATTTTTTTTAATCAAAATTATGTTTGTTTCACGTATCTTTATCTCAAGGAGAAGTTCTTTCTCTTTGAAAATGTTTTTTCCGGTCAGTGTGAATGTATAAAAACAATTTTCCCAGGAAAAAATTCAGAGCCATCCATTAAGAGGATCCTCAGAATAGGTTTTGTTTTGAATACCGAATCCTATTTGTTGATTTGTGGTCAACTCTTGATTCAGATCTCCAGAGTATCTCATGATGATTACCCTTTAAACATCAGTCTTGTATTCGATTGTTGCCCTTGGCTTACTGTACAAGGAATTATGTAATTGCATAAAAATTGACTGAAATATCTTTATTAGAAACTTACCTGGATTTCATCATTAACTTTATGATTGACTAATTTAATTATCATTAGAATCATCATTATGTGACCTGCATATCCAAGATTGTTGAGATTAACTTTGCACTTCTTTTTAATAATTTTTCTCCAAATTGATTTCATTTTGAATACTTCATTTTAAATTAAGCTAAGGTTTGATGAAAATATCTGCTGCGTTGGAATTTTTTCATTTTTTAATTTTTTGTTCAATTTTAGGATGTGAAGCACAAAACTCTTTCTTTATGGAGTTTTATTAATAGTAACATGGAAGACTTTTTAAACCCACTCTATGCTACATACTTGGACCAACATGTGCTTCTACCTGTGGCCAGTATGCGCCAAATTGAGCTTTGGATGGGGTACTACTGCAGATGGAATCCAAGACTTAGACCTCAGGTGAGCCTGAATTCTTAACTTTGCTACATTGGAGTTGAGCTGTGATAAATAACAATTAAAAATTAAAATTAAAGTACATAGTAATCAATAATTAACTTTATCATGCACTAATCTATTTTTTACATTTTTAAAAAAAATTTTATATAGGTTTCATCTTGAAATCAAAGATATTTTGTTGTATTGTGTATGTAAATGTTTCAAAGTGAAATATATATTCATTTTATACAAAGGTTAGTGCCTTGTGGCTATTTAGGGTAACAAAAATTGCTTCAAAAATTATTCCTTTTTCTTGTAGGAACCCATCCATCTTCGGAATAAGGAACTTTTGTTCTTGAAGTCCCAGCTGCAGAAAAAGTATGAAGAGTTGAAGAAAGAACTGGACAGCAGGAATGCCCGTGGTACTAGCAGTAGTAGTAGTAGTCAGGCAGTCACAGCATCCACTCTGATGTCATCTAATTGTGCACAGAGAGTTGCCTCTCCTGTGAGCACTTGAAGCCACTGATGTTGAATAAGAATAAAACGATCTAATCGTTTTCTCACCTATATAACCTTCACGTACACATTTTTGTTGATCTAAGCCTTGCTTAGGATTATATATTTTACATATTTACAAGGACTGCTTATTTTTGTACAGAGATCCATACATATGTCACAAGTAATTAGGAACAAACTGACTTTGATAAGGAAAATGATTTATTAAATTTTGAGTTATTTGAATTTTTATATATCTTTCTCTTAATTGTTTTTACTTTTGAGAATATTAAGTTAGTTCCCTGATCATCATCAAGTGACTTATAACACCCACAAGACAGTAGATTGAATAAATCTTTCATATCTAAAGTTTAACATATTGTCAGTGATGGTTTGGCAGCAAAGCAGTTAGCGTGATTTTTGCTTCAGAGAGAGAAAAGATTGCGTGTCATGATTAAAGAAATGAGATGAAGAGTAATTCTCCTGTTTCAAAGAAATGGCATATGGTAAAATGATGAAATTTTAATTTTCTGTTTCTCTCTTCAACATATTGTTGAAGTACAAAAATAGGAAAAGAAGTAGCCAGTCATTCCACATGAAAAGATCAAAGAATTAAAAAAAATGAGATAGAAGAATAATTCTCATATTCGAGTGGAAAATAAGCAATCTGCCTTTCAGATGTTATTAAATGTTTTTGGAGTCGTGCTTAACAAAAGACAATTCAGCAGTAAATGATGTAAACTTGAAAATTGAAGCCTACATCAGTATTTATGCCATATCTTGCAATGTTGGCAAAGACTTGCTACTACATGTCTACATCTTATTGTTTACAACAACAATGCCTTCACGCCTTTTGATGTGTGTATGGATCAGTTTATCAAATGAATGAATCTTCTTATCAAATTTTGCTGGATTAATTTTTCATGGGCCTTGATTAAAAACAAATTGTTAGTGTGTGTATGTTCATTCTTTAGCTGACAACTTGAACTTAGCATAGCTCTTGAAAGATTATGCATATGTAGAAAAAAAAGAATTACTAGAATGAATGTAGAACACACTAGAAACTTTTAGATTGATATCAATTGGCTGGAAATTGGTAAAACGGTTTCTCCTTCCTTTAATCAAGAGACAAATGAATTTACTTGAGGCATAAAACTCAAGTAATGCAAGAGGCTTCAATTTCTATTTGACAATTTTCAAATCTATGTCATGTTAAAAATATATTGTTTACAAAAACAAAACTATTCAGGTGGGCAAATTTTGTTCAGGTTTATATCAACTTTTTGTTGCCAAATCAGACTTTTAGGTGAACTTTATTTTAATCCTTATTCAATTTTGTTTAACTTTATTATTAATTCTAGTGTCAATTCTGCATTATGAACTGACAGAAGCAATTTATTTGCTGTAGATAAAGCTCAATGAAATTTAATGTACATTATGTATTATATATTATATAATTATTATTATGTATTATATGATTGAAGCCTCTTATAATATTTACTAAAAGCAAATTCTGACTCAACTTTTAAAAATCATCCTTTCATTCTTCAGAAATCATACATTGATTTTGACATTTAACATTGAAAACTTTCATTCACACAAATGAAAATTCCTTTTGACAGGAATATTTACTTTTAATGAGATTCAGAATCAGAACTAAAGACTGGATGCTTAATTTCTATTAACTACTTGATCTTAGTGTTTTGAATCTCACTAGCATCAGTGGATGTAAATCCTTAGAACAATTGTTATGTTATTAGAGAATATTTAGTACTCTGTTTATTGAGAATTTCTGAATGTACACCCTGTTTTGAAAGTTAATGCAGAAATCTCTTTGAATTATCAGCAAAAGCACTTTCTTCATGGTAAGATATTGCAATCCTAACTTAATTGAAATATTTGGAAACATTTAAGCATGCATGTTATATATATACTATTTAGAACTGGGACCTTCTTTATATTTATCTTTAATGAAAATCTTTCAATGATGATTGACTGCTTGCCTAAGGGAAAGAACAACCTGATCAATATGTAACCCTCTTAAAAATATTTATTTATATTTATTTACTCATGAACTTATATTCCAACTTATTCCTTTAAACTAAATTTTTTATTTTTCATTCTAAAAAAATATTTTCTTTTTTGTTGTCTTTATGTTCCAACTGTTGTTATGTACGCTGTATAATAGATATATTATTATAATGATGATATACTCTGTATACATTGAAATTGTGTAACAAAACTTTGGGTTCTTACATTTCCCTCAAATATTTTGTTAGTATAGGGCTTAGTTACATAGGGCTTTCCATTTCATTTGGAGAAATGAAGAAATATTTGTAATAAATTCTTACATCTTTTTTCAGTCAATCTTGTTTACTATTATTTTCTTCTGCAACTTTGGAAATCATGTGAAAATCTAAAATGATTGCAGGAGTCTGGAGAAGAGAATTTATGATAAAACCTGTTCCTGGAAATATCACTAAGCTAAGCTAAGCCATCAACTTTTTCTTTGAAATAGTGTTAAGTAGATGAACACTTTTTTTGACTTTTGTGAAGGCAAGTACTATAATTTTTCTTTTTTATAATTTCTTGTTTCTCTTACGGATTTTTTCGCAACACTTGGCTGATCACTTATTGCAAAAGTATTTCTTTTGTTCTGACTGATGCTCAATTTTCTGTTACATTTGTAATAAACATATTAAGCCTTGACAACTCGATATTTCTATTTATTCTGAGCTAATCGTGTTGGTGCTCATTGATAATGTGGATATTATTGGTAACTTGTGGAACGAAGATGAAGCGATCGCTAAAAAAGTCTGAATTTTTTCAAAAACAGGTCTGAATGCTGCCGGGCATAAATTTAGGATCACTTTAGCATAAACTAACATAGGAAATTGAACCTCCACTAAAAAACCTATTTGAAACCAGAGGGGGGATTTGAAAAAATATTTTTTCTATATCTAATAAGGAGAAAATACTGAAATTGTTAGCCCTCTAGCTCAATTGGTGCAGCCTGTACACATGGAACATATATAAATAGCCAGCCAGACCCACAGTTGACAGTTGTTTACAGTTTCTAGTATAGTATGAACTAGCTGCACCCATGGGAATTACCTGGCTGTTGGTATTTTTTTTTCCATATATCTATTCAATAATTAGTGTGCTCTTGGTTCTTGAAAGTAGCTTCAGTAACAAAATAATCCAGTAATTTAAAATCTATCATTTGACTAAGCTTGCAGGAAAAATAGATTGAAATGCATATTTTTTTTATTGATTTTCTATATCAGATGAAGTATTGTAAATCATTATTGATAATTTTTTGCTCAATTTTCGTTATTCATTGCAACTAAAGTCAGACTAGTTTCCCTTTGACACTGAGAATCAAAATTGTGACACTGTATGCAAGAGGTAGGCTCAATTGATGCCCGACTGCTCTTGCCACTGAACTACAGGAGTCATTTGCAAGCACAAATCCGAATCAAACACTAAAACTCATTGTCTATCCCAAACTCTTCTGTGCAATATTTGTTATTAACTGGTAGTTCAGTATCAGTAATCCAATTTATTAATAGCACAGATTGGAATAGAAAATAAGTTCCAGGTGAGAATCAAACTCACAAATACATTTATTTACGGCGAGCCCTGAAAGAATCTTTTGGAAAACCGACTGGAAAGGAATATAAATAAACACACATGAAGAATGTTTGAACCACTTGAGATTCACAGTGACGTTTCCATGGTGTCAGTAGCATTGGAAGAATTACAAACATGTTAACTAGGTAAAAAAGTAGGCTTAAAGTCGAACAGATCTGAGTGCAAAGCAGTGGATGAATCAATTTACCTTGGAGAGGTAAAGATAATGAAAGACTATGAGAGCATGATTAAATGATGGATTTTAATTATCATTTTTTTTTTTTTGCCATCCAACTTGGAAAAACTCAAAACAGATCAGAGAAAAGTTTGACTCCATTTACTCTTTTGAAAAGTTTCTTCTATCTTAAATTTACATTGATATTTATTTTTATTTTCTTGACATATCAAGGAGTAAAAGTTGAAATTTCCATCTTGATAGTCCCATCAGTGCAGCCTATATACATACTGAGCAGAATCACTAAAACTCTGCACCCCATCCCCCCCCAAAAAAAATCTGGTCAAGTTTCAATTTATAATTACGAAATGAAATTCACAAATGAATTTTGAAAAATGACATTAACATAATAAGTTAATGAACAGTGAAAATATTTCATAAATTTTGATCTGTACAGATAATGAAAATTATAGAAACATATTTCAAGTGTTTCATTTTCACTTTCTTTTTTCTTCCTTCCTTTCTTTATCTTCAGACCGTCCATTTTTTTTCTTTTTATAGCCAATAACCCATGGCATATCATCATTCTAACTTCATTTCTGTACTCTATCGTCAGTTGGTTCCTTTCTTTGGTTCTTCCTTTCTAATTCATAGAAGTAGACAACAACAGCTGTGCTGTAAACATTATCACTTTGCCCCACTCAGCATTTCTGACAGAAGCATCCCACCTTTACCTCCTTCTTTTTTTCTCTCATGTTCTTTTTATACTCATTTTTTTTTTCTCTATAATCATAGCACCAACAGGTCAAGATTGGAGAAAATGTTAGGAACCATCAATGAAGATGGCAACACAGGTTTCTTCAGTGTTTGAGTGATTCTGCCTGGCTATATATATCCCTATCTATTTATGTATCTCTGTGTCACGTGGATAGGACACACTGATGGGGCTATTGGGATTGAAATTTCAACATTTATTCCTCAATAGGTCTAGAGGATAAAAATTATAAAATTTTCAAGTCTTTCCCCAAAATAAGTTTTTAGTAGGGGTATTCAATTTACAATGTGGTCCAATAAAAGGCATGAGAAATAACTTATTCTTTGATGACCCTTTTTCTTTCATTCTTTAATTGATCAGTCTCAACATGGCATGCTGCCAAATGATGGTGATGTGACAGTTTCTATTGAGTGACTTACCAGACCTATCCATCTGAAAATCGCTATACTAACTTAAAAGTGGATTTTGCTATTCACATGAAAATGCTAGATTTACCTATCGAAACTTGCTGAGTCAGAACAATTATAGTTTTAACTTTCTTTTCTATCAATTAGGATGGAATTGACATTGAATTTAAGAAAAGGTAAAGATGAAATAACAATAAGTTTAATTACATTTATAAGATCTGATCAACTGAATTAAGCAAAGATGTCCGTCAGACACTGCTTGGGCAAATTCGAGCAAATGTTCTGTAAAATCTAAATAACAGCCATTTCATCATCAAAATATTCTAAAGTTGTTTCGAAAAAAGACACATTTAATCCCTGCTGCAAAAATGCGGAAGGAAAACTGTCTTTCATGGAAAATTGATCCCTTGTTACAAATCACACCATTTTATGAAATTTCAGCTGCAAAAATATTGGCCAAAATAAAAGTTGCAAATAAGTTTTTAAATGATTTGAACCTTAAGATCTGGTCATCAATTGGGGATTTTGACCAGCATGTGAATTTCACAATTAAGAAAAGTTTTGTGTATTGATTTCAAAAGCATATTTAAATTGTAGAATTCATTGCATTGTCATAAGTTATTTTGTGACCCAAATATGCTTGAATCTGTTAATTGTAGTTTATTAGATTCAGGAAACAAAACTGTGACACCATAGCATTGAATTTACTTTTATGGGAGCCATGCCTACTTTAAGTGATGATAAACAAGCTAGATTTGCAGAGTATTCACTAGAAAAATGAGTTTGATTCTCTCAGTGACCTAATAATATGGCTCTGTGATAACAAAGCTTCCCAACGAATTCTCTCATCTTGAATTAACCAAGTCAAGCAATGCTTTTAGATGAGGAACATGGCTCAAAAAGTCTGATAGAATATTGCATCTTTTAACTTTTTAATATCTTTTCTTAACTCAGGAAAATATTACTCTCAAAAAAACTCAAAATTTGATTCTCACGCTTGCGTACTTACATATTTCACTCACACGTATGTATGTATTCCACACATGTACACACGCACATTTTATGCACTTGCTATATATGTCACACTCATTTTACAACGCAGGCAAAAATAGTGCTTGCTTGCTGACCAATAGAAAAGAAGAATCTGGTTAGGAGGTGAAAATATGTCAACCTCATCTGCTATGAAGTTGTGAAAAGTAATCCAGGTTGAGTCGCTTTCCTATGAGAAATCAAGTGAAATGATAGCTGTGAAAAGAAAAAAACAAAATTTGTTATAGGATGCATTGAAAAACAGTTTTTTCTATTCTTCGTTGAGCAATACAACATTATTCTAGAGATATAAGTACATAAATTCCTGTCTGTATAACTACACAGGGCTTTTGTTTGTTCTTTGATGTTAGCGTTGTTATTTTACTTTTAGTCCTAACACACCCATTGTAATATTAATTGGCAAATATCTTCTATTTTGTCAGGTTTTTCCTTCTGCCTTGGCTACATCGGTTCAATAACAACAAATTTGTCTAGTATCAAGAAGTTGAATGCTATGTTCCCCTGTAATCAACATGAAGCCTTAAAATGTTAAATTATTTCTGCAATTCTTTAGATGAAGAAACGCATGTCCCAGTTTTGTTTGATGGTCAGACACATGCCTTTGTGTCTCTGTATGCACGAATTACTGAAAAAAATATCATTGACAAAACTTGAGCAACTTTTTTATATGCTCATTCTACACAAAATGGAAATGAATGATTGTTTCTGTTTGAAACTCATCTCCTCATCATTTCCTGTCTTAGTCCTAATATTGAACAACACATCTGGGATTGCAACCTGATACGCACCGTCCTTTGTATTAAATGTCATTATTTAACTGTTATATTGTAGCATGATGAAGGAAGGAGGTGTAACATCATCAGAATCCCTTTTTCGTCTCATTTAATTATAACTTGGCTGATGGTGAACACTGATATCGCAAATCCCTGGGCCCAGAGACACTGGGCACTTAACCCTGGCTGACCCCTGAAAGCGCTAACATCTTTTACCTTCATTGAGGTCTTGTTCGGATTTATTATGTTCTGTGTTCTGGCATTTTCAAATGAAAACTCTTGAAAATTGATTGATGGATTTTCTTGCATGAAAATGATGGAATTGCTCTCTGGGAGAGATCACATGACGGTACGTAGCTCATGAGTACAAAGGATTTTCTCAGTGATTTCTGAAAATTTTTAGTTAAATAAGTCTAGACTTGGAGTTCGAGGTGATCAGTTTTGGGGGCCAGGTGTCCCTCATAAAGTCATTCTCACCTTTACGCATGAGTAGTCAAGTGGTCTGAACATGTAACATGTTATCAGAAACCTTAGTCTTTCTATTTTTTTGGCAATGTTTATCAACCTTTCTTTCTCTCTGTATTGTCTATGATGAATTTGAATGTTTTGACTTTTTGATTGTTCGGCAAATAATAAACAGAAACTATGACTTCACTAAAGCCTTGATTCTTGATTTTCTTATATGTGCAACCTACGCACATATGTATGCATGTAGGCGATAGTCATACAATACTTTTGTGGTGCCTGTCAACCAGAGATTTGCACACATGCAATTGGTAATTTGGATCTGTGTTACCGCAGCTGAAGCATTAGGCATTTCTGCATCAATCAATAATGCAGCCACCAGATGAAATCACAGCCAAATAATGGAAAAACACTGATCAACAAATGGCATCAGGGGACAAAATCCAACAAGCAAAAGGAAAAAAAATATCAAGAGGGCAATTCTTCATTTCAACGTATACACTTACATTTGAAATTTGAAACCAGTTGAAAAGTGAAAGGAAATTGTTGCTAACACACATACATTGATTTTGATGAGAAAAAGAGTGAAAAGAATGATGAAAGATGAAACAAATTGATAGAAAATGGAAGAATTTGCTTTGAATATACCTACACACAGATACACTATGTCTTTTTTGTAACATGGACATTATGTCAACGAGAAATTAATCATTATTTTAGATAGGTTTTTTATAATGTAAGGAAGTGATGTCTCGTTGTTTTTCATTTTATTCGTACTAGGAAATATTCACTATTTTGTGAGATGTAACATTCCATGCAGACTGGTTATGTTATGAATTTTGTGCTTGGGATTTTTTTAGGAGCATACTCCTATTGATCTTCAATCAAATGCTGACCAGTTTAGGCAAAAGAAATTTTTCTGGTTGCAAGAGCTGGCAAATTATTTTGGAGTTCTGTGGAGGGCAGAGAGTTTGGAAAACATTGGAATATAATTTTTCATGACACCAGATTGCATGGTTTTCTGCCTTACAGAGAATGTTGAATGTGCATCAGATTTAAGTAAAAAAGAAAAAAAAGTAATTGCAATGCCTATGATTGTAACTGTTTTGTACATTTATTTCCTCTTTTCTGTTTGCAAGTATCAGTTTTAAAATACAGGACAATTTTCAGTGATTGTTTTTATTATGGATGCAGTTTTTGTCCTTATGATGATTATTATCGATTACCTATGATCATATATTGAAATGGTATATGATATTGACTGGTGACATTTTATTTTAATTTCTAGGCTGCTTTATATGTACCTTTTTTGATGCAACAATTCGTCATGAATGTTTATTAAAAGAAAATGATACACACGAAGGGAGAAAAAACTTTTGAGAATTAAAATGTTTTATTGTATACATTACACACTATGTTTAGACAGATACACTCACACTCAGGAATTGATATGGAAAAATGTTCTATTGATAAAACAATGAAAAAATTGTTAAAAAAAACCTCATAAGAACAGATGAAAAAAAAAAGATCATGTTAATGAAAGTTTGAAATTACTCCGCTCAAAAGTAGAATTCAGATTATGCAATTCATCGGACTGCATTGCATACTCAACTCACTTGAGGGTGGTGAGGGCAGCAATTATAAATGTTTTATTTATTCTCTTCCCAGCAACTTCATAATGAACCAATTATGAATATGCTTTTCCACGGACAGAAGACGCAAGAGCGGGATTATTGAAAGGAAAACAAAACTCACGTGAAAATAAAAAGGAAAGTGAAAAAGATAGAGGCAAGTTGTGTTGAAGAAAACTGTAAGAATCAGATAAACTATGAAATGACTATCTTTTCTTATTTTCCTAGTGGACACTTGAAATTTGATGAATGGATTTTCTCACATGAGAAAGATGGAACTGTTCACCGAGAGAGATGATTTCCAAAAATCAAGTTAAATAAATGTAGTTCAAAGTGATCAGTTTTCGGGGCCAGCTGTCCTGCATCGTCATTCATTTAACCTAAAACCTTAGTCTTTCTCTCTACTTTTGTGGCAGTTATTATCAATCGTCCCCTCTCTCTGTATTGACAAGAGATGTGTTTTGAAAAGAACTATAATGAATTTGAATGTTGTGACTTATTGGTTGGCTGACAAATAATAAACAGAAACTTCAATGACTTCACCTAAGCTTTGATTCTTCATTTTCTTATATGTGCAACCAGGTGATAATCCTACAATATTTAGTAGCATTTTACTTCATTATATTTGGTTCACATTTACTATAATACACTTGTTGCATCATACTATATTGTGTTATTTGTAAAAATAAAGGCATTTTTGTTCAAAATTGGATAAACTATGAAACAACTATCTTTATGTATAATAAAATTTGTTTTTGTAAATTATTTTTTAGGAACAAAAAATGTTGATGAAAGTGATTGTATCTTACTTGAAGCCAATCGTTTCAACTCACATTAAACTATTTTTTCATGTTATATGTATTAAGTAGAAAGAGTCAGTTAATTTCTCCCATTATATAATAAAAGCAATCATATCAAAAAGATAACATCTTTAAAATGGATGCTAAATGAATAAAATAATTTTTTAAAAGTGCAAATTTATACCCAAACTGAAATGATTCAGTTTTGCTTTATAAAACTGATTAAAACCCAACACATAGTAGATTTTTAGATATTTTTGCTGAAAATTTAATACCAATAAAGCTGTGTCATTCCATTTTTTTTGCCCCGTTAATGCCTCACCAGGCTGATGGATGGTACCAACTCTTCACAGGACCTGCATTATTGTGAGATGGGTTTTTGGTCTACAAGTGCTGAATTGCTTTCCCAGTCTCTTATGGTAAGAGTACCACATCCGGTTCTGATTTCATTAATCGTTGTTGATGTGGTTAGATAGTGAATTTCTGGACTATGCAAATGACATTAAAAACTGTAGATGTGATTCAAGATGGAATTCTTGTCAGTTTGCGGCTTAGTCCAGTCTTTGCTACACAAGTGGCACACTACCTGATAAGAGAGACTACTCAAAGCTATCAGTTCTTGTTAGAAACCTCCATAGTCACCAAAGTTGGGTTATTTCTGCAATTTTGGGGGGAGGGGGGATATCTCATTTTTTTTTATTGGAGTGCTGAATATCTGGCAGCTTCTTTCTTGTGTGAATAGGTTGGTATTTCCAGGTATAGCTGATATGCTGATCTTATTTTAGTCACTTTCCTGGATTATCTGGTCGTTTTTTTATCTAATCAGTCTCAGTTTCTTGTGGACTTTTTGTGTTTTCCACAACTTTATTCATATGATTTCCAAAAGACATCAGGAAGGAGGTTTTTTTTTGGATGGCTAAAGTTTAGCCTACATCGATTGTTTCCC
The DNA here is from genome assembly GCA_963457665.1 of Thysanoteuthis rhombus. Classification (NCBI taxonomy): domain Eukaryota; kingdom Metazoa; phylum Mollusca; class Cephalopoda; order Oegopsida; family Thysanoteuthidae; genus Thysanoteuthis; species Thysanoteuthis major. Next base: position 11,108,755 of record OY735232.1, on the reverse strand, counting down.
TTGTGGTGGCAGCAATGGCTATGATTTGTGTGGCACTGTCCAAAATCATGTGTTATTTCTGGGTCTACCTGAAGAGTTGGAGTAAAAAGCATGCCACATTTTTCAATATGTATATATTGAAAAATGTGGCATGCTTTTTGTTTTGAGATGGAAGATACATGGTGGTGATACATTTAGAGTGGCCTGTTGGTCTTTCTGACCAGTAAAAAGAGAGAAGAAATTATTTTGTAAATTGTCTTTATCTTGAAATCAGATTTCACTGTAACGCAGAGTGTTGTCATGGTCTATACTGTCTGCCATGTTCAATATGGATCTGATATTCAAGTAGGCAACTTTATTTCTTCTATCTTTTCTGATAGATTATTTCTGTATGTGTTTTTTTGTTTTTTTTTCGAACGCTAAAGATCCCCAACGGAATAGGACATAAGCACTTTCAGGCCATATTTTCCTGGCTCTGTGGGAAGCAAGTTATGCAGACCTTGAGTAGAGCTAGTCATTTGGGTTGTTGCACTCATCTCCAGATTCAGCATCAAATGATTCCTGCAGTTTGACAAGACACCACTCAACTATAGATCTTCATACCATATTGTTTTTACTACCTGGCAATAATCGTAAATTACTTGAAATCTAATAATTGTTTTTGTTCAGGGCTCTTTTTCATCTCATTGTATCCAATCTAGCCTTAGATCTTTGTACCTGGATTAATGTGTCATCCATGTGAGACGAGTACGGGGGATATTGGATGCAAATTCAAGTCTAATCAGATGGTACATCTTTATTCACATAACTTGGCCGGATAAAAGTAACTATAATATAAAGTTAATGGTAAAATTATTTCATTTTAAATTTCAGATAATGATTTTCATAGATAAAGAATACCAGAAATCAAGATTTTATTATTGGAGTTTTTGTAACAATAATCCCCCCCCCCCCTAAAGAAGACTCAGTCACATTCTTTCTTCCTGGCTGAAGCAAATTGACTTCGTTGATTCCCTATTGAATGTTTGCATCATTTTATTGTTTGCAGTGACAAACTTTAGGGCTAGTGGCAGTGATAGACTTATGATCAGGTTTACCAGTTTCAATATTCACCTTGGCAAGGCCTGCAAATAACACTACGTTTGGGTTTGTGTACTCTCATTGTCTTTGACTCACTAATTAATGCTCAACATGATCTAATGACTTTGTTGATAACATCTAATGAGAAAGTAAAGGAATGACTTTTCCGTAGAAGGGGCGTTAGCAAAATACCAAATATGAGCAGTCCATTTTGAGAATCGGATTATCCCTAGCATAATCAAACCTAGACAATAAAATCTCGTTTAATCTTTGATTTGATCATCGAACAATAATGCAAAATTGCAAGCAATTATCTTGGAGAAAATAAAATGTTTGTTGTTTGCAAGAAATAAACATATATTTCACCTTGTTGTTGTGATTGAGTGATGACATCATGAAGAAAGTCATTGTGCAAAGTCATTTATTTTACATTATCAAATAATAACCCCAGTAACAAATTGAGAATATCGAAAAAGCAAAAGGAAATATGATTCTGGAATATTTGTCCACTTTTCTGGCCTTTTCCTTCCCATTGGGATCTTGTTCATAGGTGGCAACAGTAGAGTCTTGTTCTGTGTGACCATTGCTCTGAAAAACAAACAAAATAATAAAAAGGACGAACTAGGAAAGGTAAGAACAACAATTAATATATCAATTATTTTCTATTTTTTTAAAGCATGAAATGCATGTTGAGACAACCAGAGTAATAAATAAACAAGGAGATGGCCTAGTAAGTTGTAGAAAATAAGAGAAAGATAGGAATTAGGAAAGGAAGGGAATGGAAAGGAGAAATACCAAATGAGGGGACGAAGAAAATGCATTGAAGGAAAATGGGGAAAGACAACGAGGAAAAAATGGAAAGGAAAAAAGAAACCACAAAATGGATGAACAAGGAAAGTTGAAAGATAGAAAAAAGAACTATGTAATGGAAGGGAGGAATGAAGAAGAAAATGAAAAGAAAGAATGGTAAAAAAAAAAATGATGAAAGTATGAAAATGGAAAGACAAAAAGAAGGTACTGGAAGGAAGAAGAGAGAAATCAGCAGAAAAGGAAGAATCAACTAAGACTGAAATGAGAAAAAAAAAAAAAAAAAAAAAGGAAGAAATGGAAAAAAAAGAATAAGAAAAAGGGGCATATAGAAAATAAAATGAATAAAACCTTGGAAACAAAAATAAATAAAGAATACTGAAAAAAAAAAGAATAAAGAAAGACAAGAATGAAAAGTTGGAGTTATGGAAAGATGGAATGAAAAATGAAAAAGACCGTGGAAAAAGAAGAATGAATTAAATACAAAATGAAACAAAAAAAAAATGCAAATCGGTGGAATACAGGGATAAATGCATAGACAAATTAAGAAAAATACAATGGAGGAACTCAAGAGAAAGCAAATAGATAAAAAAAGGAAATGGAAGGATAGAACTAAAAAAGTGGGAATAAGTAAAAAAAAAGGAAAAAAAAGACAGAATTTACAAAAAGTGGGAATATGTAAAGAAAGGAAAATGAAAAGACAAAATTAACAAAAAGTGGGAATATGTAAAGAAAAGAAAATGGAAAGACAGAACTAATAAAAGTGGGAATATGTAAAGAATGAAAATGGGAAATCAGAACTAAGAAAAGTGGGAATATGTAAAGAAAGGGAAATAAAAAGACAGAATTAAGAAAAGTGGGAATATGTAAAGAAAGGAAAATAAAAAGACAGAACTAAAAAAAGTGGGAATAAGTAAAGAAGGGAAATGAAAAGACAGAATTAAGAAAAGTTTGAATATGTAAAGAAAAGAAACGAAAAGAGGCAACTTTGGAAAGGGTGTATACTGGGAAGAATCAATAAGGAACGTAAAAAATTGAAAGAAAGGACCAAAGTGTGTACAGGAAGGAGAAATTAAAGAATGAACCTAGATAAAGGGGAAAGAAAGAAAATGGGAAAATGCAAAGAATGAACCAAGAAAAAGTTGAATACCAGAAAGGAGGAATCAAGGAAGAAGAAAAAGAACAAAGGAAACGAGGGTGTCGGGTAATACTGAAAGGGAGAAATGAGGAAAATAGTGAGAGCGGACTAGGAAAAAGATGAATAAAGAAAGTAGTCAAATGGAAAGAAAGAACAAAAAAAAAAAGGTGAAGTCTGAAAGCGAGGAGTAAGAAAAAAGAAAATGAAGAGAAAAAACGATGAAAAGAGTGAAGATTTGAAAGGAGGAATAAAGAAAGCAGAAAATGAAACAAGGGAATTAGGAAAAGGAGGAATAAGGGAAATGGAAATAAGGATGTAGAAAAAAGATGAATAATGAAAAAGGAAAAAAGAAAAGAAGGAAACTGAAAAGGTACAATAGGGAGACTACGAAATGAAATTAAGGAGCTAGGAGAAGAGGGAATAAAGGGAGGATGAAGTGCAAAGATAGAATCAGGAAAAGGAGGAATAAATAAAGAAAATGATGCATAGAAAGAACTAAGGGGGATACTGAAAAGTTGGAATGAAGAAAATAGAAAAAGGGGGAATATTGAAAAGGAGGAATAAAGAAAGAAGAAAATGAAGAGAAGCGGTACACTAAAAAAGAGGAATGAAAGGGCTGTTTACTTTGAGTCCACAGATTAACAGGCTTTTCCACCCGCTCCAGCTGAAGGTCTGGACCAAACTAGCCGAGTATCTTGCTTGGCCCGTCTGTTCAGTCGAAGGGACCAGGGAGGGGGCAACATCTCTAAGAATCCAGCAACTAACCCTCGAACTTGTCACAGATAGTTTTGGACTCTATCACCGTCTCATACCGTCTGATTTCTCTGTTGACTTCACAAATCTCGGCAATGCTCGCCACAAACAGGGTTACATCGTTATCATAGGTGGTATACTTGACGGGGAGAGAAAAGTTAGCTAAATTAGAGTCAAACTGGTAAAAAGCTCCAGAAAGTTTGCTTGAAATATTTCGCAGAGGCCTTTGTGTGTGGTCACGAGTCATCCGTCCAGTGATGTGACACTGGTGATATGTCAGCTTGACGCACTCCGAAATTCTTCTGCTCACAGTTCAGAGACCATAGTCGTTGCCTCATGAGACATTTTTTCTAACCTGGCTGTAACTACTAATGCTTGATCCTTTTTGATAAACTAAGAGGCCAGTTCTGCCTTAGCTAAATTTACTTCTACTGACCGAATGCTCTATTTGAGATTCGAATGACTTTGATGCCGTTAATCTCTCCAAGTTGATTTTGCGACTAAACTCGGCTGCAAAAGATCTAATCTTATTCTTAGGTGTCTCCAGAATTTATTCACAAAGAGCATCCCGTCAATTCTTGCTTAATCATTAGTGTTAACTGGTTCTGAAAATCCTTCACATCCAGAAGGGTTGTATTGTATATCCAGCAACCAGATTTGATTGGTGTAGCTTTATCTAAATTTTTTCGAACCCCGACTAATCTACAATCCAAATAAACTACACTGAAAACTTGGACATTCTAACAGCCTTACGTCATCTCTTCAAACTAATACTTGATCGATGTAACTAGAACGTTACACCGTACTCGAATTGTTACTATTTGTCCAAGTCCGTACTACTTTATTGGGGATGTTCATTTCGGAATTAATCGACAAGATCCACCCTGTCGAATGGAATCATGTCCTGATTGTTACTAAATGTCCCTCTATTTGCCCTTCTGTCTACATCAAGATCAAGGACGACATTCCAATCACTTGCTAAAACTACCCGCTTTATCGAAATCACGAACCGATCAATTGGCCGAAAGAAATTGACTCGCTCACTCTTGTAGTTGGGCACATGAACCTCAATTAGACTGAAAGCAACCCCTTATGGACAGAAAATGTCCCATTTCCTTTAATTGCTGCTGCAGAAATCGAACCTGCCACCGTAGCGATGCTCTTACCATTGAGTTCGAATAGACCGAGAATAAACGAGATAAAATTTGGGTTGAAACCAGTTATTTGATCTTTCGCATTACCGGCGACTATTCAGTTCAATGGTAAGAGCATCGGTACGTTGAAGCAGCCATACTATCAGTGGCAGGTTCGATTTCTGTAGCATCCCGATTTCCTTTAATTGTTTATTCTATTTACATTGTCTAGGATGAGTAATACATTAACCGTGTAATGACAGGAGATCATTATGAATAAGTTTCTATATAACGCAATTTATAATCATTCTGTCGGATCACATATCTATTTCTCAATATATATATATATATATATATATATATATATATATATATATATATATATATAGATATATATATATATATATATAGAGAGAGAGAGAGAGAGAGAGTTTACTATTTACTGTTACCACTAAAACCTACATTAACTATTCTATTTCTCTCCAGTCTTCTCATTAAATGTACTAAAGTTACTCAATAAATACTATTTTTAACGAGGAACAGACCAGCAGGCGTTTACCCTCAAGATAAACAGGTAGGTTTTTCCTTCCTGACATAAATTCTTGGCTTGGCTTGCTTCCTCCTTGGAAGTCCAATGATAACATATATTAACTATGTGATATATTGACGACGTCATAATATATATAATTTCAGTGACATCAAAGATAGTACTGTAAAATCGAAATAGCTTGTGGATGATAAATCTTATAACAAAATTGTCCAAGACCAGATCTTTTGTTACTAAGTTGTCTCAATATTTGGCAAAGCCCGCAAAAGAATTTGTGTAAATTTGTCTTGAAATATACCAAAGGCTCTTTTCATTACTGCCTCAAATTTCAAATGACCAAATGACCTGAATCTAATTTTTTGATTATGACTAGGTAAGTTCTAAATATATCTCAGGATATTGTTTCCAATGGAGGTCCATTATTTCTTGTAAAATTCAACGAAGTGTATTTATACACTGTCCAGCGATCCTAAAAATTGTATCCTTTTTAGAATATAAAGGAATTGTTATAACAGTTTATGCTGTTTACATAGACATAGCACTTCACAGTGAAGCTCTAGAAAGATCAATCAGTTGTGATCCCAAAATAATTTTGGAATTGTAAAAATAAGTTGAAATATACCTAGTTTGATCATTGTAAAATGTACAACATAATTGTTTTAAATTATACAATTATTTTGTACATTTCACGATGATCAAATTATTTATATCTTAACTTATTTCTACAATCTTCTAACAATATCTCTGACACTTTTGAACAAATTTGATGCTATCAAAAGATGATTTTATAATCAAGAGAGGATTAAGAGACAGTCAATCTTGAGTCAACATTTGGTAAGTAAAAAACTAAATTTGTGTTTATTCCAGGGTGAAACATACGAGGGGGTGGTTTTCAAAATCTAACTCGTTAAAAAAACGTTTTGCAGTAGGCGAGGAGGCTTGTACATACAAAGAGACATTTGGTGAATCATAAGATGAGGAAAATGAAAACTTACGAACACCATAACTGCCACTTTCTCTGAATCCATTCGATTTGATCGGCGTCTTAAATAATATTTTGTTTCTCGTCTGTTGAGAACATTAACGAGGGCGTATTCGAGAAGGGCGAGGAAAACGAATACCAGGCAAACAGCCATCCAAATATCGATAGCCTTGACGTAGGAGACTTTCGGCAAAGCAGAAACAGCTGCTGAGGTCTGGCTGGTGACAGTCAGCACGGTGAGAACCCCTAAAGAGATCCGGGCGGGTACCGCGTCAATATTTAGCCAGAATGAGAGCCATGAGATGAGTACGGTAAGGGAACAAGGGCAGTAAATGTGAAGGATGTAGAAACCCATGCTTCGCTTTAGGGAAAATTCGGCCCGCAAACAAGAGAAATAGTCTATAAAAAAGCAAAAACGAATATGAAAATATGCAGTTTTTAAATAAATTTTAAGAGTTCAAAGGAGATTACACTTTCCGAATATCACATACTACCTCCTTTAACATTAAAAACATTTAAGACGTTTGAAGTGAAAGGTTTTAAAGATGAGAAATTGCTGGATTATTATTGCTCGCTGGATCCGTGAAAATTCCATGGGTGTAACAATATTGTCGATCAAACGAACTTTCTTTTCTCCCCCTTTTTACATCCTCTGTAAATTCAGGGGCGTATCAATAGAAAATAGCGCCTATGTCAAGCACCGAGATGGCGCCCCAGTCTGAACATATGACACGGTGACACACATCTTGTAGATGATATTCCCACGATATATGCTCGAAAATGCAAATTAAGTTCATAAATCTTTTAATTACAACATTATGGCACTAAATGAAAATTATAACCATACCTTCCTTGCTTTTGATGATACGAATTGTTCTATGATTTACTCAGTCATTTTTTTTCAGTTCTTTTTTTTTTTTTTTTTTTCGTTCTACACTCAACAGGGCAAGATCACCGAGTCTGCCTTGGCCCATGGGTGTTCTGGAATCCGAAAGTATTTGCGTTAGCTTGTTGAATGATCTTTCACAGCTGGAGAATAGCAATGCAATGGTAGGAAAGACACGCTCTGATGAGATACTTAATAATAAGTTCAAGACGTGATTGCAACATTATGCAATCCAGAATTTCTTCTATATAGCTGCTTTCCATTAACATCAATTGTATTATTCAACCAAATTTTTGCATTTCTTCTTTATAGCAACATTTCTCTTTGATCATCAAAATGAAGACTGCCAGCGCCATAACACAGTTCCATGACATCAAGAAGGCGCCTAAACTTGCGTGTACTTTGTTTCAAAATCCTAACAAAGTCAGTAAGTTTCGACATGCATTTATATAATTGCCATGCATACTTCTAGTTTCATGGTCTATCATGTCCTGGAGAACTTGAAGATTTTCTAAAGGTACTTGCTGATGGGCACCACTGCTTTTGTCATTACACTACAGCTAGTTTGGGTGTTTTAAAGCCTTTTCTGAAGCTGTGTTGAACGAAAGAAGAACACGTAAAACACTTCGATTGTACCAAAAAACATGACTATCATTTCATCCAGCTTAGCTGCATATACAAATTGAGTGATTTATAGTCGCAATTCATAACAACTACTAGGTCGTTTCTCTTATTCCCTGATAAACGCCACTTTTGTGTCCAGCCATCTTTGCAGCGTTCTAATATCACTGTGACCGACAATCTAGTAGCCCCACTCCGTCCTTCTCTAGCTGTTTAAAGATGTCTCCAACCAAGCTCCCAGTATTCTTCAGGATTATCTTGATAAAACCAAGGATGGTTTTCCTCTCAAAATCAACTTCCATATACTTCACTATTTCTGACATCTGCTCACAGTGCGCATGGATCAGGTGTCGGGGCGAACATGAGATCATAGAAGTTTGCTTTATGAATGCTTCTCAGTAAACTCTGGCGATCATTTGGATGAATTCGTTCTGGACAACCAGTGAAATATACAACGTGGATCCAGGATTACTTCCCACTCTTTTAATAAGAACATTAAATTTCAAGGATTACTGGATTATTGTCAGAGCTCCCAGCACTGCATTTTCACCGAATTACTTATACGTGGTTCAACAATCTGGCCATCCTAGCGCTTCACACCCATTTTAATCAAAGACGGACTATTCATCTGAAGAACATTCTTTTGTCACTATCTGATCAGACTTTGATAGTAACTGCTCAGCGGCGCCCTCTCCATCCGATGAATTATGTCAAGTGTTACTTTTTGTAATTCAAATTCTAAGGGTCTTTCGGAGACACTGTAAGAGATCCTAGAAAATATAAAACATGAAAACACACTCGCACATGAGCGGAAACAGGATTAAAACAAAAGTATAAAAATCGGAATATTTCTTGTTTCTGTACATTAAGAAAAAACTTACGGCTCTGCATTTGTAAGAAGTACTTGATAGTGATAGGGAGAAGAGCTAATCATTTTTCTATTTATCTATTAACTATCCTTCAGTTAATTTAAGCAAACTACAGAAAAAACTCTTCTGTGCAAACTCTTGATATTGTTTTGTAAAGATGATTTTTTATATTAGTCGAAACAATACAAAGAAATCGGAACATAATGAAATAGAAAAATGTACGTACCGGTATTTTTTCTATTTGAATCACATCTGCCAATCGCCCATTTTATAATCTCGAATTGTGGCATTATGTGGACGGCTTTTAACATCTGTAAGGCTTTCGCTCGATCTGAGTGCCAATGGAACTGCAACCTGGTTGTCGTGTAGGCAACTGAATGCAGGAAACAAAATAAAAACCTAAATCACCAGCTGATTCTATTGCGGCTACTGAAGAATATTTATTTTCTGCCTGTAGAAATTTAATTCATACAACTGATTTTATAAGACTGATAGGAGACTGGGCTTTAGAACAGTCTCAAGTTGTCGATTAAGTATCAGACCATTTGATTTCCTGTTCTTTTAAATTTGTAAATGTATTTTATGCATCAACTGTAAATATTTTGAGAAAAGTCAGTAATAAGTCAGTTTACATTTTCATCAGTTTTACAAAAAACATTCTAACATTTGATAAGATTTAAGCAGTGTTTGTTGAATTCATTCCATGTAAGTGTCGATGAGAATTTTATTGATACGACAATAGCGTGCGGTCTACAGGGCCGTTTCGATTATAGGGTGTGGTCTAAGTGTGCAGTTGAGCAAGGATATTTACATGACAAATCGTTTTATTGAATTTGTTAATGATCAGCGAATAAACAAAAATAGAAACGTGTAGAATATTAGAATATTAGAATAATAATAATGACAGACTGGGATACTTTTTCACATCATCATCATCATCAGTCTTTTATCGTCCGTCGTTGGAGATAGACCTTCCCTAAGATTTGCCACACCTCTCTATCGTGGGCGTCGTGTCTAGTTCGTTTTGCCATCTCATATTCAGCCGGTCTTGGTTTCGCATTTAAACTCTGGGAATCCATGATATCTATCGGTTGTCTGCCATTCTTGCAACATGACCAGCCCATTGCCGTTTGAGTTTCCAAATGGTTTTAATGATGTCTTGGACTCCCGTTTTTCTCTAATATACTGTGCTATCTTGTGGTCTCGCCATGTGCACGATTGAAGCAGCCCATTGGTAACACAATGAGTGTTTTGGCATCGATCCATGAATCGCTTGTGTGTTTACTCCCGTCACTAGATCCACATAATTTTCCTGATGGTTCACTGTAAAATCGCTGTAACCAGTGGCATTAAGATTTCCATGTATGGGCCTCTCATCCAAAGAAATCACTGAACCAGTTTCATATTCCCGCTCAGTGATAGGAATCAGCGTCTTTCGGACCTTTTAAGACCTCAAATTGATTCAAGTCATTTGGTCAAATTTTCAGCTGACATCGATCGTCACGTGATACGCAAGCATTGAACAATTAGTAAAAAAATTCTGCGTAATTATTTCAACTAAATCTTTTCTGGAAATAAAAAATAATAAATGGTAGATATAATCTAATCCAACCTAATAACTTTTGTTCCATTCGATCAAATAAGTAATTGATACATAAAAAATAAAATATGTTTGAATGAAATATAAAGAGAAGATAAACTGGTAATGCGCCTTTTTAAAACATTAACAGATACGCACTAACACATTGAGTAAAACCACAATCAAAACATGAATTCGAGAATTCCCAACTGATTTACTTTTTTAAGACTAACACATTTTTATTACAATTAAAAATTAAACAAGGCGTGTTATCTGTGTCCATAATGCGTTTTTATAATTCGTGTGCTTGTAGGGACCACTCAAACTCAGTTGAGCAATAATTGTGCTAAAATAGGCTCACGGATTTCCCTCTAAAATCGTAATAGAAACAAATATTCAAATACAAAACATTGAATATATTTACGAATATTCGACGAATCACAAGCTAGTTTTATGCGAACGAATTTCGTTTGCCTGAGAGCATGACAAAATGATTCGATGCCTTCGCTTATTGGTAGACACACATATTCATCGGCGACAAGCAAGTAAGAGGATATACATAAATGAATACACCTGCATAACACACATTTACTTACACACTCATTAATGAACTGTGAGTAACGTTTTCCTTCACTTAATCCTCTCTGATGTTCCAACACACATGCGTACATTCATAAAACACGACATTCGTACTTGCGATCAAAAGCACATACGCAATCTTATACAACCCTAGAATGATTGCTATTTCTCTGGCTATCTTGTGAAATGCACAACCTATGCCTGATATGATGGGTCTTGAGGGGAAGATTTTAAAAAATACGTTTTGTATGTAAGGATTTTTTTAAGTCATTTATCCTAAAATGAATTTGTATGGAACAATTTTTTTAGGAAAAAATACTGACTTTGTTTCAGTTGAAAAGTTCATTTTTCAAATGGTGGGTAATGTATACGTTTATCAGTGAAGATTTTCACCCAGAGTGGTAGAGTCAAGTATTACGGGAATAACTTTTTGTTTTCTTTGCATGAGCTGGTATCAGACCATCTATACTACTAGAACCAATAAGGATCGAACTCACTAACAACAGCCAGCATGAACGGAAGTGAACATCTACGAGCTCAACAACAAAATAACTACCTCCCAGATAGAAGCTGCCAATATATCTGAGCCCAAGAGCCCGCAAACCATCAGTGAACTCTCAAAAGAAACCGACATTTTCATGGGAAAACGCAGAAATCTCAAGCCACTGAAAAGTAGAGAAAAGAAACAACCGAATTTAACAAAATCATCGAAAAAACGAAAAGAAGATAAAAGCAGATAGAATTTGTGATACATAGATTTTTATATATATATATATATATATATATATATATATATATATATATATATATATATATATATATATATATATATATATATATATATATATATATATAATGTGTACTTTAGAGAGTGAGACAGACTCGGGAGTGAAGTTTTTGGTGGTAAGGTTTATTAATCCTTATATGTCAATAGTCCATACATGTTTCGGGATTCTTCCCATCATCAGTGATGTGTGCTGTGTGAGTGTGTATTAAAATGTACCATGTGGAACCAGAGTCCACTGCCAGGGGCTATGCATATCAATAATTAATGAAATAATAATAATAAATAATAATTTTATGAAAGTATCTTTTATTATCGCAGCATATTCTATCTTCAAATTGATGTAAATCAAAATCAAAATATTCATGAGATGGTATGATTTGCGAAAATATGTGTTATTCACGGTGAGATATGGATTTCAGGAGGAGGTAATGGTTCAGCTGGTTGTTGATTACGATGATCGATACATATGGGACAACTGCTGAAAATGTCTTTTACTTGTGAACTCATTCTGGGCCAGTAAACACATTTTTTGATTAATGCTATGCATATTTCAATGCCTAAATGATCGCTATGAATTGCGTATGATTTATTGTGTGCCTTTTAGAAAGAGTCTTTCTAAGCCTAAAATTTCGTTACGGAAGAGAAGAAGGGGCTTTTTCTTTGTGAAGCCAATTATTGTTTGTAATGCTGAGACTTCTTGGTATACGTTGAGTTTATTGTCATTCATTAGGAAATATTTCACAATGAAGTTTATGCAGGTTTTCATAAACATATATATGTATGTATGTATATATATATATATAGTGTGGCCATAGACTTTCCATTATCCCATCCAGTACCGCGAGGCAGAATTGAAACCTTCACTTCAGACCCGTAGGCCGATATCCTATCTCTGGACTGGACAGTCAGTAAGGCTGAATTTAAGCGATATATTTATTTACACAGAAATCCCTCATCCACAAGAATGCTCTATTCCTATGGAAGAGCATATATATATATATATATATATATATCCGGATTATTGTCCTGAAGATAAGCACGAGATAACGTGTCGACAACTTTTGCATCAGGGCATTGTATGTAATTCAGTTCAAAATCATTACGTTGTAAGGCAAACCCAAATTTTTGTATTCTCAGAGGAGATTTGTGATCGATTTTTGAAACTTTTTTTCTAATGGTTTATAATCATTTTAGATCGTGGACTTCAATCGAATAAGGGAAAATTGGTTGATTTTTTTCAGTTGTTACATGTGAAGAGAATGTAATGCGTAGTCATTAACCGTCCTGTTTTTGTTCAAGGGTATCCCCTGTTTGCTTGCATTGGTTGTTGATTTTTAGGCTAAATTTTGGTCGTGACAATTTCACCGAAACGATCATCGTACTTATGTAAAAAAAAAAAAAAATGGTAAGAGATCGATTCAAAAAATTGTTTGGATTCAATTCAGTTCTCTGTAGGTATTTGTGTCAAGTGTCTACAATGATGAAGAACAGGGAAGAAATGAGATGTTTATGAGTTAGAGTGTCTGTACACTTTTCTAATACAAGAATTTTAATACTGCCAGCTTCACTTGGGTTTTCTTTAGTTTGGGTTGGGGGAACAGATTGTAGTTGTATTTTGGAGGTAACATGTTTCTTTCTGCACCCGTATCGATTTCTAATTTTTTTTTTCTTGCGCACTAACTTTTCAGTCCATCTTACAGATTGCCCGTTGTCTTGTGTGGACTTGGTGTGATCTCAAGTCCACTTTCTGATGAAATTTGTATTTTGAATCACACGACTTGGAATAGTGTTTTTTTTTTTTTGTCACGTTTGCTACGTATTTTATGGTAACAAAATCACTTGGGCGACTACCACCACAAAATTTCCAGGTGTGAATGTAGTATTGCGGGCTTTCTCAGCTCCGACTCGACGTTTTTTGGTAGTTTTTTTAAACGTGTAACGCCTGTCTAAAATTTTAGATTTGCGTCTTGTGTCTTCGGGGGCTTGTCCTGCTTTGAAAGACAATGTGGCAGGCTTCAAAGCCGTCTATGACCGAATAGTCAGCGTCTCAATACAACTTTCAAAGAGGTACAAACTTAATATTATCCAAGTCTACACCCCCACGTTGCAATCAACCCAAGAGGAAATAGGCAGCTTCTATGATGACTTGAACTCCTTACTCCAAGACACCAAAAAGCATTTCAATGTTATTATGGGAGACTTCAACACACAGGTAGGACAAGGAAATGAAGATTGCGTCGGTTTATTCGGGTGTAAGGTACGGAACGAGAGAGAAGATCTTGTAAACTTTGCAACGGCTGATGGATTCAGAACCATGAACATCTCCTTCAAGAAGGGACCCAATAGGAAACCGACTTGGAAGAGCCTCAATCACGAAACAAAAAACGAAATAGTCTACATCCTAACGGACAAAAGCGATATCGTCAAGGACATCCAAATGCTGAATCAAGTCGACGTAGGAAGCGACCACAGAATGGTAAGGTGTAAAATGCAAGTAAACGCAGGAAAATGCTCCACGCCAAACTGCAACCTCTAAACATATCAAAAGAAAAAACTCTATGCTTCAAGCTCGAACTGAAGAACAGATTTAGAACTCTTACTGAACGACGACCAACATCAGCGAACCAAACAAAATAACAGCATCTATAATAGAAGTCGCCACCAATGAACACTAACCATTAGTAAAATCTCAGATGAAACCAGGGATCTCACTGAAAAACACAGAAACCTCAAGCTAATCGAGAACGTAGAACTGGAGAGAGTAGACCACTACATCTACCTCAGGCAACGAATTTCCATGAGAGTCTCAAAAGAAGAAGAAATCAAGCGAAGAATCACACTAGGATGGCAAACATTTGGCAGAGCTAGCTCAACCTTCAAAAATGAGAAGATCCCATTAATCCTAAAAAGAAGGGTGTATAACCAGTTCATCCTCCCAATTGTCACTTATGGAGCTGAAACATGGAACCTAACTAAGAGACAGATCCACAAATTGAGAACCATGTAACGTGCACGTGAAAGAATAATGCTAAATCTCACATTAGTTACATTATCTCTCTGTCTTTCTTTACATACCCTCCCGTTTCTCTGAAGAACTTCCCTTCTTCATTTCAGAGAACAACTTTAAACAAAACAAAGCACTCTCTATGAAATTAGTACGGACTTCCAACGGAAGCATTCAAGCGGCTGAATGACCTGGTGACCAAAAACTGACAGACATTCCAAAACTCGATCTTACATTCTACAAGAGGCATTTCTTTTCCTACACCTCATTAATCACCATAGCAGGTCTCAGCAAACAACTTACCGCCTAAAGTCCTGTCTTTCTTTTTAATACTTCCAAAAATTAAATTATTGCTAACTTTTTCATTCTTTCTTTTTTCCACCTTTGTTACCTTTCAAACTAGATGTTTACTAACCGTATTTTTGTGTTAAATTTGAG
Organism: Thysanoteuthis rhombus; assembly: GCA_963457665.1. NCBI lineage: Eukaryota > Metazoa > Mollusca > Cephalopoda > Oegopsida > Thysanoteuthidae > Thysanoteuthis > Thysanoteuthis major. The sequence continues at coordinate 11,093,573 of OY735232.1, read as the reverse complement.
GACACATTATTTTCTAGAATTTATCTCCATAAATCTATTTTAGGAATTTATCTGAAGCTAGTACTGAATGAACTTAGCCAACTCACAATCAAAATCCGACTACTGCAGATGATTTCCCAAAAAAAGAAGTATATGACAGAGACAACTAGCAACTGAAACCAAATCGATTATCCCACTAGTCACATCGTCATTCGCTCATTCATATTATTACTTTTTACAGAATGTAAAACTAATTGATCTATTAATCCAGCAACATTTGCAAAAAGCTCTCTCTGAAACATATAGAGATTTGCATCAAATTCTGAAACCACGTTAGTAAAATAAAATACCTGACAAATTACACATTTCACCCCTCCGACAATATGGATCCGTGCAAAAATTTAATCACTTCTTCTGTAACCTATTGTTACCCTTCGACGAAATTTCATTGATATTCATGGAGAACTTTTGGAGATATCGTGTGGATAGACAGTATCAGATACAGAAATGAATGAAAAAAAAAAAAATTCTCAATGAAAAAAAATCCCTGGATCTGGGCAAAAATTTAATCACGTCTTACTCGAAATTTCACTGAAATTCGTCAAGAACTTTCGAAGAGATGTTGAGACAGAAAAGAGCAGATATAGAAATGTATCTAAAAAAAGCAAAAATACATTGTTTTCCTTTTTTAGAGGGAACAATTTTCCTACTTTTAGGGTTCAAAATTAGAACCAAAAGGGAATTCCTTTTTATTACTTTTAGGGTTCAAAATTGAGGAGGAATTTTTCCAATTTTAGGAGTCAAAATGCTCTGGGGATTTTTCTCACTCAGAATATCACACGCAATAGACAACTTTTTAAAAACATTTTTATGGGTCAGATTGGAGATGGAATTTATTTTTCACCTTTATGGTTCAAAATCGAGTTGGAACTCTTCTTTGAAATTTGAGGATCAAAATCAACCGAGAACCCTCTTTTCTGATTTTAGAGTCAATTCGTTTTTTCTCCAATTTTAGCGTTCGGAATGCTGAATAGAGGTAGAATCATGTTTTCCACCTTTAGGAATCAAAGATCATAATTAAGGAGGAACTGTCTTCTCCATTTTAGAAGTGAATTTTAGTAATTTTTGCATTTTAGAATCCATTAGAAAACCCAAATGGCTATGGGCTGGTCATGATGCGAGACAACCGATGGACATAACGACTCGTAACAGGGATCCCCAGAGACCACATGCGAAACCGAGGCTGACAAAAAACAAGATGAGCCAGACAAATTCAGAAAATACTGGCTGCGCAATGCCTATGATAGAGAAATGCAGCGAATCCTGGGGAAGGTCTACGTCCAACGATGGACGTTATAAGACTGATGATGATGATGATTTTACACTGGTGTAAGAGCGGTGTTAATTCTTGGTAAAAACATTTTCAAGGAGAAAGAGTATCGAATTTCCAAGTCGAAATTTTTTCCTTGGTGAAAATAATATTGTTAAAATGAAGCGATAAATTTTAGTGAAGCGATAAATTCCAATAGTCTCTCTAAAGAGACGTCGTGTACACAGTTTCAACACATACATTATAATTTACCAAAGATCCATCTGTTTGTCCACATGTGACTTCCTACCGTAGAAGCCCCATAGCATATATTAATAAGTCCTCTGTGTGTAATGGGAACAATGAAAACTGCCTTTCAGATGTTATGCCAAAAATGAACGTTGTACAGTATTCAGCTTTGTAAAATACCCCAGAATTTCTACTATTTTGTTGGAAGAACAAAAGTTTCCATTGCATTATGGATTTTTAAATATTAGTCAGATTCAGTGTGTATTTTCTAAAAAAAAGTTTTGGAGATTAGCAAAAGTATACATATATATGTATGTATAATCTTTAGCGCATGGAGAATCTGTCGAACTATTAGACTACTGCATGGCTATCATTTGGGATTTTTAGTAATTTTTTTAGTTGTTCTTAACTGTCTGATTAGAAAATGAATTGCTCGGAGAAATATTCATTTGTTATTATCAAATAGGTGAAGGTCCCCATACTGAAAGAGAGGTATTTGTTTTAAGAGAAATTGAATGATTATCTGATAATATAACCAAAGTAATGTTTGAAGGATCTTTGAATAGTTAACATGCTTATATTTTGATAATGTATTACTCGGATATAATAGTTGAATACAAGAAATGAAAATACAAGCAAGACAAAAATAAAATATATACGTATTTAATAATGTATGAAAGAGATATCAATAACAAGAACGTGAATGCTACGACCAGTCAACTTTTCTTCAAAACTTCGTTTCTTTCCAACAATGCACACTAAAATGGATTTTATCAAGATTTCGAATAATCTCATGTACGACCAGTCAACTTTTCTTCAAAGCTTCGTTCCTTTCCCACAATGTAAAATAGATTCTATCAGTATTTTGTTTCTTTCTATTAATGCAAGCTAAAACGGATTCTATTAGTATTTTGAATAATCTCACGTACGACCAGTCAACTTTTCTTCAGGGCTTCTTTCCTTTCCAAAAATGCACATTAAAATATTCATAACCAGTATTTCCAATTATCTCACGTACAACCAGACAACTTTTCTTCAGAGCTTCATTCCTTCCCAATGATGCTCACTAAAATTGATTCTATCAGTATTTCAAATACTCAACTTTTCTTCAGAGATTGGTACTTTTCCCACAATGCACACTGAAACAGTGGGTTAAATTTGAAAAATCCTCTAAATCCTTGCGTGTGGCAGTGCAAATATGTGTATTGTACAGAATGGACTTTTTTCAAATTATAAATTACATGCTTACAGAATAAAATCGGTTTTTGTTGCTTGTTTCACACTGGTTTTAATTGTCGACTGTTGTACAAATATATAATATATTCGGATTATTGATTGTTTCTGTCGTTTCTTTGATTAAAGAATGTTTTTTCGATTCGTGCAGTAGGTGTAATATCTGTTTTATTTAGCAGTGCTTTTTTTCTGCTAATATACGAAACCTTTCCTATCACATATGTGCCAATGCTCTGATGCAAAGAGCTTGACTGCCTATTGCAAGGGACTGATGTCAAACTTGGGATATCTAGGCAAAAATCAGTTAAACGAAGTGATTTTTATCTAGGCGGAACAATAGATCATAACGTCTTACTTACAACTTTGCAAGTGAAGATAACAAAGCTGATCATCCATTGGGTATTTTTGTAGTTGCATTGGACACGAAGCTTTCAAGGATATTCTGTAAGTGAAGAAGAGAATTGATACATACGTGAAGTGTGGTAAAGAGTACACGGAAAGTTGATACATTGCGAGTTATTCATTGCAAGATAGAACACAAATAGAACTGAGTTGCCATTAATCACAATTGGACAGAAAATCTTTTATTGAATTAGTCATAGAACTGCATTGACAAAAAATTCAGCCAGTAATACTGGAAACTAGATTTACAGTAGAAAACTTTTAAAAAATATTTTGGAAATACCAAATATCTTTTATCCTCGCTTTGATAATATCACATGGGCAGATAAATTTCTTTAATAAATAGCAAGTGCTACACTTTATAGAATCTCCAGGAGACCCTCAGAAATGAAACGAAGAATCGCACAAGGATGGCAAGCCGTTGGCAGAACAAGCTCGACCTTCAAAAATAAGAAGATCCCATTAATCCTAAAAAGAAGGGTATATAACTAATGCATCCTCTCAATAGTCACTGAACATGGAGCTGAAACATGTAACCTAAACAAGAGACAGATCTGCAAATTGAAAACTGTGCAACGTGCACATGAAAGAATTATGCTAGGCCTCACATGATGAGACCACAAGACAGCACAGTGCATCCGAGAAAAACAGGAGTCAGGGACATCATAGAATCCATTAAAAATTTCAAATGGCGGTGGGCTGGCCATGTTGCAAGAACGGCGGATAAGCGATGGACATCACGACCCACGACATTGGTCCCCCGGGATCACATGCACAACCGAGGCCGGCAGGGTATTAGATGTAGAGACGAACTAGACAAGTTCAGAAAGTACTGGCTCCGCGACGCCCATGATAGAGAAGTGAGGCGCATCCTGGGGAAGGTCTATGTCCAACGACGGACGTTAAAAGACTGGTGATGATGATGACTACATTTTATCTCACTTTCATATTAGAAAAAGAAAAACCAAAATAAAGTAGCTATTCCTTTAAACTTGATGTTTCCTCCCAGAAAATAACCAGAATTTGATTACCTATTAGGACAATGGTCGTTTAGAATAATTTACTTACAATAAACTTAACTCGGTTTTTACTGTACTCGAGGATTCATAAAGGGAAGTCAATGATTCAAAACAAAACGAAAGGAATTGTCTGACAACTCAGAAAACTTGGCAAATCAATTAACATAATCAAGCAGCTTATCAGCTCATTAGGAAGCATACTGAGAGTAGATATGAATATAGATTAAAATGTCTCCTCTGCGCTTGATGCCTTTCAAACAATGATACTAAAAAAGAATTTTTACATTTTAGAAAACAAATGCAAAGATAAAAAGCAACTAAATTTTGGAATCATATGATATTTAGTAATTTGAAATCCTGTGGTTTTAGAATATATGCAAACAAACGGCTAAACATGCTGTGACCCCCAGAGCCATCTTAGTAGATCTCTTGTTACATGGTGACTTCATGAATGTGTTTTAGAATATATGCCTTTGTAAAGGGCGAAGCATATTGTGACCCCCAAAGCCATTTTTTCAGATCTGTTGCAACATGGTGACTTGGTGAATATGTTTCAGAATGTTTGCCTTGGCAAAGGGCGAAGCATTCTGTGAACCCAAAAGACATTCTCAGCTCAGTTGCTACATGCCGATTTGATGAATATGTTTCAGAATGTTTGCCTTGCCAAAGGGCGAAGAAAAATTCGACCCCCAAAGCCATCTTGTCCTCTTCTTTGCTAAATATTGACTTGATGAATATGCTTTGGAATATATACCTTTGCAAAGGGCGAAGCATACTCTGACCCCCAGAGCCATCTTGTCAGCCCCATTTGCAACATGCTCACTTGATGAATATGTCAGAGGATTAAAAAACATCTTTAATGATTAGATAATGCCAAGTAGACTTGATAAACGTTCAGAAGGAAGTAAAATGACAGACAAATTATATTTCTTATCAATGTATAATAAGGCTTTGTTTATGAATAATTGGTTGCGAGCTACACCAACATTCAATGATAGCATAGATTTTAAAAAGAGTCAGTCCTGCTGTTGAACAAAACCATTTCCGTATCTATCATAAGAGAACATTTATGCATTTTCAAACGTAACAATCACACTGAATACTTGTTTGTTAATCGATTATTGCTTATACGCACGAATGACTGGAGATCATTTTCATTTCAAATAGAAAAACTTGGATAGATCTGAATATAATAAATTAAATCAACCCTTTGAGTGATAAATTCTAATCATTGTCAGGAGAAAAGATCATAGGGGGGCATGGTCACTGCAATCTGAATATTTTCTGATCTTAGCTCATAGGCCTGTGACTTTTCATTATAAAAATATGTAAATGGCAATGAGGACTGATTGGAAGAACTTATAATACGAGTCGATTATTCATAGATGAAAAAATCATCATCAGTAGACTGTGAATCTGAAAAAGACTAGAGAATAAGTCCGTCGTGAACGTTGTGTTTACGAGAGCCGTAAAAAGAATGAGGTTGATATTTTAAACCATTCTTATCATGGCAACGTCACATAACATAAGCCATTGACGATATTTTAAAAAAAACACAACATGGAATCATATATTTACAGTGGCTGTGTTTCGAAAAGTTAGATGAACATAATCCGAATCGCCCTACCTATTCCGGTATACAATCTTTCCATCTTTGTAGAGATGCATCATTTTGTTTGGGACTGTGACAGTGTGGAAACTGGCCACTTTCTCATTGGACACATAAATATCTGGCACCCAAAGTTCATCCATCATTTTCGCGTCCAACTCCAGCACTTCTGTATCAATGAGATTGTAGAATAATAAACGCTGGTCAATCCATTCCTGCTCCACAACAAGGTTTACGCCAAATTCCTAGCAAAATAAAGATAAAACAGAAGGAAACATCCTTGAGGAAGAGCGATAGACAGAAATAATTCAATAAAAATAGAGTATAGTCGATAAAAAATAGGAATATTTTGGAAAAGAATATTGGTTTACGGAAGGACTTCACTTTGCAGAAAAATTTTGAAATCATTTTTTTTTTAAAGTGCGTCTTACCTGCCGTTAAATGCAGTAGTTAAACGAGAATGTGGCAAAATGATTATCTTTTTAACATAGAATCATGGAAGTTTTACTGTTAAAGAAGTGACTTTTGGCTTGAAAAAATGAATTAAAATATTTTTTTAGCTCTTTTGTTGAAATGTTTGAATATGTTTTGAATTATAATCAACTCTCTTGTCAACTTGGTGACTGAAATAAGTTGGGGAGACCGGAGCTAGTTGGACCTCGGGGTAAATTAAATTTCATTTAAAGTCTTATGGACGAAGTCACATGATCGCCAGCTTTCTTGCACCGGAAATCTGCTGCGTGCTGTATGAAACATATTTCTTTGGTAATGTCAGGGAGACTCATTATTCATCAAGTTAAGCCACGCCCATTTTGGTAAAAGGGTCAGGACGATGTTTTCCCATTTGCTGGCCGCTAAGGAAAGAGTTGATGAAGGAAAGAGAAAGTTGAGTAGGCCCACCCTTCCACCTATGGTCAAAGGAGTATCGATATCAGGCCCAAGTCTTGTCCTTTGATTATTTACAAAATGGCCAATCCTAAATACATTTTGTTATTGGAAATTTGATGATCTCGTTTGCTGAAAAGCGACAATTGCGTTCTTGAATAGTTTCTAGTGCCAGCGATAACCCTCCAGACAGGCTGTGCGATTGGTGCCACTGATAGTTCCATTCGACAGGGAGAGTCTTACTCAGCTTTTTTTAGCAGACGGTCGCACATTCAACAGGTCTTCGCGAACATTGCATATGATAGTGGGGTCGAATATCATTCTTTACGCTGCACATGCCGATGCGGCGCTAGAGTCTGAATTCCAACCGCCAGCGATCTAGCGACTGTTACATTCCACAGGTCAAACATCTATGAATCTTTGGCACAAATACACACACCGTTTGACAGTGATATGAAATATAGAATATCAGCCATCGCTTATGCCTGCTAAAGCAAAGCAAAGTATTAGCTTCTACCCCTACCCAGCACACACACACACACACACACATACATACATACGTGAACTTACACAAACTTACTCTTTCTGTCACGCACATGCATTAACAAGGAATGCACAGCAACACCAACGCAGTCAAAGTTGCATTTTGCCATACGCGTGCCTGTTGCTACCTACGTGCAAAAAAAATGATTTCGATCATTAAAAGTAAACTTGTTAAAAATTTGTTCAGATTTCAAAGATAGTGAATGATATCAGCAAAATATATAGCTGTGAGCAAACCTGTATATGAAAGATATTGATGGCAGGGGGGGGGTAACGCTTTTGCCTGGTAACTGCCAACCCTCAAAATAAATATGCTTGATATGCCATATATGTGCCTATGATTCATTTCATTTACTAATAATTAAAAGAAGCGCTTTAATGAACTGTAATAAAGACTTCTGCTTTCTTTTCCTATTTTTTTTTTTTTGTCACACAGTGCCAAATTAATGCCAATGTGTGATTTCCTTTTCTGGTTATGTTTATCCGATCTCATATCCGGGTCACTAGTGCAGATCTGTTATTATCAAATCATACTTTAAAGAAATGTAGTGAAATCCTTTTATTTTTCCCAATTTTTTACTGGGTGTCAAATATTATTATACACTATACAAAAGTCTTGATACTTAGGATCAAAACTGAATATTTTTTTTTGCATAAAAACATACAAAATAGCTTTCTTGTTAATTGTTTTCTGCTTATTTAAAATGAAGGTTCGGCTTGCCCCATTTCATGGGTCAACTCACCCCTACATGGAGTTAAGTTTGTTCCTGTGTCAATAGGTCAGCTCGGAGCCAAACTGTGAGTTTTGTTATGATAGTTTTGCTATTTATTAATATCATGAATTTAGACAAGATATTGTTGTTCAGTTTAAACCATGAACGGTTCTCCTAAACTGCTATCGGTGCAAAAAAGGGCCGACAAGCCGCGGTTTCCCCTGTATAAGGATAGGGCAGGCATGTATACACAAAGGCATACATACTATATGAACATATAGATCTTAACATCAAATAATAATAGAATAAGAATACGATGTTGAATATTTATTCTAGCAGCAAAACTATATTCTATGAAAAGCTTTCATAATACATTCAAAATTCAACACAAGTAATTTTGATGTATTTGAAATATGTCATAGAATGCATGTTGAAATGAATAAAAGAATGTTGTGTGGATTAAAGCTTAATGCATCAACATTTAGTCGTGTACCGAAATGATTAAATTGAAAGCACCAACCATATTTATTTCATCAATTGAGTCGAAGGAATTGATATCCAAAGAAACATTGACTTTTGTGGGAAGATCTGCGAGAAAGAATCAAGAAAAAAGATAAATTGAATCATATTTTTTAGGTAGCTGCAATATTAGCGAACTTTGTCATTATTAAACATAAAACGTGTGAACACGTATGGAAACCTTCATTTAGAATAGATGAATGCAATGGACTATTATCAATTATCGACTAGTATTCATTTCATATGAATTTTTCGTTATTTTACATCGCAAGCGTCAGTCTTCAGCCATTAGTGAATAGGGCGGAAGTAGAGAATAAGCCTGAGATCTTATTCTTTATGTCAGTTCTGCGCTGTGAATTCTTTCGAGACCTGGATTCTAGATTGTTTCCTCTGTGCAAAATTAGGAGGAATTATCAAAGCCTAGATTCGAAATATCTTCGAACAGCTTTTGAACAGACATTTTGTTTAACAGTCGCTTGTACCATTGGCTTGACTACGATATTTTTATGAACAGCCAATATGCAAGACTTACCAGAATTCAACTGACAACCGAAGGAGATGATATTCTGAGAGAAAATGAAATTTAGTTTATCCTAGATGAGTTCCAAGTGATTCGATGTTTTGTGCGGAATCTCGTATTTTGAGGCTGACAAACTGACGAACACAAAACGCCGTAGAAGGACTAAATTGCATTTTTATTTCAAGCAAATGAATTGCTTCAATGAAATGTCCTTGATTTAGGAAAAAATAAAAGCTAAAATAGCAAAGATATTTCGAATTACCTTTGTCAAAGTTTGGTGGAAGACGTTTATCGTAATCCTGTTCCCGTAGCAACACTTGAATCAGTTCAGATCTGAAGTGATAAACACAAGAGAAAATTGGATGTTCAATAAATATTAAAGTTATCAGTCTTGATGTTCGTAAAGGTTCTGTATTAGAACAGGGTATTGAATTAATAATTAAGTCCAGTACAGAAGGAGAACACTGATGCTCGTTGGAAAATATTGAAATCCCATGTGCCTGGGAGTATATTTCTGGTTCTCGTCCAAATCAGAGACTTCATGAAAGAAGAAGCTGGAGGAGACACAAACGCCATTTTTGAAGTTAGTCATTTTAGTTTCGGCTAATAGCATGTGATAGAAATAAAATCACAGTATCAGAATGATTGTTTAAACTGCTTAAAGGAGGACATGAGAAAAGACAATTTTGTGGACAGCTGCAAATTGAGTAGATTACCTCATAGCAAATAAACAAATTATAGATTTTTTTTTTAAATTTAAACATTCTGACTCCATGAAATATACTGCAAACAAAGTATATTTAAATCATTTAAATTATTGGCATATATTTTTGAAGTAAAGAAAAAATGGAATTTTTGTAAGTAGTATCTTCTTTAGTTGGGAAATGAATAGCGTGATGAATGTTGTAGACGGAGATTTTGTCTCCTCGTGGTTTGATGTTGGCGACAACGTCACTTGAAGTGTGGAAGGAAAAGAGGAGATGTACGAGGAGAATGTGCGCCATGAAATTGGACGTGGAGATGAAACAAAGTAAAAAGGAACACATACAAGTATTTGGATAGACAAATAAGACGTACATTTAATACAAGGACTTAAATGATGAAAAACGAATGAAAATGAAGTACATGTACGAATAACATAAATCTGATCGATCACGTAAAGAGATGAGAAGAGGTAGCGAAAGGTGGGAGCTTTCTTGTTGATAGTTCAGTCATTTGAGCTTGTATGGGGGTCGTCGCAGGTAGTGACGTTTTCGAGATCTAGCTAAAAGAAGGGTTTCGTATTTAATTCCTAACTAAAGGAATAGGGGGTGCTACAGAATCATTAAAAAACACAATCAATATTTTGTTGTTCCTCCTCAAGTTTTTATCATGGCTTAAATCATTTTAGATATAGATTTCACGAATGAAAAACAATATTCTCCATTATGCTGCTTCCAGCTTTCTCGTATAGCAGTTGACAGATCAGCTTTGCAGGCTGGACCCTTGTTTCTAATTTCCTCCATAAATCTTCAGTTAGATTGGGATCCAAACAGTCCCCTGACTATATCAACCAGTTGATATGCTTTTCCCGAGGTAATTGTTTTGTGTTATATCTGTGATTTGTTCATTTGCTGCAAAGTTTTAAAAAATCTGGATGAGAATCCTCCAAGTGTAATGATTTCACATTTTTGCCACTAGTAATATGTCATTACGCTACACCTTTATACGATATGCACACACACACACACACACACACGTCCGTACATATAAACACACAGAAATGCTTTTCATCGGGTTGAAGCAACAGCAGAATCTCTCGTTGATTTTCTAGTTAAATTTCCATTCGTATTCCCCCCCCCCTGTCCCATCTGATAATGTTTAAATGTCTCTGGGTGTCTTTTCATATCTTTAATAATTGTCCAAATATTTCATGTATATCCCTACATTGTTTAACCATTCAGATTACTGAATTTGCGTTATTTTCTACAAAATCCTTAAATTCTCAGATATTTTGATAATATAGTTTCATAAATTTATGTGGTAGTATGTTGCTACTTCTCCGCAGCATATTTACTTCATGAAATGGTCCTGTTTTTCGTTTATAAAAAAATATTATATTTTCGCTCTTGATATCTGTATTGAGAAATGTTACCCGTGTTCCTTTGTTTTCAGGTTTAATTACTGCATCCTTAGGATATATATTCCTATTGGGGGTTTATGAATTTTTCGAGGGATGACGACTTTGAGTTGAAATGAATGGTATGATGATATGTTGAAAGACGAGGATTTGGTCCTCGTGGGTTAATGTGTAGTGCACCGGCCCTGTTCTTGTGGAGGGAGAAAAGAGATGTTAGGAAGTGAATGGAACGCGCACGAAGTATGAAGTTGGACGCGCATTGAAATAACAAAGTTGAATGAAGACATACAAGTATTATGGCCAGACGTACGTTTGATACAAGAATGAAGACGAGATACATGTAAGGATTACATAAATACAATCGATCGTGAGAAGTAATGTTGGGAGAAGAGATAACGAAAGGTGGGAACTTTCTTATCTTGATAGTACTGGCGTCGGAGTTGGAGCAGAGTTGTCTGAACGCATGGATTCCATATGGTTGGAGAGCTCCAAGATGACACGTGGGAACCGGGTTCAGTGTGTGAGCCTTACTGCCAAGTAAGTCAGTTAACCTGGAGGCTATTCTCAGACGCTGATAGACTCTCGACGAACAGACTATAAACATATAGAACATGGAGTTTTAACCATGTGTGTTTCCCGAGGTGAGGATGGTGGTTAAGATCGGATCGGCCAGTGGGTCGGCGAAACGGCAACAATCTTAGGGAGAAAGAAAGAAATTGGCCGGCCGCAAAGGCCGGAGCCAGAGGCATGGCCAGCTAGGAATACTGGCGCCAATGAGCATCGGACTAGGGAGAAAGCAAGAGAGAGAGAGAGAGAATAGCCGGCTGCAGGGTTATCTAGGGTTGCTGGAGCTAGTCCATGTGCGTCCAGGGGTTTTATAGGGGTCGTCAGAAAAAGTGACGTTTTGGATATCTAGCTAAAGGAAAGTTTCGTGCTTAATTCCTAACTAAAAGTATAGGGGGCACTACAAATTCATCTCTTTCATTTATGTAGTACATATTATCCATGAAGTGTTGGTATCCAACATGAAACTTAGATTTTTTTTTTTTTTTTATTTTGAAGTAACACCCGTTTATAGGATGACTGATAATAGTTTTTAGGGTTGATTTACTGGAATAGGGTTTGTTATTTTTCCTTTTACACCTTAAAGTTTTCAACACTAATGCATTTGCTCTGTTGATCTAGATTTATTGAATAGTTCAATTCTATAATGAGATGTTGATGAGAAATTTTGGCATTTTGTACTAAACTTGTAGATAGATATGAATTTCGCCTTTTTGCGAGCGCTTATAGTTTCTCTTCTCCATGCAAAGAGAATTAAGTTATTATAGAATTTACTTGACTTATGTATTTGATCGTGTATTATTTTGAAAGCTTTCGAAATTGCTCTACTTAAAGCTCTAGTACTACATGCTTTAGAACCTATAATATATCGAGCATCCGTTGGTGTTTTGTGCTTCTAGGTGTTCAATACATGATTGGTAGCGTTTTAACTTCTCCTCCACTTTCAGTCGTCCTTTTCTACGTCGTTCAATGTTATTAAAGATACTTTTTTCTGGGTCGCTTAAGATATTTTACGAGTCGATATCGTGACCCAATAATTCCAATTTCCAATGAGAGTCTTTCGATCTCGTAACTTTTACATATAAAGTAATGTTATTCGTCGTTTTGTCAATCGAAATTGTAACAAACGTATTTTCAAGTTCTCTGAGCTATCCTAATATTTAGGGAGTTTTAATCACAGGATTTTCGAGGTTGTTTAAAATTTTTGAGTTGTTGTATTTTTCTGTTGACAGATTTGATTACTTAATCTTTCCATTGAGTGAATGAGGATTCTGCGATTTTACGTTTATTTGACAGACTGAAAAAAGTATCAAGTATTTTTTAATTTCTTTCTAAAATTCATCATAATTGATACATTTGAGTTCTCTTCAATTTGGACCTTTAACGAGGACTTTCCACAGTTACTATTCGTAAATTACCTGTTAATACGTGTCTTAGATTTTTCTCACATAAATGCAATGCCTGAAATTCAGGATTAGAAATATTCAATGTACTTTAGCTATTCACACTTATACTTTTTACTGATTCTATATAATTGGAAAATTTGTTTCGCATTGCTGGTCCTAATCTGCGCGGTTCGTATGAAGTCTGTTCTTCTATTCTCAGTTAATTTGAGAGACTTGGCATTATTTCCTGATTAAATTTCTTTGTAGTTTGATGTAATCGAGTTCTCTATATATATGTGGAAGAAACTCATACATTACGAGGCATCATTTCTTTCCCAATAGGTGGTTTATATGATGTAGTATCAATTAGGGAGTATTCTACTGTGATTAAAAAAATCCTTAGAGATTTCCATTAATATATGCTTCGACTTTTCAAAAGAAATTATCGCGTGAAACAGAAGATTCTCTGTTGTTTCTATTTATGTGTGATCGTATTCGGCATTCTCCTGTGCTTACCAATGATAGGAACAGAGTGCTTATGATCTCTATGTTATCGTGTGAAATTTTTTATTGGTCCTAGTGTTTAATGGGTAAGGATATAATACGTGCATGGCTATAATAATTTCATCTTCTCGTTGTTGTTAGGCTTTTCCATTTTGCCTCATCAATCATGACGAATTTTTTGTATTCATTCCCTTTGAAATTGTCAATAGTATTGGATCAAACAAGATAAATTGGTACACGTTTCTCTAAAATGGTCTATTTTATGTTGACATCCCTTACAACTGGTCTCGTGTATATTTATGCATTTATTTAGGCGGGGGGGGTCGCCGTTTCACCTACATATTGTAGGCTTTGTATGGTATTATCTGGGTTGTAAGAGTGTGAGCCAAATAGCCAAGTTGTGTGTGTGACTTGGGGGCTATCCTCTGGCGCTGTTAGACACTCGACGGACAGACCATGAAATACAGAGAACGCAGAGGTTTTTTTTCCATGCGTGTTTGCCGAAGTAAAGAAAGTTATGAAAGATTATCGTGACTATTGGATAGTAAAGAACATTGCTATTTCATTCACGAGAGTAAGAGGTGTATACGCGTTTGGAGCACATGGTGAACACACGGCTTTGTAGCTGCGCGTATGTGAGATGCCTCGACATTGGTGTAGTGAAATAGGCTAAGTTAGTGCAGAGATAATTCACAGTGGAAGAATGATTGGATCGGCCAGCGAAATGATATCGATGTTTGGAAAAAGGAAAGAGAGAGAAAGATAGCCGGTAAGAAGTGCCAGGGCAAAGCATAACCGGCTAGGAGTACCGCTGCTAATGAGTATTTGACCATGCCTGGGCTTTTATAGGAGTCATCGTAGGAAGTGATGTTTTCGACATCTAGCTAAAAGAAGGGCTTCGTATTTAATTCCTAAGTAAAAGTATAGAGGACGCTACATAGGTTAAAACACGATAAATCAGATTGACTTACATGACAAATTCATGACTGGATAGATTTTTGTTAATCGTATTTGATTTGCATTGAGTGTTTGTGATCACAAGTTTTACATAGGGTTGTATTACAAGGTGCTAAAGTTTTTGATTGCCTCGAAAAATGAGCTCCTAATTCCATGGGGGGATCATTAAATCTGGGGGCTGTCCGGATTAAGCTTGCAATCTTGTGTTCATAGCATAATTTTTATATCTAGATATTGGTATTTTGGTTAAAAAAATTGATATCATAGTTACCAGGGAAATATTCGAATGAGAAAGGAATCGTAGCCATTCATATCTGAATACTCATTGATGGCTAACACAGAAAAAGATTTTTCCTTTTATAAATTTTATACTGTTTCAAATCATCCCACGATGTTATGACGTGGAAGTCATCTATTATCCGATTGTTGTTAACGTGTTGTGTTCAGAGTTTTCTGTATTTTATACAAAATCTGATTTCATTACTATCATTTAAATTTGAACCCAAATGTTCTACGCTCAATTTTATTGTAATGATCATCTGCTGTTTTATCATGGACCTGTTTCTGGAATTGAAAGAAAACAGTACAGGTATTTTATCATGGAATCCCATGGCTGTGCTGACCTAACGCAACTTCCACATATGCATATTATTCGTAGGTTTATGATATTATCATAATTTGTGATACATTGATTTTGTTATATATATGCATCACAAAAATATGATGATACCGTGGCACCCCTTATACTTTTAGTTGGGAATTTAATACAAAACACTTCATTTTGCTTGATATCTAAGACGTCACTTCCAACGGTGACTCCCTACGAAATCCCTGAACACACGAGTTCAATTGTTCTTTAGCCCCAATGCTTCTTGCCAGTTACTCTCTCCCTTTCTCCTTTTAATATCTCCAGTGACGTTGGTGTGTGTCGCTAACAACCAAACCAAGTTGAGGCAAAATTCTTCGTCTACTACTACAGCTTATCACCTCACATAACCAACAGCTATTACTACTCTCACCCACACAATATAGGAGTGATCATTCCGATAACTGTTGGCTTTTTGACACGAATAGATTCTACAAAATCTTCGAATGAAAATACGAAGGTGAATCTAAAACAAACACGTAAAAATCTAATCGCAACTCCCCAAATCAGGAACTTTCTCTCAAACGGCGAGCAAATTCTTCAACGGTGACCCTCTTTTATCATCATGCGAACATTTTCCAAAAGGAATACACGAAAAACACTTACTAAAGTTTTTTCTACAAATAATAATAAATACCACTTGTTTCAGAAAAAAAATGTATGAAAAATTGCAACCGGTTTAGTACACAAAAATCGAACAGATTTTTTTTAATCAAAAACATGCAATCACCCCAGAATGGTTACATTTTCCTCCAAATTCAGCTCTGACGATTAGACTAACATCAACTTCACCGATGTCGAGGCATTCATACGTATGAACACTACTTTCAATAGTACTTTATGTACCGTCGATATCTACATGGTAAGATTTATACAAATACAAAATTGTCCTATTATAAAACCTTGCAAAGTATCGACACTAATTTGCTTATACAAACTTTCTAACAATTTATAAACACAGATAATTTTCCTCACAGCATTCATCCGAAAAACAGTGACATTTTGTATCATTTCTGAAATCTAAATCAACATTATGTTTTGTGACTCTATTTGGCTTATACAGCCAAATCTTTGCTGACATATTTTTTATTATCATTATTACAATTTGTATTTGAAATTTTGCAAAAGTATTTTGTCCATTGCACTGTTGAAACCTTCTCTCGGGAAGCACACATGGATTAAACCCTATGTGTTTTCTGTTCTAAATAGTCTGTCCGTCCTGCGTTTTCCTGCGTCAGAGAATGGTCTCAAGTTGTTCAAATGCAATCCCGAATACATAAACCACAACTTGGCAGTTAGGCATACATACCGATACCCAGTCTCCATAACTATTCCATGGTACACTTCAAGCTTTACGGATTCCCAGCAGTTTGGACACCTCTGCTTCATCGCATACTACTATCACAGCACAAGCCTCTCTTTTATAAAGTCTGATTTAATGATAGAATTAAATGATAAAACAAAACAAAATTGTTTACTATAAAACATGAATTAATTTCCTAATATCAATCTTAATATTATATAAGATGAATATCATATGGAATTATCATATAGAATAATCATTTTACTTCAAAGTTAGTATTCATTGTTTTCAGTATAATTTATATATACAAAAGTGTTATTAATATTGAATATCATTATGGTATTGTAATTTCTTTTATTTCTACATTATATTATATAGATATTTTCAAATAGGTTTCAGTTTGAATTTTTCAGTACGTCTGCATTTGAGAATCGTTTTATTTATCTAGTTTTGCTAATGTCTTTCATCTATAAATTTTAGCATTTTTAATCTCTCGTTTAAAAACATCTATTTTTAAAGATAATTGGGGTCATGAATTGCTTGAAAAAACCGTATAACAATGGGAAAAAGTCTTTTTTTCTTAATGATATTTTGAAAGTGCTGTCATTTTTATGCTATTCATTTAAAAAGGATCTTCATAATTATAGTATTTGTGTTACCGTTTATCTTTCGACGCCCCGATGAATTTTTATTTGATTGTTGAAATTGTTGCCGAGTATATATAATGTAAAGGACGTATATGGGCGTAGTTGGTAACAATAAAAAGACTATGGAATCAACTGAGTTGATTCCATCTCTTCTCCCTGTAGCTATTCGCAAAATAGTAGCGCAAATTCCGGCAGCTTCTGCAGCCAAGCTGATGCAAGATGTATCACCTCGTAGTTTCCTCTGGACTATATCGATGAAGTCAAGAGGGAGATTCTGATGACTGAGCACCCCAGGATCTCTCTCTATATATATACGTAGAGTAGAAGGAATAGTAGTAAATGAAAGTGTAGAAAATGAAAGATTCAAGATTGTTACATCTCAACATTTGTATCATTAAGATGAAACTTTATGCATTTCGCCTAAATCACAAGGCTTCGTTAGAAGTGTAGTATAGAAAATTGTGGGATCAGTAACTAGTGCAGTTTGTTACCTGCAGAAAGCAGAAATACACGAGGATAAGTGGTAGTTGAAATTTGTTTTTTGAAAGAAGAGGGAAGAGAATTCCGGTGAGATTGAAAATGGTTTGGCTGAGTGTGGGGTGGAAAAACAGGGAACGTGTGTGTTGTATGTATTTTCATGTCTATGTGAGTAAGTATGGATAGTGGTTGTATTTTAGTTGGGTTTTTTTTCAAAGGATTTAAATTGATACCTTAGTATCAAGCCGCATTTATACTCGTTTCTTATCTCTTGATCAGCTCTTTTCCCAATATTTTCATTGATCATCCCCAACACGGTACACTACCAAAAGAAATTCGGGGCGTGACAGTTTTTATTTAGTGACTTACCCGACCTGTTTATATTATTAGTGGTATTTAGTAATTTACCGTAGTGGAATTTACAATGGTGGAAAATTTTGAAAAATTCTTCAGATCTCTTTTCTTAATTCTCTCAAACTATTTTTATTCAAATGTCAGAAAAAATATTGATATTTTAGCTGGCGTTTTTTTCTTTTTATTCTTTATTTCATTTTATGCAAAATTTTGTTGGAGAAATTTACAGTGCTGGAATTTGCATGTGGGAAAATTAACACGGGAGGTTGTTATCGCAGGTGAACTTACCGGTCACCTTAAATCAGTTGGGGGGGGGTTTAGATTGAAAAAGATCCTGGTCTTAGAGATGTTATGTTCAAGGTATCATCGTTTGGTGGTACCGTGTATACTTTTGATTAAATGAGCTTTCTGTAGGTGGAGTTATGGTTGTGCTTATTCAGTTATCGTCAAACTTAAGGGCCCTACGGTGTTCATGTACACTTTTTTTCTGGGGGCTGAGGGGTCTATCCGTTCCTCCAACATGGCAGTCATACCATGGGATCATGTAAACACCAGGCTCGGAAAAGGAGGTAGGTCGTTGAGTGGTTTGTTGATCAGGTCTGTGATGGGGGCGGGCATGTTGGTATTGATATGTATATTTAATGTATTCAAGTTTTTGCTGATATCGGGAGTGGCTTTGTTGTTAAGTGCTATGATTCGTCTTATGGTATTTTAGTCATTCGTCTTATTTTGTAAAATCTATGGATTCCGTTTGCTTTTTTACTGGCATTAACTATGTATATAGCAGATAACAGAAAGATCTAAAATCTTGTTCGCTGTATTCACCTCCCTCATCTAGATATTCGGAGATGCATATTCTAAGAACTCATGAGTAGAAACTAATGACTAATCCTGATTTTATCTTGTGTTTGGTGGGAGTAAAAGTGATGGTGGTCGTTTTGTTTTGTTGCTTTTCGGTCATCACTGTTAATCGTTATTGCCAGTCTTTTGTGGTAGGGTGTCTTGACGGCAATGTAACGTTGGTCTCCCTCTCTAGAGTGAAATTAATTGAGTGTTCTATAACGCTGAGTTTTGTTATCAGGTTATCTTGGTTTCTTTGGTGGGACTATGAGATGAGAGCATCGTCAATGTAACGAAAATAAATGGATGTATTGGGTATGATATTCATGAACCGGTCCGATTCTTCAAATTCAAGAAAGAGACAGAGCAAGATTTCACTGATAGGTGGTCCCATCAGAAAGCCATTTTTTTGTAGAATTTCTTGTCGAAGTTGAAGAAACACTGGTTTTGCAATTTTTCTTATGATCTTGTCTGTGGGTTGGGATAATTTTGTTTTGGATTTTCAATGGTGTTTTTTAAGTTGGTGTAAACGATTTTTTCTAGATTGTGTCGTTAAATGTTTGTCATTAATTTGTATTTCGTTTTTCATCTTCAATACATCGAATAATGAAGGTGTACAAGCCGAATGTATGAATCTAGTTAGAAAATTCGCTATTTCTCTGGCTATCTTGTGAAATGCACTACCTATGTCTGCAATGATGGATATTACAAGGATGATAAAAAAAATAACATTTTCTGTATATTAGGAATTTTCTCAATGATTTCACCAAAAATTAATGGATATATTTGAGTTTCTCTGTAACGATTTTTTAAGAGAGAATAGTGAAATTGTTTAAGTTGAAAAGTCCATTTTTCAAATGGTAGGTAGTGTAGATGTTCATCAGCAAAGATTTTCACCCAGAGTGGTAGAGTCAAGTATTACGGGAAGAAAACTAAAAAGGTCACACTGTTCATTATATAAATATATTAACTTAGCATGAGTTGATATCAAACCATCTACAATACTAGCCGATATGAATTTCTCACCGAACCAGAAGAAAACCTTCACGAGTTCAACAACAAAATAACTACCTCCTTGATAGAAGCCGCCAATATGTTTAAACCAAAGAGCCAGCAAACCATCAGAAAAATATCAGAAAAAAACAAGAATGATAGAAGCAACCGAATTGAAGAAAACCATGTAAGAGACACGAAGAGGCGATAAAAGAAGATATACTACAGCAGTCATCGAAAGCATCATTGAAAAAGATAAGGACTTCAAAATTATCTAAATAAATCTCAGTACAGGAAAAACGCAAATAACTAGTATGTTCGAAGAAAATGGAGACCTAACAACGGATAAGGACTCAAGAATTCTACAAAAACCTCCATTCCTCCTAACGAGGAACACAAGAAAATAAACAGGATATATCAGTTATGAGTAACCAGTTTGAAGAATTCCCAGAAGCTACTATATGGGATGTGAGACAAGCCATCAAATAAAAGATAAAAGGAACTGCCCCTGAACCAGATAACGTCGCCATTAACCTACTCAAAAAAGCTGGTGAAGTCATCACTAGGAAACTAATCATCCTATTCAATTTATACTTAAGACTGAAGAATTTATACTTAAGAGTGAAGTCCCATAGGATTGGAACACTGCAATCAGAATCCCTTTACATTTGAGAGAGAACCTGAAAGATCTAAATAACTTCAGACCAATAAGCCCACTCGACGGCATCTAAAACTGTTTACGAAAGTGATCACCGACCAAATCACCAAAACAGTTGATTAAAACTAACCATGAGAAAAAGGTAGCTTCAGAAACCATCAACCATCTCCATTCAGTGAACCAACAAAAAGAGAAAGCAGCAGAATATAGAATGCTACTCGCCGTAGCATTTATCGACTTGGTGGAAATCCCCGAAGTCAACGATCCTATCATACAACAAGGTGTAGACTCTGTATGTCAGAGACTTGCAGCATATATACCGACACAGCAGTTCATTTATTAGGCTACATAAAAACACCAGTTCAATCAAACTATTTACAGCCTGCCGAGATCTTCCAAAACCAAAACTGGGAGAATGACTGAATCAGAATAGACAGCTAATACCCAAGTAACCTTGGAATAAAGACATCCCCTTTTTGAAACAAACCTTCACGATCTCCGAGTAATGCCAGACGAACTGAACGAAGAGAGCAAGAAATTTGGACTACACAGTAAAACAAATGACAAATCCTTATATATATGGTTGAAACGAAACGACACCACTTCCAAGCCGGTAGTTACATCTCAATGAGCTATTTCATTAATATACTCGGACAATTCGTTACTTAGCATTCTATATACCTCCCTGCCCAATAACCTTTCATATATGTATAAATAGATATTTAATCCAACAGAATAATTATAAAGACGTTTTTCTAGTAAGAAATCTTTTTGAACCCACATAAAAGGATGAAGAATAAAGAAGGCAACATTGTTTATCTATTTACACTGCCTAGACCAACCAGCATATCTTCACTATGTAAAAACATGAGTAGTGGCTCAACAAAGTTTCTCTCTCTGTTTATATATATATGATAGGACAGAATGATTATAAATTACGCTATATTATATAAATACTCTTCCGTCGTTACACGGTTAATACATCACTTGGTCTAAACAACGTAAGTAGAATAAACAATTAAAGAAAATGAGGTTGCTCCAGGCATCGAACCTGTGACCGATTGGGTAGCTGTTTCCACGTAGCGTTACTCTTACAATTGGGCTGTGTGTGCGTGTGTGTGTGTGTATGTGTGTGTGTGTGTGTGTGTGAATAAGGGTTTTCCTCCTCATGTCTGTTTACATTTTCTATACACTTAGTTTTTAAGATGCCTGACGTCAAATAGTCTTACTAGATCGTTCGCTAATTCGTTGTAAGTTCGAAAAAAGACTTAAATGCTTACCTCTTGACGTGTCCCACCTTCTGGGTAATGTTAATCTGAGACTGGGCGTCGTTAATAGCGCACAGGATGCAGTACAGAGTTGCCATGGCCATCCATCTGGCCATTTCGGATTGATATCCGTTGGCCAATTTTCAAGGCATTTGCAGATGCAGAAAAATACTTCCTTCGTCTCAATAATTCAACATGTTACATCACTTCACTCTTTGAAATCATCCGTGTGTTTCAATTTTAGCTAAAAGAAACCAAATGTAAATTGATACAATAACAACAGATAAAAGAAATATCTCAGGATAAGTAAATGAAAGAAAAAAAAATTGATTGGTATTCCAACTTCATGATCAATATCCAATCATCAGGGAAAGAATTTCCAGAATATAAGAACATTTTCTGCTAAAAATAGGCTCTGAACAAACACTAATGGCGCATGCATATTGACATTTCCTTTCTGTAAGGCATTTCTATATGTAGCAGTTATTATAGCAGTAAATTTGAATAATAATTGTTCCAAGAAAATGATTCATCAAAGAACAGGGCATCTGTTGACATGTAGTGTATCAGAATTTTTACATGTTTGCACAAACTTTCAAATGTATTTGTAATTGTGTGTATACGTCCAATCTAGAATTTTATGTGCATAGATATACAGATACGTAAGCGTCAAGTAAATTTTCGATACTCAAGTATTCTTATGGCCATCTATGGCTTTCTTGATGGTCGGTATTATTGTATGTGTTTCCTTCACTTGCAGCCTGTTCATATCCAAGTAAAAGTGTTTTTTGGTACAACACTATCTTCAAAGTAAACAAGCTACCTGCTATTGAAATATCGGTGCAACATAGTCTTCTTTATTCCATAATGGTGAATATCTTTAATACCTCTTAAATACTTAAAGAAGACGTTCATCTTCTCTCGCTGAGGTATCTGTTATGGGATTTGCGTCCTTTGTAATAGACAAAAATTAGAAGAAATTCGCACTTGAATTGTTTATAGGCTAACATGAGCTGTCTGGAACATTAACCTTTGTGTCTGAAGACCGACAAGGTCGTAATTACTTGATATTGAGTATTTGTAGCCATACTTTTCATACAGCCTGTTACCTGATACTTCCTGACATAGGACAATGAAATTGTAACGCCCCCTATACTTTTACTTCGGAATTAAATACGAAACGCTTCTTTTAGCTAGATATCGAAAACGTCACTTCCTATGATGACCCCTATAAAAGCTCTGGATGCATATAGTCAAGCACTCATTGGTGCCGGCAGTCCGAACTGGTTATGCTTTTGGCCCTGGCACTTGTTGCCGGCAGCTCTTCCTCTCTCTTTCCTCCTCTCTAAGATTGTTATCATTTCGCCGACCGCTCAGCCGATCCGATCTTAACCATTTTTCCACCGGGACTTATCTCTGAACTAACTTAGCCCATTTCACTTTACCAATGTCGAGAATCTCATATACGTACAGCTACGCCACCGTGTCTTCGCCACGTGCTCCAAATGCATATACACCCCTCACTCTCATGAATGAAATGGCAATGCTTTTTAATATCCCATAGTCACGACGTTCTATCCTAATTCTCTTTACTTCGGGAAACACACATAGATAAAAAAATCTGTGTTCTCTGTCTTTCATGGTCTGTCTGTCGAGTGTCTATCAGCGTCAGAGAATAGCCCCAAAGTCACACACACAACTTGACAGTTTGGCTCATACACTGAACCCGGTCTCCATATTCATTCTTTGGTACGATCCAAGCCATATGGATTCAAAAGCTGTTCAGACACCTCTGCTCCGACACTAACGCCTGCACTATCAATGACAACAAAGTCCCCATTTTTTGCTATCTCTTCTCATCTTTTTATACAATCGATCATATCAATGTTATTATTACATGTATTCCATTTTCATTTGTCATTTGTCATTAATTGATTAATATCCTTGTATTAAATATATGTCTTATTTGTCCGTCCAAATACTTGTATGTGTTCTTTCTACTTGATTTCATCTCTGCGTCTAACTTCATACTTGGCGTGCATTCTCTTCGTACATCTCTCTTTCTCCTTCCTTCCACATCTCCAGTGACGTCACTGCTAACACCAAACCGCGAGGAGACAAAACCTGTCTCTAATATCTTCACACTACCCATTTCCTAATTGCGACAAACCTTTCACATTCAACCGAATAATATTCCTACAAACTGTTCTCTCTCCAATTAGAAGATATATCCCATCATAAGTGGTGACAATTATATACACCATGAAAAAATATTCCGTTAAAAATTCTGTACTTGACACTTTCTTGACACGCGTTAATGAAATATTTCGATAAAAACCTATATCTGATACACATGGAAGAAATGTTTCGATCGAAAAATCTGTATATGACGCATGATAACGAAATCCTTTGAAAAGAAAATCTATACCTGACACTTTCTTGGCGCGCGTTAACGAAATATTTCGATGAAAAATATTTTGTTAACTCATGTCAGACAATGGCAAAAAGTGTCAGGCCGCGCCAGGCATAAAAAGTACTGCCCCATTAGTCGATTGAGCATACTAAATGCAGGCATTTTATCAAAACTTGTTCAGAGAGACAATTAGTGAAATCCCAACTAATTGCTCTAGCATTTCGTAAATGTTACATTCAATTGATGAAATTTTAATCTTTGAAAAGAACTTAAAATTGAAGAGAATTCTGCAATAACGTAGCTATTTATCTTATTATTTGTCAAATGTCCATCTGTTTGTCTGTATGTTTGTATGTACTCGCCTACTGCTCAAACTACACAACATAAACCCATGATTTTTTCTGTGGGTACTCATTTGATACCCGGGAAATGTTTTTAGCAAGTTAGTTTCTGATCCCCCACCACCCAAAAAATGGGGGTTAATTCAGAGGGATCTATTTACATGATTATTCATCAATAGTGAAAATGATCTCTCATTTTTCAATGACGTAATAAAAGATTATTTTTTGATTCTCTTTTTTCAAATCATTTCCCGAAATCAAAATTTGACGCAGGTTGCGTTTTTTTTTTTTTTTTTTTTTTTTTTTTTAGAACGAAGCAAAAACATTTTGAGCAAATCTCATATTGCGATGTTTATGGATTGTACATGGATACCTTGAAGAGCGGTGTTTGATCAGTGAGTGTTTTAATGTAGAATGATAAAGGTAAATTTCTATAAAGGACGAAATGTATGGATCGGGGGTTATGAAGATAACATGGAGGGAACTTTTTTCACATTTGTGGGTCAACATCGATTCGAAACTTTTATTTCTCACTCTTGGGGTGGGGGTGAAATCAATAGGGAACATCCAAATCAACCGTCCCCTTCAGAGCCAATGTGGTTTCAGGGACAACTTTCCCTAATATGAATCCTAAAGAATCCTAAGACAAATCCAGGAAAGGTGCTGCGAGCAAAACAAAGGGATGTATGTCACCATTGTTGATTTGAAAAAGGCGTTCGACATCGTAAGTAGGTCAGGTCTTGGAAAATCCTGCACAAATGGTTGTCTTTCCAATTTCCTCAATGCAGTTATCCAACTACGTGAGATGCAATTTGGTAAAGTAAATCTTCAGCCCCCCCCCCCCTCCAATCACAAATGGCCTGAAACAGGCCTCAAAGGGGATGGTTGATGAAAACGAAAATATGTACATCCGTGCACGTTCGAGCGGTAACTCATTGAACCTAGAACTTTTACAGCCATACAATAAAACCACATTAAAACTATTTCGAGAACTTCTGTTTGCTGACAATACTGTCCTAGTTGCTCATTTAGAGGTTGTCATTCAGTCAATAAAGTCGAGCTCTTCGGTTTGGAGGTCAGCTTAAAGAAAACCGTCCATCTATCAGCCCCACTAAACTGAATGCTTTTAGGAACTTTACTTACCTGGGATGCGTTGTATCAGCAGATGCTAAACTGGACAAAGAGACTGATAACCGGCTGGTAAAGGTGAACCAAGCCTTCAGCCGACTTCAAAAACCTGCCTGGGTCAACAAAAACCTTAAGAAAGCACCGAAGTAAAGGTATACAAAGTCATTCTTCTACCTATACATACAGTGCTAAATCCTTGGTCATCTACAAGCGCCACATACGCTTCCTCGAATGCTTTCACCAACGTTGTCTCTACTTCATCCTCTACATGCATTCATAATCCTCAAGAGCGCAAGCACCTCCAGCCTCAAAGCCATGCTGCAAAAATGCAGCTGTGCTGGACAGTCCACCTGTCATGGGTAAAAAGCTACATTCTCCAAGACCTGTCACAGAAATGCATATAGAAAAAGTTGCACGGACACTCCCTAAAACAGGCCATAGCCTCCAGTGGAATTGACCTCTGCAACTGGGAAGATATGCAAACATGGCGCCGAAAGGTTTTCTTCACGACCTTAATCGCTGAAACCGACCACTAAACCAGGGCAGAAAAGCCAGCGTCGTCAGCTTAATGCCGCTAAAAGTCTCGCTCAATCTTGCTGTTATGTGTGCGTAAATCAAAATCAGTCTGTCTGTCTGCTTCACTTTGTAAGCCACAATTTTGCTCGTAGGAAGCTGAAATTTTCTGAAGCGGTACACTTTTTAAGGGCAAAGGTGAGTGATATTGAAGTTAATTTTGCATCTAGGAAGCTAGACAGAGGTACATCCTTTCACTGCAGAGGACAATGTAAAGTCGACCTTGGAGGTCATTTAAAACTACTAGAGGTCATTTCTGGCCATTCCTAGTCGACTGAAACAATTGTAGGCCATAATTCCGCCCTTAGGAAGCTAAAATTTGCCGAAAGGGCTCATTTTTTACAGCAAGCCATGCACTATATGAAATTGAACTTGGTCATTCATTATCACATAGGGTCATTTATAATAGTTTTTAACTAATTGGAGCAATTGTAGGGCACAATTCTGCACATATGAAGCTGATATTTGGGATAGGGGTACATCTCTTCACAGCAAATGTGTGGTTAATCTCTGAAATCATTCAAGGTCATTCCTCATAGAGATAAATATAAGGGAGATTACTGATGTCCCAAAATAAAAAATGGTGAGAATTGAAAATAACTCAGGATTTGTCTATAGATAAATATAGTGACTAATAATGTTTTATTGAATTTCAATACTTTCATTCAATGATTTTTGTTTTGATACACACTTTTTAAAGTATCATTTCAATACTTTCCTGTGATTTACCCATGTAGTCTTATATTATAAAAATTTCAAGATATTTTTACTTTATTAAAATACTTGCAGGGATATCCGACATTCCTTGGGAAAAATAATTTCAAATTTGATAAAACAGTAAAAAAAAAAAATATTCTTTAATATATTTCCTCTCGTGCAACACAAACTTTTGAGCCAAAATAGTTCAATTGAGTGAACGCTTGCACATTTTTGCTGATATTCAGTACTTTTGCATATTTTTCATGCACCCCGGACAGACATGTACACACTCCTGGACAGACCCATGCACAAATATTCGAATATTTGAAAAAATTGCAAAAAAAATTGCAAGTACTTTTTGGTGCTTTCAATCCGGTAATTTGTCATTTTTGAGAATCATCAATCTTTAAGTTTTTAGTTCTTTTTTTTTTTTGTTTTGACATAGGTGTGTAAGCAAATATTAGACTGAAATAAACATTCATGTCTTTAAAACTTTACAAAATATTAGTTTTACTGTATTGTTATACTTCAAGTTATTTTGCACAAGGTAATACCAAATATCCTTGCTAGTATCTCTCTCTCTCTCTCTCTCTCTCTCTCTCTATATATATATATATATATATATATATATATATATATATATATATATATATATATATAAGCTCTTTCCTCATGTCAATTCAACTGAGTCTGCATTCATTGTTGCTAGGAATGGTTTGTGCGTTGCTTGGAATGGTTTCTCAAAGAAGTTCGTTGCTTCAACGCCAATAGCTAGTTGGCATTGAAATAACGGGCCGTTTGTAGTGTGATACTCACATAATAAAATTATCAATTACTATAATCTCTGTTTTACCGAATTATTTATTTGATCTCTCTTTAAGAATATATGTACTTCCTACAAACACACAAAAATAAACTATATACATATATATTCATATACGCAAAAACATACATACATAAATATACACATGTATTTCATCATATATATATATATATATATATATATATATATATATATATATATACATATATATATATATATATATATATATATATATATATATATATATATATATATATATATTAAAAGAATATTTACGTACAGATATTTTTATTGAACGAAGTAACACAATTCATATTCAAAGAGACAACAAAAACAATCACAAAACAAATAGTATTTGTGAGCATTACAATTGCATAAATAGTACTTCATGAATGATAAAGTTACATTAGAAACGAGAGAAAAGACTGGTTCCAGATTATCTCAGCATATGCTGAGATGACTTCCTTGAGAAGAATTGAAGGCACCCCACCACCCACCCTGTGACCGATGGGGGGTACTTTAGATCACTCATGTGCGATAACATGCACCTCATAAAATCAAGATGAAGGCAAAAAGTAGAGAACAGTTTTTAAAATAATGATGGAGATTTCTATATTTCATTTTTATTTCAAGTCAATTAAAATCATCAAAGGTAATTAATTATGATGACATAATACTTTCCTTTGTGTTAAGTCGATGGTTACAGCTTCTGGTAATTACCTGGGAGAAAATGCAATGATATCTCAAAATAATAGGAAATTTTCTTCCTATGTCTCTTTAACATGAGACGTCAAAAAGTTGACATGGTTAATAAATGCAAGAATGACAGCAGAACAGGATCAAATACTCATGTATTTATCTATATCCATTTAATTAGCATTTTATTGCAATGTCTCTGTCTGATTGTTTATCTGTCCGTCAGCTATGAGACTCAAATTGGTATACTATCGCTTCAGGGCGATAACAAATCTCACATAACGCGAAAGAATTATTATTTCTAAGTACAATAGCAGCAGTTTTCATCAGAAAATGCATATTTCTAGGTTTTTAAACTGTTATGATAACTAACATTTTAGATGAACAAATTTATACTCATGCATTACTTACCGGAGGTAAATGTACTTTTCAAATGCATATATTAATGAAAAACTCCATCATAAAAATTTGAATAGAATGAATTACAATAAAATTAAATAAAAACATCATAAAAAGTCCATCATCTATTCTAACAGTAAAAAGTAACATTTGCATGAAGTATCGTAATATTATGAATGCGTCTTGCTTTATTATGTATCTAAAAGCAGGCAAACATTTTTGAATGAATTATGTATATAATTACATAATCACGTAGGGTGGAGGTCTGTAAAAAAACTCAGATACTGTAAAAATTGCATAACAGCTGTTAGTACAAAACCAATCATTGGAAAAATATTCATAGCTTAAGGTAACGATATTAAGCTGCCTAACAAAAGTGACGGACACAGCGCCCCGGTAAGGGTAATTAACGTTGACGGTTCGCCAGTCCCGGAAACCATTATAATAGCGGTTACAGTATAACAAGGTGCTTCCCAAGTGTTGAGGAATTTGAAGAGCGCGCGCGAATCGAATGCAGTTTTGTCGCTACCCTCAGTGAGCAGTCTGCAAACAGCATACAGGGGGTTACTTCGGAAAAGATAGTAAAAACAAGGTTGTAGAATATTTTTACATGGTTAAATTTCACGAACTTTTTGGAAGCTCCTTGTTTTTCCCGACTTGACTTGGCTAAGCATGGTATTTATCATATTATACTCTATGGTATCTCAGAAGTCACTAAACTTACCGCTAGAAATAAACCCTTGTTATACATTTAACACCCAAATGATGTTGACGTGTTATTTCTATTACCAGAAAAATCGATTTGGGTGAGTATTTCGAGTTGAATTCAGTACTCGCTCGAATACAGTGAACTTTGAACTCAAAGAAAACTGGACGTATGTTAAGCTAAAAGCAGAGTTGGTAATTACAAGATCTGTGATCATTTATATCATTGAAGATGACTTTGAACACGGAACTTACATTAAGGAACGAAAATTTCTTAACGTAGGAAATTAACAGCTCTTAAAGAGTTGGTCACTAAAATACAAACAATTGAAGTTTCTTGAAACAAGACACATAGACAACTTAGATCAGGCAAAAACAATTTTCAAAATTAACCATCGGCTTGATGACAGCCGATTTCTTTGTATAATTATGGATCGAGTTACGCGACCATTCCTGACATTTGTGCTATGCATTAATGAAAACTCTTTCGGCAAGGCATATGAAATGTAAATTGCTGCTAGAAATATCATTTCAAAACAGTATTGATTTCTTAATTACCTCACGTATTAACCCAAAGCCCATTCTGAAGAAAAAAGCTGAAGAAATAATGTATATTTAATAAGTTAGGTAATAAATATATGACAGATGTTCCATATTAATCACCTGCAGTACTTAAAAAAAGATTTCAATTCTGAATCGTTTTAGATCGAATAAAATTTAACACAAGAATGATTTTCCATATTTTCACATAGGAGATAAATTTTTGAATTGTGGTAAATCATTGTTTTATATCATATTTACTTTTAAAGACATTTGTTGAACTATGTCAACTGAAGACGAGATCCATGAAGAACAAACTTTCACACTATGGCTTGTGCCAATCGCAGTGAATGTTTTTCATAAGGGTATAACATTTGGCTTATTGTGTGCGTTTCACAATTTATAGCTTTCGCTGTGTATCAAGTTGGATGAAGTATCCTCGAATCTCTTGCACTATTCTCGACACCTTCAATACTGCTGTCGTCTGGATCGCTTCAATTCTTGCGATCATCATCATCATCATCACTGTGAATCACATATCAAGTGTTTAATCTAAACGAGAACAATGTCGTTGTAGCGGATCATTCAATAAGCATTTCAGTTCAATATGAATAGTTTGCAAGATTGGTAAAGCACCGTTCCACTGGCGACGTCCTACCTATCTGATCTATAATCTATATCGAATAGTTTATCTTTTATATTATACTGGATTTCGTTTCATTGTAAATTGGAATTTGGAGTTATTTTGGCACGTTGTATCAATGCTCGTAGATTTACGCTCGTAGTATGTTTAGAAAAAAAGTCATTCCTTTCACTTACCTAACCCTGAAAGAAATGCAGCAGTCATAGCAGTGAGAAAACCAGCATAACAGCCGGAAGAAGTATGTAGTCGTACTACGTTCCTTGTGATAATGCTTGGATCTATTTGTTTTATTGCCATTCGAACCTTTCCTGTCAGCAACTCACAGAGTTCACAGCATAAACATGAGAAGACAAGACCGTCAATAAACGCTGTTTATGTTCAGAAATATCATAGCGTTGTGACGATTTGGATAGAGCGGGGCTGATGAATTGTGAAAGAGCAAAGCCAATAGACAAGCTGGACAATGTGACAAATGTGTACGTGTGTCAGGTGTTCAACTGATTCACAATTGCAGTAGCAGTAGTGATTTATCTTTCAAGAGCTATAACTATCGTCGCAATGGTAGCAGTCATAAATTATATACTGGAAGGACCAGCATTTTAAAAGATCTGGAGTGATCAGAGAAGAAAATATTTATAAAATCACTGTAGGGCATCTGCTTTCGTTTATATAATCGAATCTGATAATCTATGCACTGAATGTAGACGATTGGATGTTTAGTCTTCTGCTTATTCGAAGTAATTCACAAAAAGGACTCATAATTGTAGAACTATATGTTTGAGTAAAATGCTTATGCAACAATAGTATTAATAGTTGTATCAGATTTAGCGTAGCAATCGTAGAGTAAATAGCAGTTTAAGAGGTGAAAGCTAAACCTCTATATATAGATAAATTGAGTGGAAATATTGATAGGAATCCTTCTAAAGTATGGACAAAACAATAGCGACGATAGTGATAATTGCAGCAGTAGTCTTTGAGAAAATAAAAGTAATAACAACGGTGGCAGAAACAAAAGAAGAGTTAAACACGCAAAGCAGTTGTGCATATACAGCGTAATTTATTAATAAGGGGGTATTTATTCGTTTAAGAAAGGAAAAATAAAATGAGTATCCTTGCAATGAACTTTTACCCATGCATATATGAACAATGAATGCATCCAGTTCGAGTGCAAGTGTATGAATTGCAATCAGAAAATAGAAAAATATAAATGTATAAAATATGAATGGAAAAAGTATTGACAAAGAGTCTGGTAAAAGAATAAAAGTGATTCTGAAAAAAAAATTTGCAGGAAATTTTTATTTCATTATGAAACAAGAAATTGGAATGGATTTTGTCAATATTTCGTTGATTTTTCTCATATTTCTGCTAGTATTTTGTAAGTTGCTTCTTTTCATAGATTAAACATTTGAGACAGAATGAAATTCGAATTATCATGGAAGTTGTCAGAGATCGTTTCAACTTGTGCTGATACTTGTAAAGTGTTAAGTGAACTTGTCACCATCTTTTCAATTTTATATGGGACTTCTCAACATCTTTGTCCTGAAATATAGTCAAGGTGTGTTTGAATGTTAATGATTCAAACAATTGAGTAGTTTTTTTTCTTAGTTGCCCCGGTAAAGATTGTATGAAAAATGTATTGTTGTGCAAATACAAACAGCGTTATTTATTTTTCAGGAGATATTTATTCGTTTAAGCAAGGGAAAACAAAATGAGTCTTCTAGCAAGAGACCCATACCTGTGATGCCAACCTGAATTTGATTTTTTTCGGCTAAAACTGCTTCAAAATTAAGCTTAAATTGGCTAAATCTTCAACCCTTTCGACTAATTTTATGGCTAAAAGTGGTATTCTTTGTATGTTATTTACTGAAAAAGATATACGACTTTTTATCTTCTCGATGTCCGGGGTTCGAGTTCACCCTTGGGGTAATTGATTCTGTCGTGCAAAGAAAGGTCTCCCCTTTTTAGTACTAACAACTCAAAACTCTTTAATGTATATAGAAGTCAGAAAACGTGAGAGACAGAATAACAGAAGATGGGAACGAGATGTGAGCTAGAGCCAAGACTATTTTAAACTGATTAAATCATTTTTGCATGATAGTTTGAATAAATTAGTTGCAGATGTGCATAACGGTTTCATCATAAGAAAGTTTTCTGTCCCTGCAATCATTGCCAATTTTAAAAATGAAAAAAATAAGAGAATTATAAATAAATTCAACGAAGAATGCCTGCAATAAAAAGAAAAAACAAACACTAAAAACAATTTTGCCGAGTGTTAGATTTGGAGCTTGAAATAAGATTCGGAATTTGTGGGCTAACCAAGAAAAAAGGGGAGCTAGTCAAGATCCAAAAGAACTCTGACACAAAATTTTTCAAATATGTCCATCTTTCAAAACTATCGGTCCGTCAATTCTTCGAGCCGGGCTGTAGCAAGAGGGTCCCTTACCCCCAAACTATTATATGGGACACCATACCAGTAAATGCTGAAACTGCTTCAAAGATTCAGTCTTTTGGGAGCTTTCCAGGTGTCTTTTCAGTGTCTGAGTTTATTGACCCCGGTCAAATAGATGTTGATATTGTAAATTAATCTTTATCCGATCCCAAAATACGCTAGGAATGAATAGTTTCCGAAATATGGGGCATTTCTATGACCAATGCATTTGAGCTCTAGGGGTTGATTTTCAAATGGCTAGCACTATTTTGATATCTAGTAACTCTTGGTAAAACTTTCTGGAAAATATTTAGGAAACCCCAAGTTTCGATCTTCATTAGTTTCCTAGTTTTCGAATTAGTAAAGTGAGGAGAGCGCTACGAATGGGCTCGGTCGAATCAGGCCAGGACAGTTCGTTTTCTGAAAACGCACATGAATGCTACCAAATGATGAAAACTGAATACTTCTATCTTCAATAGTTTTCGGTAACGGACAGTTCTACAACCAGCTATGGCTCTACGGGTTGATTTCAAAGTGGCTGACGTTATTATTATATTTACTAATCCTTGATGAGTCACTGTTCTGGACCGAACACCTGGACTATAAAGTGCTGTTCAGTTAGTTTTTTTTTTTCAATGCGTGGCTTCATATACAGTCTTGCCCAAAAGGTAAAACTCGACATTCCCTGTCAGAACTAAAACAAGATCCCAGTCGCAGAAAAAACCGTCGACAAACTAAAGGGGCGGGTATCACGTCAAGAACCAGTGGCTCGCCTCAACTCCTACTCTGTCTGGTCAACGTTAAAAGAATATCCCTTCAAAAAAAGGTCCTCGTCTGGCTCAGATAAGTGCCGCTTCTAATTACAACTTGTTGTCTTATTTAAAATTCTATTGTAAAAAGAGTACTCTCTCTCAAAAACACACCAAAAAAAAAAAAAAAAATTACGAGGGCTTCTTACGGTGATATGTCACTAAAAGTGATTAGACCCCGTCAGAGGTGAGCTTAAAATAAAGTACGGCCAAATCTTTCCCCCCAAAATCATGTGAGAGAGACCACTTCAAAGGATATAGGAAGGGAATCGTTCAGCCGTCAGAAAAGAGACGAGTCGAATGGAGCAGTCAATACTTTTTAAACAAAAAGCAAAGAAGTTCAATTCTTTCAAAACTATCAATTGTCGTTGAATCGAAAGTGTTCACTCCATTCCGGAACGAAATCAAGATAACATTCAGAAATGGTTGGGACAGTTTGAAGGAGCGAATCCCAACAAATAGCAGTACATCCTTGTAAGAAGGCTTTCACTTGATTTTATTTATTGATGGATTTTAATTTCTTCGACGACACCCTGCGATTTAAAATAATCTTTTCCATCCCCATTCCAAACCATTAATAAGATTTTAATTTTTTCCAGCCGCCACTTACTAGAACCAACCTGCTAATTAGATCCCTGCATCGCTCCCTATTATTCGGTACTTAAGACAGATTAAAATTGAGCAATTTTTGTTTTGTATTAAATAAGACCTTACATTTTTCGTTTGCAGTTATTAACAGTTTCTTCGTTCGATAACTTCTCCATTGCTGAAAGTGTGTGAAAACAAACTATGGGTCAGTGCAGAAATAATTGCGGTTTTTGTTATTTTAGATTTTAATGCCCATTTTATGGAATAAACTATTATTTAACTACGTTCATGAAAAATAGCATTTTAAAGCTGGAATTTTGCTTTATGAATTCAAGCTGAACGTTTAAGCTGAACTATTTATTCTGGGGATTTTCCATGCTAGCAAACCAAAGATGAAAAAATGCATACTCGAGCAAATTCAAAATGGAACGTAAATATCAACCAAGTATTTCTGGTGAGTCAACAAACGTACTGCTCAACATTGGACCTCCAAATTTCGCCGTTACGAAGTCTACTGTGCGCTTTTTTTATCGTCAAAAAAAGGATCCACCTCTTGATTGCATTGTGACGTGTGACCAAAAATGGATTCCGTACAAAAATCGACTGCATTTTAAGCACAAAAACTTCCAAAAATCAAACCTGCATCATAAGAGGATTATGGCCATTGTTTGATGGTCGACAAGAGAATCATCCATTACAACTTCTTGAATCCTGGTGAAACCACTGCAGCTAAGAAGTATTGCAAGGAAATTGACAAAATGCATCAAAAGTACGTTTACATCGAATATTGTTCAATCAAAAAAGACCGATTCTTCTACATGAAAACGCCCGATTGTATGTTGGACAAATAAATAGAAATTGAACGAAGGTTACTAAACGCTACCTCACCCAGCTCTCTCTCTCTCTCTCTCTCTCTCCGATCAACTACCACTTTTTCAAACCTTTCGGTCACATCCTGCAATGGAAGATCTCCAACAACCAAGCAGCATCTCAAAATTTACTGGGGTCAGGAACTCAGGATTCTATACTTCTGGAATAAATGAACCTGTTTCTAGTTGGTAAAAATGTGTGGATTTTGGAAGTTTTAATTGCGATTAATAACTTAAATTCCATGCCGACATGAAATTATCGAGCAAAAAACTGAAACGGATAATTGCAAAATAAAAATGAAAGTTTTTATTTAATGTAAAATTGATCAAAATCTGTTTTGTTTTTTAGAAAAATGAGAAGTCGATTTAGCGTTGATAAAAACCAAAGGTAAATTAGTTTTTGTTTTAATTAAATCGTACGAGGTAATTGCTGAACGTTCTAATTTACTCTAAACGAACTGACAAATGAGTAGATTCGAATAAAAAGCGTCGTTTATTTTTGTTTATTAATTCGATGTTCTAATCACTGCACAAAAATGACATTTTTTAAATTTAGTTTCAAGTCTTTTTGAAGTTTCATCTTTTAATAATGATGAATCAATCTAATTTTTTCTTCTAACGCTATACTCCAAATGGGCTTACGCCAAAATAGGTTTGACGCCTAAATGCCCACGCCAAATAGTACCAAACCCTAGAACTCTACCTAATATGTGTCGTTTTTCCTTGGTTACGGTATTATACATACGAAAACATCTCTAGTTAAACTCGAGTCCAAACCTGGAATAGACATTTTCTACCGCAATAAGAACAACGCTAACAATTTGAGGGAGTAAATTAACATTCCTGAACAGTAATTTGAAATCATGACCAACTGATTGGTAGTCGTGTCTCTTACCGACTTAACTAGGTCTTATAAAAATTTGTTAGGAATATGCAAAGGCTTATCTTATTGTAATAAGATTAATATAACCCTACCGTGATTTGAAATAACAATTAAGAGATCGGTAAGCGGCTCTCTTACCGACTGAGCCAAACTGACAATCCTAACATAAATACAAATTGTATCCTGCAAAAACGCAAGGGCTAATTTCATTCTAATCAATAGATGCATTTTTTAAAATTTCATTCAATACACAATATAGAAGTGGCAGTAATCATCGTTGGAATAGAAGTAGGAGCAGAGTTTGACCATGCAGCAGTCGGGCTTATTATTGAAACACTTTGGTCATGATGATTAGCCCAATCAAACAAGAAATTTGGACAGCTATTCTTCCTTTTTCAGTAGGCTGTTTTTGTTGTGCCAGTGCTACCAAACACATCATTTGGCCAAGAACCTTACAAATTCACATAAGTATTCAACTAGATATCTTCTAAGAGCAGTATTTTTGCCAAATATAAAATCAAGATTCATGTAATTTTTTGTGTTATAATTTCACACCATTTTTTTTTTTTTTTGAAAAAATCCTTTAGTTAAAAAAAAAAAAAATTGGGGGTACAAGTATGAATTTTTCAAATGAAATAATAGAATGCACACACGCATCCCTTCCTATTTTCTAGTAGGCAAAATTAGGTCAAAAAGCCTCATCTTCCTT
Source organism: Thysanoteuthis rhombus (assembly GCA_963457665.1). Lineage (NCBI taxonomy): Eukaryota > Metazoa > Mollusca > Cephalopoda > Oegopsida > Thysanoteuthidae > Thysanoteuthis > Thysanoteuthis major. The sequence goes on along the minus strand of OY735232.1, from coordinate 11,056,632 downwards.
CAATCAATATGCACTGTATGTCTATAAAATCAGGAATTTGCATTATGTTCAAGGTAAATTTTTAAGGAGATTGGGTCTTAGTTATCCTATTTACAGACCAGATTATTATACCGGAGGCAACATTATCAAGCACAAAAAGACTCCAATTACAATTTATCAAATAAAGGATGGAGAGAATGGAACTATTTACAGCATCATATTTCCTGATCAACACATTTGACTTTGCAGATGCTGGTCAGTAGATTAGAGCAGTTAAAGTTTGTATATTTCACTATATTATAAGGTTGTTGGAGAGTGGAATACCGAATGATTCACTATTGCTGAGGTACGTATATTATTGTAGCATAGTGGTTGTGGCTGAATGGTTTGAGAACTACAAAATGTATCTTTTATTTGGGAAGATTTAAGATATTTTGTTAGCTAGGTACGATACGCCATCTAGTAGGATTATATAGAAAAGTACCGTGTTGATAGTTTACGATAATATCGTTCTCTGCATAATTCCTCATCAATAGATCACCATAATTGTTCTATAGCATTCTATACTAAATATTGTTAATCTCTGACATCATCAGAATCTGGTTTACAAAATATAGAGAATGTGCATAAAAATACTTTTCTTCAAAGTACATATTAGCCTTCCAAAAATGCATAGGTTTTACTTCTACCCCCCAAAATAAGAGTGATCTAATTAAGCAACAATTTAGTCTGCACCGGAAAGTATTTTTTTTTATTAGATGATTGTCTGGTCACAGTGTTGTAACATGAATAACAGCAAGGATCTCTCCCTGTGAGCACAACTCTGTTAACAGTTGATGCAAATTGGCATCTGCTAAGTTCAGACATCAGATGAATAGGATGACACTCTTCATTGAATGCAATTAATGCTGTCCTTATATATTCATACCATTTATTTAGAACTTTAATACTGTGCAGGTCACACCAACTCAGAGGCACAACTCCGGAATGTATTTTAATTTGCACAAATGCTTGGTGTATGTGCAGTCATTTTAGATCACGTTACATAGCTCTAACTTCAGCACACTTTTTTCGGCTCTGATTTCTCAATGGTCTAAGCAGCTTATCCTTTTTTTTTTTTTTCTTTTTTTCTTTTTTTTTTTGTTCAGTCAAAGCTTCTAAAACACAGGATCTTTCAAGTCCTGTAACATCAAATGTCATTTTTCCAAAGACTTGACCGAATAACTATTAGCTAAAGCACCATACAGTTCCACACTGTAGGACCTATCATCCAAAGGTCTCAAAGCTATTTTCAGACGTAAGTACTAATCATTTACTACTTAGCTTAAACATTAAAACACCTCACCGGCCACATCATGTAGGGTAGAAGATTAACTGATTCAAATGCTAGCTGTGTAAGAAAGGCTTATCAATTTTTGCTAGGCCACTACTTTGCTAGGCCAATCTACTCATGGATATCAGCCAAGCTATATCTATTTGTGAATGATAATGAAAGTCCAAGCACTTCACGAGCTCTTCCTGAATAGCTGGAAAATCCTTAGGATCCACCTAATGATGTACATTATTCACAACACTATTTTGTAGTGACAGACTTCAATTTTTGGTGAGTACAAATTTCATCCTTAATGAAGATACAGATAGATTAGAATACACTTTGTGTAAAGATAACATAATCACGCAAGTCCTTATATCCATAGTAATAACAGCTGGATTCACTATTATTACTACTGATATCAGATTTATTTACTTACTCAGGTTAGCTTTGTTGGGAATAAATTTATCTTACCATTCTTGAAAGATCATTCAGTGTCACCAGGCTGATCTGAGCTGTCTCCACAGTACTCACAGACTTTCAATATACCTGTACAAGACTGTGGACCATAAATAGAGCAAGAATAAATTTTATTCATTTCAGATCACTTCTATTTTTATTTGTTCTTAATCAGTCAACACATTTCTGAATTTATATAAAATGTTTTTTTAGGCTTACCAAATTTTGTTTGAGTTGTATGGCTTTTGGAATAGATTCCCCACAGTTTAAAGATTAAAAGAAAAACTTTTTTTATCACATTTTTTCATGCTCAATTATTCAACTCATACTTTCCATACAAAAGTTGAAAGAGTCTCTAAGAGAAACTTGAAAAGAGCAGCTTGTTTAAAATTGAGGAAGTCAATATTCAGGGAATGAAAAGAAGGAAAATATTGTGATATATTACAAAGATTTTTCTTTCAAGGCAACAAAATGATGAATTAAAAGAATTCTCTCCATTCTAAATCATTTCTCTTGTTTTTATTCTAATTTTCATATCTTTATATCCTCTAATTGTCAGGTGTCTTCAGAAGAAAACCAATGGCAAGTCTTTGGTTTCCAGAGTATCATTTGAAGAATCACTGTTCCACTTTTTCTCCTATAAATTAAATCATAGACTGGATAATATTTCCATTGAAGGATTTTTATTATCTAGCACAAAACAAGTGAACAACTGAAATTTGATAATGCACTTCTCTTTTCTTTACAACATGGTCAATTGTCATTAACTTGTTTTGAAGCGTTTCTTTCTAATACAGGTTTTTGTTTCAAGAAAATCAATTTCTAATATTCTGAAGCTGAAGACAGTTGTCAAAGTAAATTCCAAAAATATAGATATTACTATAGCACAAAAATTAAACAATTGAATTAGATTTGCCAAATTTAAAGACTATCTAAAAATGATATTACAAAATTCTGAATTTATTTCATAAATTGAAAATGATTTAATGATGAAGCAAATAGAATTAGATATGAGTATGCATAACATACCAATAAATGATAACAAAAATCAATTTAAGCTAGTATATACATTCCAGTCATTCGTTTAGGACAAATGTTAAATAACAAGCTAAACCTTCAAGTAAAATTCTAGCCTAAAATAGTTCATAAAACTTCTTTTTTTTTTTAAAATCAAAGGTTTTTTTACCATTCTTTACAAATAAAAAAAAAGTGAAATAAATAAAATATTGATAGGTTAACCACTTTTAGTCAATAACTTTATAATAATGTGACAGATTAGACATATCTGTAAAATTTGATCTTATTGTTATAACAAATTTAGGGTTTTTCCATGCTAAAGGAGTTATTTCACTTTATTTACTTTAATTTATGCCCAGAATATCAACAACTATTAAATTGTAAACTAACATGAGAAGATAGTAACATATTTGATGTATCTAGAGATGAACATAAAGTTAATACAAAGATCATTAAAAAACAAATATCATTAAATTTGGACCAAATCTAGGATCAGTTTAATTTAATGTAACTATTTTATGATGTCCTCAATTTCCAGAATGATTACTTATATTCAGATCTGCACTTTGGTAAATTTTGATTTAAGCCAAGAGATAAAAAAAAAAGGAAACCAATATAACATTTATCCAGCATCAGAGAGTAAGATAGATTTTCAATGAAACAAGCCTAAATTGATTTCCAAGAGTTTGATTCCTTAAAGCTCTTATTCTTCTTCAGAAGAATGTAATCGATTGTATTTGACTCTTTCATGATCCAACTTGAAAGTCACATGTTTTCGCCGAGTGATATCTGACGAGCCTGCAAGAGACAAGTCTGAAGAAGAGCCATTCATCAGAGACTCCCTTTGTTGGTTGAGGGAAAGCAGGTTCGCATGTTCATATTTCCGACGTTGATTGGAAGCCAAGTTTTGCATGATGATAAAACACAAGCAGCTGAGGAGGCTGAGAGCAAACATGACATACATTAAAACCATCTTCTGTTTCTTCACCATGAAAAATCCTGTAACTGCAGGAATTACCATTTCTCCGAGAGCTGAGCCCATGATCAAGACAGCAGTAGCCTTGCCAGTGACAGTCATGTAATGTTCAGCCCAAGACATTCCAGTAGGAAATATGGAAGAGAGGCCAAGACCAAATAGGAGAGTTCCAGGCCAGAGTAAATCCTGGTATTCATTGAGACCAATTGAAAGAATAAGACTGGCTATGAGAACAAGGAGGATGTTTGCAATAAGCATCCAAGAAGGAAGCAAACACCTGGCAAGAAATATTGACAAACCTCGTCCAGTAGCTAAAGCTCCCCAAAACAAAGACGTCAGAATCACACCTTTGTCTTTTGACCAAGTGAAAGACTGCACAGCAAAAGTCATGATAAAACCTCCAAAAGTCACCTCCATTCCCACGTACATAAAAAAGAAAATAAATAGAAAGATAAGAATTTGAACTCTGAAGGCCTGATCTTCAATGCAGGATTTGTGTTTCCGATCACATGTGTAGGCAACTAATGTCTCATAAGATTTGTCATAGCAATAAAGACACATAAAGAAAATACTGATGAAAAAAAGAAAGGCTCCAATAATCATGTAGACAAACTGGATATTTGACATAGTTTTGACAGCATGAATGGCACTGTTGAGAAATTTATCAAAGGTTTCTGGTTTTTGGGGGTGAAAAGTAGTAATATTTAGGGGAAAGCCTGTTGTGGCATCAGCAAGCAAAGAAAAATTATTCCCTTTAGAATCTGCATCATTGAAAATATTGCTCTTTGATTTGGTAGTATTTAACTTCATCACAGTTGTCTGCAATGTTGTTAGTTGAGAGAAGGGTACTGTTTTCAAAGGTAAAGTTGTTGTAGTGACTTTGGCTACAACAGCAGGTTTTGTAGATGTTAGGAGATGGAATGTCTTCAAGGAGATATTGAATGTAACATTAGTAACATTGCTTAATGATATGGCAGTCATACCATTCAGTTTAGTTGTAGGCTGGAGGGTGTTTACTCTTGCAGTTGTAGAACTGGTAGTCTTTGCTTTAGCATCCTGCTTTTGTTTTTCAGCTTTCAAGTGTTTCCCTAGTTTACTGCCATCAGCAAATGCTTTTTTAAGGAGACTTCCTTCAGCACTTTCAGGTTTCTTTGGTCGTCGCATTGTTGTTGGAGCCACTTGCACAGTTGTCCGGTTAATGTTTGCATCTCCCGTTCCATTATCAGGAAGTTCTGTAATGGTAGCATTCCCTGTGAGATCATGTATAGAATTAGACGACCGTAGGTACCTTCCTTGTGTAAGCTGGTTGCCTGTATAAATATCCATGTTCCCAACAAATAGAAGATTATGTTTAGGGCTCATGCCAGGAAACTGGACAGGGAGGTGTGACTGGGAGATGATTGGTGTTGTATCATTGAGCGATATTGGTGCCAAAAAGGGTTTGGCCAGCAGAGGGGCAATAAATGCACCAATGCCAAAAGTAAAATGCATTGCCTGCAGATATGGACCACTTTGATGACCCCAGATACGGATACAGAAAACATTCCCACCTGAAAAATAAAACGATACATGAATCAACAATATGATATCAGAATTTGTGCTTTCGTAAATCAATAATTTGAAAAATTAACCTTCTTCTGTATTCCCTTTTAACTTCAGGTTTTTAAAAAAAATATAAAAACCTAAATTCAATTTGGAGAAAGTGTGACAAAATTAAGTTTAAATCAATGCAAGTGTACACAAAAATAAATGGAACAAAGTTACTATAACTGTGTTAGCATTTCCTAGCTGTTTTTTTTTTTTTTAACTAGCACCTTTTTCTTTAGAATATTGTAAATGACTTTTGGAAATATTTACATTTAAAAAATAAATAAAATGAAAATCAGTTTCATGGGGTTTACTGCTCATTGCCCCCAGAACTCCCTTTTTGTCATGTGATCAAGGCTAAATCTAGAAAGAAAGAGAGAGCAGTAGTAGCCCATGGAAATCTTTTTTTAAGAACTCACACAATTTTGTGCCAAGAAGAAATATATGCAACATCAGCAGATTTTTCCAACTTTTAAATTTCTGGATAGAGGAGCATTTATTTTGTAAATTGTTATTCATTCTACCTTTGTGCTGTTCATTCTTGGACTGTGTAGGGACTTTTCTGATAATGCTTCTATTTAAATAATGTAATTCTATTTTATTTTAGCTTTTCACAGCATTTTCTGATTCATGAACATGACCTCGATTCTACCAAGAGCTTATATAAAGATCTTTTTTAGAAATTGAAAAAGAAATCAAAGATTCTTACTAAATTGTCAGAGAGTAAATTCAAACAGCGAGCACAATTTGACAACTGCTCACTTGATAATTAATAGTAATATTTTTGAAATACTAGCCGTTTGTGTAACCTGTGATATTGTAGGTAAGATTTACCAAACAAATACACTAAAACTTAATCACATGATTACAAATAGGAGTGACTGAGGCTATTTAAGCACAGGGGAAGGTTGAATCACTTGCTTTAATTGTTGTTTCCACCACTGGATGGCACCACTTTTAGCATCATTTAGAGCCATTTTTAGTCTTGTCATATATGTTGTAAAGTAATTTTAATTAAAAGTAAAACAAATCAAATTAGTTTTTCTCAAAACTTACAAATCCAGACATAAATAAACCTTGAGCAGCAGCTGATAACTGTTATGAGCTCAATCAAATTAAGGGAGTTTATTCTTCATATGATCTCAATATATATATAATCCATATTGTATCAAAGCTACATTTGCATTTAAATATTTGAATTTGAAAAGAGTAAAAGAAGGTAAAAAATGCCCTCTCTCAAGTAGCAAAGGACATTCACGATTAAAGGATAACCATGCGTCTCTATCAGTCCATTAAACCAAGGGTTGACTGTACATTCTTCTTAGCTAAGAATTCTTTGATTCTCAATTATAACAATATATTAATCACATCTGTACCTACTCGCAAGGGAATTAATTTGCCCAATCAGATTCTAACTACTATACCCACTGGTGAGCTAGGTTTGAACACTTTTTTCCAAATGTTTGAATGATGATAAAATGAACTTGACAAATTTTCAGATTTAAGTGACCTATCCAAGCGAAGTCTTTTCTTCATAGTAACTTTTTGTCATACTTGCATTTCAATGAATCTATTTCACAGGAAGTTACAGCCATTTAAGTGAAAAAGTACCAACTAGCCCCAGCTAGCAAATTCTGGAAAGGGGAAAATTGAAACAACTAGGAAGCACTTAGAGAGCGCAGATCTCTTCCAACACTGAACACGGACTAAAAAATGAATGGAAACTAGTAGTTATATCCACCCCTAAATTCAATCACTTCTTCCATGGCCATGGACAACCCTTCCACAAAATTTGAAATTGTAAAGACCTTTTAGGGATACCATGTGGATAGACAGAGAGACCGAAAGAGAGAAAAACACTAGGTAACATGCATACCTACCCAACTTTATTGGCAGAGGTACACAATCATGATTGCATTTTAGTGTCATCTGCCCTTGAAACTGGTATACATACATAAACGAAGGTTTGGCTTTTGTTATTGTTGCCCACTCAATTCATCATGACTCCAACTCTCACCTCCATGCTGTTTTAGCTATTTTTTGCTTATAATATAGCAGGCAGGAGGGAAAAACATCAAATTTCACAATTTGGGGTCAAAAACTTTTTAACAATTTCCACACTTAATAAATACGTTGTGTATTTAAAAACTTCGCCAAAAGGGATTATCAGTGGCCAGGAATCAAAACAAATGTTAATAACAGAATGAAAGCTATTATATGCACCAGTTGGCCTTGTGGAGTCATACACATTTTACTTTAAAACCATCCCATAGGTCCATTGAGTATGCAAGTCAAATTCATAATTAGATGAAAATCAGATCAATATTTCTATTTCTGCATTTTTTTAAGAATTAATAGACTATCTGACAATTATTGTTTATTTTTGGCATAATGTAGATAATGTGGTCCTGATTGTGAAGTTTTACATCTTGCTCACTCGATATCAAAAATCATTCATGTATTCACTTCCATTTTTATTGCAACTATTAAGTTTTTTTGATAGAAGAGAAAGATGGATGGAATCAGATATTGTTTGACTCAATTTCTTTTTAAATTGATAGAGTTTTTCTTTATAGGTGCAATAAATACTACCCTTTCTCTCACCTCTATTTTTAAATTACAAATTTACATATTTGCACCCCCCCCAATTTAAGGGCTGGGATTTCAAAATCTAAAACCCTTACCTGAGATCATACTGGTATATACAGAAAATTTCATGGGGTTATATTGAATTTTTTTTGCAGTAGGCTGTCATATATTGACAGACGGATGGACAGTTGGTGAATTATTACAAGATGAATTATTAATAATAAGAGTAAGAGCAAATGCTGACCCCACAATTATTTTTTCGAAAAGGAAAACCACAAATGAATTTTGCACACGTATGGTATGTATATATATATATATATATATATATATACATATATATATATATACATATAACGTATTTGGGCCTACAGTAAGTGTTTTAAGCACTGAGTTTATTTGGGACCCAGAGTAACTGTTTAGTTATTGTATTATGCAAAAATTGATAAAATGTTTGCCATAAATGAAGTCTTTTTCCGTCTTGATTATTTATCAATAAACATTGATTTTGATCCTAATTTATGAGTAAATATTATTTCATCTAAATCTGTACTATATTGTGTAAATGTTTTCTTGAAACAAAACAATCCACACAACATTTTGGATTTCAGAGGCTTAAGTGGAAACATCCAACTAATCTGAGAAGAATGAGAAAAATAAAGAAGATAGTAACCTGTGTCAAGAACTCCCATTGCTATGCCTTGGAAGGAGATCATCACAGCAAGTACAATTAAAGAAGTACACCATGGAGCTGCAATGGTGGCTATGGACGTCAAAAGCAATGTGTAGGATAACTGCAACTGCTGATCAAAATGGTCGAAGAGAAAACCTCCAAGGATAGAACCAAATAGATAACCTAAAGAACGAGCAGTGAAGATATAGGAAATATGTTCTATGGTGGTACCAACTCTTTCCTTCAGGTCAAGCAGTGTGGGACCAGGCACAGCCAGACAAAGACCCTACAATAGAAAAGAAGAAATATTCAGTTCCGACATCTTGTAAATATAACCAATCAAGCAGAAGATTACATCATTCTACATTTATATTAGACTAAATCATGAAATAAGGATAATTGTGTAGAAAAACATCCATGCCAGACCATAAACACAAATTAGCCTTCTGTTCTGAACCAAATGTTAAAAGGTGGTTTTAATAACTATTACTGATTTTGATGAGAAAAAAGTGCGGCAAAAATGGATTGGGTCATAAGGTCTAATTTGACCAATCATCAGTAAACAAGCAAACCATTTTTAGTTTGATACTAACAATATTTACTGGATTACAATGTGATTTCGACTATAATTTTTGCAGCTAAAAATCATATTATGTTATCTTATTTTCATCAAGTACAATGCTACCCATCAATTTTGACCTAAATTTTTTATATCAAATTTCTCGCAGTGAACACAGGAGAAAAACAGCAACTGTTTGGTTCAAAAAGGATTTCCAGATTCTAATAAAATTAATGGGAAAAATATGTGAACCATAACAATGTAAAATATCAGATTATAATTTATTTATTAAATAGATGTTGCAACCTTTGCTTAAAAATGAATAACCATAGCTGAGTTGCTTCATTTTTCTCACAAAACCATCCCCTCTGTAAGTTCTTATCTGTCTACCAAAACTTTACTAACCCACCTACCCCATCCAAACTAATCAGACAGTGATATAAGGTTACATAAAGTAATACATGACTTGACAGGATTAAAGGCACTAACCAACCAGAGTTGTCAGTTTCTAGGGAAGGGCAAAACAGAACCAATAGAACAAAAAGGAAAGATGTAATTCTATTGTAAAAAAATTGAAATTTAACCACTCCATCATTCCAAACAAGCTTTTCTACAAAGTGACTATTGGACTACACATGAAAATTTCCAAGGCTCTATGTCAAAAAATGTGGCCATGAGCACTGAAATGAATACCTAGCCTATGTTTTTTGTTATTTGATCAGGTTGGTGATTGTAGCTACAGTGATTCAATCATTTATTCACAAGATAACAATTTATCTTTGAAATAATAGACTTTCCATAGTTATTCATTCAGAAATTGTGCCAAATTTTCTTGATGATGTTGTAAAGAAATATTTTCAAACCTCCATATTTCATAATTCTAGGACATAAAAAGTGCAAACCAAAGAGCAACATATACAACAAGGAAAGCCCTTTTTTTCGATTCATTGCCTCAAGGAAATAGAATAAAAAGCCCTCAATAAAATAAAAGTTTCTTTATTGTTCAATTTCAATCAGTATGAGTAAGTCAAATAATTTTTGTCTTTTGTTTATGTAAGCTAATCCTCCCCCCCCACAAGATTCGTTTCTCATGCATCCGTACGTAGAGGGTTCACAAAGTCCTTGCCGATCAATAAATAAAGAGTTCATTTCTCTTCACTATAATGTCCCTTGATCATGTTTGTGCAAGGAAAATCTTTGGCTAATCTTATATGGGTGTATAGGCAATATACATATATATGCTAAGTGTGTCCACATATATGTGGTATTTCTGTGAACATTTTCTCAATGTTTTCACTTTTAACATGTATGAGTGGGCGCGTTAGACATTTAGTTCAGCAGATTGGCTTTTCCATCATGTTCTTTGTTTCCTTTCATCCATTGGTTGTAATTTGGTTTCATTTTTTTGTCAGAACCCTTTTCTTGTGTTTGTGTTAACACCTGGTTTGTATTGAGTTCAACTGACTCATCCAGGTAACGGCACCATAATAAGTTTGTAATTGCTTCAATTGTTTTTTTTTAACCTTTCATCTAATGTTGGTCACAAGAGAATTTCACAGAGACTACCAGTGATTTGTGCACAACAGTAACTTGACCTCAGGATGAAAATAACATAAGTGGTCAAGACCCTAAGTGACCTTCAAATGTCGATTCATTTTTTTTTTTAAAGTCAATTTTTCAACCCAATTGAAGGGTTGCAATCTCAACTTAGAGAAGATCTGTGTTTACATGCCCTCCCAGTATTGATTACTTATCTCTTTCAGGAAATGTCAGTTAACCAAGCTAGTATACATATTTTTCAGAACATCACAACTAGCCCCCGCACTTTGAACATTACAAACCTAATCTTATTAGCTCACAATTCTTTTTAACAATAACCCCTCCTTTGTCAAAATTTGCCCTCCCACCTTTAAACGATAGCCCTATCAGGGGAGGGGCATTAGCTTCCCTTTTTACATCATGTCCCCAACACACACCTTTTCTTGCAAAATGTAGAGGGGTGGAAATAAATCATTTTTCAAAAACAAGCTAAATTAAACACTACCTGATTTCCATCTATCAATTTTATTCATTTTTTTTCTTGGACAGCAATTTTCATGCCCGTTAGTGCAGGTATTTAGTATTGATAATTCTTGAAACAGAAATATAAATAAACTTCCCAAAGGCCCCAAAATTGTTAAAGAATACCTGAAATTTTCACTACAATCATCAACTGTTTGTCATCCACAATTAATGCTTATCCTGTTCAGCAGTAAAAAATAACGTTGAAGATAAAATTTAAAAAATATAAGAAGTAAAAATTCTTTTAAACTCACCAAGGCTAAAAAGGCAGCTGATAATCCAAGGGTTTTGAGGAACTTTCCACACCAATTGTAATTCTTCCAAGTCTGTTTTTTTCTGCCAGCAGACAAAATAGGTTTGTCATGGTTGATCTCAAATATTTCTTCTTCCTCATCATCATCAATGATGGATGCCGTTATGGCATCAGCCTCACCCTCCTCATTCAACATCGTTCCATGTTCTGGTCAAAATCTGACCTAAAGGAAAAAAAAGATACATAATATTTACTGGATAATATTTACTTATATCTCCAATATTCAGGTTGCACCAATATATTTTCGATCCTCAATATCAAGCAATATTTTCAGAATCTCTCAGAAATAAAAAAAAAAAAGCATCTCTCTAAATACAACCTCTTATTAGCAACCACCTATGATGCTAAGTGCAATAGGGCTGTGGATCCACAGAAGCTTTGCACTACCATAAAAGGGAAGACAAAATCTATTCATATAAATATTTTCTAAATAATAATGAAGTTTTTCATATCAAGGCTGTCTTTCACAGATTTAATCTTCAAATTTTGTTAGTTTTAAGCAATCCAAAATAATTTTGAAAATATATGCACAATTCTCACACATAGCTGAAAATAGTCGTTCTTAGGAAAGCTGATACATACACATTTGGTATCATATCACAGAAATTATATTACAAGTAGTTTTATTATGTAGCAGTAATCTTGAGTAGTATACTTGAATATCCTGCTGATCAAGCAGTCCCTTTATACTCTCTTCCCTTAACAGACTATCATGCGGCACACGAAAGACTCTTCAAGATGTAAAACTATAACTAATGGTTTATTATTGTTTCAGATCATTCACTTTTCATACCTTTATGATAAAGTGAAGCCTACATTTTATTCCAAGGAAAGTAGTATAAAAATGAAATTCACAAATATTGAGCTGATGCCAAATATCAATATGTTTCAGATCATTCACTTTTCATACCTTTATGATAAAATGAAGCCTACATTTTATTCCAAGGAAAGTAGTATAAAAATGAAATTCACAAATATTGAGCTGATGCCAAATATCAATAGGAAGAATCTGGAGCATTGTGACACTGTGATTATGTAAACATAAAATAACAGAATAGCAAACTAATAATATTTTTTTTAAATGTGACACTTCCTACAACAATTTGATTTCCAGAGGTCAATACCAATGGGATGAATTCATATAAGTATATTAACATTGATTTATAGGAATATATTTATGACTATCATACATTCAGACAGACACTTATAGAAGAAGAGATACTCATTTCACTTGGCCAACTTGCAAGATTTGAAACTAAACAGTAATTTTTAACTGTCAGAATTCATTTACATCCTTAACTTGATTTTTTCAGATAAATCAGAAACCATTGCTTATCATTTCCTGAGAGTTTCATAACATTTTATGTCAAGAACCAGAAGAGGAGACAAAAAATTCTGTGGACAAAAATGATATGGAGAAAGAAAATCATTAAATGAGATGAAGATTCTATGGTATCTCTTTAATTGGATCAAGTATTGTAATAATACTTTGTGATAAAAAGAAAACTGAAATGATGTTCAAAACTAGTCAAGATTGATAAAACTATAGAAGATATTAACAACAATTTAAAAAAGAAAAAAAAAGTATTTTATTGGAAATATATATTTTTATAAACTTTTTGCCCACAGTTATAAACTCATTTTCAGGATGTAAAAATGAACTCAGCACCACAGTCAACAATTGAACAGTGTCAAAATTTGAAGTCATGTAAAAAAATTGCATTGAAGAATAACTGTGGTCAGAATAAATTCTTTTTAAGACATCACTAACATTTTCCACAGGAAAATATCTAAAATAGGGTAGAAAAACATCTAGATACATCAAGAAAATATACCCTGCAAAATAGATCAAAAAAGCTTTTTTCCAAAAAATGAAAAATAAAAATATTTTTACAATGGATGCCTATTTTCAAGTCTGTAAACAAAATGCTATGACCAGGAGTGCAGGGACAAATAAGCTGAAATGAACACATACACACATAAAAACCAGTAAAACCTTTCCCCATCTTTGATGGCTATGATTGTTCAATATAAAAACTAACAAATCATTTTTTCTCATACAAGCACAAGTATTAGGAATGTTAGGAATCTAAAAAAATTTTAACCTTGTGGTTAAATTTTTTAAAATTTTCTTATATTTACATGTCCGAAATTTTAATTTAAAATACATTTATAAACAAGTACATGACATGCTAGATCAAAAGTCCTTTCTGGATCATTGGTAGTTAGTTAATTACTATGAGAAATCCGATAGTTAACCTGAAATCAACCCAACCTGATTTTGAGTAACAGATTTTATTTTCAACTACCAAACCTCAACAGATCCCAAGTCATAATTTTCAATAAGTTGCGATTTCAATGAATGCCCATTTGAAAGAAGAAAATCCTATTCAACAAATACCAAAAGAAATGTTTGTTTTTTTTTTACTTAGAAGTGGAGTGGAAGGAGACTTGAGATTTTATTGGAAATTTTCTGATTTTAAAAGAAAAACAATCCCAAAACTGGAGAGTAGCTTTTTGCAAATGAGTTGTATTTTTATCATTGATTAAGATTAAGAATTAAACTAAAAACAAACATTTAAAAAGCATGATTCAAATACTAGAAAGAGGCAAAAGTTTCCAACACCATTTTTCCACATGTTAAGGAAGTCTTAGAAACGTCAAAGACTTGTCCAATGTCAACTGTAGTACGTTATTTACAAGTCCCGAGAACAAATTCAGGAGCCAAGAGGATTAAACATAATCTGAATGATACATCAGTCAGCAGTTGAATGCTTCTTTCTCAACAGGGAAAAAAGTCACATTAGAACAAAATATTCATTGGCAATGAAAAATGGATTTATAACAAGAATCCCAAAAGAAAACCATGGCTAGATGTAGGACAGTCTTCAATATCCCACCCTGAATGGAATCTACTAGAGGAGAAAAAAATTTTTTTTTCTTTTTTCAAAGGAATTCCAAAAAGAATTCTACATCAAACTTTCAGGAACCAGAACAAACTCCTACTGCATTGGAACTTCTCCCACATGCCGCATATCCTTCTCTTCAAACCTTTCATCTTCAGATTGTCATTTGCTCCATCCACTACAACATAGTTCTAACAATATCTACTTATCAAAAAACTCAATGAATCAAAACCAGAATCATTCTTTTATGATCGAATACACAATTCAACAGCAAGATGGCAGGGAGGACAAGGGAAAATACTTTAACGACTGTATGATGATACAATGAATTTATATTGAATTTTGTCAAAAAATTTTACCTCAACTTGATAGGTTGAACTTGAATTACCAAACCTTTTTCACTCAAGCTTTTATTTCATAATAAATTGATTCATAACACATTACCTATTATCAAAAGTTCACTAAAAGGCTAGAAAAATAGAATTTCATTTGAATAATCATATATTGTCATCAGTTGAATTGAAGGGATTGAAAGATTATTTTTCAAATTCATTACTTTTTCTAAGATTCTTCTTTCTTGAAGAAGCTTTTTGAGAAGCATTTCTTCTTTTTGTTGTTCTCATCAATGTTACACAGCTGAAATAAAAGCAGATCCATGAAATTGAGGAATTTAACAAATGTTCAGCAATTCAGTTTAAAATTCATTTTTTTTAAGAACTGGCCTTTGCAAATGAAAATAATACTAGACATAGAAATCACAGAAAATAGCAATGAATCTTGTCTTCTGGTGTGAAGTAGTTTTTTTTAGCTATATTTCATCACAATTTAGACCTGAATCAGAATCCAATTGATGCCACCCTTCAAAGCTTAGGCAAACAGAGATATTTGGACAAATTGATAGAGACATCATTTGGACTGTGCAGTCCAACAGTGGTTGAAATTAAAGTTATTCAAATATATATTTATCAAACATCATTTGAAAGGAAATTTTGTGCTACAACAAATTGTTACAAATACTAAGGGTCAAAAATTAACAGAAAATTGAATACTCATTTTAAGCTTCATATGGTGTATCAAGAATCACAGATTTTGGCAAAAAGCCACACATCAATCAAGACATCTGTAATTTGTAATCTATTAATTATATTTTTATAATGTGGTGAATAAAATTTTTTTAAATTATCAACTCGAAAGTATCTCTGTAGAAAATATAAAACCCGAGTTAACCTGATTTGAAAACTTGTTTACATTCATGAACAGGTGGACTAATAGAAATGGAATCGGGAAATTTTAGCCGTATCCACGAACACACATTTTTAAATTATACCCCCAAAATGCTAATTGGTAGATTTCAAAAAGAATTTAGGAGAAAATTCAATTTTTAATCAATTTTCTTATGAGAAGAGAGTATTTTCTAAGAAAATCTTATTGAATTATTTTTTTTCAAGTCACCAACTGCTTGAAAAATTTCAATAAAATATCTTTTAGAAACCAACAGTATTACATTTCTATGGAGATAATACCCATGAGAGACTAAATCTGTTGGAATTTTATTCGCTCCTGCTGCCTGCCTATTTTAAAATGGCTCACAGTCAGAAAATTCTTTTTTAATATAGTACAGTGTACACTTTTTATTTAAAAAAAATATCTAACAGAAATTCTTGGTTTTTTTTCAAATTTTGCCATCATATGAATGTTTTTGCTCCTCAAAATCTTATGAAACATTATCAAGAATGGTGTTCTATATATCAATGATCATAAGCTTTTATGAATTTCAAAGTGTTGCAGATAATTTTGATTGCCTAATCTAGTCACCAAATGGACTGAAACAAACTCATAGTGTAGCTGTATCAATGACACGGACAAATAAACACTGAAAAGAGCATCGATCACCATATTCATACAAGACGTAAGATCAAATAGGAACAAAGCTCTCTGAATACTCCAGAAATTCTAGTTCACTGAGATAAGGGTCCAGCAATGCCTAAAGTAGGGTACAAAGTCAAATGTTTCATCACTGAGTGTGTTAGTAAGAAAGTTACTATCCACCGAAAGAATCAAAAGTAATGACTTTCATTTTCTCAACTAATTGCCAATGATGTAAAAGCTCCAGAGTAGAATGGCAGAGTCAGGGCAAGGGCCCCAACCAGCCACGCCTGTAACAAACTTGCCTCTCATCAATATGAATCTGAACCAGAAACATTATTGGTTGTACAGTCTACAGTTTTTACAAATGACTAGCATTCAGTATTACTAGTATTCAAAATTACTATCCAAGTTACTTGGTGAAAGTCAGATGTGGGGAACAATTTCTACCCTGCTCTAAGAATGCATACATTGATGTCTTTTATTGGCACATTGATGTCAAACCCTGGCTCAGGTGACTACTGAAGTCTGCGTTTGGAGGTGTTTAAAAGATGCTGCTTGGAAACAACTTTCCTCAGAACATCCAAGCTTTATGCATACGTGGTGCACTCTATTTTGTTAGATGAAACAGTGAAAGATTATGATGATTTGATTAGAAACGATTACCACTAACAGTAGAACTGAACAAGTATGATCCATCAAAGCAAGCAGAGGAGCCAATTGGCCCTTGCACATCCACACTCTAAAGCTTATGCTTCTTTATTATGTTGGCTGGTGGTCATTGCAATTATCTCAGCAATACAATAGTGTACTTGATTAAAATGACAAAGCTAGCCAAAGATCTTCTTGGGAAGTTTGTTTGCAGAGGGCAAGCCATGAAGCATCAGTATGGCCTATACAAGTCTATTTGGTCAGACATGATGAAGACCTATGGGCATGGTCCTGCAGGAATTAAAGGAATTGTAGTAAACAAAAAGGCTTTAGTTCACTGGGTGGAAAGTTTCTACAAATCCAGAGTAATGGAAAAGTACTTAGAAAGCTCAGAAGGAATCAAACAAAGGATATAACTAAAAATTATTTTTGATTAGTAGTAGCTAATAATAGAGAACATGCGAAATATAGAATCAACTCATAGTTCCTAAAAACCTCTAAAGCTGTACCTCCCTTATAATCTTTGCCCTACCCCGCTACAATGGAGATTTTGTAAAAATGTAAAAAGAGCCCATTTACAGTCTGCCATCTGATACTCAACAATCAGATCCTCTGGATCTTGATCCCACATGGATGGAAACGTGACAAGGAAAGCGACGTCTTCATTCCACTTGCAATACCTGATGGCATTTCACCAGCACCAAATGAGATCATCAATCAAGATATGGTTGCTCATCAGGTGCATTTGTAACTACCCATGGATATGTTGAACTACGACAAAACCAAGCTTGTTGCAAAGTTATCACATGAGGATACTGAAGGCTCAGATTCATGTGCTCTTTGCAGTTGTGTAAATTCAATCAAACACTGTGATAAACTCAGAATTTGATATAGTTTTTTATGGCATGTAAACCTATCTTGATTCTTTTGTTCAGTTGTATCATAACGGTGGAGCTTAAAATGAGTATCACCTAATTTTCAGGTAATTTTTTACCCTTGGTTCTTATAACAATTTGTTAGAGCGTAAAATTCATTTTCTTATGATATATGTTAAGTGTATATTCAGGCAACTTTGATTTCAACTACTGTTGAACCAAGCCAAAATGACTTCATCATTGAATTCCCCAAATGTCTCTGTTTTGACAAGTGGCATCAATTGGATTCTGATTTAGGACCATTCTTATTTAATATAAGTGCAATTTTGTTCTAAATATTTTTTTCATTCTAGATATTGAAAGAATTTTCTTTTCCATACGATACTTACCACGTTGATCTATTTTATCTATACACAGAGGTTCGTTTTTTTCACAGTTAATAGATAAATTCCATGTGATATTAATTCTGTTTACCGTTTTTAGAAAGCGCTCTGGAATTGCTTCAAGTGAGTCTTACTTTGGGGAAATTAAGTAAAATAACTTTCTCTGCAATTGTTTTACTCAATATTTAAAAAAGGAGATTTTTCAGCAGTTCCTGAGCGCTTTTCGAAGAAAAGTAAACAAAATTCTCGAGGGATTTATCTGTTGAAAGTGTAAAAATCAATGAAAACAAGTAGAAATAAACTAATTCATCAAAATAATAAAAAGTGGGGTAAGAATCATACGAAAAAAATTCTTTTTTTCCGATATTTGGGATGAAAAAGTATTCTTTTCAAAATTCGTTCCTTGATAAATAAGTATCGATTTTTTAAAATTAAAATCGGATGATGTGCCGATTATTAAATTTTTCAGGCGTCGATTTTCCGAGGAAAAATTGTGTTCAGAGTGTTAATAGCTACTTCATCTTTAATGATAATACAAGTAGTACAGAAACAAACAAAAGATGCATTTATCAGTAGTTCAGTCAGTAAGAGAAGAGGCGTTTACCAGACTTTTCTAGCCAAAAGGGACGAGAGTTCGAATCTCACCGAGAGCTTATCCTTTTATTTCTGATCCAAGAAGCTGTTTACTCTTTGGATCGACGGTCTGAGTAGTTGAGATAAAACGATACAAAAAAATTACGATGAATCAGTAGCCATAAATTAATAATAATGGATTTATCGGTTGACGGAAATGCTTCATAAAAAAATGAAAAAAAAAAGGTACTTTCGTTTTCGGCTTCGTGACATTCTTCCGTAGCTTCTAGAGGACAAAATTTGAGGAAAAAAAAAATCGAATACACTCTATCAAAATTTTCAAAGGGGACAACGTGAGAAAGGTGATTATGAATCAGAGATAATCGTAATCAAGTGAAATAGGAATGAGAAATTGATCATCGACGAAAACAGCATGACACTTGAATAATGAGGAATATGTTGCAACTTGTAATAAATCAGATTTAGTCATTGAAAAATTGTTCTGCTTTCATAATTTAAAATTTTCGTTACAGATCAAGGTAAGAAAAAAAAAACGCAGTAGAGACTGAGTATTTTTATTGAACAGAACAAACATTTATTTACACTGAACGGGGCGAGGCACACGGAAAAAAATTGAATCTGCGTATTATTGACAAGTTCAACGAATAACGAAGCTTTGCAATTAGTAAACATCGCTATTCGCACTCTTCTTTTACACATGACATATTTAGTTTTAACAAATTCGAGAATTATTGATGAAATACACAATAAACTTCCTTCATACAAAATGAAAGAGTTTTACAACTTGTGAATTACAAGAACTCAACTTGAAAAATCGTAAAATTGAAGCGAAGGTAATTAAAAAAAACTGAGGAAAATAATGCAAAACTCAATACTTTACGATTACGGTCACGATAGTAATATTCCAACTTGACATTTCTTTACACTGTAATTTTCAATACTTGTGATCATCCATAACATAAAAAAACAAACGTTTGAAAAATTAAAAATCTATAAATAAAGTGAAAGTAGGGTGTGTACATATTGCGATATACAGGCGGAGAGTAGAAATAGAGAAGGCTTATAATTTTGAGAAAGAGATCAAGTTCAATGTACACTAAAAATACTCAACTCTTTGCTTACTTACTTTCAAAAGCCCTTTTCCCCAAAACTAAGTGCTGTAAGCTTCACGACTGGTTCTACTGATTACTATGACTATCACGGTATGGAGGGAGAGCTATACCAGAACCGGATGTGACGAAATCAAATAGCACAAACGTCCGGTTTTAGGCTAGCATCAATAAACGTAATTATGTATAACTAACTGGATAGATTTTTTCTGGTAAAGATTAAGATTATACGTATTCATAAGTTTAATTAAATTTTCCCATTACGTTGTAATGTTTTTCCCATTACATTGTATTTTTTCAATTTTTTTTTGTGTGTAGGTGCAAATTGAACCATATGTCTTGAAAAGCTAATAAATTTTGTTATACAAGTTAACTCTCTCACTGGTATTCGTTTGTATTTTCACCATTTTTTTGTTCGGCAGCCGATTTCTTTTCCTGGAAATAATTTTTTTTAATGAATTTGATTGCCTCGTATAAATGAGGTTGTGTATTTAAGAGTGAAATCATCTTGAACAGTTTTGATCAGAATCAATTCTTTAAAACTGTATAGATTGTTCATTAAAGGCTAAATGAGTAGTTTGTAGTGTAGAGAATCAAACAAATCTGGAAAAAGAAAAAGAAAATACGATTTATTTAAACACATTCTCAAGTATAATTGAGATACCAGTGGTACAAAGTATTGGCAATTGTCACGTTCTCCGCGTTCATTTCAAAATGGCGTAAATTATTTTTCATTGGCGAAACTACCATCATGATAAGAAAAAGTTGGCTGCTTTCCATAAGTGACTTATATAGTATAAGTATTAACCCCAAAGACTAACACTAAACAGTAAACGCAAAAACCTTTCTGATGGCGAAACCTGACGCGGAAAATGTAACAATCCAATCGCTAATAACGAATCATTCCATCAGTATGGGACAACCTACCGCAGAAACCGCTTCAACCTCACCTCATGAGATTTTCCATGTGAACCATAATGACCCTACTAGGTAGGTTTTAAGTTAGCTAGTTTTTGAAAATCACCTTCAAATGTGTTTTTTTTCTAGGGTGGGGATAGTCGTTTTATATGCCAATTCATTCTAAAATGTTTTGTACAATGTGACGTGGGCGTAGGCATCAAACCTTTCTGTGCCAGCCCGTTTGGCGTTAGGAAAAAATGTTGGTTAATTATCATTCAAAGGTGAAACTTTGGAAAGCATTAAAACTTTACATTTAACTTTATCTGAAAAACATTCTAGGGTGCTGTACATAAAGTTTTGAAAATATTAAACGACGGTTTTCATTTTAATTGCTTTCATATTTCTGTTTGCAGTAAGTCAAAAAAATAAACTGCACTTACAAGAATCAATCACGTCAAGAATTGCCAATGATTTAATTGAAAACAAAAAGTAATTCACATTTGATTTTTCTCAACATTTAATAAATTTTTTTTTATTATACTTAGAAACAAATCATATGAATTTTCAGCAATTTAGATTAAATGAAAACTTACATTCTGGAATTCAACAATTATCAAATATAGATTTACTCTGGGATATCATCATCTGTGCAATTCTCGTATCTTATATTATTTAGACACTGGGAATCGCAGAATTACAACAACAAAAAAACAACATTAAAACCGAGTTAATTTTTTTTTTTTCAATTCTTACATTTTTATATTGTTAATGTACTGTTATTATATAAAAATGATATTTTTCAAAACAAAAGTTCTTGAAATTTTCCGAATACCAAAATTACGTTATTTATGCTTCACATACGGACAACTTATCACACTGTTAATTTTCTGTAAATCCCCGTTTACATAGATTTTTCTGACAGAAAGATTACATCAGTTTTTCCAATCTTTCTTCCTAATAATAACACTTAGATTTTGATAAAATAATCTTTTATACATGTTTGAAGCCTTTTTTTTATCTCAGGTGTCGAGATATCGGTAAAACTTTTTGCCATGCTTATAAACTTATAGATAGAGAAATCGACACCCGAAAAAAAAGCCTCCAACATGTATAGAATATTATTTTATCGTCAAAATATTTGTGCTATTCTGCTGTGAACAAAGATAAGATCACTGCGAAATAATAATTTTAGTTTTTGAAATAAATTAGAAAGTGGGATGAATATTTGTGAAATTCGAAAGTTTTATTCAATTGAAATAGATATTATATGAATAGAAGTAAAATTCCAATATGACTAAAAAAAGAACCTTAAAAATCTATCATCTTCTAACATTTATGAGTTTCTGACAATGTCATTTGATTTTTTTCTTCAAGTTTTATTTACAGAACGAGAATATTTTTCAGTAAAGTTAAATTTACAGTTTTAAGAAGTTTCACTTCTGAATGTTAATGAATCAATCAACTCCTTTTTCCTGAGTCGTAAGTCGCCAAGTATGGGCTTACGCCAAATCAAACGACGCCTAAACACTTACGTCAGAACGCCGACGTCAAATCGGCCACGCCAAATAGTCCTATTCTGGTCTGGTAAGAAAGAATATTAAAGAAAAGAATAACTTTCAACGACAGAAAAAAAGAGATGAAATAAGAATGTATCCCTTAATCTGTACGTTTCTTCATTCAAAATTATATATAGAGAGGGGGGATAGATTTTGCGTTAAATTTCGTTTTAGAATACACTGTTCAAGAATTGAGTCCGTATCTCGGAGAAGACACTAGAAAAAATTATACAAAGAATAATAGCAAGAAAAAATAGTCACCGAACTTAAAACTCTCCCATTTAAAGAAAGACATCATGAACTATAACAACTTACAACACTTGAAGAAAGAATAAGTTGCGTATGTAATAGAAACATTTAAAATTATGAAAGGGATGGAAAATATTCCAGCAGCAGATAAATTTCTTTAACAAAAAATAAACGATGCAGCGACCCCCACCAAAAAAAACAAAAACAAAACACAATCCTCCTTTCCACGAAGAACAATCAACAACTGGAACTCAATAGTAAATTAAAATTACTTACAGGAGGGAAACAGTTATCTATGCGTACAATAATCATTTATTTTGAGCCTTGTTCAATGTTCAACGAAATGAATGAAAAGACAAATATGCATGCATAACATATGAATTCATTTATAGAACAACATAATGACTGATTATTTGAAAAATATCGCATCGTGCATTGGAAAGAGTTCCTCATTTTAATTGGGAACGAAAAAGTCGATAAAATTGAAATTCTCAGAAAAGGTCGTCATAACACTCGCTTTATCGTGAAGTGCGTATGTTGTATGCACGCGTATGCATATGTGTATAAGTTACGTACTTGCTGTGATACCTGGCTTTGCGAGCACAAGCGAAATACATGTATGTGCGTAGTACCTTGAAGACAGCGAAACAATTTTAACTACTTTTCCAGAAAACAACTCTTGATACAAGTACAGAGGCGATGTATGAGTATACATCCACCCCAGATCTAGCTTTCTCACCGAGGATTAGGGGATTGAAAGTTGGAACCTTGTGGTCAATAAACAATAATAATTCAGTTCACTTGTTTTACGTACGTATACCATCATTTGTGCGTGTGTGTGTGTGAATGTGTGTGTGTGTGTGTGTGTGTTTCCTCGCCTGTTAGGTCACTGCAAACAGCTGGGGTCATAGATTTCATATTTCAAGCACTTTCCTCAATAATCATGCAGTTCCTCGCAGTGCTGACCACTTTCTCAATCCTTTCTTTTACTCCTAGTTCCTCCAATCTCGCCCTCAGTGTCTTAGGCACAGTTCCGTGTTACTGGTACTACCCTTATTTTCATATTCCATATCTCCTTGAGTTCTCTAGCCAGATCTTGGTATTTTCCCAGTTTTTCACTCCCTGTCCTCTTTACTCTATGGTCTGCAGGCACGGCCACGTCTATTATTAGGCGGGTTTTCCTCTTCTTGTCCACGATTACCAGGTCCGGTCTTCTCGCTTGGACTCTATCGTGTCTTTGCTTATACTCCTTCTGGGCTAGTTGACTACATTCACTAGTTATGTGGTTTACAGTCTCATCCCTTTCCCTACGTATACAGCATTTGCTGTTTGTCTGTGTTCTGTCGATTTTTGTTTTGATATAATTTGTTCTGATACATTTGTTTTGAGCTACCATGATGATTCAGTCTCCCTCTTCAGGTTTACTTTTCGTAGCCATGTCCATGATCTCTCGTCTGCCACATCTTGTATCTTTCTTTCAATTTCTCCGTATATTTTGATCAGTTCCTATTTTCCTTTCCTTTTTTGTTGTACTGTTCCATTGTTTTTCACTTTTTGGATGTTCGTTGCGCTGCTTCGGACCCTCTTTATGATGTCTTCATTGTTAGTTTGCACGTACTTTTCTAGACCAGCTTTGACCCTCTGGACACGGTCCTCTATGCTAATGAGCCCTTTCCCACCTTCACTTCTCTTCGCATACAGTCTATTCGTGTCATCTCTGGGAATGTAAGGCTTTGTGCATTGTCATAAGCTTCCTTGTTTGTCAATCCATTGAT
This sequence comes from Thysanoteuthis rhombus, assembly GCA_963457665.1. Classification (NCBI taxonomy): domain Eukaryota; kingdom Metazoa; phylum Mollusca; class Cephalopoda; order Oegopsida; family Thysanoteuthidae; genus Thysanoteuthis; species Thysanoteuthis major. Next base: position 11,032,246 of record OY735232.1, on the reverse strand, counting down.
TAGAGTTCTTCCTTTGTCCATTCAAGGAATGGTCGTGTGTATCATACTCCCAATACAGCCCATGTGTTCATTCCTTTTTTTAGGTTCCTGTTGTTTAGTTTGGTTTCTGATATTTTCCTTATCCTCCTAAGGTATTCTCTTCTTATTTTCTCCTTCATTTTTTACTGTTTTATCGTGTCACATTCGAGAACTCCCAGGTATTAGTATCGGTCTTGTGTGGTCAATGCCCTAATCTTCTTGCTGTCCGGGAGTTCGATTCCTTCTGCCGCCGCGAGCCTTCCTCTGTGCATCACCATTATTGCACATTCTATTCCAAACTCCATCCCAATGTCATCTGACTTTTCCCTTTGTTTTGGAGAGTTGGTATCCTTGTCTGTTTCCGAGGATTCTGTTGAGTGGTATCATAGTTAGTAATGGAGACATAGAGTCTCCCTTTTTTATACTTACCTCTGTTAAATATTCTCCTATGGCTGTCAAGTCTATTTTCTAGTTTTTCATTGAGTTGGCAATGCATCTCACAACTGGTTCAATGATGCAGAACATTCCAAGGCATTCAAGTATCCAGCTGTGTGGAATCATTTTGTATGTTTTTTTTTTTAAATTATAGTCTACCTATCCCATTGCAATGTTCTTCCTTTTTCTTACTTCTCTCAAGATCATCTGGTTGATATATAGCAAGTCATTCGCCTTTTTGGTTCCTCTCCTGCACCCTTTTTGTTCTTCTTGAAATAGTCCTCTTCTTTCCATATATGTATATATATATATATATATATATATATATATATATATATATATATATATATTATCTTCGCTGTTTATCTGGTCAGGATTTTCAACATGAGTGGTAAACACATGATTGGTCAATGATTGCTTGCCTGGTCCTCTTTTTCAGGGTCAATTTTGGGTGTCCCCATATGCTGCTCCAGTAGTTTTTTGTCTCCGTGGCATCCAGCTTTACGTTTTATCTTCTTTCTCCGTTCAGATCCTGGTAAATTTTTCTATACTTGTTTTAGAATGTGGGGTTCTGTGTTTATTGGGCAGTTCTTTGCCTGTATCTCTTCAGCCTCGCCTCTTTAGGTAATCTCCTGATGTATCACTTCCACTGCCGCAGGGATATCTTTCTGTCTTATCTTGTATCTGTCTCATAGTCTTACATGTGGTCTGTTCATATGTTGTGTATTTCTCAGTTGTACTTCATCTCTCTAGAGTTGTGAGATTTGTCGTTCTAATCTTTTTTCCTAGTTGTGTTTTTTGTGTCCGATTATTATTTGGAGTTCTGTCTTGTGTTGTGAAGAGTTCAGCAACCATTTTTGCTCTGGCATAAATTTGGTTGTTGAGCTCTGATAGGCTGTTCGTTTCGATATGCTGTAGAAGGCAGTTGACATGTTCGGTCGCTTCATTCATCATTATTATTGTTGTTGTTATTATTATTATCATTATTATTCGCTAGAACTAGTTACATAATCACATTAATCCCCCTACTAACCAATGAAGCTGCTACTGCTACAAACGAAAAATGATGATGATAAAAAGTTACATCCCTTGGCTCTGGCGTCAATTACCTACACTACACAACACAGCACAGTAAATATGTCTATCAAAAGACTTGCTTGCTTTATTTATTTTCCATTTTAATCCAATCACAATTCATCCATACACTGTCCATTGACGTATGTGCTTTCTCCATTAGTCAGGCCATACGTCTCTGTCAATGGTCAAGTACACCATACAATTTCTTGGAATAGGACTATCCAGCCCATTTGGCGACAGACGTTTTGGCGTAGGAGAATATTGATTGATTCACCAGTAATCATCTTTCGAGGGCAAAACTTTAAAAAGCTTTAAAGTTATAAATTTAACTTTGTTCAAAAATAAAAACATTAGATTTTTTCATTTTCATCCAACTATTTACCTTCATTCTCATATTTTTCTTGCTTTTTTTTGTAACTTGACTTGGCAACAAAAATACCAAGATGGAGGTAAGTAGTAGGATAAAATTAAACAAAAAATTTATTGATAATTTGCAATACTTTTTCTTCTAACAAATAGATTACTTAAATCTGCTTATCACAACAAATGTAATTTTGTTCAGCTTTGAACTTGTCAAACTTTTCCCGTATAAAACCCTTTAATAGGACCTCTCAGTCACTAAAACCAATAGGTACTATTGAGACTACATATAATTATATAATCTTTAACAGTAATTTAGTAGTAACTAAACATATAAAGATATCGTATCGATTAGTTGTGATTGGATTAAAACGGAAGATTAAGATAAGACAAAAGACAAGCATGTATTCAGTTAAAAAGACATCTTTAATATTGCATTGTGGTAATAGACATGAAAGTAAAGGGACATCATCGTCTCTTAGCATTAGTATCATTCAGTTAGTAGCAGTTGTCTTCAGTGGTTGGCAGGCATAATAATATGATTATTTAACATCCTCTCCAAAAAATTTTTTTTTGTCTTCAAACTGTGAGTAAGGGGAGAAAGTATGATTCCTTGGACAAGTGTGTTGTTTGTATGTGATGAGAATTTTTTTTTATTTTTTTGTATTTTTGTATTTGAATTTGAATGGCACAGAGGAGATAATTCATTTTTTTCCAGTCCACTTTGGTTGGGTCTTGTCCATAATAAAGTAATGCATCTCATCTCTTAAGAGCATAACAGCCGGCGATGAAGTCCCGGTTCAGTTGAGTGATCCTGGCAAGTCTTTAGTCGGACCGAGACTTAATGCATACAAGTTTTTTTTCAATTTTTTATTTTTCATTTTTATGAACAATGTCTTGCTTATTTATTGCGTTACTGTTAAATGCTTTCTTATGGTACATTGAGGGGGTATTTTTGCTCCCTGTATGTTCTTGTTTCTTGAATAGTTGGCTGTGTTTGTTGATATCGATCTGCCACAATTATTGTGGGTCTGCAATCAATCGATATTATATTTTCGTTATCGAATTCTGGGGTTATTTGTGTGCACACTTTTGTTTTGAGAAAATAACATTGATTTAGATGCCACAGAATGTTCAAAGACTCCTTGCTAGTTACGCTTCTAGCCCTGGCCTTTGCAACCAGCAACTATTTCTCTTTCTTTCCTTCCCTAGGATCGTTATCATTTTGCCGACCCACCGCCCGATCCGATCTTAACTATTCTTCCTCCATGACCTTTCTCTGTACTAACGTGGCCCATTTCACTTCACTGATATGGAGCTTCACATATACGCATAGCTACACAGCTACACCACAGGGTCATAACCACGTGCTACCAACCTCTCACTCTAGTGAAAGAAATGGCAAAGTTTTTTTACTATCCAAGAGTCACGATAATTTTTCCTAAACTTCTTAACTCCAGGAAATACGCATGGATAAAAATCAATGTTGTCTGTCTTTCATGGTCTGTTCGTCGAGTGTCTATCAGCTTCAAAAGATAGCCCCTCAGTTTACGCTCACAACTTGGCAGTTTGCGTTGCACACTGAATCCCAAAGTTAACTCACTTACTTGACAGTATGGCTTGCACACTGAACCCTCAAGTTAACTCACTTACTTGGCAGTTTAGCTTGCACAATGAACCCCCAAATTAACTCACTAACTTGGTTGTATGGCTCGCATACTGAACCCCAAAGTTAACACACTTACTTGACAGTATGGCTTGCACACTGAACCCCCAAGTTAACTCACTTACTTGACAGTATGGCTTGCACACTGAACCCCCAAATTAACTCACTTACTTGACAGTATGGCTCACAAACTGAACCCCTAAATTAACTTACTTACTTGATAGTATGGATTGCACACTGAACCCCCAAGTTAACTCACTTACCTGACAGTATAGCTTGCACACTGAACCCCAAAGTTAATTAACCTACTTGACAGTTTGGCTTCCACACTAAACCCCCAAGTTAACTCACTCACCTGACAGTATGGCTTGCGAACTGAACCCCCAAGTTAACTCACTTACTTGGCAGTTTGGCTTGCACACTGAACGCCCTGGTTAACTCACTAACTTGGCAGTATGGTTCGCACACTGAACCCCAAAGTTAACTCACTCAATTGACAGTATGGCTCGCATACTGAACCCCCTAGTAAACTCACTCAATTGACAGTTTGGCTTGCACACTGAATCCCAAAGTTAACTCACTTACTTGACAGTATGGCTTGCACACTGAACCCTCAAGTTAACTCACTTACTTGGCAGTTTAGCTTGCACAATGAACCCCCAAATTAACTCACTAACTTGGTTGTATGGCTTGCATACTGAACCCCAAAGTTAACTCACTTACTTGACAGTATGGCTTGCACACTGAACCCCCAAGTTAACTCAATTACTTGACAGTATGGCTTGCACACTGAACCCCAAATTTAACTCACTTACTTGACAGTATGGCTCACAAACTGAACCCCTAAATTAACTTACTTACTTGATAGTATGGATTGCACACTGAACCCCCAAGTTAACTCACTTACCTGACAGTATAGCTTGCACACTGAACCCCAAAGTTAATTAACCTACTTGGCAGTTTGGCTTCCACACTGAACCCCCAAGTTAACTCACTCACCTGACAGTATGGCTTGCGAACTGAACCCCCAAGTTAACTCACTTACTTGGCAGTTTGGCTTGCACACTGAACGCCCTGGTTAACTCACTAACTTGGCAGTATGGTTCGCACACTGAACCCCAAAGTTAACTCACTCAATTGACAGTATGGCTCGCATACTGAACCCCCTAGTAAACTCACTCAATTGACAGTTTGGCTTGCACACTGAACCCCCAAGTTGACTCACTTACTTGACTGTATGGTTTGCACACTGAACCCCTAAAATAACTCACTTACTTGACAGTATGGCTCACACACTGAAACCCCAAGTTAACTCACTTACTTGGCAGTTTGACTTGCACACTGAACCCCAAAGTTAACTCACTTACTTGACAGTATGGCTCGTACGCTGAATCCTAAAGTTAACTCACTTACTTGAAAGTATGGGTTGCACACTGAACCCTTAAGTTAACACTCTCACTTGACAGTATGGCTTGCACACTGAACCCTAAAGTAACTCACTTACTTTGCAGTTTAGCTTGCACACTGAACCCCAAGTTAACTCACTTGACAGTATGGCTTGCACACTGAACCCCTGAGTTAGCACTCTTACTTGACAGTATGGCTCACAAACTGAACCCCTAAGTTAACTCACTTACTTGACAGTATGGTTCGCACACTAAACCCCCAAGTTAACTCACTTACCTGACAGTATGGCTTCCACACTGAACCCCAAAGTTAATTAACCTACTTGGCAGTTTAGCTTGCACACTGAAGCCCAAAGTTAACTCACTTACTTGACAGTATGGTTCGCACACTGAACCCTTAAGTTAACACTCTTACTTGACGGTATGGCTCACAAACTGAACCCCTAAATTAACTTACTTACTTGATAGTATGGCTTGCACACTGAACCCCCAAGTTAACTCACTAACTTGGTTGTATGGCTCGCACAATGAACCCTAAAGTAACTCACTTACTTGGCAGTATGGCTTGCACACTGAACCCTAAAGTTAACTCACTTACTTGAAAGTATGGGTTGCACACTGAACCCCTAAGTTAACACTCTTACTTGACAATATGGCTCACAAACTGAACCCCTACATTAACTTACTTACTTGATAGTATGGCTTGCACACTGAACCGCCAAGTTAATCACTTACCTGACTGTATGGCTTCCACACTGAACCCCCAAGTTAACTCTCTCACCTGACAATATAGCTTGCAAATTGAACCCCTAAGTTAACTTACTTACTTAGCAGTTTGGCTTGCACACTGAACCCCCAAGTTAACACACTTACTTGACAGTATGGTTTGCAAACTGCACCCCTAAGTTAACTCACTTACTTGACAGTATGGCTTGCACACTGAACCCCTAAGTTAACACTCTTACTTGACAGTATGGCTCACACACTGAACCCTAGAAAAATTCACACACTTCACAGTATGGCTTGCACACTGAACCCCTAAGTTAACATTCTTACTTGACAGCATGGCTCACGAACTGAACCCCTAAATTAACTCTCTTACTTGACAGTATGGCTTGCACACTGAACCCCCAAGTTAACACACTTACTTGACAGTATGGTTTGCAAACTGCACCCCTAAGTTAACTCACTTACTTGACAGTATGGCTTGCACACTGAACCCCTAAGTTAACAATCTTACTTGACAGTATGGCTCACACACTGAACCCTAAAAAAATTCACACACTTCACAGTATGGCTTGCACACTGAACCCCTAAGTTAACATTCTTACTTGACAGCATGGCTCACGAACTGAACCCCTAAATTAACTCTCTTACTTGACAGTATGGCTTGCACACTGAACCCCCAAGTTAACTCACTTACTTGACAGTATGGTTTGCACACTGCACCCCTAAGTTAACTCACTTACTTGACAGTATGGCTTGCACACTGAACCCCTACGTTAACACTCTTACTTGACAGTATGGCTCACACACTGAACCCTAAAGTAACTCACTTACTTGGCAGTTTAGCTTGCACACTGAACCCAAAAGTTAACTCACTCGCTTTACAGGATGGCTTGCACATGGAACCCCCAAGATAACTCACTTACTTGACAGTATGGCTTGAGTACTGAACCCCCAAGTTAACTCACTTACTTGACAGTATGACTCGCATACTGAACCCCCATGTTAACTCACTCACCTGACTGTATGGCTTGCGAACTAAACCCCAAAGAAAACTCACTTAAATGGTAGTATGGCTTGCACATTGAACCCCAAAACTTAATTCACTTACTTGACAGTATGGCTTGCACACTGAACCCCCAAATTAACCCACTCACCTGAAGGTATGGCTCAAAATACAGAACCCCAAAGTTAACTCACTCACTTGGCAGTTTGGCTTGCACACTGAACCCCCAACTCAACTTACTTACTTGACAGTTTGGCTTCCAAAGTGAACCCCCAAGTTAACTTACTTACCTGACAGTATGGCTCACACACTGAACCCCCAAGTTAACTCACTTACTTGGCAATTTAACTTGCACACTGAACCCCAAAGTTAACTCACTTACCTGACAGTATGGCTTGCACAATGAACTTCCAAGCTAACTCACTCACTTGGCAGTTTGACTTGCACACTGAACCCAAAAGTTAATTCACTTAATTGACAGTATTGATTGCACACTGAGCCCCTAAGTTGACTCCCTCACTTGACAGTATGGTTTGCAAACTGAACCCCCAAGTTAACTTCCTTACTTGACAGTATAGTTTGCACACTGAACCTGTAAGTTAACTCACTTACTTGACAGTATGGGTTGCACACTGAACCCCCAAGTTAACTCGCTTACTCGGCGGTTTGGCTAGCACACTGAACCCCAAAGTTAACTCACTTACCTGACAGTATGGCTTGCACAATGAACTTCCAAGCTAACTCACTCACTTGGCAGTTTGGCTTGCACACTGAACCCCCAAGTTAACTCACTTACTTGACAGTATTGTTTGCACTCTGAACCCCCAAGTTGACTCCCTTACTTGACAGTTTGGCTTGCACACTGAACCCCTACGTTAACAATCTTACTTGACAGTATGGCTCACACACTGAACCCTAAAGTAACTCACTCACTTTACAGGATGGCTTGCACACTGAACACCCAAGTTAACTCACTTACTTGACAGTATGGCTTGAGTACTGAACCCCCAAGTTAACTCACTCACTTGACAGTATGACTCGCATACTGAACCCCCATGTTAACTCACTCACCTGACCGTATGGCTTGCGAACTAAACCCCAAAGATAACTCACTTAAATGGTAGTATGGCTTGCACATTGAACCCCAAAACTTGATTCACTTACTTGACAGTATGGCTTGCACACTGAACCCCCAAATTAACTCACTTACCTGACAGTATGGCTCACATACTGAACCCCAAAGTTAACTCACTCACTTGGCAGTTTGGCTTTAACACTGAACCCCCAACTCAACTTACTTACTTGACAGTTTGGCTTCCAAGGTGAACCCCCAAGTTAACTTACTTACCTGACAGTATGGCTCACACACTGAACCCCCAATTTAACTCACTTACTTGGCAATTTGGCTTGCACACTGAACCCCCAAGTTAACTCACTTACTTGGCGGTTTGGCTAGCACACTGAACCCCGAAGTTAATTCACTTACCTGACAGTATGGCTTGCATAATGAACTTCCAAGCTAACTCAATCACTTGGCAGTTTGACTTGCACACTGAACCCAAAAGTTAATTCACTTAATTGACAGTATGGTTTGCCCACTGAACCCCTAAGTTGACTCCCTCACTTGACAGTATGGCTTTCACACTGAACCCCTAAATTAACTCACTTACCTGATAGTAAGGCTTGCACACTGAACCCCCAGGTTAACTCACCTATTCAACAGTATGGCTTCCACACTGAAGCCCCGAGTTAACTCACTTATTCGACAGTATGGCTTGCACACTGAAACCCCAAGTTTACTCACCCAATTGACATTATGGCTTGCACACTGAAGCCCCAAGTTAACTCACTATTTTGACAGTATGGCTTGCACACTGAATCCCAAAGTTAACTCACTTACTTGACAGTATGGCTTGCACACTGAACCCCTAAGTTAACTCACTTACTTGACAGTATGGCTTGCACACTGAACCCCTAAGTTAACATTCTTACTTGACAGCATTGCTCACAAACTGAACCCCTAAATTAACTCACTTACTTGACAGTATGGCTTACACACTGTACCCCCAAATTAACTCACTTACTTGACAGTATGACTTGCACACTGAACCCCTAAGTTAACATTCTTACTTGACAGTATGGCTCACAAACTGAACCCCTAAATTAACTTACTTACTTGATAGTATGGCTTGCACACTGAACACCAAAGTTAATTAACTTACTTGGCAGTTTGTTTCCACACTGAACACCCAAGTTAACTCACTTACCTGACAGTATGGCTTGCGAACTGAACCCCCAAGTTAACTCACTTACTTGGCAGTATGGCTTGCACACTGAATCCCAAAGTTAACTCACTTACTTGACAGTATGGCTTGCACACTGAACCCCTAAGTTAACTCACTTACTTGACAGTATGGCTTGCACACTGAACCCCTAAGTTAACATTCTTACTTGACAGTATGGCTTGCAAACTGAACCCCCAAGTTAACTCACTTACTTGGCAGTTTGGCTTGCACACTGGAGCCCAAAGTTAACTCACTTACTTGAAAGTAGGGCTCGTACACTGAACTCACAAGCTAACTCACTTACTTGGTTATATGGCTCGCACACTGAACCCCAAAGTTAACTCACTTAATTGACAGTATTGATTGCACACTGAACCCCTAAGTTGACTCCCTCACTTGACAGTATGGCTTGCACAATGAACTTCCAAGCTAATTCACTCACTTGGCAGTTTGGCTTGCACACTGAAGCCCAAAGTTAACTCACTTACTTGACAGTATGGTTTGCACACTGAACCCCCAAGTTAACTCCCTTACTTGACAGTATGGCTTGCAGACGGAACCCGCAAGTTGACTCACTTACTTGACAGTATGGTTTGCACACTGAACCCTTAAGTTAACTCACTTATTCGGCGGTTTGGCTAGCACACTGAACCCCCAAGTTAACTCACTTACCTGACAGTATGACTTGCACAATGAACTTCCAAGCTAACTCACTTACTTGACAGTATGGCTCGTACACTGAACCCCTAAGTTAACACTCTTACTTGACAGTATGGCTCACAAACTGAACCCCTACATTAACTTACTTACTTGATAGTATGGCTTCCACACTGAACTCCCAAGTTAACTCTCTCACCTGACAGTATAGCTTGCAAACTGAACCCCAAAGTTAACTCACTTACTTGGCAGTTTGGTTTGCACCCTGAACCCCCAACTCAACTTACTTACTTGACAGTTTGGCTTCCACAGTGAACCCCCAAGTTAACTCACTTACTTGACAGTATGGCTCACACACTGAACCCCCAATTTAACTCACTTACATGTTAGTATGGCTTGCACACTGAACCCCCAAATCAACTCACTTACCTGACGGTATGGCTCACATACTGAACCCCAAAGTTAACTCACTTACTTGGCAGTTTGGCTTGCACACTGAACCCCAAAGTCAATCAACTTACTTGGCAGTTCGGCTTCCACACTGAACACGCAAGTTAACTCACTTACATGACAGTATGGCCTGCAAACTGAACCCCCAAATTAACTCACTTACCTGGCAGTATGGCTAGCACACTGAACCCCAAAGTTAACTCACTTACCTGACAGTATGACTTGCACAATGAACATCAAAGCTAACTCACTCACTTGGCAGCTTGGCTTGCACACTGAACCCCAAAGTTAACTCACTTACTTGACAGTATGGCTCGTACACTGAACTCACAAGTTAACTCACTTACTTGGTGGTATTGCTCGCACACTGAACCCCAAAGTTGACTCACTTACTTGACAGTATGGTTTGCACACTGAACCCCCAAGTAAACTCACTCACTTGGCAGTTTGGCTTGCACACTGAACCCCAAAGTTAACTCACTTACTTGACAGTATGGTTCGTACACTGAACCCCTAAGTTAACACTCTTACTTGACAGTATGGCTCACAAACTGAACCCCTACATTAACTTACTTACTTGATAGTATGGCTAGCACACTGAACCCCCAAGTTAACTCACTAACCTGACAGTATGGCTTCCACACTGAACCCCCAAGTTAACTCTCTCACCTGACAGTATAGCTTTCAAACTGAACCCCAAAGTTAACTCACTTACTTGACAATTTGGCTTCCACAGTGAACCCCCAAGTTAACTAACTTACCTGACAGTATGGCTCACACACTGAACCCCCAAGTTAACTCACTTACATGGTAGTATGGCTTGCATACTGAACCCCCAAATTAACTCACTTACCTGACAGTATGTCTCACATACTGAACCCCAAAGTTAACTCACTCACTTGGCAGTTTGGCTTCCACACTGAACCCCCAAGTTAAATCACTTACCTGACAGTATGGCTTGCACAATGAACTTCCAAGCTAACTCACTCACTTGGCAGTTTGGCTTGCACACTGAACCCCAAAGTCAATTAACTTACTTGGCAGTTCGGCTTCCACACTGAACACGCAAGTTAACTCACTTACCTGACAGTATGGCCTGCAAACTGAACCCCCAAATTAATTCACTTACCTGGCAGTATAGCTCACACACTGAACCCCCAAGTTAACTCACTTACTTGGCAGTATTGCCTGCAAACTGAACCCCAAAGCTAACTCACTTACTTGACAGTATGGTTTGCACACTGAACCTTAAAGTAACTCACTTACTTGACAGTATGGCTTGCACACTGAACCCTAAGTTAACACTCTTACTTGACAGTATGGCTCACAAACTGAACCCCTAAGTTAACTCACTTACTTGACAGTATGGTTCGCACACTGAACCCCCAAGTTAACTCACTTACCTGACAGTATGGCTTCCACACTGAAGCCCCAAGTTAACTCTCTCACCTGACAGTATCGCTTGCGAACTGAACCCCTAAGTTAACTCACTCACTCGGCGGATTGGCTAGCACACTGAACCTCAAAGTTAACTCACTTACCTGACAGTATGACTTGCACAATGAACTTCAAAGCTAACTCACTCACTTGGCAGCTTGGCTTGCACAATGAACTTCAAAGCTAACTCACTCACTTGGCAGCTTGGCTTGCACACTGAACCCCAAAGTTAACTCACTTACTTGACAGTATGGCTTGTACACTGAACTCACAAGTTAACTCACTTACTTGGTGGTATGGCTCGCACACTGAACCCTAAAGTTAACTCACTTACTTGACAGTATGGCTTGCACACCGAACTCCCAAGTTAACTCACTTACTTGACAGTATGGCTCACACACTGAACCCTAAAGTAACTCGCTTACTTGGTAGTTTAGCTTGCACACTGAACCCCAAAGTTAACTCACTTACTTGACAGTATGGTTTGCACACTGAACCCCCAAGTTAACTCCCTTACTTGTCAGTATGGCTTGCAGACGGAACTCCTAAGTTAACTCAATTACCTGACAGTATGGCTTGCACACTGAACCCCCAAATAACTCACTTATTTGGCAGTATGGCTTGCGAACTGAACCCCCAAGTTCAATCACTCACTTGGTAGTATAGCTTGCACATTGGACCCCCAAACTTAACTCAATAACTTGACGGTATGGCTCGCACACTGCACCCCAAAGTTAATTCACTTACTTGGTAGAATGGCTTGCTCACTGAACCATCAATTTAACTCACTCAATTGACAGTATGGCTCACACACTGAGCCCCCAAGTTAACTCACTTACTTGACAGTATGGCTTTCAACACTGAACCCTTAAGTTAACTCACTTGCTTGACAGTAGTGCTTGCACACTGAACCCCCAAGTTAACTCACTCACTTGTTAGTATGGCTTGCACATTGAATTCCCAAACTTAACTCACTTACTTGACAGTATGGCTTGCACACTGAACCCACAATTTAACTCACTTACTTTGCAGTATGGCTTGAATACTGAATCCCCAACTTAACTCACTTACCTGAAAGTATGGCTCGCACACTGATCCCCCAAGTTAACTCACTTACTTGGTAGAATGGTTTGCTCACTGAACCATCAAGTTAACTCACTTACTTGGTAGAATGGCTTGCACACTGAACCCCTAAATTAACTCACTTACTTGGCAGTATGGGTTGCACACTGAACCCCCAATTTAATTCACTTACTTGGTTGTATGGCTCGCACACTGAACCCCCAAGTTAACTCACTTACTTGACAGTATGGCTTGCACACTGAAACCCCAAGTTAACTCACTTACTTGACATTATTGCTTGCACACTGAACCCCGAAGTTAACTCACTTACTTGGCAGTATGGCTCGCACATTGAAATCGGAGCGATACAAGATAATATGTGGATAAAAGGATAAACAGTCCAACCTAAACTTAAAGTAGCACAATGTACTTTTGTAGGAAGTAAACACTCTAAAATTAAAACTAACAGGGTAATGAAAACAATCATCTTTAGCACCCCAAAGAAAACAAGTCAGATCACATGCCATGTGTGCAATAAAAATGGTCACAAGGCGAGTGTATGTAGGCAAAACAAAAGATGGTGTGAAGTTTGTAAATTGAAATCCAATGAAACAAAATTTGGCAGGAAGAAAAAGAACGCAGTCAATAATGTGACAGAAGACAAAGTGAATTTTTACTTTAAGACGAGGGTAAACCTTAATATTGAAAATGAGAAACCCGTTGATAGATTCCGGGGCAACCAACCACATTATGAATGATCAGTCAACATTTGTGTCATTGAGAACAGTTCTAATCCAAATTTTCATTTTATTGAACCAGCTGATAGTTATAAAACCAACAATGCTGCATTGAAAAAAGAAACAGTAAAACTACTTTTACAGGATAAAAATTTAAAAAATATACGTGATCTATACTTGGAAAATGCTCTAAAGTGTGCCTCTAGCCACTAACAGAATATTTTTTTGATCCAAGCAGCAACTTGAAAAGGTGTCTTGAAAGAATTTGCTCTAAATGCAGCTTCACTTACTGCAGAAGATAACCAAAAGCTTGATGTTAAAAAAAAAGACCGTCTTTACTTGAATAAATGTAAAACAGAGTCCATGAAACAAATGAATCCCCATGTTGGAATCTGGAATAAAGTTCTTGGTCACTGTTCAGGTCATAGTAAATCTGCCAACAGTTGTTAATGGCATGGATATTACCGACAAAACACTGAAAATATTCTACGAAACTTGCATCTCGAGCAAAATGTCCAAATTCATATCCAAAAAGTCTAATGAAAAGGCGAAGTGTAGAATAACCATGTCAAACCTAGAAACAATAGTGATGGCATGCCAGTAAACGAAAATATTGTTGAACTAAAAGCGTCAACAAGAAGCCAGCTATTCTATTCAACTTGTGTCTAAAACAGTGGAAAGTCCCGAAAGACTGGAACACTGCTATCATAATGCTTCTACGTAAAAAAAGGAAACCCCAAAGACTTCAACAACTCCAGACCAATAGGCTTACTCAACTGCATATACAAACTTTTCACAAAAATCATCACCAATCGGATTACTAAAACACTAGATGAAAACCAACCGCGAGAACAGGCTGGATTCAGAAGTTACTCGACCATGGACCATCTTCATTCAATACACTAGCTGAAAGAGAAAGCAGCAGAATACAAAATGTCACTCGCTGTAGGCGTTCGTAGAAATTCCCATGGTCATGAAGGCCATCACCCTTCAAGGTGTAGATCCAGTATACATCAAAGTACTGCATCATATGTACAATCACAGCAACTCCTTCATCAGGCTACATAAAGACTCTGAACCCTTCCAGTTCCAAAAAGGAGTAAGGCAAGCTGATACCAGCTCACTCAAACTCTTTACAGCCTGCCTCGAGATGATTTTCCGAAAGCTGGACTCACAATAGACAGCGAATATCTGAGCAACCTCAGATTTGCAGACAGCATTGCCCTTTTTGCAGAGAACCTACACGACCTCCAACTAATGCTAGATGAACTAAATGAAGAAAGTAAAAAAGTTGGCCTACACTTCAGTAAAACGGAAATTATGTGCAACAATTTTGAGAATAAGAACATAACTGCAAACTGAGAAGCATGCAGCGTGCGCATGAGAGAATCATGGAGACATGGAGAGATCACAAGACAGCACAGTATACCAGGAAGATTACAGGAGTCCGAGACATCATAGAATCTATTCAAAAACTCAAATGGGCAAGCCATGTTGCAAGAATGAAAGACAACCAATGGACATCACGACTCACAACAGAGATCCCTAGATATCACATGCGAAACCAAGGCCGACAGAATACAAGATGGAGAGATGGAATAGACACACTCAGAAAATACTGGCTCCGTGACACCCATGATAGAGAATTGTGGCGAATCCATGGGAAGGTCTATGTCCAACGATGGACGTTGAAAACTACTGATGATGATGATGATGATGATGACGACGACGACGACGACGACGATGACGACGACAACGACATCACTTTCTATTGGCTTTCTTTGTAAAGGTGTTTATGATTTTGAACCCGCTTGTGGGAGTGGACCTACCCAGAACTATGGATGGCTCTTTATGCTTGCGTCATTTTTAATCATACCGAGATTCTCACTTCTACAGCTTTGGTAATATCGAAAAAATCCAGAACTGTATACGCCATGAACCATCGTAGCAGGGCATGGCCTTAAACTCCTCATAATTTGCTAGATAAAAAATATACCGACCATTTCTGCCGGGTCATCGGTCCCAAAAGGCCCTGCTTCATCATTTGCTTTGGTGGGGATGATTGCTCCAACAGCAACTACCCAGATAAAACACCTGGTCAGTGTGAATAGAAAAACAAATGGACTGCTGCAGGAATCGAGCCTGCGTCAAACAGGATGCAGACTACCTTAACGCAAAGCCTTACTAACCAGCTGACTGTTTGGACCGGCGTTATTCAAAATATGTATAATTATTCCGTCGGATTATTTACCCATTTCTTTATATATATATATATATATATATATATATATATATATATATATATATATATATATATATATATATATATATATATATATATATATATATATATATCGGCACCACCTATCGTACGTTCACACTGTGTTCAAGTAATCATCGTATATACATAGGATGCAGTTGTTTCCGTTAGATATGGAAATGCCGAAATTAATCTTTCTGAAAATGCTCAAAATGACATGACCTTAAAGGTTATTGCAACCTATTCTACCATTATACACAAATTTTCAGTATGTTCAGTGCTACCGTTTGAGGTGTATAAAAATGCAGTCAAAAAGTCTTCTTTTTATAGTATTATATATGTATATATTAATACCTATGTATATCCACAGAAGATCATCTGTACATAATATGGTACATAAAATTCATTTACAGGAAGGTTTGGTTGACTTACGCCGGTAAGCCATCAGTAAAAATGAAATGAATTAAACATCTCACGAGTTAACGAATTTTTCCCCTCTGGGTATCTGAAGGCGCAGAGAGTAATGGTTCAAAAAGTTGAGTCATTGATGTAAATATGTGAATAATTTGTTGTTAAATATTGAAATTTGGCTTACTACATAACATATTGCCGTTAACTTGGCATTATTTGGTAAAAACAAACATTTAAGAAATTCTTTATTCATTTTTTCGAATCACCTTGTTTTCAAAAGATGAACGATGTTCGCTATCTTTCATCTATTGCCTTCCCTTGAAAATCGTCCATACCTACTTTGCAATCATTGCAGCTACAGTAAGTTAGTTTTGCAGGCCATTAATTGGGAATTCGATTCTCACATAGTGCTTCATAATTGTAACCATGTGCCAGAATAGGGTATACTGTGTAAATATCCATTTTCATGGAGCTAAAATCTCTTATTGCATTCAATATTCCTTATTATCTCTCTACTGTTTGTCAACGACTTTTGATAGATACTTATGACGGGTTTTCTTCATTCAAAATTGAACATTTTGTTAATTTAGAGTGGAGCTTAAAATATAATGGAGTAAGGATTAGCCACACAAGCACGTTCATGTTTCTGCCCAGACTGGGCTCCTTCAGGCAACTGATTCCGTTTATTTTCGATTTTATTTTGGACATTTTTGGGGGGGGTCTATTTTTCTAGGTGGTAGGATCTTCATTTTATTCTATTTATATTCATTTTTGTTTGGTGATTGGTTATTGCTTGTTTTTTTTTTCTTTTATCTAGTCGGGATGCTATGCTTATTGATAGTTTATGAATTATAATTATAAAGATTATGATATATATATATATATATATATATATATATATATATATATATATATATATATATATATATATATACATATATATAAGAATAAAAAGAATATCCTACCACCTAGAAAAATAGACCCCGCCCCAAAAAATGTCCAAAATAGGAATCTAAGATGATCCGAATCGTTTGCCTGAAGAAATCCAAACCTGATGACCAAAATCCCTAGAAATAAACATAACATGAATGTTCTGGTAAAATCCCTAATTCTATATTATCACGTGTGAAAAAAGGTTTAATAGAAACTATTACTTAAGGCTCAAAGTCTATCGTATTTGACTACATATAAACCCCTTTTTTTGTTGAAAAAAAAATTGAGAGGTAAACCTAACACTTATTGTCCAGATCGACATCGGCCAGAACTTGAAGGGCTTTTTTGTTAATGCCCCCCTCATCACAAAAATCTCATATGCCATCAAATACGGTATTTTTGTTTCATAGGGATGTAAATGGTCGTTGAATCTAAGACTACATCAGATTAGAAGGGAAGTAAAGGTTTTGTCGACGTAAAGATTGTGTAGCGTCCCCTATACTTTTAGTTAGGAATTCAATATGAACCCTTCTTAAAGCTGGATATCGAAAACGTCACTTCCCCCGACGACCCCAATAAAACTCCTGGACGCACATGGTTTAATGCTCACTACTACCACTTGCCGTTGCATTTATCGATTTAAAAAAGGCGTTCGACTCAGTAGAAATCCCTAAGGTCACGGAAGCCATCAGTCGGCAAGCGTAGATCCAGTATATGTTGAAGTGTTGAAACATATATACAATCACGGCAGCTCATTTATCAGGCTACATAAAGACTCGGACCCCTTCCAGCTCCAGAAAGGAGTAAGACAAGGTGATACCAGCTCACCTAAACTCTTCACAGCCTGCCTCGAGATGATCTTCAGAAGGCTAGACTGGGAGAGTAAAGGAATTAAAATAGACGGCGAGTATCTGAGCAACCTCAGATTCGCAGACGACATAGCCCTTTTCGCAGAGAACCTACACGACCTCCAACTGATGATAGATGAACTAAATGAAGAGAGCAAGAAAGTTGGCCTACACATGAACTTCAGCAAGACGAAGATCATGTGCAACAACCTCATTGGTAATAAAAACACTAAGATCGAAATCAAGGACACAGAACTGGAGGAACTAGACCACTACATCTACCTAGGACAACGAATCTCCATGAGACCATCAAAAGAAGAAATCAAGCGAAGAATCACACCTGGATGGCAAGCCTTTGGCAGAGCTAGCTCAACTTTCAAAAATAATAAAATCTCATTAATCCTTAAGAGAAGGGTGTATAACCAATGCATCCTCCCAATAGTCACTTATGGAGCTGAAACATGGAACTTAACCAAGAGACAGACCCGTAAACTGAGAACCATGCAACGTGCACATGAAAGAATAATGCTGAGCCTCACATGGAGAGACCACAAAACAGCACAGTACATCCGGGAAAAGACAAGAGTTAAAGGCATCATAGAATCCATAAAAAATCTGAAATGGCGGTGGGCTGGCCATGTTGCAAGAATGGCAGACAATCGATGGACATCACAACATCGATTCCTCGAGACCACATGCGCAACCGAGGCCGGCAAAATGTTAGATGTAGAGACGAGCTAGACAAGTTCAGTAAGTACTGGCTCCGTGACGCCCATGATAGAGAAGTGTGACAAATCCTGGGGAAGGTCTATGTCCAACGACGGACGCTAAAAGACTGATGATGAGGAGGAGGAGTGCCAGCACCCCTAGCTGCTTACGCTTCTGGCCCCGGCTCATGTTGCCGGCTAATCTTTCTCTCTCTTCCCTTTCTTTTCAAGATCGTTATCATTTTGCCGACCTCCTGGTCGATCTGATCTTAACCATTCTCCCTCTGTGACCTATCTCTGTATTTAACTAAACGAAGAGTTTCGTATTCAATTCTTAACTTAAAGAATAGGGGGCGGTACACCTTGTGTGTGATCTTTTCACTTTGTTTCATCTTCGCGTCTACGTCTATACTTGGCGCACAATATCTTCGTACATCTCCCTTTTTTTCTTCTACATCTCCGGTGACGTCGCCGCCAATGTCAAACCACTTGGAGACAAAATCCTTCACTCTATTCTTTTCTCGACTAAAAAAGAGTTTACACAAATATTGGCAGGTACAGCTTCGTGAAAATATTGACTTGAATCTATCAGCAACTTTGTGATTTGGATTTACTTTCGCTGTATTGGTGTTCATAAAAATAATATAATGGGCCACAGAAATTCTCAAGCCTAATTTCTTAATCACTATAATTACACGGAAATAGAATGAAGTAGAATGATGCCCTCTCGGAACAATTCAATGTACATTCAATTTACTTGCTTGATACCAAGAGGAATAAAGAGAGAGGGAGACCAGCTTAAGTGCTGGGATAAATGAGCAATTGAACTCATGCGTTCAGGGTTTTTTTAGGGGAGCGTCGTTGGAAGTGACGTTTTAGATATCTAGTTAAAAGAAGGGTTTCGTTTTTAATTCTCAACTAAAAGTATAGGGGGCACCACAAAAGTAGAATTATATATATATATATATATATATATATATATATATATATATATATATATATATATATATATATATATATATATATATATATATATATTCGGTTTGCATCACCCGATATAGCTCAGTCATACTACGGAGAAGACTTGACGTCGCTCTTAATGGTTGGCAGCGCAGACGGCCTTTAATCTAGTTCAGAATAAGGATCTCTTGAAGTTCTTCCTCAGCTTTCCTGGAACTTCATAACCATTAAGTAGGATTTATCATTATCACTATTAATAATATAGCTATATTCAATATTATTTCCATTTATAAGTGGTATCATTTTTATCAATATGTTCTGTCAATGCTGCAGAGTTAAGTAACAAATAATATCAAATGATACAATCTTGGTATGTTTAGTTCAGAATGAAATTGACTTTTTACAAAAAAAGATTGTAGAGGGTGTACTTATTTATGGGAGATACACCATGTCGATACGGTAAGAAACAGATTCTTTTTAAGACAACTGTAGTATAAGTTGGTTTCTAACTGGAATGTTGAAGACGGTCATACCAAAAAAATGGAAAATTATCAATACGAGCTTACGTGTGAAAAATAAGGAAATATTTATGGAAATTCTTTTTTCGAATTGAAAGATATATTGAAAGATATTCTTCATAAACCTGTAAAAATAAAGTTGTTCCTAATTTTAAATAACAATATATATTTTGGCGAGTTTTTTTTTCATTTAGATTAATACTCGAAACTCACTAGAACGTATTCCATCGGTTATTAGCAGCGACATAACGTTTTCTTCATACACAAATTTGCTTGTTCGGTGAAATAGGTAAAGATATCTAACTATTTTGGTTCATAAGAGAAACTGTGGTGAAATTCATCTCTTCCAGGAATTACTAATATCGGTGTACTGTATTATGAATAAATATTTGTTAGACTGGAAACCTGTATTTCTAATTTTTTTCTTAAATATGTGTACCAGAATGTTGAAAATTACATGTATTATAATAATATTCAGAGCTAATAAGGAAGTTAATATTTTGAGTTACCTCCCTTGCACTGTTTAGACTTATTTTCATGTTAATGTTTACATTTTTACGATAATTCATAAATTTTGATAAATAAAGAAATTAAAAATCAGATCAATAACGGTTGCCTTAGGAAATTTGATTTTGTTCCGAGATGAAAAAAAGAAATGATTTAGAATTTTGGCCGAGCGGAAATTTCACTGAACCAAACAATAATTTCAGGATGGCGGTTTATGAATCCGGTAGTGAAACGAAATTGAAAAAATTGTCAAGTTTTTTCCGAGTAAAGATTAAAAAAAAGACAAGAAATCTAAGGAACATTTTAACTTGAAAAATGCTAATCATTGGAAAACTAGTGATTACCAGGAAAGAATTGAATTTCGAGAAATATCTTTGAAAAGGAAATGTCTAATGGATTTTTTTTCTAAAAAATCCGTCTCTTCTAGGGAAATTTATTTGTCTTGATTTTTAAAAAGGGAATGACTTTGAGTTAAGAGAAAAAACTGAACAACTTCAGTTATTTTTTAATGAACTTTCTTGTTTGGAATTAGATTACAGAAAGGAAGAAAAAAGTATTTCCTTTATTTGAAAATAAATTCCGACTTTATATATATAATATATATAGAGTTAACTTCATCACATAGAAAATTATTCTTCAAAGACAATAAATGCTAAAACAAGAAAGACAATATTCATAACTATTGTTTGGTGTAAGCTTTGGGTATTGAACCTTGAAGGACATCAATGATGGTTATTATTCGTTGTAATTGATGGGTATTCCAAGAATCATAAAATTTGGAAAAATAATGGACGGATTCATAGGCAACTGTTCAACACACACTGGCGATGATAATGATGATGACTTTGGAGAAGAAATTCAGGATAAAATCTTGATTATAACTTGAACTCATAACTGGAGAAAATGAACCATATAAGTAGTAAGACTCTGGATATTTTGTTTTTCAAATTTCGTGGTTTTACCCTTCTAGCACTTTCCAAAATAGTCTGTAGATTGTATGTTTTATGTGAGGATTCATATTAAGATCTGCTGTGTAGTTGCTCACTTAATAACTGAAATCTTTAATCAAAGAAATCATCTGAGGATCAACCCATTTCCTCCTTATTAATTCAATTTTTATTAAACCATCTTTTATTTGTGTTATATTGTCAAATTATGCTTTCTTTAAAAACATTAATATATATGAAATGATTGGAACATCAGAGGAGACTGCTTGAAATATAACTTAACAACTTTGTCCTATTACCTTACACTTTTCTGGTAGGCTCCTTTGGTGACTATGGTGTTTCATACTGGACAAAAAAGCCAAACTTTCAGGAATACTATTTAAGGTGACCATAATAAATATTCTTAAAGGATCGAACAAAATGATTGATATTTTTGTAATGATGGCCATTTTCCAAGATAGCCACCACAAGAATCTCAGATTTCATTGAAATGTGAAATAGTTTCTTGTTGTTCTGATACTTATCCCCTAATTTGTTGATGAAAATTTGAAAATTATCTCATCTTCAACATCTTCCTATCCTTCCCAATTCAAAAATCAGCCACTGCATCTATCTCAGTAATGTGTCATTGAACTTATAGAAGTGTCCAATAGGTATAACCAAAACATCTGTGTCCGATGTTCACACTCTGATGTTTTATTGTCTGTAGTGAATGATCTGTACAAGTATATGCACACCACCTTTTTCAAGTGGTGAACCTTACATTTCAAAACCTGGTTCTTTGTGTACTATAGATTTGTGTGGGATATGATGATGTTTTGATCTGGTAGAAATTCTATCTTGCTGACTGTATGGCTAAGTTTTTTAAATCTTCCTTGTTCTGAGAATTTTTCGAAAAGTCTTAGAAATGGATTTCTGTGGAATCTTTGTAGATCCTGATACTTTGGTTCTACATTCTATTTCTCCATTGTCACGGGTACCACTTTTAATGCTGGACCGGAAGCAGTGATCTTGGACAATGTTCACCCTTTTGACAGTCTTAAGTTGTTGTTTGATGTGTTGCACAAACTCATTCAAATAATTTTCGAAGGTATTTCCAGCCAGGTGAATTGTGTGCAATATCCACCATCTTGAATTGAGCGATCAAATATTTTGTCGACTCTGTTCCTGTGTATAGTTGTAGACAATCAGACATGGATTGTATGTGGTTGACTTTCATGAGTGAAAGACTCAGCCTAGTTTCCTTGTCTCTATTGATTCGCAATAAACATCATTGAACACATAACTTCAGAGATGCAATTTGTTTCCCAGTGATTCCTTTCTTGGGCTTTCGTGTTCTGGACAATCGCTGAGAATGCCATCAAATTGTTACCTGTACAGTTCTTTTTTGTCGAACAAGAGTCTTTTCTTTTGAAGACTTATATTGCTTCAATCCAAAGTTTTTTTTTTAAATTCTAGTAAGTTATGATGACAGACTCAAGAATGTGTTTTAATGATCCAGTAATTTTGAACATTTGTCTTCAAATCGGTTGCCAATTTCAGCTTCAATTGCAGTAAAATGTATAATTGATAACCATGCAATAACTTATAAGGGTCACATGACCCATAGTTGGTTGAATATAAGGCTGTTTGAAGAATTTCAGGGGCAATGCATTTATTTTAATATTAAATCCAAGTTTGTCAGTGATTTTTCCCTTTTTACTCATACATAAATGTAATGGCAGCCATCTTGGAAAATAGCCACCATAGCCATAAAATAGTTAATCTTAATTGAATCAATTAAAAATATTATTCTTATGTACCTAAGCTATAATTTCTGAGAGTTTGGTAATTTTGACTGAGATGTAACACTTCACCCCATGAGAGCGTGATACTTCATTCGTATTTGCAAATTAAAGAATCAAATAAATTACTCATAGAGAATTGAATGACATAGTCATAGAGAATAACACACTTATTGATCAATATTGATCAAATCAAACCAATGATTATGAAACTTGGCTTTTTTAGGCAGTGATGCTAGGTTCATGTGAGATTCATTTAATTTCTAACTGCATCCATCTTCCTTTCTTGTCTAGCTACCGGTTCGTCGCCAGGCAATGAATGGTCGGATGGCGTCAGTTCTACTGGAATCAGAAATCAATATTCAATCGAGAATTATCGACTGGCAAAACATAGATAACATAGCTCTGTAGATGGGATTTTTTTCCTAAAAGATTCTATGATGTATCCGTGCCAGAAATTTTGACAATACATTCTTTTAAGAAAGTCTTGACAGATTGATTATATTTATACTGATCATATATCCATTATGTTGTCTTTGGTCTAATCCATTTATGTAATATACCAAGTGCTAATGTAATCTACTTAGTATGATATAAGGCAAGGTTTGTTTTAAAGATCTATTTCCTAATTCTCCTTACTTCAGGAAGCGCACATAGACCAAACCCCATGTGTTTTCCAGAACCCAATAATAACGATACTTTATTGTAAAATAATTTCAATGAAAAATTGATTAGAAAGAAGTAGTGCACTAGAAGTATTAAAATCTAATAATTTTTATTAAATTAAAAATATATTAATAATAGAGCTATACTTACTTGAGATTAGGGAAAGAGAATACCAACACATATTTCTTGGTTTATTCATTTATCAAGAGTTTTGATAAATGGATGAACCCAGAAATATGTGTCGTCTGTTTTCTCTCCTTAATCTTATATATATATATATATATATATATATATATATATTGAATAGAAACCCTGGCCCAAAATAAAATAAAGTAAAAGTAAGTAATCAAATTACTTTGAGGCCATAGTTTGGCACAATGGACAGATGGATAGAAAGGGTTCAGTTCTGCTGCATAGTTACATCATATATAGAATCCCAATCAAATACATATTTTGGAATAATATTAATTATAATAAATAATGATTTATCGATGAAGTCAACGGATCTAATCATGATACTTCGAAGCCCTAGTTTCGTGCGATGGACAAGAAGATAGAGTCCTGTTGAGTAGTAAATATTCATAAATAGAACCCTTCACCAAAAATGAAAGTTTGAAAATTTTGTGTTTTAGAAAAAGGATTTCTTTTATTTAGTTCATTTGATACTCACAAGGTGACGATGAAAAATGTCTTGATCCGCTCTCAAACACTTTTTCCTCGGCCTATTGCCCATCCTTGCAGGAAATTTCATTAAAATTTATTACGAACATTCGGTGATAGCGTCTATGTATATATAGCAACGATGCAGGGGAGATGACTGCAAAAACTTCCTGGATCCACCTCATAATGTTAAAAACTTCTTCCTTTGAGCATTGTCTACCATTCACTAATATTGATGGTGAACTTCTGGAGATATTGTGTTGTATACATGTGGCTACAGTGCAGGGCAGGTGACAACGAAATATTCCTGGATGCACCACAAAATTAAAAAGAAAACTTCCTTTGCCCATTGACCATTCTTCCACAAAATTTCACCCAAAAAAACAACGAGGGTAGGCAAGTGCTGAAGGACATTAGCCAATCAAATGTAATCTACCCCTTCTCTCTCTCTCTCTCTCTCTCTCTCTCTCTCTCTCTCTATATATATATATATATATATATATATATATATATATATATATTCTTTTTTATATTATTGCAATTTTATAAGAATCTTCGGTAATTGAAAATTGGTAATCGGAAATTAACAAAATCAGCAAAAACAATAATTGAAGACAAACAAAAAAATCAGAAAGATACTAAAAATAAACCAATGGGAAAACTCCTAAAAAGTAACACATTGGTTCATAAGCAAACAAGAGAAAAAGTAATGCAAAGTCATACGAATAATCATAAAATGGTTCAACCTGTCTATAACCGAAACATATAAGATAATTTGATATAACTAACAGAACAGCACATTAGAATAACCGAACAAAACGAACAAATCATGGTGCTGAAACATCAGAACTAGTAAGTGTACATACTAGATATACAATAAAGAAGGGTGAGATAGGATTTTACAAAGACAACAGCCTTAAAAAATAAAAAAAACAACGAAAAAACAGAGAAAATAAGGAAAGACATAATAAAACAGTTCAAAAACAGGATCCAAATAGAGATAGTAATCAACTTCCTTGGTCTAACGATTTATCTAAAAAAAAAAGGTACGTACAAAGAATATAAGAAGGACGTTCATCCGCCAATGTACAGACTTTCTCTAATCACCCACAGTACACAATAAAACAAATACTCAAAGAAATGAGCTGACGACTGACGAATAATTGATTAATTGAAGATATATTCAACAAGGGAAAACAGCAATACGATAATGCATTGAAATGCAGTGGATTTAAAGCAAAACTAGTATATACCACGAAAGACAATAATATAAACACAAGTAAAAGATGCTAAAATTGGTTTGACCTACCCTTCAATGAAAATGCAAAAATAAAAATGAGAAAAAACATTCCTGGGTCCAATAGATGAACACTTCCTGCGAACACTTAAACAGTACAAAATCTTAAATTGGTTTGACCTACCCTTCAATGAAAATGCAAAAATAAAAATGAGAAAAAACATTCCTGGGTCCAATAGATGAACACTTCCTGCGAACACTTAAACAGTACAAAATCTTAAATTGGTTTGACCTACCCTTCAATGAAAATGCAAAAATAAAAATGAGAAAAAACATTCCTGGGTCCAATAGATGAACACTTCCTGCGAACACTTAAACAGTACAAAATCTTAAATTGGTTTGACCTACCCTTCAATGAAAATGCAAAAATAAAAATGAGAAAAAACATTCCTGGGTCCAATAGATGAACACTTCCTGCGAACACTTAAACAGTACAAAATCTTCAATAAAACAATACCGAAAATTAGTTCTAGCTACATAAGAAACATGTTAAGAATTATTCTATTAAGAAACAACAACTTCATAAACAAAAAAAGGACCATCATCACCAACAACAATGCAGCTGCAGGACAAAACACGAATGTTTGCTACAATGAAACTCTAGGAAAGTAAAGACAATATATATGGCCACATCCAAAACCAATTATGACCCGAACAAAACAAAAGTATATGTAGGAGTGGCCCAGATAAGATGTACGGTGAGATCTGGAAACCACAAGCAATTATTCAATGACGAGGGTTATGAAAACTCAACGGCATTATCAAGATACATATTTAAAAAAACTAAAAAAAACACCAGAATACCCACAATGACATAGAAATGATAAGACTGGTCGCATTATATAACAACGTAACGAAGAAAGCATGCTGCCTAGAGGAAAAACTCGCGATAATATTGTACCGAAAAGCGACCAACTGTTTAACAAAAGAAATGAATTAATACCAGATTGCAGACAGCAAAACGTCAAACACGCCAAGAACTACAGAAAAAACAGAACAGCAACAACTGTAATAACCAATACGCAAAAACGAAACAACAATGCACACAATAAATGAAAACAATATATGTATGTGTGTATGTGTATGTATGTGTCTGTATGTAAACTATTTATATGTGTGTGCGTCCATGTATAAGTATATATGTGTGTGTATATATGTGTGTGTGTGTGTGTGTGTATCTGTGTGTATGTGTGTGTATCTGTGTGTATGTATCTATTCATACAAAACAAAATACAACTCAGTTATATAAACAGTTCCTCAATACATCAATATGGTATACCCTAACAGACAAAACTAAACTTCAGTAAAAAAAAAAAAAAAAAAAAAAAATACACACATGCAAAAAGTATATACGAAAAAAGTAATGAAAGAATATAACAACCAATAACTGACTAATAATGAAAGGGCAAATGAGCATTTATATGTGTTCATGTATGGATATGCTTACGTATGTGTATAACTGACTATCAATTCAAAATTTAGATTTATGAAACAAGGAGTACACACACAGAAAGAAGCAAAAAAAAAAGGGAGAAGAGGAGAAAGGGAGAAAAGGAAAAGAAAGAGAAAAAAGAAAGAAAAAAAGAAAACATATGTAATAATACAAAATGAATTCCAATATAACAGTTCATCAAATATATGATATTTAAGAAATAGACAGAAAAAAGGGAGAAAAAAGAATTACACGCAAACACCTTAAATGACACTTAGCAACACTCACAGACACAAACCATGACAACATAATTATATATATATATATATATATATATATATATATATATATATATATATATATATATATATATATATATATATATATATATATATATACTGGAGTTGTTAGCAAAGAATAAATAGGATTCTTCCAGTTGAACAGAATGCAGGCTAAGAAGTTTAGAATTCACTTCCATGTCTCATTTCACAGAGATTTGTTACCCCTCTAGTGGTTTACCGAAATACTCTACTATTCATCAAATAACTGCAAAATAATTTGACACGCCGTCAGCATATTGAGAGACACTAGGAAATACTCCCGAAAGTTCTCAAACTAAACGAAATACCCAACAGAAATCAATATTTCAATCATAATAATTAGGAAACAAGCACTTTAGATATAACATCTTGTAATTACAAGTTTATCAGTGATGATGTTGAATAACAAGTTTCATTTTTTAATCGATGTTACTAAAACTCCATCATCGATGCTACCACCATCGATAATTACGCCATAATATAGGTCTCCATTATGAAGTTTCACACCCACGGAATTATAATATCGCAGCCACAATCCTTGCATTTTACCGTAATTAATCCATGGAATTATTATGATTTTACTATGATTTTGTATTATTGTGACTTAAATACTTATGAATATTGATTTCTGTCGGGCATTCTATCTAGTTATGGCTATACTGAGGATATTTCGCATTATTTCTGAGTTATTTCGGTAAATAGTAGGTTATTTTTGAAAAAAAACAAAAAACGAAGTCCTTGATTTATGTTATTATGACCCCAATATCAATGAATATTGATTTCTGTAAGATATTTTGTTTAGTTTCTGGGAAACTCAAGAGTATTTGATAAAATTTTATGATATTTTACTGATTTTTCGATAAATAATATGGTATTTCGGTGAATAATGAGGTATTTCGGTGAATAATAAGCTATTTCGGTGAATAGTAAGGTATTTCAATGAATAGTGAGGTATTTCCATGAATACTAAGCTATTTTGGTAAATAATAGGCTATTTCGGTGAATAGTTAGCTATTTCAGTAAATAGTACGATATTTCGCTGAATAGTAATGTATTTCGGAGAATAGTAAGGAATGTCGATAAATTGTAAGGTATTTCGGTGAATAGTAAGGAAGGTATTTCGCACATGAAAGAATAATGCTGGGCCTCACATGGAGAGACCACAAAACAGCACAACACATCCGGGAAAAGACAAGAGTTAGAGACATCATAGAATCCATAAAAAATCTCAAATGGCGGTGGGCTGGCCATGTTGCAAGAATGGCTGACAACCGATGGACATCACGACTCACAACATGGATTCCCGGAGATCATATGCGCAACCGAGGCCGGCAAAATATTAGATGGAGAGATGAACTAGATAAGTTCAGGAAGTACTGGCTCCGTGACGCCCATGATAGAGAAGTGTGGCAAATCCTGGGGAAGGTCTATGTCCAACGACGGACGCTAAAAGACTGATGATGAAGGTATTTCGGTGAATAGTAAGGTACTTCAGTGAATTGCAAGGTATTTTGGTAAATAGCAATGACGTGAAATACCTTTTGATATACCTAAACGAAACACCCTACAGAAATATTTATAAATCCTAATAATACAAAAGGTCATAATGATATAAAAACAGGCATTTTGAATGATCGATATGTGTTTGCAATAACGAGTTCTCTATCGATAATTTTTACTACTCAAATTTATCATTTAGTAATTACTTTACTACATTTATCAGTAAAAATAAGTAGTATCAAATTTCAATTGATAATCGATGTTAATGGAAATTCATCATCGGTATTAAGGGTGGTAAATTTACCGAAATACCTTACTACACACCAAAATACCTTATATTCAGTGAAATACTCTACTATTTACGAAAATACCACACTATTTACCGAAATACCTTACTATATACCAAAGTACCATCGACATTGTAATTACAGCTCTATGTAAAGAAGGTGGTCTCCCAATCATATAGCTTCACATACATGCACATTCGATATCAAAAATGGTCCACAAATAAAAAGAAATGATACCTTCGAATTTTCTCGAAACTAAAAGAAATACCCTACAGGTATCATAATATAAAAAACAAGGACTTTTCACTGAAATACCCTGCTATTTAGCGGAATATCCCAGAAATAATGGGAAATACCCTAGGTATAGATCATAACTAAACGAAATGCTCCACAGAGATCAATCTTCATAAGTATTTAAGCCATGATAATACACATCATGCACTTTAAATGAAAAAAATCATCTATTTATAGAATATAACATTTGGTTGATATTCAGTAATTGTAGTAATTACATATCAATATCACTGTTTATTTACCGAAATATCCTGCTATATTCCAAAACGTCACACAATATCCAATGATATATTAACGCGAAATACTCTCGATATGGGTCAAAACTAAACCAAATGTTTCACAGGAATCAATATTTATAAGGATACAAGTCAGAATAATACGAAACAAATTGAATAAATGAAAAATATGTATATACATCTATACAGTATTATATTTTGTTGATATTTTTAGTAATTGTAGCTATTACACACAATGATGATGAACTTGTTGCAAAAACATAATGATTCCATGTATTAATTATGGTAAGATGCGGGGAAGGTGGCATTGATACTGTAAAGTTTTGTGGGTATGAAACCTCACATTGGGAACCACTTACCATATTTTGTGCCGTTATTACAGCATTGATGGTGATAGCATCGATGATGAATTTTTAGTAACATCGATTATAAACAAAAACTTGTAATTACATATCATCCCTGAAAAGCTCGTTGTAATTACCAAATGATTTATTTATAGTTCTTGTTTTTATACTATCATGACACAAATATCTGAAAATTCACTCCTTCTGTCGGGAATTTCGTTTAGTTTTGGTTAAATTCGAGTGCAATACGTGGTATTTCGCGATATCCCGAGGGTATTCCGGTAAATAGTAGGACATTTCGATCTACAGTAAAGCCGACTTTAGTTCGTTTTCAACCTACTTTCTTCTCACGTTTACCACGAACAATCAAGAATTAATTTTCACTTAGGAAAAAAGCTCAAAATATTCCAGAGAATCTCTAATATGCGTAAGCATGGCGATGTTGAAAGTTGTCTCTGATAGAAACAGGAATATTCCATTAAAATGTTCAAGGAATTGTTCATTTGTGGCCACTCACAATGAACTAGTTAAAATATCATCTGCAAAAAAAACAAAAAACAAAAAAAAAACATGAGTTCTTGCGTCGCTTTCGCTTGTTTATTAGTCCTAAGATTTTTCTCAAATATCATTTTGGTAAAAGCAGATTCCATAATATCCATACATTAGGGATTATTTTAGATAAATATTGATTTTATGATATGTTTATTTTCGTTTTCTATACCAGAAAATTCAGTCACATAATGAACAATCAGTCATACATAGAGAAGGACATCCTCGAAAACCAAAAGCTTTTATATATCCACATAAAACTTTCATTTGCAGTATTCGTCGATGAATACTTGAGACGATCACTTCATAAAATCCTCAAATGAATCAATGGAAACAACATAAAAACTGAGTTCTCTATGAAATATATAAGGTTCACTGAGAACCGAACTGAATGTGTAAGCGTGTGTAAGCGCATGTAAATGTGTGTGTGTGTGTGTGTGTGTCTCTGTGTGTGTGTGTGTGTGTGTATTCGTAAATAGAGACTTGCGTTATTGATATATAATTTACAAATCGTTGATAAGGATATTTCTGGTGGCACACCCTTTCTGATTCAGGACAATGTGCGACCTCGATTAAACATCTTTTTTCCGAGAGTTAATGGACATCGTTTCTACTCGAGGTTATTCTTTTTTGTAGGCGGTGGGCTCTGAATGGTGAATTGTAAATTTTACATCAATAGCGGAGAAAAAAACACATGAAAGGAGAAAAGAAAAGACGGCCGTTCTTGTTACCATTTCTGATTTTTACAGTTTTTATTTATTATGAGTATACGTGTTTATATTGTTCAAGTCCCTTTTTTCTGTGTTAAGAACTCCAAGTATGTTTATGCCATATTGACATATTTACACGCATCTCTATAAGATGTTTTTCGATCGGCTGGTCGATCTGTTGGGCGGTCCCACTTTATCTTGAACAGTAATCGCAAGGAAGGAAGAGTTGTGATACCACTGGAAGGCATGACGTCATTAAAAGGTGTGACGTCACCATTATAACATCTCTTTTTTTACCAGCTGCTAGTTGTGTCCTAGTAGAATGTCCAAGGTCTGCAATTTTTATTTTAAAAAACCAAATGGCCATTTACGATTTTTATTCAAAGTAATAGTCCCAGAATATTTCTATATCGCAATATTTTACAAGTATGAGAATTGATTGACAAAGATTGACTATCAGCTCTACCTCTCCATATATATACCGAACCCAGGTTCTCTCTCTTATCTGTAAAACTTTCTATTGCTAAGAATTATTCCTAACATTGCTCTCTCCATCGTCGTCTGTGCAGCTCTGAGTTGGTTTTCAAGTGGATTTCTAAGTTGCCAGATTCTGCACCCGAACGTCAGAAGCTAGTATTATGCATCAGTTGTATACTTTATAAGCATGTTGGCAATTAGCTTTTCAAAACGCCTTTATTTGTACCAAATGCAGCATGTTTTCATTTAAATACAGAAACAAAGGATAAAGGAGAATTTTATAAAAGTGTAGCACCCCCTATTCTTTAGTTTGGAATTGAATGCGAAACTCTTCTTTTAGTTGGTATCAAAAACGTCACTTCTACTGACGACCCCTAAAAAACCCCGGGACGCACATCGTCCAATGCTCATTGACACCAGGAACCCCTGGCTCTTGTGCTGGCTACTCTTTCTCTCTCTTCCTTCTCTCTAAGATCGTTATCATCTCGCTGACCTACCAGCCGATCTGATCTTAACCATTCTTCTTCCATGACCTATCTCTGTATTAACTTTGCCCATTTCACTTCACTGATGTCGAAGCATCACACATACGCTCAGCTACGCAGCTGCTCCACCGTGTCTTCATCACGTGCTCCAAACGCGTATCACCTATTACTTTCGTGAATAAAATGGCAAGGCTTTTAAGTATCTGATAGTCACGATAATCTTTCCTAAATTTCTTTACTTCGGGAAACACACATGGATAAAACTCCATGTTCTATGTCTTTCATGGTCTGTCCGGGGAGCGATCCGAGCCATATGGAAATCTAAGCGTTTCAGACAACTCCGCCCCAGCTCCAACGCCAGTACTATCAACGACAAGAAAGCTATCAACTTAGGCTATCTTTTCTCATCTCTTCACTTGATGGATCGGATCTATGTCATCCTTATATGTACTTCACCTTCATTCTTCATTTGTAATTTATACCCAAGTATCAAACGTACGTCTTATTTGTCTGACCATAATACTTGTATGTGTTCTTTTTATTTCGTTTTCATCGCTGCATTCTCTTCCTACATCTTCTTTTCCTCCTTACACATCTCTAGGGCTGCACGCACGCTACACAGTTAAACCACGAGGTGACCAAATTCCTCGTCTTACCAACATCCACTGTCCTATTCATTTCATAACCATAAGCAACCCCCTCAAAAAAGTAATTGAAAAATATACGAAAATAATACAGCAATAATTAGTCAATAAGTATTGGGAAGGGGGTGAGACAAGAGAATATAATATCGCCAAAACTGCTTACAGCGAATTTTTTTCGGAAAAAGACAGGGAAAATGTAGGCATAATCGCAAATGGGGAATATTTTAACAATTTAAGATACTGTGATGATTATTTATTAATAGCAGAAACTGCAGAGGACTTAGAAAACATGTTATGTGATCTTAATAAGGAAGCCCCAGAATAAGTGTTATGACTTGGGCTTCGAAGAAGAAAAGAAGACTAAAAAGAATCATCATCCTCATCATCATCATCATCATCTTAACGTTCATCGTTGGACATAGACTTTCCCCGGGATTCACCACAATTCTCTATCATGGGCGTCGCAGAGCCAGTATTTCCTGAATTTGTCTAGGTCATCTCTCCATCTTGTGTTCTGTCGTCCTTGGTTTCTCACATGATCTCTGTCGATCCATGTAGTGAGTCATGATGTCCATGGGTGGTCTTTCATTCTTGCAACATGGCCTGCCCAATGCCATTTGAGTTTTTTAATAGTTTCTATGATGTCTTGGACTCCTGTTTTCTTCCTAATGTACTGTGCTGTCTTGCGATCTCTTCATGTAAGGTTGAGCATGATTCTCTCATGCGCACGCTGCATGCTTCTCAGTTTGTAGGTCTGTCTCTTGGTTAGGTTCCATGTTTCAGCTCCATAAGTGACTATCGGGAGAATGCATTGGTTGTATGCTCTTTTTTCCAGGATTATTGGGATTGTCTGGTATTTGAAAGTTGAGCTTGCTCTGCCGAAGGCTTGCCATCCTAGACTGAATCTTCGCTTGATTTTCTCCTCTTTTGAAGGTCTCGTGGAGATTCATTGTCCTATGTAGATGTAGTGGTCTATCTTGCCGAGTTTTGTATCTTCTATCTTGACAGTTATATTTTTATTCTCAACATGATTGTTGCACATGATTTTTGTTTTACTGAAGTTCATGTGTCGGCCGACTTTTTTGTTTTCTCCGTTTAGTTCATCTAGCATTAATTGGAGGTCGTGTAGGTTCTCTGCGAAAAGGACAATGTCGTCTACAAATCTTAGGTTGCTCAGATATTCGGCATCTATTTTGATTCCTTTATTTTCCCAGTCCAGGTTTCGGAACATCAGGCTGTAAAGTGTTTGGGTGAGCTAGTATCATCTTGTCTTACTCCTTTTTGGAGCTGGAATGGTTCAGAGTCCTTATGTAGCATAATGAAGGAGTTGCTGTGATTGTATATGACGTATACAGGGTCTACACCTTGTAGGATGATGGTCTTCATGATCATGGGAATTTCTATTCTAGTCGAATGTCTTCTTGAAGTCTATAGATACTGCCGCTAGTGGCATTTTGTATTCTGTTGCAGAACACAAGAAGTTGATTTATTGAATGAAGATGGTCCATGGTCAAGTAAGTAAATTCTTCTAAATCCAGCCTCTTCTCGTGGTTGATTTTCGTCTAATGTTTTTGTAATCCAGTTGGTGATGATTTTTGTGAAGAGTTTATATATTCATTAGAGTAGGTTTATAGTTCTGTAGTTGTTGAGGTCTTTGGGGTTTCCCTTTTTTATGTTGAAGCAGTGTTATGATAGCAGTGTTAATAGAATAGCTAGCTTTCCGTTGACGCTCTTACCAGCTTTTTTGAGTAGATCGATGGTAATGTTATCTGGTCCAGGGGCTTTTCCTTTTTTGTTTGTTTGATGGCCTACTTTTCTTCCCGCAGTGTAACTTCAGGGAAGTCCACAAACTGATATACAGAATCTTGTGTATTCTGGTCGTTGTTGTATTGTCCGTGTTTTGAAGAGTATAATTCCTGGTAAAATTCTTGAGTGCGTTCAACTATTCTGTCTCTATCGGTTGTCATGTCTCCGTTTGCTTTGAGAATGCTAGTTATCTGTTTCTTTCCTGTGTTGAGAGCTTTGTTTATTGCTTTAAATCCTCGATGTTTTTCGAGGTTCGTCTCGATGATGGCTGCTGTATACCTTCTTCTGTCTTCTCTTAGTTTCTTTTTTATTGTTTTGTTCAGTTGGATTTCTTCTATTTTCTCCCTTTTGGTCGTTGGTGGTTTGAGGTTTCTGCGCTTTTCAATCAGTTTCCTGGTACCATCTGAGATTTTGCTAATGATCGCTGTGATTCTTGGTTTAAAAATATTGGCGGCTTCTAATAGAGAGGTTGTTATTTTGTTGTTGAGTTCGTTGACGTTGGTGTCGTTTTTGTCGGTAAGGATATCAAATCTGTTTTCAACTCCAGCTTGAAGGCTGGGTTGAGTTCATTTGGTTTGTTTGGTGGCTGCGGTCTAGTGTGGAACATTTTCCTGCGCTCCTTATTTGTGTTTATTTGCATCTTACATCTTACCATTCTATGGTCGCTCCCGACATTTACTTGGTTTAGGATTTGGATGTCTTTGATGGTGTGGCTTTAGTCCGTCAGGATGTGGTCTATTTCGTTTTTGGTTTCATGGCTGGGGTTCTTCCAAGTCCATTTTCTATTGGGTTCTGAGACGAATTTTCCCGGGTTTTTTTTTGTGGGTAAAACGCCTAAGTGTTTGTGAGTTCTTTTCAGTTGTTTGTTTCAGTTGCTATCACTAGCTTTAGTTTATAAGAAGTTAGATTGGAAGTGAAGTAAGTTTTCAGTAGTAACAGTAAATGATTGATTTTCTCTCAAGATATGTCAATAGTTAGGAGACGCTGTTGTCATGACCTGCTTGGTTGAGAAAAATTAAAACTCCGTGCCTGGATTTGTCAAAAAGTGCAGCAAATTCTAGACGCTGACATTGGCATGAATTTCCAGACGAAGCTGTCTGATTGTCTATCAGGGTAGATAAGCAAAACGTTATCAACCTTTTTTAAAGAAGCAAAAGAAAGCTATAAAAAACATACTTATTTCTTCCTGAAAATTACCTATAACATTTTCTAAAATTGAGACAAGGGCTTTCTCAAGTCTGCACGGGATTCTACTCGAACTTGCCCCAGGGTGTGCGACACTCGTATAACCTGTCAGTTAGTACACTTGATACACTTAGTCCATTGTTGGCTAACGTCACGCCCCCTCATTGTTACGTAAGAAGATATATAAAAGATAATGGGTTTCTTGTATTGTCAAATGTGAAGTCAGTTCTTGCGCAGGCAACGCCAACATTCCCGCTACACACCGACAACCAAGATTTATAACAAGCTACCAATAGGGAATCCTGATTAATGCTGAAGGCTGAGTGACAGTTTGTGTCCTCAAGTTTCCAATCCTCCTCTCCTATCGTCCTTACCTATCACAGCAGCGCTGTGGTTTGTAGCGTCTCCATTATGTTTTTTCTTGGACCTTAGTCCATCGCTAACAGCTGGGAGTTGTGGATTTCTTATTTCCAGTACTCTCCTCAGTATTCGTGCAGTCCCCAGTAGTGCTGTAGTCTGTATGGTCTCAATTGTTCCTCTTATCCGAGTTCCTCCTATCTCGTTTTCAGTTTCTTTGGTACAGTTCCGGGTGCAACTATTATAACTGGTACTTCTCCGACTTCCATGTTTCACACCTTCTTCATTTCCCTTGCCAGGTCCTTGTATTTCCCTATCTTTTCATTCTCTTTTGTATTTACCTCATGTGATCCACAGGCACAGTGATTATCTAGCAGATTTTCCTTCCCTTGTCCATGATTACCAGGTCCAATCTTCTCGCTTGGATGGGGTCGTCAGTCTGGATGTCAAGGTCCCAGAGTGATTTATGGTTTCTATTTCAAAGGATTGTCTTTGTGCTGGTACCATTTGTCTGCATGGTTGAATCCCATTCGTTTGCTCAGTTCCCAGTTTATCACTGTTGCTACCCTATCTTGTCTGCTTTTGTACTCTTTTAGTTGACTACATTCACTGTTTATATGGTTTATGGTCTCATCCCTTTCCCCAAATATGCATCATATGTTTGGGTTCTGTCGATTTTCACCACGACAAAGTTTGTCCAGATATAAAACAAATGCACAAGAGCAAACTATGACAATTTCATCCCTTCGCGTTTTATCGCACCACATTCGAGAAGTCAGGTATTTATATCGGTCCTGTGGGGACAATGTTCTGATTTTTTTGTTGTCTGGTGATTTGCTTCCTTCTTTTGCTGCGACCCCCCCCCCTTTGTGCATTACAATTAATGCGCATTTTTCAGTTCCGAACTCCATCCCAATGTTGTTACTGTATTCTTTCACTTTGTTGTACAACGTTTCGAGCTCTTCTCCGTTCTTTGTTTATAGTTTTATGTCGTTTATATACACGAGACTTTTCCCTTCGTTTGAAAGAATTGGTATCCTTTGCTATTTTTAAAAAATCCTTTTGTGTTGTATCATGAAAAGAACAAATAGTACTGGGGACAGAGAGTCTCCCAGGAAAATTCCATTTTTTATACTTACTTTTGCCAAGCTTTCCCTCTCAAGTACTTTCCAGTTTTTCATGGAGTTGGCTATGAATTTCACCTATGGCTCGCTGATCTTGAATATCCTGAGGCATTCGAGTATCTAGCTATGTGGGATCATATGCGTCGCATGCTTTTTCATTGCCAATTCATCCCATTGTGACATTTTACTCCTTTTCTTTACTTCTTTTAGGATCATCTGGTCGGTATAGAGCAAGTCATTCGTCCCTTTGGTTCCTCTCCTGCATCTTTTCAGTTCTTCTAGTTATAGTTCTCGTCTTTCAATGGAAATGTATATTCTCTCTGCTATCAGTCCGGTTAGGATTTTCTACATTAGTGGTAGGCATGTGATTGGTCCGTAATTAATTGCCCAGTTCCCTTTCTCAGTGTCCTTTTAATGTCGTTTTCCCTTTCGTCATTCATTCTCGGACCTCGCATTCATCTAAGCAACTTTGTAGTTGTTGGATGAGTATGTCATGTAATGTGATAAATTTCTTAAACCAATATCGTCCTGGTGCTTTCCAGTTGGCAATTCTATTCAAGGTGTTTTCATTCAAAACCAGGTGTGGTTTCGTTCAAAATTATTTGCTCACTGTCATCTATGTCTTTGAGTTCTTTTTTCATGTTACATAACCATTCTGAAGCGCCGTTGTGTCTTTTTGGATGTCCCCATACGTCGTTTCCGAATTTCTTTGTCTTTGTCCGTTTAGGTTATTTCATTGTTTCGGAATGTGCAGTTCTGTGTGTATTGGACAGTCCTTTGTCTATATCTCTTTAGCCTTGCTTTGGCGAGTCTTCATTGGTGTATTTCTCCAACTACAGTCACGCCTTTTGGTCTGATCTTGTTTTTGTCCAATAGTCTGGCACGTGGTCTATTTACATGTGATGCATTTTTCAGTTGTCCTTTATCTCTCGATAGTTGGATCTGTTTTCTAATCTTATTTTCCAGTTGGGCTTTTGGTTCCTGTTGTTTGAGGTTGCTTTATCTGAAGAGGTCCGTTACCACTTTTGCACCAGCTAAGATCAGGTTGATAGTTTCATTATTATTATCATCATTATTATTATTATTATTATTATTATTATTATTATTATTATTATTATTATTATTATTATTATTTGGAATCTCACACCAGTTGCCTGGTGGTAACTGCTGGAGTTTGAGTGACAGCAAGTCTCCTCAAGTCTCTAGCCCTCCTCTCTTAGTACTCATAGGTCGCAGTAATTCTGCGATCTACAGTTTCACACCGGTTGCCCAGTGGTTATCACTGAAGGCTGAGTGACAATAAGTCTCCTCAGGTCTTCAGCTAACGTCTCCTCTCTCTTTCGCATATCGTGACAGAGCTACAATTCGTTGCAGTACTTATATCTCTAGCACCTTCCTCAGTATCCGTGCAGTTCCCAGTAGTGCTGTGGTCTGTACGGTCTCTATCCTTCCCCTAATCCCGATCTCCTCCAGTCTCACCCTCAGCGTTTTGGGGACAGTTCCTAGTGCGCCCACTATGACCGGTACTACCCTGGTTTTCATGTTCCACATCTTCCTTAACTCTCTTGCTAGGTCCTGGTATTTTCTCCTTTTTTCTCCCTCCTTCTTTTTTACTCTATGGTCTGCAGGCACAGCAACGTCTACTATTTGGCAGGTCTTCCTTTTTTTGTCTACTATTACTAAGTCCGGTCTTCTTGCCTGGATGAGGTGGTCAGTTTGGATGTCAAAGTCCCAGAGTAGTTTGTGGTTGTCATTCTCCAAAACTGCCTCTGGCTTGTACTGATACCACTTTTCCACATGGCTGAATCCCATTTGTTTGCTTAGTTCCCAGTGTATCATCGTTGCTACTCTATCGTGTCTATGCTTATATTCTTTCTGGGCGAGTTGACTACATTCACTAGTTATGTGGTTTACTGTCTCATCTCTTTCACCGCACATGCGGCATTTGCTGTTTGTCTGTGTTCTGTCGATTTTTGTTTATTATTATTATTATTATTATTATTATTATTATTATTATTATTATTATTATTATTATTATTATTATTATTAGGAAAAAGAATATTATAATTATTTTTAGATATAATATAATGAGGTAGTAACACTGAAAATTGTTGATATTATGTATGTCTCTATTAGTAGGGTTTAAATCGAAAAGTTTTCTAGAAAAAACTCTTAAAAACTACAATGAAAACCTGAATAGATTTTGCAGGGCACACATAAAAATTCCAATAACGTGGTGCTTTTTACAAAAACAATTTTTTAAAGGTTGTGAAAAGTGTAGTCTGCCGAGGAAACCGTAATATAAACTGGGCTTGATCTTTTCCTCTTTCTTCTTGGTGTTTCATTTTTTTTCTCTCCCTAACATCTGTGAAATTTTTATGGGCAATTCTTCATAATCATACAGAGAACATTTCACACACAAACGCACACAGGCATACCCACACACATACACACTTGTGTGTTATTTTAAATGTACGCGTGAGTGTGTGTCCATATGTTTATCTTTGAGACACGTGTACGTTTTCATTGCTGAGCTTTGCAAGCCAAAATAGAAACTGTATATCAAAAAAAGCTTCCTCGTCTGCTCTGGCAAACTAAACATTGTATTATTTTGTTTCTAGAAGTTGTTCTTTAAATCCATCTTGAATCTCCTGTTCACCGTTCAAGTAGCAATCATAATCATTAATGAATAAATAAAAACCTCACCGGGTTTATTGCATCGTTTGTGGCATGATATCATCGCATTACATGACTGGTGAAACTTCGAGCGTTCTATCTATTTCTATACAAACGAATGAAAGATCAAGGTCTAAAATCAATGGCGCCTACCCGGCGGAAATCAAACCTCAGTCTTCTGCGTGATCAGTGGGGATATTTGGCCGCAGAAAGTCTTTACAATTAGCTACTTTTCATTTATCATGTCTACTCGCAATTATGAAGAACAGAAGCTTGGAAAGTTGTCGATTGTAGCTAGTCACTATTCAATGTGCACTACTCGACTGTTGTATTAAAGGTGAAATGAAGTGCCCAGAATTAGTCTTGGGCCCTGATGAGCAGAAAGAAGATCATTGAGTACAAGAAATTGCCAGGAAGCTCACTAGGAAGGGGGAAAAAGAATCTTGACACAGCTTGTGATTTGAGGCTACCAAGTTAATCACAAGGACGAAAACTATTTGGAGCTGGTTCAGATTATTGGGATGAACTACAGACAATGTATTATTTTCATCACACACTTCATTATTGTTATTTGCATGAACAGGAAAGAAACTATATCATTATGATCATCAATCTTAAGTTTTGCCTGGTTAGCATCATCGTTATCATCATCATCATCAAAAAAGCTATTTCCCCTGATCCACGCCATTAAGATTATTATCAATATAACTACCCACATCACTATCATCATTATCATCATTGAATTATAATCTAAAAGACTGATCCCTCAAAATCCGTGCATCGCTCTGCAGAAATGTTGATGTTGATTTTTAGAATATTAGAAGAAGCTTTTAAATTCAAGTCAAGAGAGACAAGTGGAAAAAAGCTTTGCAAAACCTTGCCAAAAGTCATAGAAAAAAGTTGTTATTAAAAAAAAGTATGGAAAAGCCAAGATGGCACGGAAAATCATGAACGTGTCGCCACAGACAACTAGTCCTGGAGATGCTGACACTTCTGCATGAGAACCAATCTCTATCAAAACTCATGGGTTGCTCCAAGGACTGCAATAACTCTCACAGTTACAGTTGCCTCTGCTGAGCGATGTTTTTTTCAGTTTAAAATCGTCAAAACAACAATGTTCTTCAATTGCATAAAAACGTTTAAGCAGTTTTCCTGTCATGAAAACTTGATCAGAATCTGTTGTCATATGATGACCCAACGGTTTTGCGGCCAGGAAATGCATGAGTGTACCTCTGAAGTCTGTAACAAACGCATGAAAGCTTTTCCATTTTCTTTTCTAGACACCCAGTGTGAGATAATCTTTCCTGGGAAATTCCTCTGGTACACAGAATTCTGTAAGCAGATACAGCGGTTTGTTTTGTTTGAACAGAAGAAGAACTGGATAGTTAGCATGAGCAGCAATAGCCACGATGACTGAACAGACAGAGAAAAGAGCAACAACTACAGGCTCTTGTTAAACTGCATGAACAGGAAAAGAGAAAAAAAACGAAAGAAATGGTGACTTGAAACCATTTACTTACATTTTCTTTGTCTTCAGCTGCTGTCTGTTTAGCTGATAATCTACTTTTCTTCACCTGATGCTATATTGGTATTTTCAAATTTATTTGCTAGGACTTTATTCACCGCTGTTGTTAAAGGCTGAGGCTGATAAATATCTCTGCATTATTACTGTGTGTTGATATGTTTATATCTTTGTTGAGTTCCTTTTAGCACATTGTTAAGAAAAGCGTTACGCACATTCTTTTTTTGTTGTTGTTTTTATCATTATTTTACCCAGCTTCAATTTCTGGCCACAACTAGACTTTGTTTGTTGAACAATTCAATAAATTACATGTTGGTAGAGAAGCTCCTTTGAGCCTTTCAGAATTTCTGGGAAAAATGCCTCTGACTTTGCGAAGTTTGTAAAGTTTTGTGATCTTTTTTTTTACTTTTGTGTAACTAATTGTATAGTTCTCTTTTCCCTATTGGCGTATATTTATTTTTATTTCTAATAACATAGTTTTCTTTGGTTTATTTTATTGAATCATTTTATTGCGTTTGCAAAGTTTGTGAAACATTTCTCCTGTAAAAAGATTTCATTTGTGAGTTTATCACATCTAGGGGGACCCCAAAGCAATCATGCTTAGTGTACCCAAATGACAAGCAGCCACCCTGATTCTGATAATGCACCATAAATGTTGGTTGTTTAAATGATGTAATAAACTCTTCTCCCAAAGTTATGATTTTTTCTTTAAATTGTAGAGAAGTAATCATGTTCATCTTCGTTTAAATCAAAGAAAGCTATATCTTTGTAATGATTCCGATTGATTTTTTTTACAAATAAAGATCTTCGGAAACATTTGAAGACCACCCAAAACGAATTGAATTACTCGAATTTCTTGACGTGCAGGTATTTATTACAGTATTCGTTAGTGATTGGATTTCCGATCCTACAGATAATCTCTTTTTGCTTGTATCGAAGGTTATTTTCATAATGCATACAATAATTAGAGCTAGTCTGCTTATTGATATTTGTTACCGACAGTCAGACTACGAAGGAAA
Source organism: Thysanoteuthis rhombus (assembly GCA_963457665.1). Taxonomy (NCBI): domain Eukaryota; kingdom Metazoa; phylum Mollusca; class Cephalopoda; order Oegopsida; family Thysanoteuthidae; genus Thysanoteuthis; species Thysanoteuthis major. The sequence continues at coordinate 10,989,459 of OY735232.1, read as the reverse complement.
AACTCAGCTCCTGACGTGACCTTCAAATTAGCTGGCAATTGGCGATAATACTTGTGAATAAACTGACTTATTTCAGTAAACTTCATCTCTCTATTGGAAGCATTTTCAATTTGTCAGTATTTGCCATTTTGCCTCAAAGGCAAAATCATCTCGAAAATATGAGTCTAAAGTAGATATAAGTGCTGAGACATATTATGAATAAGAAAAACAAAGTAAAAGCAGTGATGTTTCTTGAAAGGACAAGGTAGAATATGCGTGCAGCACTAAATGCTATTTCGAGTTATAGAATGTCAAGCGGCGAGCTGTTAGAAATTTCATGTTATTAAAAGGTCATCATGAAACGGAGCTGATACTTGGCTACCTTTTTTTATGTAATAGTTGGTCGATGATATCCACTGAAATCTCACACACTAGGCTTTCATTTCAATGTATGATAATGAATGAGTCGATAATGATGATGTTAATAGAAATGATATAATCATTATGATGATGATTTCGATAATCATATTTTCAATAATCATTATGATGATGATTAAGGAGATAGTTGCAAAAAGTATTTGTCATAAAAGAATCATGATAATACGATGACAGTGATTCTATTAATGATAATGTTAATGGTTGAGTATCAGATGGAAGTAAACCTTTTGATGATAGTGTTCATGATGGTGATGATAACGATGATGCCGATCAGGTGAAACTTAAGATCGGTGATCATAATGATAGTAATAACAATTATGAAGGGTACGATGAAAATGATGAGACCGTGCCAAGATCAAATCCCCTCACTTCATCAAGATCTAAAATGAGTCATTCCATATCAAATCACCTGGGTCCCGGGAAAGTGCTCATCAGGAAAACTACTCACCAAGAATTCGGGCCCGAAAAAGTGTCAATCAGGAAATCAGCTCATCACGAATTTATCAAGAGAGGAAAAGAGCCCGACGCGAAATCATCAAAGGAGAAAAACTGCCCATCGAAACATTATTTGCCCATCCGGGAAAAATTTATATGGTTTTGTCGAATACTTTTGCATGACGTACAGTTGTTTCTTTCATGAACTCTCTTATTTCTATTCGTTTTTTAATTGATAAAAATATGATGTGAGATTTTTTTTAAATAAGCCAGGCAAAATAATTCAAAAAACAATTTCTTCAAAATAATAATGATACAATGTATCTATTTACTTTTGTTTTTCTTCCGTTGATTCTCTTATTTCTTTTAATTTTTAAATAATGAAAACTTTTCCACACAAATATTTGGGATTTTACTTTCAAGCAAAAACAATTGCACCGAATCACAATGAATGAAAAGAAAAACAACTCATATTTGGGGCCCATTGCTGGATGCTTGTTATGGCAGTCACACCCACTCATTGACTGACTGGAAAAGTTGGATTAAGAATTTTTATCATCGAATAAATACGATGTTATCAATTGTTGTAATTCTAATGTTAACAAGAAAACAGTGCGTGTGTGTATGCGTAAATATATATTTGTAAACATAATCTTGTTATAAGATTATAAGATTATGATTGCTCGGATTATCGGATTATCTTAATGCAAATGTTTTGGAACGCTCTTCTTTGTACGTGAATAAAGTGCGATTACAAGATTGATACAATTCCCATCGAATATATAGATAACACGCTGCTTTTGAACATCCTTTTCACCGTTTGTGACGCAAACAGTAATAATTTAATGACAACATTTTTAAAGTCCGTGGTGGTTGATGTTATTTTCATGACACGCACGGATTTATCTACGAATTTATAACGAATTCTAAAATGATGTTCTCACTGCTGCTGGTTCATTTAATGAATTCAGTATTTATGATTTGATTTTAAATCATCGATTCTGTTTTTTATGTGGCCTATGACATTCGTTGTGTTATATTTGCATGAAAATTTTAGTTTTGCAGTTTATGTGATGTCATAGACTTGCAACGGACGTTATTTTTATGTAGGAAAGTTCAGGTCTTTATTAATACCCAAGCGTCCCTCGGTTCTCTTTGCTTGCTTGGATAACAATTTTTGTCATTTGGTTTGTATGTGTCTTACCTCTGGAATATCAATAACTTTTTCTGATTAAATCAACATAACAAGCTTGGAAGTTAGACAAGCGCAAGTCACTCTTAAAAATGAAATTAACACGAGCTCTCGGACATATATAGAAGAAAGGGGGAAAATGAGACATAGTGGGAGTATTTTGGTATGTCAGCCTGACAGTCAGTGACAATCATCGGTACTGGAGATGCTAGTGCATCTGAAAACTTACATAATTTTTCTATTGTAGTCTTGACTCTTCTCTCTTCTTCATAAAATCTCTATTCAGAATTACAGCAATTTGATCCTAGATTTTTATAGTATTGAAAATAGCAACAAAAAATATATTTCTTGAATGTTTGCCAATTACTCATACCCAGCACTTTCATTTCATTCGAACAAATGGTTATTGATTTTGATTGGATAATGTCAAACCATCAAACAAAGGTTAATGGTAACGGAATCAATTTGAAACAAAGCAGAGCGTGGAGAAATTCACATGTATGAAATATGAATTGCAAAATGCACGACTAGGACCTCCGTATAATGCCTAATAGAATATTATTAAGTGCATAGCATCGGTATAGGGTCGGCATATGAATGTTGATTATGCTGGCAATGCTGCATATTTGGCAGATTCTCTCAGTTTACATTCAGATTTCATTGTTGTGTATGCAGGTTATTTTGGCGAGTCTTTATTAGAGTAAACCTTTAAAATACGTGTTTCATGAAAAATTTCCAACAGATAATTTTCTAATTTTCTCAAATCTACTTTCCCCAGAGAATAATCAAAAACTTTGTTGACAGTTCATAAAATCAATGTTTGCCGGGAAGCTTGCAAGTTGCATCGATCAGAATGGACGAATGAAGTAGAGAGAATAGTGTAAGTGGAGCAAAAAAAAACATTGTAGGAATTGAAAGCAAAGAATCAGCTTTATAGACCAAAAAATATTGGATTAACAAAAATGTGGGTTTCAGGTTTTATTTCACAACCTCTTCACACTGACGTCATGTTTTTCTGTATATCCATGATGGATGAACGATTTAAGAAGAAATATGTGTGTATTCATTCATTGAAATAATTATGTATTTTTATGTAAATGGTTGTATGAAACTAAAATAGATGTATTTCAACTTAATATTTCGATTTAAAGAATGAATATAGCAACTAAACCGTGTCTTGAGTAACCAATATTCGATCAATATGAATATTAGGTGAGTTTGTCAACATAAAAGCTTTATTTTGTAAATATTCCCATGCTTATGTTCATTAGCATGAAAAAATTCAATAATTGCCCACGACACTTGTTCATGAATCGATTATTGATTACCTACAAAAATGTTTTTCAAGTTACATTTGGTTTTCAATTGTTTGGTGGATAATATTGAACAATCGTAACCCCCAAAAGTGGCGAAGGAGTTATATACGGTATGTATGTATGTGTGTGTGTGTGTGTGTGTGTATGTGTGTGTGTGTGTGTGTGTGTATGTGTGTGTGTGTGCGTGTGTGCGTGTGTGTGTTCCAGCGCCCCTGGTCGTGACACTTTGTATACAGACATGAAATTGGCTAGACTCCACTAGACCAATTTTTTCTTGTAAACTTTTTTCACCTTTCGGGAGTACTATTTTGACAGATATAGTTTATTAATAACATTTTGAATCTCTAGAATGTACATGTTTCTTTTTACTCTATTTTAGATGTTTTCCAATGGAAAACGCCAGTGATGTCATAAGCAGAATTCAATCTGACCATAATTATTCTTCGATGGGATTTCTTTTCATCATCAGTCTTTTAACGTCCGTCGTTGGACATAGACCTTCCCAAGGACTTGCCACACTTCTCTATCATGGGCGTCGCAGAGCCAGTACTTCCTGAACTTGTCTAGCTCGTCTCAACATCTAATATTCTGCCGGCCTCAGTTGCGCATGTGATCTCGGGGGATCCATGTCGTGAGTTGTGATGTCCATCGGTTGTCTTCCATTCTTGCAACATGGCCAGCCCACCGCCATTTGAGATTTTTATGGATTCTATGATGTCCCTGACTTTTGTCTTTTCTCGGATGTACTGTGCTGTCTTGTGGTCTCTCTGTGTGATGCCCTGCATAATTCTTTCATGTGCACGTTGCATGGTTCTCAATTTGCGAATCTGTCTCTTGGTTAGGTTCCACGTTTCAGCTCCATAAGTAACTATCGGGAGGATGCATTGGTTATACAACCTTTTTTTTAAAAGATTAATGGGATCTTCTTATTTTTGAAGGTTGAGCTTGCTCTGCCAAAGGCTTGCCATCCTAGTGTGATTCTTCGCTTGATTTCTTCTTCTTTTGAGGGTCTCATGGAGATTCGTTGTCCTAGGTAGATGTAGTGGTCTACTTCCTCCAGTTCTGTGTCCTTGATTTTGATCTTAGTGTTTTTATCTCCGATGTGGTTGTTGCACATGATCTTCGTCTTGCTGAAGCTCATGTGTAGGCCGACTTTCTTGCTCTCTTCATTTAGTTCATCTATCATTAGTTGGAGGTCGTGTTGGTTCTCTGCGAAAAGGGCAATGTCGTCTGCAAATCTGAGATTGCTCAGATACTCGCCGTCTGTTCTAATTCCTTAATTCTCCCAGTCTAGTCTTCTGAAGATCATTCCCAGGCAGGCTGTGAGGAATTAAGGTGAGCTGGTATCACCTTGTCTAACTCCTTTCTGGAGCTGAAAGGGATCCGAGTCTTTATGTAACCTGATAAAGGAGCTGCTGTGATTGTATATATGTTTCAGTACTTCAACATATACTGGATCTACACCTTGTCGAGTGATGGCCTCCATAACCTTAGGGATTTCTACTGAGTCAAACTCCTTCTTGAAGTTGATATGACTTCAAATTTTGACGCTACGGTTGTGATGTTAGTTCAGTATTATTCTGTGTTTGAAGATCACGCTTTCAGAAAGTATGTGTGTGTGTGTGTGTGTGTGTGTGTGTGTGTGTGTGTGTGTGTGTTCAATCAAATTGAAAATCAAATTCTGAATTTGACTTGGTGAACTTTGTATATAAAGTTGTTTTCAAGATATTTAATATTATGTACATATATCAGGGTGTTTAAGAAGGCATTGAATTTAAGTTTTTTAGGAAGTTAAATTTAGCTTTTCTATATGAAGAAAATGTGAGTATGTGGCGCATAAGTTACAGTTTAGGTTCTTATATGCTTTTGTTATCGAGTGTTTCAGATGGGGTCTGAATTCTTTCGTCATGTTGAATATTAACATCTATAGTGACTAGAATAACTTTTTCGAGTATTGTTTAAATGTGCTTGATTTTATCAAGGAGGTCTTTTGTGTCACATACGTTCGATTTTACTCGCATAGCTTGGGGTTGAAAGTAGTTTATTATAACTATATATGGATATTCTTGTGTGACAATTGAGGAAATTACTACCTTGATTATTTTTCTTATGTATTTTCGATAGTAAGTAGAATCGTGTGGATTCAAGTGTTTCAAACTTTTTTTCCTAATAGATTGTTCTGATGGATTTTATTAAGAGAATTAATCATAATATTCTGATAGTCCGTAAATTGGTCATTAGGGAGCTTTTTGTAAAACTTGATATTATTTAGATGGGTGTTGGGTTCTCAAAGATATTCTCCAATACCCAAAATAACTAGCGCTCCTCCTTTATCGGCACAGGTAATGTCATTAGTTTTTATAAGTGTGTTGAGGGATTCTTGTTGTTTGGTATCATGTGGTCCGGGTAATCTATTATGGTTATTAATATAGTTTTGGATGTATTTTCTCACTGCCAAGCCGAACGTTTGGACCGCCATGTTTAAGGGATGAATGAGCTATTTGTTCCCTTTAGTCTTCCCATAATGTCCGGTTTATAGTTTGGTATCTCAAAGCAGGCTTCAAGTTTCATTTTCCCAAAGAAAGATTTTAGGTAATTTTATAAGTTATTTTAGTTAAATTGTTAGGCCTTTGATTTGAAGTTTAACGTGTTTTTTTAATGAATTTATGTTCACACAGGTTGATTACTCATCTATTTTGGTCGTATGTAATTCTAATAATTTGTTTGAAGCTGTTTTTGTTTTTTTTTTTAAAGTTTTCTACAATGGTTATTGTTGATTTTAAAGTGTTTTGTAGCCTACCCCTTCCATGTGTAGTGGTCAGGGGGGTTCCTTGTTTGTTTGATTTTTGTGGGGGGTAGTTTATGCTGTGTGTAGTAGATGATTGTGGGTTTACACTTTTGTGGTATTTCGTATTTCTTGACTGGGACTCCGTTAGAGGATGTAATCGTTATTCGAAGACTGATTCCCTGGTCTGTTATCGGTGATATATTTGTTTGTGTATTTGCTTGAGTTTTAATTCATGTGAGTTATGTTGTTAGGTTTTGATTTCAGGAAGTCAGTATATGAGCGTGTATTCGTGTGTGGTGTAGTTTCTATCGTAGAGGTTGAGTAGTGGAATCGATAGTTTTTAGTCAAAAACGTAAACAACCTTAATCTGGCCAGAAATCCTCTATGAGCACGCAAAAGTATTTTCTCTTTGACAACTAACTTCATGCCATTTTCCAGCTGTTATAACCAAAATTAAACTTTTTAAGATAAAATTTTTTTTGATTAGCGTTAAAAAGAGCTTGGTAGATACTGGTAGAAAAATATAAAGTTAATTAACGAAAAAACGTAAACTTCATAAAACTACCGTGTAATGATTATTACTATTGTTTTCCCTTCTAATGCTACTATTTACCTTCATCTTGATATTTTTGTTGCTTGGGATTGGGTTTTTTGTTTGTTTGTTCGTTTGTTTGTTTGTTTTTTTAAATTTACCTGGTCTGAGAAAGGTTGTGATAAAAAACAGAAATATAAAAATGAAAAACATTGTTAGTAATGATTTACAATACGTCATCTACTACTAAAAAATTTGGTCACAGTGTATTGGGAAGAACAATTTTCAATGTCTAAAATACCGTTCAACTGACCGGTTGTTGGAGCTGTTTTTCGAGTTTTCTAAAATTATTATTGTTGATTTTAAAGTGTTTTGTAGCCCTATCCCCTTCCATGGGTCGAGGGCCCCCTTTCAACCACAATAAATTTTAAGCCAAGATTATATTGCTTGCTTGAATAATTTTTTGTTGATAATTTCCTTCAATCTAACTTCTTGCAAAAGTGAAGATTGTTTCGCCCCATTTATAATTTCCCAAGCTTTTTATGTCTTATTTATACCGGACAGCGTATTTTCTATGATGCAGTTTTTCATAATAAGGCACAAAAATATACAATTATGTACAAATAGTCAATTTTACAAGAAAAAGCTAGTTGCAAAGAGAAATAGCTATCTAACTTCGTAAACAGTCAGTTATGTGTACTACCTGTGACCCTTATTTAGTACAAAATCATGTAATTACTGAAATCAAGCAAAGGAAATGCTCTCCGACCAGAGAAGGAAAACGTACCGTGATACTAATCATATCTGCTTCGTTACATCCTCGAATTACTGGTCAATAAGTATAAAGCAAAGATTTCGAATGCTAATTTTCAAGGTAGGCAAATTGGCCCTTTCCACATGTATAGCCATATCTAAGTAATAGAAATGATAGTGGATATCTCACAGAGCTAAGAGAAGGGGAGATACAAGGTGTACAGGGGTTGGACAAAATAATGGAAATACCAGCTGATATCACTCGTTGTATTTCTGGACTACATTAATACTAAAAAAGAATTAAAATGACTGAAAAACTTTTTTGAACGTGTTGCAGATATCATATATTATGTTATTTCACAATGATTGGCAGTGGGGCTAAAAATTCATCTTCACCGACGAAGGTCGCTCTTGCTGGTGTCAGGTAAGTCTAGGTTTTTTTACAAACAGGATTTTTTAATTATATGAAAGACCTGTCAACTTTCAAAGAGAGCAGAATGTAGGAGTTCGAATGACTCGAGATTCGATTTAAAAAAAACGCTCAAATGTTCAATATTTCTAGAGGAACTGTCTCGAGGACCCTAACTGCTAACGAGAATCACGGAAAGATTAGCTCTGAGAAATTGCGGCCCCAAGAAAAGCCAAGCAACAAAAACCATGGAAGAGTGCATATGATGGAAGAATCAAAGATGACTGCCGAGTTTAATGCAGATGCTGATGTAACAAGCCGTGTTCTGAACAAGACTTTCGAAAGCTCCTTCAGTTGGATACTACGGAAAGACTATAATTGCTTCCGCAAATCAACATGGAGCAACTACTAAGGGACCGATTTCCTCCACCAGCGCCCCTAAAGGAGCGGGTTTTGCAAGAGGAATGGCTCAAAATCCCTTTACATACTTCCCAAAAGATGTATGAATCAATTCATCGACGTGTTGAAGCTGTTATTAATGCTAATCAATGGACCAACTCTATGTTTAATACATTTTCAAAACATGTAAAATTGAAATTGGTAATTAAAATGATGTTTCCTTTACTTTGTCCAACCCCTTCAGTGAGTTGATACAGAATATAGGTCAAGAGGAGGAAAAGGAACGCAGTTGCTGGAGATGAGCATTGCTGTCCTCGGGTCAGTTTTGAGTACTGGTTGGTTAGCTGTTTAGCCAACCGGTGTGTGTCTTCCTCCTCTAGTTGGGTAGTAAGTCCGACCAAGGGATTTTTTTAATTCAATTCAAAAAAAATGAGAGGAGATTTTTAGTTTTCGTTCCTCTGTTAAGTTAGTAAACACGTGAATTCATCGGGAGAGATTTGTATCATTTCCCGTACTCTTTATTACACGACTGATTTACAGCCCACTGATTGGTCGACTAAGGAAATTCCCCCGAAATCAAAGGATGACAATTCAAAGCCTTTTTTTCCGGAATTTATTATGTTGCAAAAAACTGGTTGAACATTTTTTTCTAAAAATAGTGCGGTGAAAAAATATTTCTACCCCTGATCTTTCAGCTTTGTTTTGTTTTTATATGCAGAAACTAAATGGGATCTGAAATGAGATGGAATCAAAATACATAATTGTAATGAAATGTACAATATTATTGAGTAAATTCATGTGTGTTGCGCAGTTTTTATTTAATAATTAAAAAAAAAACTTTTATAGCTATCATTTTTCAAATTGTAATGAAAAACAAATAAAATGTAGATGATTTTATTGAAAACTTTTCGTACGATTTAGCGAAGGTGATCTTCATTGGAATTTTGAGTGAAATAATAAGTTCGACAAAATATCACTTCAAAGCCATGGAATTGAAACAAAATTTTATTGATTATGAATAAGAAATAAACAAGAAAATACTTGAAAGAAAAAGTGAACGAATACATTAGTCACAAAGAAATTAAACTTTATCCCAATGTGCACCATAGGAAAAAGGATCCTAAAACTTGTCAGACATAAATACTGATATTCTCAAGATTTCCTGAGAACATCAGTAGAAAACATGGAGCTTATGGTATTCGGACTAGATTCTGATCGAGGAATCGATGTAGTATGGCTGCTAGGTATACAAATGTATGACATGCATTAATCACTGAATCCAGGTCTGACTCTAGCAACTCTGTGTAGTGCCCCCTTCTTTTAGCTAGATATCGAAATCGTCACTTGCTACGACGACCCCAATAAAAGCTCTGGACGCACATGGTCAAATGCTCTTTTGACCCCGGAACTTGTTTGCCGGCTACTCTTTCTCTCTCCTTCCTTCTCCCTAAGACCGATATCATTTCGCCCATCCCCCGGCCGATCCGATCCGATCTTGATCATTTTTTCACCGTAACCTATCACTGTACTAACTTTGCCTATTTCAATATTGAGGCATCTCACATACGCACAGCTATGCAGTTATGCAATCATATCCTCATCGTGTGCTCCAAACGCATGTACACCTTTCCCTCTCATGAATGAAATGGCAATGCTTTTTACTATCCGATGGTTACGACGATCTCTTCTAAATCTCTTTACTTTGGGAAACACACATGGATAAAACTCCGTGTTCTCTGTCTCTCATGGTATGTCTGTCGAGTGTCTACCAACCCTCAAGTCACACTCGCAACTTGGCAGTTTGGCACATACACTGAACCCGGTTTCCATATTAATTCCTTGGTACCCTCCAAGCCATATAGATTCAAAAGTAGTTCAGACACCTCTGCTTCGACTCTGATGCCTGTACCATCAATGACAACAAAGTTTTCACCTTTCTCTATCTCTTCTCATCCCTTTACGCGATCGATCATATCAATGTTATCATTACATGTATTTCATTTTCATTCGTTATTTGTCATTACTGTTCCTGTATTAAATATACGACTTATTTGTCCGTCCAAATACCTGTATGTGTCCTTTTACTTTGTTTCATCTCCGTATCTACGTTCATACTTGGCGTGCATTCTCTTTGTACATCTCCCTTTCTCCTTCTACATTTCCAGTGACGTTTACCAACATCAAACCACGTGAAGCAAAATCCTTTGTCTACAACATCTTCGTGAAACTCATTTCTCAACCAGAACTGCTAGAACTATCAAGACCTACAAACCTTTCACTTACCAACCAGAATATATCCCACTATGACTATTGACAATCAAAGATATCACGAAAAGTGCATAGAAGGTGCTGCTGAATATTTTACGCAATCGTGGATGATGCAGTTTAATAAGTTTCTATATACATTCTAGCAGACCATGCAGAAATTTTCTAGAGACAACGAGTTTGCTGATGTGAACGGTATTTTGCACGGCGATGCCTACAATATAATGCTTGCTAATGCTTTCGAATGGCATACAGTGCTGCTGCTGCTATTTCGTTTTTTGGTTGCAAGTCATTTGTGATATGAAGATGTTCGTTTTGACTTGAGATCGTAATAATTTTTGCTCTTAATAGTCGTTGTTGGGATAGTTTATATATTGGTATCAGATATTTGGACCATTTTATTTTATCAAATGCCTTCTTGTTTGGTACGAGATTCTCCAGAGGGCTTAGGATATCACTGTCTGACAGAATGAATCTATTTAGAACTTGAAAGATCCAAGGTCTGACCTTAACTATCCTACTGTGGTACGAATATCAACTACTGCTAAATTGATAGGCGATAGGGGCTGGCTCTGAGTATACCCTGTGACCAAATACATCCGTTTACAATAGCAGTGATAGAGCAGCATACGGTCTTCTGAGCCAATAAATAGACAAGGTAGAAAGTACATCCTTCTAGACTTAACAGTCCTCGGGTAATTATACACTGCAGTATAGGTCATCTGCTATTTTGCTCACATATCGTCGCACAATAAGTCGCTCAAGACTCGGCACATTAGTTGCTCTGGAGCAGAGACCTTATTGGAGTGGCAATGCCACAGTATTTCATTGAAGACATTTTCTGGGTCATCTGTCAGTATGCAGATGTAAGGTCTTACTGAATACCTCCAATAGTTTCCAATAGTGCGAAGAAGTTCACATTAGGCATTAATACTGGTTGCATACTGACCTTCCTCTCTGAAAGCTATAAACGTTTCTTTATCGAATGCTACCCAACCAAAAAGTTGGGATTTAGATATTCTATCGTTATGTTAACATCTTGGGGTTTTAGAAGTACTGCTCCTTCTAATTCGTCGTAAAATTTGCAGTTTTTGTTCTTGCATTGACCTGCTGTAGAGTGGTATGTGGTATTTCCTTTGAGAGGTTGTGTGGCTACCATCTTGATGGTAACCTGTAAAGGCACGCTCTTTCCATTGTAGCACCCTAATATTCTGCTATCGAAAACAACCTGGAAGTGAATGTTAACCTCTTCAATCTGAATTTACAGATGGTCAATCCAAGTGAGGTAGAGGAGAGGAAATAGTTTAGTTAGGCGTTTGGGTTGGATGCATCAAGACGTCGGATGATTACAGGTGCCTCAGAATTACAGATGATCATCAAGGCACTGTCTACAACCAATTGTGTTTGTAACCAGTGTATGCTTCTCTTATTCGCTAATAATGATGGTATGTCCAGTCTGGTTTCGACTGCGAACAATATTTCAGCAGCAAAATCCGGTGGGGGAGATATTCTTAGAATATCTCCTGATAGTAATACCATCTGATGAGGCACTTGTAGAATAGCTCTTTTTTTTTCAAATCAGTTTTCGCCACAATATCAGATTATTTCACTGCCAATATGTATAGGTTTAGTGATACGTCGAGCGTATATATCATTGGTAGACTGAAAAGAGACAGCAAATAACATCATCGCTGAAAACTTCCAACACAAGCCCATTGAAATCAAGATTGTATCCCTTCATGTGAAACTGAAACTGAGTCTCAACCACCACTTGGAGATTGGAGCGATCGACTGTCAGCCTAGCTTCAGTAGATTTTTTAGATCAAGTTGGCTTCTGTTTCTAGGTCCAATGTCAAGTCTACGTTCTGATCTTTGTAAATAACAGGGAGAACGGGAGATTTCATGATGTCCACTTTTCTGATTAGTCCCTGAGATCATGTGCACGTTCAGATTAATGTAACTTTTCTCTTAGAATTGTTGTAATTACATCCATTTTCTTGGATCGGGCATTTAGAAATATTTATCAGGTTCAGCTACATTGATAGAAAATGTCCCTAGTAGAGTCACAGAGCGGGCAAAACTTACCTGGACGATTATGAGGGTGTTTCTCAGTAGAATGTTGTCTCTTTCTCGAAAGAAGTCTCGTGGAGTACGTGGTTATGAATAGCTCAGTAAGCAGAGAGTGCAGGTCCTCTGAAATTTTGTTTCGTATAGACGCAAGAGTTCTTCCTCTTCATCTGGTCGCAAATTTTTGTATTATGAACTGAGATAGGTTTGGGTGGATTACACCTCAACCACAGGACGACCGTTGTGTTCAAGAGGCTCGGGCACAATGATGTGTCATCCCACTACAACCAACACATAAATTTTGGGGAATAGACGAGGTTAAATGAGATTGCTTTATTACTGTTCAAGACAGAGATCGCTCACAAGTGGGCAGCAAGATAGTGGAAATAATAACAGCTAGATTTAAAACGGGAACATAGACATATTAGAACAGTTCCGGCTGGCACAGAGCAAATTATCGTATATTATTTTGAAATAAAGTGTACCAAAAAACATAAGAATGGCTACTGTTTCCTTCAAGCTTTTCTGATGAAAACATTGATAATTTGAAATTTTTTTTTCCTCAGACAGCTTAGGGAAGTTCCTTTATGTCTGCAAACTCCTTATCTACAATTGTGACATTGTTTCATAAGTCCTACTTTTATGTGCAGCATCATCGCCTTCCAGGGTTGATTAGTAACTTTCTAAAGGCAATGATAGCCTGGGAACTTAATAAAACAACTATTGAAATCCATCAGGAATGAGGTCTACAATAATTTCCCAGCCGAATTCATCATACTCCAAGGTATCTAGCAAGGTATTGACGCAATTGTATTGCAAGTTAAATGAGGTGTTGACGAATTGTCTTGATCCACAATAGGAATGCCTGATTGACCTTGCACATCTAAGCAGATACCGCCACGGAGTATTTTCTGGGCCAAGGGTAAAAGAAAATCCAGGGGTGCAAAGTATTACCCAAGTAAGTAACTATTAAGGGGAAACAGCTTAGTACAGTTTCAAGTGGTTCAGGGCTTTCAGGGCAATCACAGGGACATTAAAGGGGTTCGAAAAAGGCAAGAGGAGGCAGATAAGAAAAGAAGAAACGACGAGATGACGCTCGTATGTATCACTTGCAGATATGTTAATGTTAATTCTCAAAATATCAAAATAGTAGCTCTTAAATTCGATCCAAATCAAGAAACACAGGCGTGAAAAGCCTTGTAAAACTTTTAGTTTCACTTTTTTTTAAATCGAGATGTAAAAAAAAATTCTGATACATTTTTGTGAAACAAAAAAATTAACTTCTTTTTTGCTTTTATTCTTTTCTCTTACTTTAAAATAATGTGATTTAATTGATGGAGTTTCTTGTGATTTATTTTGATTGGTGATATCAAAATTTTATTGTATCTTCTCTATATCTTTATCATCCACCTCTCCATAAGGAAGAATCTCGATATTAAAGACACACACTTTTCTCATTAGTTGGAATTCACCAAAATCCGTCCAGGTGAACGTGTGGGTAGGAACTTCTCAAAATTTCTCTTACTGTTAACTTTTTACCTAAAAAAGATCATGTGACTGAAAACCCCAATGATAGGAGAAAATCCATTCAGCTTCTTTTTTCACACGCAGACAATGTGATAAGACGCCCTTTTCTAAGGCTTGGCGGAATCGTGAACCCTCTATTGACCCAATCTCTTGTGAAGCATGTGAACTTAATTGCATTCATCATATTCATACCAGTTAGGCCAAAATGGATAATCCCTTATTACTGTATCGGACAATCTAGCCCGTGCACTTCAATTCAACTCATTTCCCAGCAACAAAGCAAAATCTTCAATATACAAAAACTGTACAGAACTCAACAGAAACGAATTCAAATCTCTTCATGAATTCTTCGAACATTCAATTCCATTTTCAAAACTAAAAAACATGATCACTTGTCGATTCGAATCTAATCTCATAGTTAGTTTTCTCGGGAAATATACTTTATTTACTATTCAACTTTCCTTTGTCCAACGATTTTCCTCTTTCTTTGCCTCCAAAGGTTATAGAAATAGATATTTGAAGGAAAACCTTTGTGTTCGCGTTTGATTCATTCACTTACTTTGAAGCAGTGCGTCCTAATCGTTGCTAATCCAACTGTGACCATTTATTTTGTCTCAGGAACAACCCAGCATATTTAAAACCAGCATATTTAAAACCTGCATATCTAAAACCAGCATATTTAAAACCAGCATATCTAAAAACAGGATATTTAAAACCAGCATATTTAAAATCAGCATATTTAAAACCAGCATATTTAAAACCAGCATATCTAAAACCTGCATATCTAAAACCAGCATATTTAAAACCAGCATATCTAAAACCAGCATATCTAAAACCAGCATATTTAAAACCAGCATATCTAAAACCAGCATATCTAAAACCAACATATCTAAAACCTGCATATCTAAAACCAGCATATTTAAAACCAGCATATCTAAAAACAGGATATTTAAAACCAGCATATTTAAAATCAGCATATTTAAAACCAGCATATCTAAAACCAGCATATCTAAAACCAGCATATTTAAAACCAACACATCAAAACCCAGATTGTCTAAACCAATGATCTCCAACATTTCGACGAACCGTCCAACAGAGAGGTAATAATCACGACCGAAACATAAGTGAAAAGTCAACAATAAGAGGATTTTTTAGAAGCTCTTACCCACATGTTCACCCGTGTGGTAACCCCACATTATACCAAAGTAGTTTCACATCCTGTTCTCATTGGTAAATAGGAACAATAAGTCCCTTATGAGTGACAAGTACACTCAATTTCGTTTCTTAAAGGGTTCATCAAACGAATCTAATATCAAGATCTATGAAATCGTTTTTATTTAATCGCTGAACCATATCATTTCCTTGTAGCGAGGTAGCACATGCTTTGCAGCCCCGTACCGGTCCAAGGCCCCAATGGTTAGCGACCATTGGTTTAAACTACTATAATAAGTAATAAGTCTGATTTTGCCGACAATTTTATGCAAAAATATTTGAAACTGCAAAATAAACTTCTAAAACTTGGTTGATTACTGGGTTGTTATTGAGTAAGAGAAATTCAAATTTTATAATTGCTGCATTTATAAACCTGGCAAAACATTACACCGAGAAGTCGACATCTGAGATTTTCAAAAATCCTCCAGCCTGTATGAAATTTCTGTGTTTGTATTTAGAATAAATATTAGAAAAAAAATCTGACATAATCTTTTTCTGGAAAAAAAATTATATCGGAGTTTTTTTTTATTCAGATAACTAATCGCACGATAGGGTGTCCATTTCTGAAAATAAAAATGACGCAAATTTGGCTTTCAAAAACTTTCCGATATTTCTATTATGTAAAGTGTTTTTTTTAATGTAATAACAGTGTTCTAACGGTATAAAACTATAACAATCAAAGAAACATATCCCTAGGTATTTTTAAAGAAATTATTTTATTAATTCTGCAATTCCCACAATGTTTTAACAATATAAATATAAAATTTCTAAAAAAATAACATTCACAAGTTTTTTTTTGTTTTTTTTTATATCATGTTATTTTTACAATTTCCAATATTTTTACACAAAATCGTTGACAAAATTAGATTTAGTCCTTTTCATGATAGTTTTAACCAGTGATCTCCCATAGTGGGCCGATTAGAATATTTTAGGAGGCAATTGTGAATTTAAACGAGAAGAGAGTCAGAACTGAGCTGAGACTTAACTGATTAATTCTAAATTTTCAAATACTAATTGCCTAATTCTTGCAATCCTGCAAAGTCCTAAGAATGTCTAAGAAGGACTTGCAAAAACATTGCACTGAAGTGCAGAGGACGCTAATATTAATGGACCTGAGATGGCACAGAAAATCATGAACCTGTCGCAACTATTACCACAGACCCTGCAGATAGTGCCATTCCCGTATGAGAACCAATTTCAAAAATTCTACTCAACCCCCCTGATTTCTTATAGTGTTGCAATAACTATCACAGTCGCCTCTTCAGAGCGAAGTCTTTTTTAAACGTAAACTTGTCAAATCATATCAACAATGACACAGAAACATTTAAGCTGCCATCGGCATCAATGCCAGATTCGAGAGCCTCATATGATGAGCGAATTAACGATTTTGCAACTTAGAAATGCATCTGCCTCAGAAATCTGTACCCAGTGTAGGAAAGATTTTTAATTTTCTGTTCTAAACACCCAACTGAGATACTTCCTGCAGAAACTTCTCTGGTAAACAGGTTTCTGGAATCAGATACAGCAATTCGTTTTGAATAAACAGAAGATCTGGGTAGTTGGCATGTGCACGATAGCCAACATGGATGAACAGACAAAATTTCGCAGATTACCACTTTGACTTTTATCTTCCTTGTCTTCAGCAGGTGCCCGTTGCATTGATAATCTACTTTTCTTTTCATAATCCTGTACAAATATTGCCAAATTTATTTGGTGCTATTCTATTCACTGTTGGCAGCAAGTTGCTTTTGCATCAAAAATGCTAATATGTCTACATCTTTGTTGTGTTCTTTTTATTGCATAGCACATTAAGTAATGTTTTATGCTTTTTTGGTTGGGTTTTATCATTATTTTTGCCCTAGTGAGAGCTAAAGCTCCAATTTCTGTCCTCAACTTCGCTTTGTTGAATGACTCAGTACATTACAAGCCTGATAGAGAAGTTCAGTTGAGCCTCATACGACTGGTGAAAATACCTGTATGCTTGAACTTCTCTGTATTTGCAGATTTTGTGACTTTTCTTTTGTTTTTCGAGTGACTAATTGTAGAGTTCATTTTTTCTTTTTGCATATATTTATTTTATATTCATTTTTATAATATTTTTTTCTGGTTCATTATTTGAAGTTTCTGATAATGATATTGATATGAATAATAAAACATCTTACTAATAATATGAAATACTTCAGAGAATAAAGAAGATAATGATTACGGTGGCAATAACAATTCGCTGGGAAAAAAATTTAGCAACAAACGTAGAAACTAAATGTGAAAAGAAATAAAAAGGAATAGAAATCAGGAGAGAAATTGCAGATTAGAGAATCAGGATGTTCCTGAGAGGGTAATTAGTAATTGTAGTCCCCAAAAGAATATCAGAATAACATCAAAATGAAAACTGATAGAATAGGGTATATCACCAAGGAAGACAAGGAAACTCTCTTTTATTCAACCTACCAGACAAGGGGTATGATTCATTGTGGCGTTTACGTTCGTAACATTTTACAATGATTGCTTGCATCGAGTCACCTATCTCTAATCGTTACACAGTAGCATATCCCACTCTTTAAAGGTAAGTGTTGCAGTATTACAAAGCATAATTCCAGAAAATCGAATTTATTGATCCCAAGTAGTATTCATACACCGTATTTATGTCGATATTTTTTCTTGTGAACTATCACCCAAGTTCATAAAATTGATTTTTTAAAAATATGTAAGGTACCGACATTACCTATACTAGATTATACCAATAACGCTTAACTTTTTTTAAGAGGGTAAAAAGGTGTCATCAATGTAAATCGTTGCAAGCATGAATATCACGATAATTCCGTTAAATATCACCCCTCGACTGACATTTTGAATAAACTAATCCCATTTGAATGTTTCAAATCCTCAAAACCTATGAAATTGAATTTAGATTATTCAGATGTTTCAAATCTGAAAACTCTGGGAGTAGGTCGGATTTAGCTCCCAAGACGGCACGTGTTATCAGGATTTAGGTTAGATCTTTTTAGGGAAAACTCAAGGTAACCCTGCTAGACACTCACAGTTCCGCTATGGCAATATTACAGTATTGCAGTTCTTATAAAGAATACTGAGTGAGTACATAGTGGATCTTTTTGGAAACATCTATTTTATGTTGACTTCGACCAAAGGATCACTAACATGTTTACTCTACTTTCCAGCCCAATACTTGGATATAAATTTGATTAAACTTACCGGAAGTCTGAACACATGAAAACATTCTGAAATCCAGGATTGATGAATTGTTTCATCAGCTCATTTCTAGTCAATGTTTGTCACTGCTGAATGTGTCCTTCCTTTTCTATTATTTTTACATCTTTTAGGATTTTTCTCACTGAAAAATAGATAATTTATCTCACATGTCTGATTCCTGTACACAGATTGTTTAAATAGTAGACCTGATCAGAAAAATGTCTTCTAAGGATTTTTCACGTCAAAACCTGGTTATCCGAGTTATTAGACTGTTATTACTTTCTGTTCCTTTTGTTTGAGTTTACTTGTGCCTTTTATCATTCATTCAAAGATCTTTGCTTCCATCGGCCATACATATTCGGGCAAGTCTTCCAAATAGAAATCTACATTTTTAAACCAGAACTTTTAGCATTTCATTTCTCCTTCCTTTTATTAATGCACTAGTTTTATAAGCATGAAACACTTGAAACATGAACAAAACAATCATGGAAACTTTTGTCAAATGATTGAATTCATGAAATTACAGTTATATGGAAATTAAAATGCGTTTTGAACAGGAATCAGGTGTCATGCACTCTCTGCTTGTTTGTTTGCTGCCCCCACACTGCCACGTGTTTTTGTCTGTTCTGTCATTCACCCAGCGCCCAACTTCTCTCCTACATTCAATTCGTTCGCACCACTCGTTCGCTGAGATTCTACTAAAAGATACAAAAATCAGTTTTTACAGGTCATGATACATGTATAACGAAAATGTTACATCACATCACTTTAATCATAGAGAGAACCAATAAAACTTTTACCATCACACAATAATATTTAAAGCACAACGCCCGAAGTATTTTGCCTAATTATTGCATTCACAGAACATGAACAACACATTTATTTCTCGTATGACAAGGTAGCACTCAAATATTTCACAATATCATTAAGTTATAACAGAATTATTTCAAAATTTCAAGAGAAACTATATTTTTACGTTTCACAATTTAGATTTGTCTCGAATATTTCCATTCAGAAAATACTTGCCTAATTTCTATGACATGAAATGAACCGGCACAAGGCCAATATTGCAGAATCGTGAACTATATCCAGCTATTTCATTTAACCAAGATGATGGTTATCATCCCAGAATAGAAGCTGCATCAGTTGTGCTGGCACTGGCTAGCCCACAGAAGAGTGAAGCTGTTGTTAAACATGGAGGAAAAGTGATTCTAAATAAAACGAAATCCATTTTTATTAATAAAAGTGATAAAAAAAACATTTGGTTTTCGTTCCGTCCATGTTCGAGTAAATATTTTCCCGCTCTTTGCAAGTCTTACGTCATCAGATTTCGTCTCTTCAGTAACTGGAATAATACGTTTGCTTTTTAATTATAGCTGCCTTCTTCTAATCAACATCGGCTTGTTTTCTCATTGTCATAGATACCGTCTAGTTGCTGGCTATTTTTATCTCACAACGATTGCCTTTAAAGAGTATTTCGGCAATATTCTCATTTACCATCCACAAATGGCGATGATGCATTATCATTTGGAAAGTACAGTGTGAATTGCAATCAGATGGCACGCCAAACAAAACCAAATCGAGAAAATGAAGAAAATGCAGAGAGAGAAAAAGGGCTGCAAGCGCAAATCCAAAACAATCATTTTCTTTAAATTTAGATACCTATATATAAGGAATTTCATAAATAAAAACTCAAATAATCAAAAATATTTTATTTTTCATCCAATGAAGAAAGATATCTTCCATCTAATTCTTTAGAATTTTTTTTCATTTATTGCTTCCGATAAATTTCTTCTAGTGCTAGAAAGCTACAATTCAAATGAGAGAGGAAATTACTGGATCACGAATTACTTTCACATTCTTCGAAGTTTGAAATTTGATCTGGATATTTATCTAACTTTTCACTGATATATGAATTTGCCTCTCAGGTGTACTGGATCAGCGACACCCACTACCCCAATGAATTTCAATGAAATCTAGTGGAAACGGGGAAAACATTCTACAGAAAGAGTGATAAAATTTGGTGATGGATGCACAGTTAGTTATTTACAATATTCTCCGTCTACAACGAGTAGATCAGGTCTCCTTTTTTTCTGCTTCCCGAGATTTGTACTTATAATGCGTAACGTAAAACGTTAGTTCGGTTTATTGAGTAAAAATAAGACAAATCTTTTTTCGAACGTAACATTATTGAACAACAAATTTACAGATTTGTTCCGTAATCGTCTGTCATCTTCAAGGTAACTTCTTACAACTTCCTGGGGGAAAAGAATCATCTTTCTCAGAAAAGACCTGCCCTTGGTACTTTTATAAAACTTCCAAGGAATAGTTGTTTTTTTTTCCATCAAGGGAATGCTGTAAGGACTGTAATGAATCGTAATCGAAGGTGATATATCTGATGAATATGGCGAATGATTGAAAACTTCCCAGTCAATCTATAACAATTTTTGCCTGATTGCCAAAGAAACATTTATCCTGATTAAATATTATGCCATTTTTGTTGCAATTCCAGACGCTCTTCGTCGATCGCTGGCTCTAATTAGTCTACTTGCGAATCAATTATTTGCCTCTCTGGAAAGAAGCTCATAGTTGAGTATCTCCTTCTAATCCAACCATACCAGGAACATACCACCACTTCTTTCAGACGAAAGTCAGTCTATCAGACAATTTGTGATTGTTGATTTAGTTTGTCCCACGATCTCTTGCGTTCCACATTGTTGTGAAGTACCCACTTTTTCATTGTTTGTCTCAATTTGTCCAAAAATGAAACTTTTTCAGTGGAAGCTACGTATTAAAGCATATTCATCTTCAACACAAATATTCATAAACCACTTTTGATATGTTTGATCATCCACAGTAACTACTTCATGAACTCATCAGTGTATTTGAGTCGCATTTTAACTTTCTTTCAATGAAAAATACAATATGCCGAAAATATTGCCTATTCTCCACCATTTTCTATGGTAGAAAAAATAAACAAAAAAGGCAAACCTTTACAATTTTGAAAAAAATGCACTTTATATGCCATCTGATAGCGGAGGAAATTTGAAATTTCTGTTGGAATTTTGAGAGCCAGAAATTGTTTTAGACTCTTTTTATAATTAATAGTGGATAAAGAATTGGTCACATGGTCATTTCTGAGAAATGTCCACCATCTTGAATTTTCATGGAAATTATCATTATATTTTGTGGAAGGATCGGCAATGGGGTAAGGCAAAGTTGGTTAAATTCTGGGTGCGGATCCAGGAATGCTTCTTCGACAGATATATATTTCGCCGTTTTTTATCTATACATTTACGTATACACTCATGACTGACCAGTCTCCAAAAGTTCTGGACACTAGGCTACGGAAGATGTAATTAAATTTATCCATTCACACTTATCTCCCCTACACCATAGTTTTGTCCACACCACATGATATCGCGAAATTTCATTACTTTTTACAAGTTCAACTATTTAAATATGGAATTTAAGGCTGAAAAAAGTTCTTGTCCAGACATGGATGAGATTATTCCGAACAAAATGGGTTCAAACAAATCTCTGAGATATATAGGAGGCTGCAAACAAGTTAACTAATTAAGTCTCTGCTTCTTTATGGTAAATTCACAAAAAAGGATACTTTTAGTGATATGGAAAAACAACTTCTGTGATAATCTTCTCATTAAAGCTGTATGACAGCATGAAGAAACCACGACTGAAGTCCAGAAAGCGGCGGAAGAGGACCGTTGGATTTCCATTTAAGCGAAAGTTACTAAAGTTGGGATCTCACATGGTTCGACATTTTCAATTTTAGAGGAACATCTCGGCCCTAGCAAGCTTTTGGCTCAGTCGGTTTTTGCGCGAAGATCAGCTAGCTCAAAGAGTTGATCTTTCCATCAGTCGTTTAAGCAAGATCGAAGCAGATGAAGATTTCATTGAATGAATTGTAATTGACGCAGAGTTTTGGATCTACCAATACGATCCATAGAGAACGGTGGAATCAAAACAGTGGCTTCCGAGACGATCTGCTGAGGCAAATTCAAGTCAGAGCAATCAACCCAGAGGGTGATGGTGACTGCTCTTTTTATTCCAAAGGGCTAATCTTGATAAATTTTCTCAAAAGACAAAGGGCGATCATTGGAACTTATTATGAAGAAGTTTTAAGACCATTGAAAACTGCATTGGTGAATAAATGGCCAGGTAAGTTAGGCTGAGAATCTTTTCCATCGCAACAACGCACTTGCCTTTTCTCCGAGGGTAACAAAGGCTGTCCTTCGAGAATTTCGTCGGCAAACTTCCCCTTTCCACCCTACAACCCTGATCCTCCCCCTTCAGTGTTTTTTGTTCCCAAAACCCAAGGAGCATTTAGAAAATCACTCGATTTTAGTCCTTCGATGTTTCCAAAACTATTGTTTTGACATAGTGTAAGTCGAACAGCGCAAAATTCTCCAGGATACGGTCAGAGAAATGGAGACATCGCCTTCGAAAGCGTAAAGGTCTAGATCAGTGATGGTGAACCTTTTGGTTCCGGTGTATCGAAATTTTGATTTTTTTGATAATCCTTTCATTGGAATGTCAGTCACATGTATGCACATATTTCAATTTTAAGCAAATGCTTATAGATAAATAGTCCCTTTTTATAATATACCTATAAAACAAGGAGTTTGATGAAATATAACTTGAAATTCCAAAATATACTTGTTTATGAATTTAGGGAGCTTTCTATTGCAGAGAGATTTTTAGTTTCAAAATAAAATGCGTGGCACCTAAAAACTCGTAATGCATCACCGCATCATGCATACGGTTTAGACACTCTACTGCTCATAGATATATGTTGGTACATTGAAAAATAGAACAAGGGCAGTTACTATATCTCGGAATTTTTGAGATGAGGTATTATTATTATTTATTATTATTTATTTATTTATTATTATTATTATTATTATCATTATTATTAATATTATTATTATTATCAAAAAACCAAGATGAGGATGGTCCGAATATCAATAGAAATAAGGGCAGTTACGTTGTAAGAGTCAGTAAGGGGATATACTTGGACTGTAACCTAACACAGCTGGGACTGGATGCAGACCTGGGAGTGCAGGACCCCTCAGGTTCCTTGAGCCCTTCATACAAAGAAATCAAATACTTGGTAAATCACAAAATTTACACGACAAAATCTGTTTATTGCATGTATTTGGAGATGACAAGTTATAAATACTAATATAAATTAGAAAGGATAGATGAGTAATTCATCTGAAGTAATCACTTATTGATACAGGCCAGCAAAATTAGTAGTTTTAGGTGGAACAAATTTATTTCCGTGACTCGAACTCAAATTACTGTAGACACGAACTACAGTAATTTGAATATGAGTAAGCAGTAATTTTGTCAATTTATTTAAAACAATTGAAGGTGATATGAATTCCGGAATGAATTTCAAGTCGACATTGACTGTGAGATTTTCAGGAAGTTTTGTTATTGAGAAATATACATTTGAAGATTTTATATAGAAAAATGTTTCTACTCAGTAAGAGGGAGAACACTGGTTACTCTGGAGAGATACTGAGAGGAAAGGAAGATGTTTTTTCAATAGCCGTAAAAAATAATTTGAATTTAAAAAAAAAACAAAAAAAAAAAATCATAAAATAACACCACGAAATGTTTTGTGTGTACAAATATGACTAAGGGGAAGATTTTCAGCACTCCCCCCATCAGATTTTTTTTTAGGTTGGGGGCAATTTACAATTTTGTGTTAATTTTTTTAAGAAATTGTCAACATGAGTTTTCAGTTTTTGTATGTATCCCACTTACAGGCATCACCACTGAAACAAGGGGGCTTCAAATATAAAAAAAAATACTTCTGATTATTGAAGAAAAACGCTCTTCTTAAATCCCTCTAAAATATCTAGTGGGAGGGAAGTCAATTTGCAATGTAAGTTTATGCTGAATTGATCCCTCAGTTGTTATCCGGCAGTATTCACACTTGGTTTTGAAAATTCGGACTGTTTTAGTAATCACTGCCCAACAACAGCGGAAAAAAGTAATTTGTTCATTGAGCACTCCTTTATTTTAATGCTGCCAAAAGAGGTAAAAAAAAATTCAGATCCGGGTAACTAAAAAGGTGCACATTGAATTTTGATTTGGAAAAAAAACAAACGAAAATCATTCAACTTTATTGCATTTCCTTTTTACCGATTCAAGACCGATTAAAGAAAGAAATTGTCAGCAGTTTCGATAAAAGTTTCAACTGATCTCAGGGGGATATAGCTCTATATCTATATTTTTCATCATTATATTTCCGATGAGCAAATTATTTTTTACGACTATTGAAAAAACATCTTCCTTTCCTCTCAGTATCTCTCCAGAGTAACCAGTGTTCTCCCTCTTACTGAGCCACCCTCTCTAAGAAAAAGTGATAGTACCTATTCGCTCTGCAAGTAAGCAGCAAGCTGAAAAAAGCCAGGCACAAAAAATGTGTCCATTTTAGCATGGTTTTGAATTGACTCCCGAACACCCCAAAAACATAGTTGGAGGGTGTTTCCAAAAACAAATAGCTAAAAATCTGCTTCAGGGTCCTACGAATACAGAGAAAATTTCATGGTTTTAAGCTTGGTGGTTTTTGCAATAGGCGAGTACATAGAGATTGATGTGTTAGTTGTCAATTTTGACTATGGTTAAAAGTTATGCAGGCACAAACCGAAAGAATGCTTTTTTCAGCAAATGATGTTTATGCATATCGAAGTTATATGACAGTAATTTAGGAGAGCGTTTTTGGGTTGATTTGATAAAATCCGGACAAAGGGATGAAGTACAAAAATCGTATTAAAATTGTTGTGCTTCTCTTATTCGAAATAATTTTTTTTTAATAAAGAGATTATATTTAGCTGATGATGGCCAAACAAACGGGAGTTTGTTACTTTTCTATGAAAAATATTGTCTAGTGCTCTGAAGATTGAAAAAACTGTACCAACTTTGGTTTGGACAAATCTTCTTATCTTCAATGTTTTTTGCAATAGGTGAGTACACACAGATTGACAGATGGGCAGATAGGTAAACACTTTATTTTAGTATTTGATCAATTACAATCAACTCTTTGTTTTGGCCAATTCATTCAACGTTATAGCTCTTAAGTTATAGACAAAATATGATTGAGCTTGGTTATGAGCAAGTCAACTGCTAGCTCATGAAATGTATGTTCAAGGACAAATCCAACTGGATTCTATGCACTCAACAAAGCAGTTGTATCAAATATTCCAGAGGAGGAATCTGTCAGAAAATACCCTGAAAACTTGCTGAGCGACGCTTGGGGTATGAAGCTGATTGTCTTAAACCATATTGAATCCTATGTCTTGCCAGAAATACTTCACTTGACCACTTACAAACCTCACGTCTACCTAATTTGCACAATATGTGGCAATTGATTTTTTCGTGCTATTTTCAATATCAAATACAACCATAAGTCTACCCTGAGATTACTAAAAAAAATTTGCACAAGGATAAAAATATTATTTAAACTTGTTAGGTATCAGTTCTTTCCATATCGGGGCCGTAACAAGGGACGATACAGTGGACCTGTCTCCCCCAAAACATTTTTCCAAAAATGATGATTTATGATCTCAGACTGCTATAATGCAAGGAAGTTAGGTTATGAGATGCTAGGAAACTCGAGGCTTCGAATTGGTTCCCTTTGGAAGGCTTACAGCACTCCAGCTGCATTAGTTTACGTTTTGCCTCCTCTCAAATATTTTCCTTGTAACCCATAATAAGATTGATAAAGTTCATAGGTGGAATAATGTATAAACAGGGCCGTAACAAGGAAAATATTTTATTTGTTCTTAGTTTATTTTAATTAGTTTTTTTTGTGTATAACGCTCATGTCACATCAGCCATTATCGAGTCAAACTATAAACTTACCTTCATTCTTTTCCTTTATTTCCTTTCCTTTATTTCTGAAAAGTACTGTTTCGCAGTAAGTCGTTTTGTGCATTATCTTAGAAGCAATTAAATATTATAATGCATTTTATTATTAAGTCTAAAAATAAACTTGACTTGAAAGTAAAGGGTACCTGCTATTGGTAGTCGTGAAAGTGCTTCCCGACACAAAAAATGTTTAGGAACCCCTGATTTAACGGAACGCATGTCTCGTACAGAAGCCTCGTGTAGAACTAAAGTATAAAGTTTATCACTGAACTACAATAAAACTACCACTTCCATAATCAATACAGAGGTATTATTTTAAAATCTACGAGGCACTATCTCTGACAACTTTCAAACATCTAAAAATACCATAAGATAGGGAACATTCACCATAAATGAATAAATAAATGAAGGTTAAATTTAGATAGAGTGGTCCCTAAGAAGTGCAGTTTTTCCTACAGAGCTAGCTTCATTGCTTTATTTTTGTAGACCCAAATTACAAGTAGTAAGTTTATTCATCTAAGTAAAACAAAAGAATGCTTTATAATGAAATGAAGCCAAGCATTATTTAAAAATTATGATACTTTTGTACAGAGTGGGGTCCGGGACTAGATGAGGCCTGGGCAATTGTCTCTTATAAATCCAGCCCTGTAGACAGAGTCAGTTTGGCTAGTCATGGAAGTAAAGTTGAAGACCTGACCTGATTCAGTATACTTTTCGTCTGACCTCAATGATGCCTGGGGTTCAGAGCATCAAGTACTCACACATGCAAGTGCAAACAAAAACAAAAACAAACGAATTCTGAAATACAATGCAATCATTCATGGTCGTTGACTCAACAATCTAGCCAAATATCCTCACTCATTTTAAACAGTTTTTGTCTTTAGGTTGTTTGTTTTCTTTTTTAATTTTCATCTTTTATTCTCAGAATTTTCCATTTGTCTTTCATCATATTTCTTCGATTTCTTTTCTTCCAAGAATTTCCCCTGTTCTTCCCTAAGTCTAAATGTGTCGCACAAATTGTCCACTGGGTGAAGCCAACCAACTCTGCTTGAGCAACGTTTTCAGTGAAATTCCCGGAACCGTTACACTTGATGAGTATGGACAATTGTCGGGTGGCCTCAGGTCGCCTGTACGCAAAGATGTATACACACTTGCATACGCTCGTGCACATACACAAGCACATATATTCTTCAGATCAATGCAAGAACAAGGCGTTAACGGTAAGCATGTGAAAGTCATTGAGTATATGTACGGAGATGTCATTGCAATAATTAGACTTCAGAAAGTTACAGACAAGAAATAGAAGGGGGGCAAGGGGATACAATTTCGCATAAAATATTTACAGCTAGCTTTGAAACTAATAAAAATGATCAGAAACACCAGATGAACTGCGAAACATATTAGGTTACTTAATGAAAACCAAAATTAGGACTAAAGATGAATAGAATAAAGACAAAAGTAATGTTCAATACAAAAGTCCTGAAAATGACATTAAGATATAAGCCCCACAAAACAAAACATTTGTACTCAACGCAACGAAAATTCCAGTGAAGAACCAAACAATAATTAATTTTACATAGGAGCCTCGAACAACAGTTTCCAGATCAGGTTCGACAACCACGAAACTTATTCGACAATTAAAGATACTACAACGACATAGTATTGTCCAAATACACAGAATCTAAAAAACAAAAATACACACACAAAAAATTGGAATTTTAAAGATCAAATCAATCTCCTTTCTCTCTCTCTCTCTCTCTCTATATATATATATATATATATATATATATATATATATATATATCCTGCAATGTGATAAAATATTGGCTAAATAGTGAAAGTCAAGCTAAAGATTTAAAAAAACTCTAAATTAAGAAAACTACTCACAAAAGGTCATAATAAAAAAAGTGTTTGAATCATGGCAAATTGTTGAATAAAATCAATTGAAACTTTCATTTTGTCTATGTCAAAAAATATCAACATTCAACAGATGGAGAGAAGGTCTTGGATTTGTAAATGAAAAAATCCGATCTATGAAATGCTTGAAGCACCCTCAAAAAACGAGTCCTGTGCAAAAAAAATCCTCAGGTATTTGAAGTTTTTATACTTACGAAGTAAATGTGTTATGATACGACCGTAAAAATGAAACAAAACTAAATATTGAAAACATAGCTTGAGGGGTAGATGGTGTTTGATCAACAAAGCTGGGGAACTATGTTGATATAGTGTTTAAAGCTTTATATATATATATATATATATATATATATATATATATATATATATATATATATATATATATATATATATATATATATGTATATATGATTGCATAATGGTTGTGAAGTGAGCCGACAGAATGTAGATGAAAATGCCAAATGGAAGTTGAAGTGAAAAACTCAAGAGATAGGTGTTACATATCAATTCTTTTATTATCATTCCGTGGGCACAGTTCGATGCATTTCGAGAGGGGCCTGCCATCTTTTTCTGTGGAAAATGTTTGCAATAGTTTCACAGAGAAAAATATGCTGTTTAAATTCCAATGCTGAAGAGGAAAATGTGAAATTTATTTCTATGTTTGGTTCTTTGGAAGGATGGAAGGTGAGGTGTTCGTATCTGTGTAATGAGGTACAGGGTCAAGGGATGTATGTATCTTGTCTCTGAGGGTGATTGGCTGGTCTTAGATAAGTGAAAGTGGTCAATTCTAGGGGAAAGGATGGATTTTGTTATTTTTATTTTAAGATGGAGAGGGGATTCTAGCAATTAATTGATAGGTGTTGGCGTATGTGGGCAGAGTCGAAGTAATCCTTTTGGTTGATGCTAAGTAAGATTTCTTTTACTGTTCTTAAAGGGGCGGTGAATGTGTGCTTGTATCATTTTTCGGAATGACTGTCGGTTGTTAGTCAATACCTAGTGTGTTGGTGTTGTTGGTATTGTAGTTTATTGTGTCTATGTGGTTCTGTTTAATAATCAGAATATCTGGGGGGTTTGCAATCTGAAAGTGCCCATACCTTTGGGCTACTGTATCACACTTGGTGAGATGGGCTTGGTGAAAGTTGAAGTTGTGGTTGTATATGTTCCTGTGTTCTACATGGGCATTCATCCTCTCATACAGGCTCCCTTGTGTTCGTATAGTCTTCTTGTTAAGAGGTCTCGATGTCTCTCCGATATAAAAATTTGTCACAGTCATTACATGGAATTGTCTAGACGCTGGCTTCGGGTGGTGGGTGTTTTTTTAGTTGGTTTGTGTGTAAAGTCTTTGATGGTCGTTGAGGTGTTGGTGATAATGTGTAATCCCATCTTGCTCTGGTTGGAGCTTAAGTTGATGGTGGTTGTGTTTGTGAGTAATATGTGTCTAGTGGTGGCGTTTTTCTTTTTTTATTGTTATTTTATCGATCATGTATGCTTTTCTTCTCACTTGGTATAAGAAATGTCGTGGGTATTGAACGTAGACTAGGGATATTCTTCCTCGTCATCAAGATATTCAGGGCTACACATTCTGAGGGTCCTTAGGTAAAAGCTTATGATTAGTCCTGATTTAATTTTTTGCATGTGGAGGGAGTCGAAACGTATGTGAAGGGAAGTTAAAGTGTTGTTGGACTATTTTTCCAGAGTAAACTCGAAGGATGGTTCCGGTGAGTTCAGTCAAGCCACTATGTTGTCTAGATCTATGTGCTGAGGGTATATTATAAAGGCGTCATCAATATAGCGAAAGTAGGGGGCTATTTGGGTAAAAATTTATGAGAACGGGCCCGATTCTAGGAATTCCAGAAACAGACAGGCTAAAACTCCGCTTATCGGGGACCCCGTCGGTAACCGAAATTTTTGTTGGTAATAATTGCCGTTGAAGCTGGCGAAGCATTGGTTGGTTATGAACATACATATTTTTATGATTGTGTTTGTGGGGAGGGCTAGTTTAATCTTGGCTTTTGGGGGGTGGTTACTTAGTACGCGGAGGCATTTTTTAACTAAGATGTTGGTATAAAGTGATGTTACATTAAGGCTGGTCATGAGTTGATTCTGGGGATGAAAAACCAACTCATGAGCAGCCTTGATGTAACATCACTTTTATTTCTTTGTAGTCGTTTCACTTTTAGAAGACTAACATGACCAATCTGTGTCCATGGTTCACAATTCATTTCTCTTTCTTCTTGCGTATCTTTTGTGAAGCTCTAGCTTCAAAAATATTTTGAAATTTGAAAAAAATGATTCGTATAAATTGTTGAAAAACATTGTGGTGTGTGTGAACATATGTGTTGCATTTACCATAATCAAGAGTTTCAGGGTATGTATGTTTGTTTTAATAATCTCCACTTTACTGTAATGATTAGAAATAACACTAACGGAGAAAGCATTAATAAACCAGATTGCGATTGTAAAAACAGACGCCCTTTGCAAAACTAATGTCACAAACCGAATATTGAACACCAAGCTGAAATATCAATACAAGAGAAACTCTTAGAAGTGAAATATTACAGAAAATATCGAAAACACCCTTTAAACTAAGATTATTCTATCATCTATAATCATTTACACATGAGAAATATAAAAACAATGCATCACTGTAGACATATTATTGAAAACTGATTGAAAGCAAACTCAAACCTACAGTAAAATGGAAAATATTAAAACAAACATTCATGTGCCAGAATATTGAAGCATGGCGCTTAAATGAGAAATTTGAGATCCTCACTTTTGCCAATAGAACGAAAGATTTAAAAAAGAAACAGAATTATTTTACAGAAAAAATACTTTGTAGTCTTAAAATGCTGGCAGACCTCAAAATCTCTATCAACAAACATATAACACTATAGGATAAAAGGAAGATCCAACTACAAAGAAAAATATACAGCGACACTCTACACATAATGTCCCAAGTAGCAATCTTGAATAGACCGAATCAGTCGCCTGAAGAAGCCCAAGCAGGGCAAAAGCATAAACGTGTTTATGTAGTGAATCTTTACTCCAATATATATATATATATATATATATATATATATATATATATATATATATATATATATATATATAACCATTTGCCTGCATCTGTTGCCTTCATTCTCACACTTCTTCTATTTGTGCTTCTCATAACTTTCTCAGATTGTTTCCCTTCTTGTCTCTCTCTTCCTCTGTTCTCTCCTTTCACATTTTATTCTTGTCTTTTCTTTAAAATCTGTCTTATCCTCAACAATTATCTAATTCTAAATTCGGGTTGAAAATTTTCTGAGCGTAGTTCAAATTCATTTGCAGCAAGACAATTATTCTTCTTATCAAAGATATTAATGTCAAGTCTAAGTCCTACAGCTTCCAGCCCAAATGTCTCAGCTTCAAGTTCATATGCTTTAGTGTCAAGTCCAAATGATTAAGCTTCAAGTTCAAATGTGTTTGTGTGAGGTCAAAATGCTTTAGCTCCAAATTCAAATTTTTTTAGTGTCAAGCACAAATGTTTTCATGTCAAGTTCCAATATTTTAGCTTCAACTTCAAATGTTTTAGTGTCAAGTCCAAATGATTAAGCTTCAAGTCCAAATGTTTTAGCTTCAAGTTCAAATGTTTAAGCGTAAAGTCAAAATGTTTTAGCTTCTAGTTCAAATATTTTTGTGTCAAGTTCAAATGTTTCGAATTCCTTCCGAAAATGACATTTTACTATTGTCATTTGTCCGATGGCGTCTGTCTATTTTTGATGGCTGGATTTATGCGTATAAAATTACAAATTCGTTGTATATATATATATATATATATATATATATATATATATATATATATATATATATATATATATATATATATATATATATTTGTTCCCTATTCCCTTTCTCTTCTCTTCATTCTCATTTTCATTTTCTGTCAATCATCATCATCATCATTGCTACCGACATCATCGATCTTGTACTATTTCTTTCTTTTTTATTCATTTCGTCTCCCTCCTTACCATTTCCTTTTCTTACTATGTGTAAAATTTTATTTCTTTTAATCTGTTTTTTTTTTTCAATATCCGTGGGCGTACCTGCACTTTGAAACAGGAACGTGCAGACATCCTTTGCTTCTCCCAGTGAGCCGACGAGGTTAAGGATTTTCCGTTATGATAGAGAATAAGCATATATATCTCCCTGATAGCATAAGTGTTATGTGTATTTGTATGTGTATGTACACGAACATATGTGCATTCAACGTTACTTGTCAAAAAAATAATAGACATTCGATATTGATTGATTCTAAACCCACAAACATAAACACACTTTGGTTATATATATGTTTTTGGTGGTTTGGTTGCATATTGACGCACGTACGTCATTATGAGTTTTACACGTTTTAATTGGCCATGTTTTACTCTTATAAATGACTTTGTATATGATCATTTGTGTACAGATGCTATGTTATTCAAGTGCATTCCAAGGATTGAAGCATCAATTCATTGTGAATCTAATTCACAAAAGATATTTTACGAGAATTTCTCTGGTCCAGACTCGGTGTGTGTGTGTGTGTGTGTGTATTTAGGCATGATGGTATAGGAAAGAATGATGTGTATCTGACCTTATGGTGAAAAAATTGTGGAAACTGAATGTAAAAAGCAAACATTTTTTCATCTTTTGAGAATTTCTCTTACTTTCTTCTTGTTGTTCCGATCACTTTTCCCACTTTCTCTCTGTCGTCTTCTGCATCCATCACGTCCATCACGATAATCCTCCTCATTTACTTCTACCTGGAATTTAACCATCTACAAGAGCAAGAGAAGATTACGAACAAAAAAAGATTCCATTTATTATTATTATTATTATTATTATTATTATTATTATTATTATTATTATTATTATTATTATTATTGTTGTTGTTGTTGTTATCATCATTATCATCATCATCATCATTGATGATGATGATGATGATGATGATGATATTATCACTATTATTATTATTATTATTATTATTATTATTATTATTATTATTATTATTATAATAAAATGTTTTAATCTCTGTGCCGTTGAGAAAGCTAATTGAATCTGATAGGGAACTTGAAGCATTTCTACAATTCAAAGAAGCAAAGCATCTTCGATTTCAAGCTTTGTTCCCAGCTCTGACTACTCCGGATGAACGGATAGGAACAAGTAACTGTAGCATTAGCTTCTCAGCAGCAACGGTTGTATTTTTGCTACCAATACAAACAGAATCATAAATAGTTCTACTAGCAGAACCACTTGGTTTGTGCTGCTGGTGTTTTTATAAGCTCTTCCTCCTCCTCCTCCTCATCCTCCTCTTCCTCCACTCTCCATTTTTACTCCTTTCCCTGACTTTTATTCCCCTTCCTTTTTTAAACAACGACCGATGCCGCTACTGCGACAGGGAAACCAGAGACGGCAGTAGTATCAGAAACAGCATATACGTAACTCAAAATGTGTAGGTCCTCAAGTCGTTGGTAATACACCTTGAGGAGCTCAATTTTCATTCCAACCTGTGCAACGAAGAACGAGAAAGAGGTTTATGCAAGCTGAGAGACTTTCAATCATAGAAATAGATCACTGATATTTTTAATTCCGAAATCCCTTTTGTTCTACTGTTCATCATTCCTTATTACGTTTTTATGAAATCACGAACACTAGTGAATATGTAAAGTGATGCTGGCCAAAATCGAAGTAGTACACTACAGTAAATGAGCTCCACCCACTTAATGTACATTTACATAAAGTGTGCCGCCAATCTTCCTCTAGCGTTCGCAAAATCGGCGGGAATTGATGGGAAGGAAGTTGAGTCGTGTTTGTGAATCGACCTGCCTTTGAAATTCGTACTGCTTGAGTTGA
Organism: Thysanoteuthis rhombus; assembly: GCA_963457665.1. Lineage (NCBI taxonomy): Eukaryota > Metazoa > Mollusca > Cephalopoda > Oegopsida > Thysanoteuthidae > Thysanoteuthis > Thysanoteuthis major. The sequence continues at coordinate 10,955,250 of OY735232.1, read as the reverse complement.
ACACATTAAAAAATGAGTCCAGATACTTAAAATGTTGAAACGAATAGTAAATAATTGAATATACATCCATAAAAGCCAAAGAAAAAAAAAAGAGAATTCAATGCACGTTATTGAATTCATAAGCTATTCAAATCAGTCAGCACTGAAAACAGAAACTATTAACAAGAAGGAAGAAACCTAGATAGTCAGTGATTAGAACTGATTCTGACTAAGTGACGTGGATATCCCCAGGCTCAAGAAATAATACAACAAAGCAGCGACGGTGACAGGTGGTTGTTGAAGCAATTTACCTGTTGGTTCCCCAGAAAATTTTGTTTACAAAAATTACAAGGACTTGGGTCGGCATTATCTTTTTAAACCCTATCTTCACATCATATATCTGGCTTATAGCTGAAATAATTCTCAATAATTTATCTTATTGAACAAGGAACAGTTTGCTTAGCAACAAGCTCAGAAAGGAGAAGTCTGGAGCTAAACCACTCATAACAGGTGATGTCATATTTCCTTATCTTTTTCCTCAATTGCATTACATTTCAGTTTTAAAAGATTTTATGTCTTGTCATTCAAGCGTTTTACGGTGAACTTTCTAAGTTTATCCATTTCAATTCCTGTAATGTATTCATGCAATTCTTTTATGATCAAATAATATCATTTATTGATATAAAATGATCAAGCCTATACATGCATACATGTACATATATATATGTGTGTGTGTGTGTGTATGCCTATGTGTGCGTGCGTGCACGCATTTGCGTTCTATGTATTTAATATTTACATGGGTATTTAAGAGTATTCAAATCAAATGGGTCATTCAAACGAGTACCTGCACATTCAAATGATTTTTAAAAATCATCATGATGAAGGCGCTATACATTTGAAATCAATCAAATTTCATGATGAAATGTATGCGTTGGTATTAACATATGCATTTATAAATGTAGGTGTGCTCGTGAGCGCACACATGTGTACTTGGGCAATTATTATATAATTGCATAATTGCAACAATGTGTGTGTGTGTGTGTGAGTGTGTATGAGAGTGTGTGTGTGTGTGAATCTTCTTTCAAGTTTAACCAAAGCCCCCTAGTCATTCACATTAATGGATACAACGAAACATTTCAAAATATTATGAATAATGCTCTTCATGCTTAAAACATTTTGAGTGTGACTAAGTGTGTGTTAGTGCGTTTCTTTGCTTTTCATGTACTTCTTTAAACTTTATTAAACTGCGTTGTACAATAATAGAATTATTATGAGATTCTATTTCTATTTGCATAATCTGATAATTTTAACAAGAGTTTTGCTAGTTTTCTGCTTCTGAGAATACAGTACGAATTTTTACAAATGAATCCGTATATTACTGCGTGTGACATCGTCTTAATTGCTTACACAATGATTACAACTTACTTCTCCGATTGATTTAATGTGGAAATGCTCGGATGCTTATTTACTTTTCGTATTTTTAATTCTATTTTGATGAATCAATGAAATTTTCAATAAGCCAAGCTTAAATTCCTATGCAAACACTGAATTTCCCTTTTACAGTTATGAATAACGTACTTCAAGTCATAGAGCAAATAGTTTCTTGTTGCTTTCTATAGACTTATACTCAGATAAATGCTTATGTGTTGCATCTTCAAGTGCTGGAGATTTTCACACATCAATAACCCACAATACAAACTTTCGACGTTGGCCAAACGCTACAAAAATTGTTGTAAGATTCTATTTTATAAGAGATTTATATAATCCTCTTAGTTCTTAATTATTTCTTGTCGTATGTACGCACATATAACATTAGCATCATTGCTATTTGTTGATAAGAAGATAGATTGTAAGTAAAACATTACCCCATGGCAAAAGATTATCTCCTTCTTTAGCCATTTATTACCCGTTTAATCGTCATTATCACCCTTTTGGCGATTGCAAATTCTTTTTAAAAAAGTACACACAAGCGCACGCAATTAACCGTTGTTAACTTATCAGGATCGATGGTAGGCATTCAATAATAAGCACTTAATAATACACTACACCAACTTCACGAAATACTTACTTTTTATCATATTTATAACCTTAAATATAATCTACTAGATGCACTAGATATGCAGAAATGCTTTCCTTTTTAAAAGATATTTAATATTTCTCTTGGGATTTTCAGAATGTTTCTGTGGTGTAAACTTAATATTATTGGTTATGATTTAAAAACAGATTTGTTTCTACAAATCTGTATCTCAGATCTTGAATATTTCAATTTCTGCCAAGTTTGGCTAGTACTTGAGGAATGGCTGCATAGTGAATGATTTTTGGTGTCAAGTCAAAACTATAAATTTAACTAGCAAATCGTTTTTGGTAGATTGAAGCTTTTGACGTTTTCAAAACGCTATTTTGACCCATCGAACATAATCCCTATTGTTCCTCTTTCTACATTACGTACAATGATTTCATCAATTTTATCTTTTGGAAAGAAAATATCAAATGAAACTCCCAAACAGATGTTTATGATGAACCTAAATGTTTGGAAAATTGAAGTATCCCGAGTATACGAACATACAAATTTCAATTACGTTTTTTATGAGTCCAGTCGATGTCAACTTCGAATTAAGTTACAGAATTTTAATGAATGAAAAACAAAATACATTAGAATATTAGAATTTCACCGAAGATTATGAACCAACGCTATGTCGTTGATTCCGTTTTAGAGTCAGACGTCTTTTTGTTTGGTGTTGGCTAATGTTATTCATATTTCAGTGTAAGATGAGAAATGCGTGGGTGGATACACCTCTTGTCAGCCCAACACATTTTTATGAAGATACATTTCAAATTACACGCACATACACTCACATAAATACATGCATAAAAAACACATAGATGCATACATTTTTAAAGAGATACATCTTAATTAAAGTTTCAATATATTAGTGACTATTGGGCAAAAGTTTTTGGATAATTTTCCAAGCAAGGAACGTTTGTTGAACTTCTTTGAAAATCAGTTTTCGAAAATCGCAGAAAAATGCCCTACACTAACTTCACGAACAGATTACTTTTTATCATTTTTATAACCTTAAATGTATTCTACTTGGGGTTTTGGGCACTAAATGTGCAGAAATGCTTTCCTTTTTAAAAGATACTTGAGATTTGGGGGGAAATTCTGTTGTCTAAACTTAACACTATTGATTATAATGTTGAAACAGATCCGTTTCTGCTCATCAGTATCTCAGATCTTGAATATTTCAATTTCCGTCAAGTTTTGGGGATTGCTCCGTTATGAATTGGTGCCGGAGGCATAACCATCTCAGGCACCAAACAAATAGACAGGTTAAAGGCATCTATCTAAAGGGTAAATTTAGAATTATTATGAACATAAGTTGGTTTAATCCAAGACCTGAAGATGAAATTACATATACACGTGTATATACACGTCGGCTGGGATAAACATCTTTAGACATGTACAGAGATACACCTGTTGGAAACCGTCAACTGAAACTGTCAACATTGGTTTCTTCAATTTTCAAGTTGGTCCTGCTCACTGGCTGGCTACGTATGTATCACGTGTACAGACCGTATCAATGAAGCTAGAGGGCTGAAAATTAAATATTTACTTCTTATTGTGTCCACAAAAAAAAACGTTTTTCTGTCTTTTTGAAAAATAACCCAAATTGATGATCAACAAGAAAAATTAAGATGAAAAGAAACGAAATAGACTAAATGATGTTTGCACACATTTTAACACACACACACACACACACACACACACACACATATATATATATATATATATATATATATATATATATATATATACGTGTGTGTGTTTGTGTGTGTATTTGTGTGCATGAATGTGTGTATGTGCGTCTACTTGTTTTAAAATTTATACAAGACGATGCCTTCTTATATACAATTACACAACTTCATATGATGTATATGTGTGAACATACATGTATACACATACATACTTACGGCCGTCCAGGGAATATATGTATGTGTGAGAGAGCGAGAGAGAGAGAGAGAGGGGAAGAAAAGAATGATTGCAAATTCGACTGAATGTTGTGAAAAGCTGACAATGTGGAATGGAAAAGACTAGAGACTAATTATTACATTTCAAATCTTTTTATTGAACGTAATTGCTTACCTTTCGCCCGGGAAAATAGCGGGCCTCTTCAAATGGAACGGAGCGAAAAGTGTTTGGGAAGATAGTGAAATTACAGACAAAAACAGATAAGAAAAACAACGAACCAAATTATTGAAAGACGTATAACATAACACATCAACTCAATAACAACACAGCTCGGCAAAAGTTGAAAGATCTAGGCATTCGATCAGCTATCAAAGTGACATCTGTAGGGACTCATTGATCGGGCCTCTGTTATTTTTTATATTCATTAATGACATAACAGATAAAGTGGAATTTACAGTGTATTTATATGCAAATGACAGTAAGATACTTAATTAGATCAAGACCAGGAAGAATATTGACTGACTACAGAGAGAGATCTAGAAAAATAACGAATTGGAGTAAAACATGGCTTTAGAAATTTCATCTGGACACATTGTCAGTGTCCACGTTTTGTTGCTCGCTTTTAGGGAAGGAACTAAAATGGTGAAGGAAGAAAGTGATAAAAGAATAATTATAGACAATGGACTCAAATTTAACAAATATATTTGTAAAAAAATGAGAAAAAGGCCTGTTCAATGATGGGAACTTTGAGAATATTCCAGTAGCTGGATAAGAAAACATTGGTACCCTTGTACAAATCCTCAATTCGATTCTTTCAATAGTCTACAAGTTCAGTCTGAGCACCATGCAAAACAAAACACTTCGTTGATATAGGAGTACAAAGGAGACAAGTATCTGGAATGGCAAATCTTGACTCATGAAGAGTGCCTACGTAAACTAAAGCTATCAACTCTTAGTAAGAAGAGTAAAGGGAGACGTGATAGAATTATATAAGATCATTAATGGAAACAGAAAGTATAACACGGAGATTGGCAGTTTCATCAAGAAGTGAAAAGAAAATACATGAAGAACAGGAAACAAATAGAACAACCAGAACAGGCTTGGCTGCACTAGGGTCAAGCCTTCTTGCGTCATTAATATCTAAAAAGTAAACTAAATAAAAAATTCATTTCTCCATTTTCCTAAACTACGTGTTCCATTTCAACTCTTTTATTAGTATTTCCTATAAATGGGATTTGCAAAATGTAGCAAAACAAAACTACTTAGGCTTTAGAGTTGGGAATAAATACGTTGTTCATCATTAGTTTTTGCGAACGTCACTATGTCATCGCTCTTCGTGCATAATGTCATTGGTTTTTAGTCATTGTCATTCATTATTGTTGTTACATACAAAAATAAAATCAGTACTCAATTAGTAGAAGTCTGAGAAAAGAAAGAAAGAAAACGTCTATTCAATCTAATGATTAATTCGCCACTAACCTCGAAAGGAAATAGACAGAAAATGCCTACTCAGCCGAATGGTTGACCCGCCACGGACTTCGAGAGCGAAAGAGAAAGAAAAGAGTCGCTCCATAGCGTATTCGATCCCAAAATCTACTGGTCACAAGCCGAACGCTTAGTACCACTGGCCAATAGATGTGATGATGATTACATTAATTATTTAAAATCATAAAATTATGTTATGGTTTTGTTATGAGCTGTTTTAATGACACATTTAGTTGTTTCTGCCGAAAAGAAAAACAAAATATTTGTATACTCCATTGTTATTAATTTTTGCTACTATTTTGCCTTAATCTTAATTGTTGTTGCTTTCTATCGCAACTAAACAATGGAAGATGGGTGTACATAATTATGGTTGTTCCTTTGGGGATGGTTATTTCGTGTCAGTGTACAAATGTTATTAAACAAAGTAAACATCGAAAGAAAGTAAAAACAAATATTGTTATTTCATTTTGCATTATTGATGTATCAGTAGTGGCGATATTTACTTCTGAGAAATTTTGCTAAATGTTTATTAAAACAAAAAATGCGTTTAGTTGTAGTCTTGGATGATAACAAAATATTTTCGTAAACTAACCAGAATACTTGCTTCTTGATATTTAAGCAGGGGACTAATTTATCTTGATATTGATCCTATTTAAAGTACAGAAACCCAAAAGAAACGTAAATGAGGTTGAGAACATCAAAAATCTTCTGAAATCAAACGAAAGAAAACAGCGGATCATTTAAATAAAAACAAAAAAAACATATTTATGGAGTGATGATCGCGACGTGTTTTTATTAATCAATGGATTCCGACATGACGCCATTCCATACTTCTGTTTTTTTTTATCTATTTCTTTGGATTCAATGCTGAAATTGCAAGATTTTAAATTCTAAGTCTGATTGCGTAAATAAAGTCAAATAGCGATAAGTTTGACAGAATGCACCAATAAAGAGGCAGGCTGGATATACGAAAATATAGTTTCAATGTCCGCATAGTGCTGATGTGAAATAGTTCACTGAATAATAAGTGTGTTTCAAAAATATGAATTCTTTCATGAACAGATTTGATAAATATTGAGATAAACAGGAGATTCTGTAAAACTACAAGTCCACAATAAGCATTAATCTAGAACGATTACACACAAAACCACAAATCTATTCTCTCTCTCTCTCTCTCTCTCTCTCTCTCTATATATATATATATATATATATATATATATATATATATATATATATATATATATATATAATTATATACATATTTATGCTTGGTAAGTTCATTCTTGTAACAACTTCAGAACAATAAGCCTACTCAACTACCTCTCCAAACTTTTCACCAAAGTTATCACCAACCGAATCACCAAAACGCTTAATGAAAACCGACACGGGAACAAGCTGACTCTTGAAGAAGCTACTCGACCATAGTCATTTATGGAGCAGAGACATAGAATTTAACCAAAAGATTGACTTTCAAACTCAGAACCATACAAAAGAATCTTGGGGAGATCACAAGACAGCATACTATATTAGGGAAACAACAGATATCCGAGACATCATAGAATACATTAGAAAACTCAGATGGCAATGGGCTAGTCACATTGCAAGAATTCAGACAACTGCAGGACATCGGACTCGCAGCATGGATTCTCAGAAATCACATGCAAAACCATGGCCAGTCGAATTTAAGATGGTGAAACTTCCTAGACAAGTTCAGAAAGAATTAGTTCAGCGACGTGCATGATAGAAAGGTCTGATGAATCCTGGAGAAGGTCTTTGTCCAACGACGGACACTAAAAGTATGATGATGATAATCTATAATACGCACACACATACAATCAAACAAAAATAGCCATGCACACATTTGATAGATCTAGAGAAAGAGAAGTCATTGAATAATATCAACATTTTTGTTGGTTCAATTTTTAGTGAGTTTTTTCGGTTTTTGAACAAAGGTCAAAAGGCTTTTTTCCAAAAATAAAAAAAATACATTTAGAGGGGCCTAGTGGAGTACTAATGCCAACTTTCAAGTCTGTAGTCAAATTGGTATGGCCAGAAGCATTGGAGCACACAAACACAAGCAAAGCATATATATATATATATATATATATATATATATATATATATATAAGTAAAAAGGATAGAACCCTTTGCAATCTTTGGCAACGGTTGCTCAATATATATATACGTATATATATATATATATATATATATATATATATATATATATATATATATATATATATATATATATACATATATTTATTAATCTTTTTGTATCGATCACAGTCCGCCTGCTTCTGTTGCCTACATTTCCTCTCTTCTCTTTCTCATAACTTTCTGGGGTTGCTATATAATACAGTATATATCAATCGTAAATAGAATCAGTCAGTCGGTTTTATATTGTATTTACATAGTAAATAGAGCCAATGTTTGACATCTCGAAAACTGTAAAAAAGGAAGTACTGCTAAAATCGAAAGATGATCAAGAAGAAGATATTAGAGACCAAACTAAACAGCAGAAACCTTATAAAAGAAATGAACATATGAGCTGTATTAGTTGTAAGATACACGGGACTATTCTTTGGATGGATAAAGGAAGAACTTTAGTCAATGAACCGATGAGTACAAAGCCTTACATCCCAGAGATGACACGGATAGACTGTATGCGAAGAGAAAAGAAGGTGGCAGAGGGCTCATCAGCATATAGGACGGTGTCCAGAGGGCCAGAACAGGACTAGAAAAGTACGTGCAAGCAAACAATGAAGACATCATAAAGAGTGTCCGAAGCAGCGCAACGAACATCCAAAAAGTAGTAAACAATGGAACAGTACAACAAACAAGGAAAGGAAAATGGGAACTGATCAAAATATACGGAGAAATTGAAAGACAGATACTAGATGTGGCAGACAAGAGATCACGGACATGGCTACGGAAAGGGAACCTGAAGAGAGAAACGGAATTGCTCATCATGGTAGCTCAAAACAAATGCATCAGAACAAACAATATCAAAACAAAAATCGACAGAACACAGACAAACAGGAAATGCCGTCTATGTAGGGAAGGAATGTAGTCAACTAGCCCAGAAGGAGTACCACCACAGACTCGACAGAGTAGCAACAGTGATACACTGGGAACTGAGTAAACGGACGGGATTTAACCATGCAGAAAAGTCGTACCCTGGAGAATGGAAACTACAAATTACTCTGGCAAAAAGACCATCCCATCCAAGCGAGAAGACCGGATCTAGTAATTGTGGATAAGAAGAGGGAAACCTGTCATGTAATGGACACGGCTGTGCCTGCAGACCATAGAGTGAACAAGAAAGAGAGAGAGAGAGAGAAAAAAAAATACCAAGATCTGGCAAGAGAACTGAAGAAGGTGTGGAACATGGAAGTCAGGGTAGTACCAGTAATGATAGGTGCACTCGGAACCGTACCAAACACACTGAAAGTGAGATTTGAGGAACTAGGGATAAAAGGAATGATTGAGACTTTGCTGACCACAGCACTGCTAGGAACTGCACAAATACTAAGGAAAGTGCTAGAAATGTGACATCTACGACACCAAGTGTTGGCATTGGCCTAAGAGAGGAGGAGGAGGGAAAAAACACCCAAATGGTGGTAGAGGTACGAACCACAGCACTGCTGTGATAGGTATGGGAGAGATGAGATGAGATGGAAGGAAGGCTGAAGACCAGAGAAGACTTACTGCGATAACCAGCGATAACCACCGATAACCACCGGGAGACTGGTGTGAAACTGTAAACCGTAGTACTGCTGTGGACTATGAGAGTGTCGAGAGGAGGGCTAGAGACTTGAGGAGACTGGTTGTCACTCGACCTAACTGGTGTGAAATCGCTAATAATAATAATAATAATAATAATAATAATAATAATAATAATAATAATAGACCCAGAAAAGGGGAACATAGCAAGTAACTATAGACCAATCACGTGCCTACCACTTATGTAGAAAATCCTGACCGGGCAAATAGCAGAGAGAATATACATGTCAATGGAAAGAAGGGCACTACTACCAGAAGAACAGAAAGGGTGTAGGATAGGAACCAAAGGGGCAAATGATTTACTCTACATAGACCAGATGATCTTAAGAGAAGTGAGGAAAAGGAGAAAGAATATCGCAATGGGATGGATAGATTACAAAAAAAGCGTACGATATGATTCCACATAGCTGGATACTCGAATGCCTTAGAATGTTCAAAATTAGCGAACCGGTGGTTAAATTCATTGGTAATTCGATGGAAGACTGGAAAGTAGATTTGACAGCCGCAGGGGACAAACTAGCAGAGGTAGGGATAAAAAGGGGAATCTTCCAAGGAGACTCGTTGTCCCCACTATTATTTGTTCTAACAATGATACCACTCAACAGAATCCTGAAGAACAGCAAAGGATACCATTTCCCTAAAACGAAAGGAAAGGTCAACCACCTAATGTACATGGACGATATAAAATTGTTCGCAAAAAACAGGGGAGAGCTTGAGACTCTGTTCAACGAAGTAAAGGAATATAGTGAGGACATCAGAATGGAGTTTGGAATAGAAAAATGCGCAATCATGGTGATGCACAAAGGAAGGCTTACAATGACTGAAAGGAATTGAACTCCCGGACAACAGCAAGATTAGGGCATTGACTGCACAAGACCGATACAAATACCTAGGCGTCCTTGAATGTGACACGATAAAACGGGAAGAGATGAAGGAGAAAATAAAGAGAGAATACCTTAGAAGGATAGGGAAAATATTACAGACCAAATTAAACAGCAGATATCTAATAAAGGAATGAACACCTGGGATGTGTCAGTAGTTAGGTATACAGGACCATTCCTAGGATGGACAAACGAAGAACTCCAATCAATGGATAGGCGAACAAGGAAACTTATGACAATACATAAAGCATTACACCCTAGAGATGATACAGATAGACTATACGTTAAGAGAAAAGAAGGTGGCAGGGGGGCCCATCAGCATAGAAGACTGTGTCCAGAGAGCTAAAGTAGTCCTAGAAAGGTATGTGCAAACAAATAGTGAAGAAATCATAAAGAGCGCGAGAGATAGTGCAACAAACAATAAAGTAGAAAACAATGGAACAGTACAGCAAACAAGAAAAGAAAATGGGAAGAGAAAAATTGTACGGCGAGTTTAAAAGACGGATACAAGATGTAGCAGACGAGAAATCATGGACGTGGTTACGAAAAGGGAACCTTAAGAGAGAAACGGAATCGCTCATCATGGCAGTCCAAAACAAAAGCATAAGGACAAACTACATAAAAACAAAAATCGACAGAACACAGACAAACAGCAAATGCCGCATGTGCGGTGAAAGAGATGAGACAGTAAACCACATAACTAGTGAATGTAGCCAGCTCACCCAGAAGGAATATAAGCATAGACACGATAGAGTAGCAACGATGATACACTGGGAACTAAGCAAACAAATGGGATTCAGCCATGTGGAAAAGTGGTATCAGCACAAGCCAGAGGCAGTTTTGGAGAATGACAACCACAAACTACTCAGGGACTTTGACATCCAAACTGACCACCTCATCCAGGCAAGAAGACCGGACTTAGTAATAGTAGACAAAAAAAGGAAGACCTGTCAAATAGTAGACGTTGCTGTGCCTGCAGACCATAGAGTAAAAAAGAAGGAGAGTGAAAAACGGGAAAAATACCAGGACCTAGCAAGAGAGTTAAGGAAGATGTGGAACGTGAAAACCAGGGTAGTACCGGTCATAGTGGGCGCACTGGGAACAGTCCCCAAAACGCCGAGAGTGAGACTGGAGGAGATCGGGATTAGGGGAAGGATTGAGACCGTACAGACCACAGCACTACTGGGAACTGCACGGATACTGAGGAAGGTGCTAGAGATATCAGTACTACAACGAATTTTAGCCCTGACATGATAGGTGAAAGAGAGAGAAGACGTTAGCTGAAGACCTGAGGAGACTTATTGTCACTCAGCCTTCAGTGATAACCACTGGGCAACCGGTGTGAAACTGTAAATCGCAGAATTACTGCGACCTATGAGTACTAGGAGAGGAGGGCTGGAGACTTGAGGAGACTTGCTGTCACTCAAACTCCAGCGGTTACCACCAGGCAACTGGTGTGAGATTCCAAATAATAATAATGATAATAATAATAATAATGAGAGACAATGATATGATTCAATTAAGATTTAAAAAGGATTCTAAAAGTATGGGAAGATTTTCTGATAATATCCCCAAAATTCCAAAATTGAGTAATAAGGCATGTGGCGTTAACCATTTCTCATTGTAATCGGATTGTAAATTGGACCCCCTACCCCACTAAAATATGAGGCATAAAATATAAGTTAGAGCACACTGAAGATGCCGGGTTGACGAAGATCTCCGTACAATGCGCCGTTTTTGCTGGGTTACGGAAATATACATATTATTATCACTATTATTATTGTTGTTGTGGTTGCTGTTGCTATTGTTATCATTATTATCGTTATCATCATCAAATAGATCCATATAAAAACATGTATACATCTAAAAATAGACTAAATATTTATATTTACACTTACGTGTATGCGTGCTTGCGTACATGTTTGTGTGTCTCAGAGAGACATATCTACAAATACTCACGTATGCACACATACGAGATGTTAGGAAAATGATAGAGGAATTTGATCAGATTTATCAATCTCTTAACTTGTCACGTTACCCAGTATTTCCTTTGTCACGCTGGGCATTTCTTACTCCGCACGAAATCCTTCTACCAGGAAAAGAAGAACGATTTTCTATTGCTTTCTTTCTTCGAGGAAGCGATTTCATGCATACATGTATCTATATTCATTAAATATATATGGATGCACACCTGCCCGCTCGTGCATTAATGTTGCATTATACAATACCTGAATTAGAATTATATGGGGAGGACACAGACAGACAGACAGAGGGAGGAGGAGAGAAAAAAAGAGAGGGAGAGGGGAGGGAGAGAGAGAAAGAGATTTCAAGGAATGGAATTCAATACGTCATTTCTATCAAACAGATTTTCGCATAGATTATTGTGAAATTAAAAACTTTGAAATTAGTCGTTTTAATCTTCCGATTCTCCTTGGATTTTTTTTTCAGTTTTATGAGTAGCAGTGTGTTTGTCACTCATGATGCAATCAGAATTCTATAATGAGTTCATTCAAAATCGAAATGCTTGCTTTAGCATTCGAACTCCAACCAATGTTGTTGTTTTTGTTGTCAACGAGCACCTACCACAGAAGTCGATAGACCTGCTCGTTTGCCAATATCTGTAGAGTAAATGCGTTTTACCAGGTTTTATGTAATAGTGTATATGTTTAGTCGAATGCTTCAAATTTCTCTTTATTTATGACTTTTATTGCTGATATAATTGCTGCTTCATGCCTAACACGTTGTTAACACTGAATGTGTTGGTCAAATATGAATGTCAATGTTGTAATCGAGCCACTATTGATGTATGTTTGTTCATACGTAAATTGGTTGCCTTTTTTCTCAATTGCTTACCAAGAGCAATGTTAAACAAAAAGCTCCATAGATCTTAGGTTCTATCACTTTTACCTATTCAGTAACGCTCGCTGCACATCAATTGACAAAAAACGAAGATTTCTTTTCAGATAAAGAGACCCTCTCTTTCTCTCACTCTCTCTCTCTCACACACTCTATCTCTCACACACTCTCTCTCTCACACACTCTCTGTCATCTACTCTTCAAAGAACACGTCGATTCCATTGTTTTCTTATCATTCTCCCTTTTCCAGACTAAAGTCATCAGATATAATAGATATTTCTATCTTGTCACTAGCAATAAGTCATAAAAGGGATTTTTCAGATTAAATTTTCCCTCTGAAATTTCCAATCTAATTATCTGTATCCACATCAGATTGTCTTTCTTCACTAATTTTTGCCTCTCTCTAGTGTGTCTTGGGCGAGTTTCATAGCCTGTATCGAATAATAATTGAACATTTCCAAGTCCTGAGCGATTTCATTGTTGCAAATTTCTCAGAGTTCCTAGTTTACTATTACACCATTTCTTTCTCAAATGCAGTCGAATATAGATTGAACTAAAAGATTAAAGCTTAACATAATTTTTCACTATTGACCGGGTTGTTAATCTAATTCTCAAATCCTATCTTGGGAAAAAAGGTTATTTGCGTGTGAAAAATGGCCTTAGTCACCAAATATCTCACCAAGATTTTGGGGTTAGGTACGTTTCATCACTATCGGCTCAGTGTTGCCGATTGTAATACTCCTGATGAATTGTCTAGTCTTATACCGTTGTAGTGATAGCTGGTTCGGTCGGCGACTACTATTGCCGCTGGTAGAGCTCAGTTACAGCCTCTTGTCTCTTGTCGAATCTCTTTCTCCATTCCCTGGTAAAGGACAAGCTAATTTACATTCCATAACTTGCAGAGAAATGGAAAAAACCGATAAAATTTAATTAGCTGCCCGTTTAGTCCTGAAAGAGGATCGGGTCGAGAATGTGAAAATCATTTCCTCCCCAATGCTTGTTGCTTATTCTCTGTTCCTTACCCCCTAAAGGACGGGGGATTGACGTGTGTGTCTACCAATAACACTTACTCCAACTAACTTTCCCAGTTATCTTAGCCAATCAAGTCCCACAACAACTCGGGTCAACCAGGTCCTGGGTCTAATTCTGGGACCAACTTCCCAGGTATTTGGCTACGTGACAAATCCCGCTTGGAATCTTCTCCCTGAAAAAAAAATTTTCGCCGTTTATCAACTCTTAACTTACCATAATCATTAACTTTTAAGATTCCCTACGACAAAAATCCCACTACTATACATATATACGAGTGTGTTTGTGTTTATGTGTGTTTCTAAAATCCCTGGTTCTACCTTGTCACACCAATAAAGCGAGGCCGTTTTGGTATAGGCCGTTTCAGCTCCTGACAATTCAGGCCCGAGTCCTTCCAGTGCAAGCACAAACAGTTTTCAACTAGACCAGCCGAAAGACTCATCCGGTATACCCTTTAAATACACGGTTATTCGCACAACATGCAGTGGGTGGTAGTTTTTAATCGATAGATTAAAATTTTAAAAGAAATAAGACAGAAATATTTTAAAATAATACAAGGAATATTTTTCTTAATATTACAACAATAACACTTACAGAATTGTCCTAAAATTTAACAATAAAAACTGATTTAATTTCAACTGTTTGACATTATTCTAAAATCCTTCAAGAAAAACTGTCGCAAGATTAAAAATCTTTTGCAAAAAGTAGAAAGAGACAGATGGAAAAACGATCGTTAAGAAGAAAGCAAGTCCATAAACAGTAGTACTTAACAAAGGTTAAAAAAAAACATTTTTTGCCTTTTGATGATTAATCAATTGATCTGATTTTCATTTTTCCGTGGTTTGGGGGAAAATAGAGGGATGATGGTTGCTCGTCACGCTGAAAAAGGAAAAACTTAATTTGATATAAAAACTTTTCATAAGCTGGAATGGCTTGAAGTCTAAAGGTGTTTGCCATTAGTTTAAAAACAACTTTGAGCGATGGTAGATCTAAAATTGGTAATGATAGTCTGTGAAGAAGGCTGTTAAGATATTTTATCAAAGTAGTTTCCATTTAACTTGGCAAAAACGGCTCCAAATCTGAGAGACGTATTTGGTGATTACAGCTTCTTTTCACAGGCTCATAATATTTTCTGCATGATTTGATTTGAGTGGATTTTGGATGCGTCATTGTTAGGTACCAACCCTGTCAATAGTGAAAAATCTAGCCCTAGTCTTGGGTTCAATTTCTTCTGGGTTCAGGCGCGCAAACGGCCTATTTTCTATTAGATTATAGATTTAAATCCAAATCGTCTGTAAACAATCCAGTGAATATTGATCCCTACTCACTCGTCTTACAAGCCGAAGAATACCATCCCAACCACACAGAGATTGAGGCATCATGTTGTGGGGGTGCTTTACTGCAAGAGGTACTTGTGTCCTTCCCAAATTGGAGGTCGTCATGAGGAAGGGAAATTATATGGATATATTGGAGCAACATCTCGAGGCATTAAAGCTTCGTGGCAAATGAGTCTTCGAAATGGACAATGGTCCCAAGTATAATGAAAAAGCGTGTACAAGTGGCTAACCAACCTGATTCAGTTACAGCAGTTCTGTCAAGAGGAATGGACCCAAATTCCAACAGCTTATTTTGGGAAGCTTCTGGAAGGCTAACCGAAATGTTTGATCCAAGTTCAACAATTTAAAGGCAATATTTCCAAATACTAAGTGTATGTAAACTTCTAACTCACCGGGGATGTGATGAAAGGAATTAAAGCCGAAATAAATGATTTCTCTACAATTATTCTGACTTTTCACATTCTTGAAATAGAGCAGTGATCAAGACTGACCTAAGGCAGGGAATCTTTACCAGGATTGAATGTCAAGAGCAGTGAAAAACTGAGTTTAAATGTACTTTACTATGGTGTATGTAAACGTCTGGCTTCAACTGTAAATAGACAATCAACAGAACCAACTTGAAAACTGAAGAAACCTATGTTGACAGTTTTGTTGACAGTTTTGGTTGATGGTTTCTAACATCTATGAAAATACAGACTGTTGATGCAACACTACAGTAAACTACCCCATTTGTACCTTTTGAGTTGCTTCCTGGTTAATTTTTTTTAAACCACTGTCGGGTAAAACATTTTCGTACGTAACGAGCTGATTCAACACGAAAATCGAAGAAACGACATCGGCGTGTTGGCTGAGTAAATGCTGGACAAGTGCAGAATTCAACGAAATATGGCTACCGCTTCTAAACAGAGTCAAGGAAATCCTGACCTAATAAGGAAAGGAAAGAAAACACCTGAATCTTACGTCATAAGCGTTGCTGCTATTGATTATTCTTCTGTTTACCGTCATTACATTCGAATAGATCACCTGGGGAAGAATGGATCAGCCGAAATGTCGTTTTAACAACATTAAATCCAGGAAGGAGTTCAATCATCCGAAAAACTCTTTGAGTGCTAATGACCCTTCTCAAAACTACAGACAATATAAAGAGTAAGGTTGAGCCTATAATAGTTGGCGCATATTATTATTATTATAATAATAATAATGATAATAATAATCATAATAATAATAATAATAATAATAATAATAATAATAATAAAAAATAAGTAAAACTACTCTCATTTTTCCTTTAAACGCTAGTGGTGAAATGAAATGATTTAGCAATTCTTGAGAGAGTTGGGACTGTCCAGACCATGGTAACGATGGGATATGTGGCTATACCGAGAAAGAGATTTGCTGTCACTCAATCTCTGGCAATAACCACCGGACTTTTGGTGTAAATATGCAAATACGTGAATCCTGTGGTACTAAAAATGCACCCAAGTGTCTGAGGCAATTTCTATACTTGAGATATCATACTGAGCAGGTTTTAAGCGATATTCCCAAAGAGTTCTATGAATCTAGAAGCAGAAAACAGATTTATTTTGGTCGGTATAAAATGACGTTCATATTTTTGAAATAGACTAAAAAGCCGTCACTTAATACATATTTTACGTATCGAGAATAACCTACTTTCGGACGAGGTTTGTTTATTTCATAGGCTCTTTAATTGCTGATGATAATCAGCTAGCAAAATGTACTATCAACAATGACAATGAATTAAAAATATGGAAGCCTGTTAGTGGTAAACGACCAAGCCTATGTCTTCTGCACGAACTATGCGAAAAAAATATACGGTCGGGCGATTTTCAAGCTAGTAATGATAATATTAATTGGAAAACACTCAGAGAATGCATACTGCCAACACCAATGCTAGGAGAAGTAATTTTGCATGGATCCTCCCCAGAATTCTCCAGTAGCCTATTGCACATCCTTCCACAAAATTACATTGAAATTAATGGGGAACTTTTGGACAGATTGACAGAAAGACGCACTCGGATTGATATGCCTCTTCAACTTGGTCACAAAAACGCCACACGCACAATTACAAATTAAAAAATGTTAAAACCTTTATCCCGTAGAAAATGGTTGAAATTTTGGCGCTCAATACTATTGTCAGTGCTTTAATTACCACAACACAATTTCAGTAAAGAGTGCTACCGATGCTGCTGCTGCTGGTGATGATCCAACAAAAAGATCTAAATTTTGGTGTCGCATCTAATTACTCTGGCTATTTTTATGTCCCGATTTATTCAAGTGACTCGAACTGATTTTAATGCCATTGGGTACAACTACTAATATACAAAATAAACTTATACAAATGTGTTATCTTTGAGGTGAATTGTCATGATCTTCAATTTCAATCAACACGTTCCCATGAAATGACCCATGATCAATAAAAGCAAAAGAATATGAATTCACCTCATTTGCTACAAAATGTTCAGTCTAAATTTGAACTTGAGGCTTTCTCAATTAACAAAACATTTTTGATTTTGAGCCAGGATAAGTTATTCTCACCAGAGTGAGAGAGTATGAATCGTAATTCAGCAACATTAAAGTGAAAACAGTTTTTAATGCTTTTGCTTATGTTTGGCATAGAACACTTTTTGATGCTATAAAGTATTTCCGAAAAATCACAAAATTAAAACGCAAAGTCCCAAGGTCTGATGCTTCAAAGTATTTAGTTTAAATGAGGTGATAAATATAAATCTTTTTCATTCCAAATTTTCAAACTCAAAATTCCACATTTATGTGAATATTCATGTATTTCTAATGTTCAAGAAAAGAGGGGGGAATGGGGGAACATACAGATTTAGTGGAGTGTAAAGTACACTTCTGAATAGTAAGGAAAAGAAATAGAAATAAACGTTCTTGAACATCAATATGGCTGATGGTAACACACCCAGAAAAATTGCTAAGTAACAATCAGGTCTAGCCCACATTTTATTTGCTTGGCATACTTCCATTTATCGATTCCAGAAGCAAACAAGAAACCAAAAATAGATATCAAAAGCAAACTATACTTGCACATATACTGTATGCATCGATTTTCTCAAAATTAATAATATTGAGCCAAAATCTTTTTCAAGTTTTTATTGCGTACAACAATCGAAGCAGATTATACAATTTTTATTTTTAATAAAAATGCCTGGACGGCTTCCAATGATTTCTGATTATTGTAAGCAATCACCATGAGATGACCTCATAATGTTAAGTTACATATAGTTCGAGAACATCTGCTATCGATCACAATCAACACATGATAATTTTCAGCGACCTTTCTCAGGTGAAAAGGCGATATTTCTGAGTGAGATCAAAGTTGTTGAAAGACCTGAGCTATCGGTTCTGCTCAACTAAATTTCTTGAAACGTGATTTAAATGTCATTTTAATACAGCTCTTCTATCGAAAATTCATCAGCAAACATCCATCTTTACTAATGTTTCCGAGGAAATGTTTTCAATCTCAATACAAAACTTTAGCCACATATATTGCACGTCTACGGGTATTGATGGAAATTCACCGAAAGGATTTTACTTGCACAAAACTTTTTCTTCTTTTGAGAGGAGTGCATCATCAGGGCGAAATTTGGAAAAAGTAATCTATAGAAAAAAAAATTATTTTTCTGCTTCCGCACTAAATCCGACCAATTCAAAGATTCATTCATTAAAATGTTTAAGATTAAAATGTTATATTGTTCGATTTTCCCCTTTCAGTAGGACAATGGCATATGGGGCTCAAATCACTTGTTCCCCTTCTTATAAGATACCACTGAGCCATTTCGATAATTTCGGATCAAATAATGTGTTGAAATGAATATTGTATTACGTCATAGTAAATTATTATCGCACAAATTTTCCATCCACTGACGTGACGTTTGGGCAGGACTTCGGAATTGCTCAATAACTGGGTAGATAAAAAAGACTAACTTATGATTTGAAATTAGGGGCATTAATCCAATTACGTTGGTACTTGAAATCTCTGAGAGATTTTATTGATTCTTTTGCCAGACTATTGTATCAAATCCCATTATCATTCTCCCCTTTCCGTGCTCAGATAAAAAAAATTGTTTGTTCATATTACTCTGCTGTAATTTATATTTTTGTGATACGATTCCCAGCAGCTCTTGATTATCTATCATTAATTAACCAGAAGTTGATATAATTCAATATTTAATCAAATTAGATTTCTGTTCGAATGAACTCGCTAAAAGGCGGCCTTGGTGTCAAGTCACTCTCTTTGTGTCGTATTCATCATCATCATCATCATCATCATCATCATCATCATCATAATAATAATAATGATAATAATAATAATAATAATAATAATAATAATAATAATAATAATAATAATGATAATAACGATGATGATGATGATGATGATGATGATAATTTTATTTGCAAATAAATAAGTAAAACTACTCCCATTTTTCTTTTAAAATGGAAAAAAGTTTCCCCTCACTTTTGACCGCTAAAAGGGGAAAATGTTTCCCCTCACTTTTTACTCCAACTTTCAAAAATAAAGTGTGGACAGAATACGAATCCAGGTAAAAAAAAAACTTTAAAAAATGTAATCAGAATATGTGGTCAGGTAAAACTACTTTCAAAAAGGGATTATCAAAAAATGAGGCCAGGTAATAAACTATGTTATCTTGAAAAGTGTGATCAGAATAAACGTTCTACGTTTATTAAACGTTGTAATGGAGACACAAGGCTCCGTCACAAGGTTACAGTCAGTGGACACAAATAACTAAGTGTCATTCGTATACTAATTTACACAGATACGCATCATCAATGCATGTCCAGATGAATAGTTGATAGATAAGTTCGGGATAAGTTCTAATTGAATTATCCGTCTACGCCTGGTTGAACATTGGTAAATTTAAAGGATAAATTTAAAGATTAAAGATCATCGTATTTGGGGGTGGGGGGCTAGGAGCATAATAATTGCCTCTCGTAGTTAAGGAGCCCTGTATGCTCTACTATTTTACCCTCAACTGATGTAATTAATCGGTTATTGTAACTTTTTATCGGCTAAATTTGAAAAAAAATCAGCAAGATTCAACTGGAAAATGGATAATATGGTAACCATGCTTTAAAGTCAGCTTCTTATCTCCAGTTTCTTTTTCGAAATTCCATATTCCATTGTCAATACATGCGATGATTTAGTGCGTTTTTTTTTTCGGTTAGGAGCCGAAAACAGAATCGAAAACAGGTTTCTCATTTGAAACTTATTACGCACCTCTTTTTATCTCTCTGACAATCTATTAGAAACCTCCCATTACATGGATTTCTTCACTTTTCAAGTTGGTTTGACCAACAGGTCATCTATGCATCATGCAGAGACCGCATCAATGGGGCTACAGGGCTGAAAACATTTACTCCTTATTATGTCTAGAAAAACTTGTTTCGAAACAATAAGTTTTTTTTTAAATTATTTTGCAATGTAAGTCTATACTAAATTGGTCCTTAGTTTGTGTTCAGCAGTATTCACGCTTGTTTTTTGAAAATTCTGACTTATTGTTGTAATCTCTGCAACAAAAGGGGGAGAGAAGTATTTTATTCATTGATCACAATTTTGTTTAGCACTGCCAACCCTATCTGTCTACATTCAATCACTTGTTCCTTGACCCATTAATCATCCGCCGTAAATGCTGTAAAAAATAGAATGAATCATCGACAAAACCTTCTATACTCACGTGAATCAAATAGAATGTAAAATCTAAAATACGAAACATTTGAAATATTTTTAGGGAAAGGGAGAGCAAATAGTGATTTCCAAGGTGAGGGGGCTTTGGAAGTGTCAATGTTCTTGAAATGTCTTTTTGCAGCATGTATGTATTAAAATTGTTTTAGTGATGTTAATGATCGTAATATCATCATTGTTTGGGTTGCATGTCAGTGTAGATTCAAACAGGCAATTTTGTTGTATGAATATTCGGTTTTATAGAATGTTGATGAGAGGATCATTATGATTATTAAGATATCTGACTACATTCATGAATTGATAGAATGTATGTGTTTGAACCAGTACCTGCTACGATTAGGAAAAGCTGTGTTTATCGAATGAGCATAACACTATCCCTTTAAGTGTGAAGTCAACTGAGTAATGTTAGTTACTTTGCTAGTGTGTGAGAACACAAGCAGCGATGACTGTCGACAAGAGAAGAAATGGGCAGCTGTCTGTGTCAGTTATGACAATAGTGTGTATGCATGCAAATGTGGGAAAGGCGAAAGAAGAGAGGACGATTAGATACAACAATACTAAAAAGAGGAAGTTGACAGAAAAGAATATCAAAACAAAGTGTGAATGAATTGAAAAGAGTCTTACGTAACAATAACAAAAGATGTATTTATTCGCTAAGATATAATAGTTTGTTAAATAGTTTGTGTCCGTCCGAAGAGATGAATTGTCAATCGCTAGAAAAATGAGTCTGTATTAGGGAAACATGAAAGTCTTCTGACTGCTGCTGTAATAGTCTGTAAATGTATTAAGAGTCTGTTGACAGAGAAATATAAATGCTTGTACTTGCATTTGATATGTGTATGTGTGTGTGTGTGAGTGTGTGTGTGTGTGTGTGTGTGTGTGTGTGTGTGTGTGTGTACAAGCGCCGTAGGGACATGCGCACATAAGAAAGTTAGCGCTTGTCTCTTGAAACAGGATTGGGCGCTGGCTCATACCGTAAAGAATCAGCTCCAAGGAAACCTGTCTTTCCATTGGTCAATTTTGATAATGTTTACAACAATGTCCACGCCTTTGATTTATGAATGGGCTTTTGATGGGTTTTGAACAAATTTGACTTCCCATTTGAAAATATAAGAGACCAAAACTGGTATAATTGTTGATAAGGAATTCTGGATTCTGTTTATTTACTGATATCCAGAAGTCCAAATAATAATATTCATACAAAAAGGTATGTGCGGCCAAATGTTCACCATATTCTCTCCGTGCACGTTATTTTTTCTCCTTAATGTAATTTATCTAATTTTCGCCGGGTAAGAAGTACAAGTTTAATCACTTCTTCATTTGCCCATTAATCATCGCGGTAAAATAATTAATCATCCACTTAACATCTTATACCAAAGTGAAATAAATGAAATGAATAAATAAGAAATAAAACACTTCTGAATGGGGACGGGGTAAAAAGAATACATTTGGGGGGGGGGGGTAGGCCTTAAGAAGTGCTTGAGAGTTCCTAAAATAATTGTCTTTTTATTTACAGCACACATATATACGAGTGGATTAGTTCTGTTCAAGATTGTAACATCGGAAACACGTGTTTTATTGCAAAAACAAATGATTTAATACTGTTGAGGGCTTTTAGAGAAGTCACTTGGAATAAAAACGCTCTATGATGTCATCTGTGCGAGAATTTATTCAAATGTTTTTTTATGTCACAGTAAGTTATTGAAGAACGTTCTCCAAATGTGTCCAATTAGCATTAAAATCACAATGAAGATTTAATCCCTCCTAAAAACATGCTTGAGGTGACGTTCAAAAAACATTGCTAAAACCTTTCCCTAGGTATAGAGTGAGCCTGTCAAATTTGGTCAGGCTGTCTATGTTTAAGATGTTTCTATGGCAGGCCCGCGTAGCCCCTCTTGAAATCAATTTTTCTCAAAACTGGTGTCCAGGTTTTTTTGTTGTATATGGGTTTGCATTACTATTAGGGATAGGTAAGGGTTTTTACTCAAGGAAAAATGTCCGGTTGGGGTCAGGTTCCTTTTTTTAAAAAGATATCACCAAAGTGGAATTGATAGACTTGAGAAAATAATGATCATCACGTTGAGTGTAATGGTTAACACACCTACTTCACACGCCGAAGGTCACTGGTTTGATTCCCGGTACTAACGAAGAATGTGAAAAACTCTTCATAGGAAAATTTACTGAGTACTCTGCAGCTAATTGAGTACACTCTAAACTGTGTGATTATGGTGGAAGGCATGAATTGACCATCTTAAGAAAGTGAGCATGTCTTTATCCTGGACCCTCACCATTTGAAATAGTCAAAGCAACAGAACCTTGTTCATACGAGCAGGCAAATCAGTAATGGTATGGATCTGATCAAGTTGATACAAGTAGAAGTAATTGATTGAAAGAAGATAACATTGAAAGCCAAAAAATAGATATTCTCCGTCGGATTTTGAACACGGTCGGCATGATTGCATTTTCCGAACCAGAACCCAAGACAAAAAAGACTATAGATATCAGAGCAGAAAGAAGAATAATGATTTACATCGGACCCAGAAAGAAGAAAGATGGTCGACACCAGACTCTATCAAAAGAAAGACGATTGATGTCTGACTTGTAGACAGAAGACATGATTGACATCAAACTCAGAGATAAAGAAAGACGATTGACATTGGAACCCCCAAAAGGAGAGACAATTGACTTCGAACCCAGACAAAAAAGACGAGTGACATCAGACTATGAAAAAGAAAGACGATTGACATTCGATTCAAAGGAAAGGAAGACGAATGACATTAGAACCAGAGAAAAGAAAGACGATTGACATTAAACTCAGAGGAAAGAAAAATGGTTGACGTCTGACACAGGGGAAAGAAAGACGATTGACATCAGACCTTGGAAACAAGAAGGTCACTGTCATCAAACCCAGAAAAAAAGATGGTTGACATCAGACCAAAAAAAAAAAGAAGACGATTTCATCAATTCAAGATGTAAGAAAGAAGATTGACATCAGGCTCTGAGAAAAGAAAGGCGACTGTCATAAGACCCCGAAAAGAGGAAGACGAAAAAAGGGAGAAACGACTGACGTCAGACCCATCCCCACAAAAAAGAAAACGATTGACAGCTGACCCAGTAAAAAGGAAGACAATTGGCATTAGACTCAGAGAAAAAAAAACAGATACAGAAAAAAGACAGATGATTGACATCAGACTTAGAGGAAATACAGGTGGTTGACATTAGACCAAGAAAAAAGAAAGACGATTGACAATAGACTGAGAAAAAAGAAAGATTCAGAGAAAAGAGAGATGATTGACATCAGATCCCCCCCCCAAAAAAAAAGACGATTGACATCCGACACTGATATCTGATTCAGGAAAAAGAAAGAGGATTCAAATGAGACCCAGTGAGAGAAGCTGCTTCAACGTAGTGTTGAACTAAACAGCCACCGTTAATGGATAAGCTAAAATTACTGCTTTATCCCCCCTTTTTTGTTTACTGAAATAAGTTTTAAATGGGGGTTCAATTCACAAAGGAGTTTTATGCTAAATTAGTCCCTTAGTTTGTGTCTGGCAACGTTCATGCTTGTTTTTCAAATATTTGACCTCTTCGGTGATCCAACATTGGTCAACCATTTTTTGATTGATCACCCCTACATAACCAAAAGACGTTTTTCACTCGGAGGTTAGTGACTAACAAGACCTGTCATGATTGTAATGTAAGAATACTATGTTCATATTCAGAAATAAAAGTCCAATTAAATTTTATCTGTTAGTCTGAAGACATTTTTATTCATATTGAATGAAAATAGCCGATGTGCATGCGCCAACGCCGAATCTCTTGAAATATTAGGTGTATAAGAATAGCAATGATATGCAGCCAATCAACAGACCACATAACTTTTTCCCTCTCCGAGTTTACATGTGCCTAACATCAGTGCCTAATTACTCTTTGCCTAATTAACGTATATTTGAGTCCCAATAAGATATGACCCTCCCTCTCTCTCTCTCTCTCTCCCCCCCCCTCGGGGCCGTATGCTTCTCTGAGCCTTCCACCCACTGAACCAGCCATGGAGGGAAACCAGAAATAAAGCAAGTATTTGGCGTCTACCAAAAATGCCACATGTTACTAACTGAGCAAACAAAATAGTAGAGAGAGAAAGTATCATTCTGGTGGGAATTCACAATCGGACATTTTTGGCTACCCTTTATCTGATATTTCTCTCTGCAAAATCAATAAACATAGATTTCAATACGTTATTCAATACGTTATTCCGTATCAATGCAAAGCACACAAGCAATTTACTCTTCATCATGTTCTGTAGTGAATAGCAGTTCCGCTTCTGGCTACAGGTTGCATATGGCAGCGACTAAAAGCTGGAACAAGGGAATAAGAATTCTCTGACATTGTGTCAACTTTTAAATTATGTGTTTTTTTTTTTTTTTTTTCTTTCTTCTATTCTTGGATTTTTGGAAAAAAAAGGAGCAGACTCTTGGAACTATCTGTTTTCTTTCTTTTCATGTCAATATATAATCGTACATGAGGTTTTATATACGTATATATATATATATATCGATCGTCACTTGCCTGTGTACACTCATGTACATGCATTTATAATTTCTCACTCGCATGCACGCACGCACGCACGCACATACATAATTATATATTTATATATCATGTATATGAGCGCACATGCGACTTGGTGTACATATGTACAGTTATATGTGATATATGTATGCATTCCTGTAAAAAAAAAAACTCGTATGGTATTTATGAATTATTATCTAGAATAATTATAACGGGCGGAATAACCTTTCCATTCCTTCAGACCCTTGCCCTTCTTGTCTCTTTTCATTCCCTCTTTTTTCTGTCTCTCCCTCCTTCCCTCTCTTCCTTTCTTTGTGTGTGTGTGTGTGTGTGTGTGAAATCGACAATTAGTATCACACTTAGAGTATATGTATATTCTAATGTACTAATCGACATGCGATTATATCAATGCGATTGGGATAACTGTGACTATTTCCTCGCGATCTGAAGGCATTGGGATTCATTGTATTTATCTCCATTGATTCTATCGATTGCTTGACGCGAATTCTCCTTACGCAAATAGAAATTGGGACGAAAACATCAAGTAAAATGGGATTTGCCTGTAAAACTAACTTCTGCTGAAACGTCAATGTCCGTGGTATTTTCGTTTGAGTTTTCAAACGTCTGATACATGGAAAAATTAAAAATCAACTAATTGTCGCATCTCAATCATTTTTGTAAAATAAAGTTGAATGATTAAAGTTAATAAAGAAAACACTGTTATTTATTTTTTCAATACGCGGGTATTTTAATCCTGATATATTTTAGGATTAACTTGGATGCTAACCCATCCACAAAAAGTTAATTTTTCAATGCCTGATCATGTTCCCTCCATGATGGCGCTTTTCTTTCCTTGCAAGAAAAACATTTCCTTGCAAAAAAAAAAACTCGAACGCCAAAAAATTATTCAATGGTTTAGAATTTCCCCCGGAGCGGCAAAGCTCCTCGATAAAATTCAAGTTCAAAGAAGCTGTCAATGGAACATCTCCTTCCCCTTAACACAAGTGTTGGCTGTCTTACATATAAGTATCCAATCACCATTTTGCAAGGGTTTTATTGATGAAATTCATACAAAATCTACGTTTTGTTTCTGTTTTTCTAATATAATCGATAACTGACAACAGGGATTTTCTGAAGTTGGGGATGACTGCACATGTGTTGTAGCTTACAGTATCGTTGATTCAGCTATCTGTCATCATCATCATCGCCATCAGTCTTTTAACGTTCGTCGTTGGACATAGACCTTCCCCAGGATTCGCCACAATTCTCTATCATGGGCGTCGCAGAGCCAGTATTTCCTGAATTTATCTAGGTCATCTCTCCATCTTGTGTTCTGTCGGCCTCGGTTTCTTATGTGATCTCTGGGGATCCATGTTGTGAGTCATGAAGTCCATCGGTTGTCTTTCATTCTTGCAACATGGCCTGTCCATTGCCATTTGAGTTTTTTAATACTTTCTATGATGTCTCGGACACCCGTTTTCTTCCTTATGTACTGTGCTGTCTTGCGATCTCTTCATGTAAGGTTGAGCATGATTCTCTCATGCGCACGCTGCATACTTCTCAGTTTACAGGCCTGTCTCTTGGTTAGGTTCCATGTTTCAGCTCCATAAGTGACTATCGGGAGAAGGCATTAGTTGTATGCTCTTTTTTTTCCAGGATTATTGAGATCATCTGGTATTTGAAAGTTGAGCTTGCTCTACCGAAGGCTTGCCATCCCAAATTGAATCTTCGCTTGATTTTCTCCTCTTTTGAAGGTCTCATGGAGATTCATTGCCCTATGTAGATGTAGTGGTCTACCTTGCCGAGTTTTGCATCTTTTATCTTGACAGTTATATTTTCATTCCCAACATGTTTGTTGCACATGATTGAATAGTATAGCTAGCTTTCTGTTGACGCTCTTACCAGCTTTTTTGAGTAGATCTATGGTGATGTTATCTGGTCCAGGGGCTTTTCCATTTTTTGTTTATCTGATGGCTTGCTTTACTTTCCATGGTGTAACTTCGGAGAAGTCCTCAAACTGATTTTCGGCATCTTGTGTATTCTGGTCGTTGTTGTATTGTCCCTGTTTTGAAGAGTAGAGTTCCTGGTAAAATTCTTGAGTGCGTTCAACTATTCTGTCTCTGTCTGTTGTTATGTCTACGTCTGCTTCGAGAATGTTAGTTATCTGTTTCTGTCCTTTGTTTATTGCTTTAAATCTTCAACGATTTTTGAGATTGGTCTCGATGATGGCTGCCGTACACCTTCTTTTGTCATCTCTTAGTTTCTTCATTCTTGTTTTGTTCAGTTCGGTTTCTTCTATTTTTTCCTTTGTGGTCGTTGGTGGTTTGAGATTTCCGCGCTTTTTTATAAGTTTGCTGGTTTCATCTGAGATTTTGCTAATGGTCGCTGTGATTCTTGGTTTAAACATATAGGCAGTTTCTAGTAGAGAGGTTGTTATTTTGTTGTTGAGTTCGTTGACGTTGGTGTTGGTGTCGTTTTTGTCGGTAAGGATATCAAATCTGTTTTTCAATTCTAGCTTGAAGGCTGGAGTGAGTTCATTTGGTACGTTTAGTGGCTGCGGTCTAGTGTGGAACATTTTCCTGCGCTCCTTATTTGTGTTTATTTGCATCTTACATCTTACCATTCTATGGTCGCTCCCGACATTTACTTGGTTTAGGATTTGGATGTCTTTGGTGTTGTGGTTTTTGTCCGTTAAAATGTAGTCAATTTCGTTTTTTGTTTCATGGTTGGGGCTCTTCCAAGTCCATTTTCTATTGGGTTTCTTTTTGAAGAATATATTCATGATTTTGAAGTTGTTTGCGGTTGCAAAATTTACCACATCTTCACCTCTCTCGTTCCGTCTTTTGTATCCGAATTCTCTGACGTAGCTTTCGTTTCCATGTCCTACTTGTGCGTTGAAATCTCCCATGATGACATTGAAGTATCTATTGGTATCTTGTAATAGGGAGTTCAAGTCATCATATCAGTTTATTTCTTCTCTGGTTGATTGCAAAGTTGGGGCACAGACTTTGATTAATTGATCCATGGTCTTGTTCAGGATATTTGACAGATTTCTTTAGTTTTCAAGGCCGGGTCCCTTGTTTCAGCTTTCAGTCGCTTGCAGGCTTGTCATTGTTGAGAGTATTCCAACTTATCCGTCATCACCATAGTGTTGCCTTTGCTTACTGTAAATGATGTAGGTATCACATGGCAGCGCATTGATAATTATTCATTATCTCTTGTGAATAGCATTATTTCGTTTGGGAGGCCTGTGTCTGTTTCACTTTTTTGTCGGTATCATCGGTTGGGGCTATTGTGTCTTAATATGGAATTCACTCGATGGTTGTCAGCTATTGAGCTGATTTCAGGTATATGAAGTCTGGTCACAAGCAGGTCATCATAATCATCATCTGATTTTCAACGTCCGTCGTTTGACATAGACCTTCCCCAGGATTCGCCGGAGGATTATCTATCATTGGCGTCGCGGAGCCAGTACTTTCTGAATTTGTCTAGTTCGTCTCTCCATCTAATATTCTGTTGGCCTCGGTTGTGATCTCGGGGGATCCATGTCGTGAGTCACAATGTCCCTCGGTTGTCTGCCATTCTCGCAACATAGCCAGCCCACTGCCATTGAAGAATTTTAATGGATTCGATGATGTCCCTGATTCCTGTCTTTTCCCAAATGTACTGTGCTGTCTTTTGGTCTCTACAAGTGAAGTTAAGCATCTCCATCATATGTAAAGAAATCTGTCCACTGCCTAGAGTCAAATGAAGCGGGATCGATGAAAAAGGTGTTTGTTTACCGAGGTTTCCTTTGAAATCTTTCTCTGTCAGTGGGTGGGTATAATCTCCAATCAGGTCTTGGTGGAATATACCATTAAATAACGTAATGGAAATGTTAACATTCTATGTACAAACAACGCACTTCCATGATTTCGCCCCCATGCTTCGATGCCCCCCTCATTTCACCATTCCATACCCTCCTTATTTACGACACCAGCCTGAAGAAGGCTGTGTGGTTCAACGTCTAAAACAGTGTGTTCAAGAGATGAAGACAACAGTCCGAAAAATCTATACATAATGAGATTATCAGTTTAAAGAATACCCTTTTGAGTAGCCATTACTCTGTAAGGATAACATCGACTCACTTGCATAGGTATAAGAGTAGAGGACAATTAAAAAAAGTGTCATGGTTCAACTGATATCAGACGCGTTTCAAAAAGGACTCAAGGGATTCTGTGGTCCATACAACATCGGGATAGTATTCAATGGCCTTTCCATCTTTCGGGGATACTTCTGTTGAAAGAGAACATTACCGAAAACTATTTATGTACCATTTTATGCAGCTGTGATAAGTACGAAAAACAATTCCACTTATAAGTAAAGTTTGAAAAAATTGGAAAGTCATAATTTTAAGATACTACGAAATCAGACATAGCTGATCATGTATGAAGGAGAGAAGGTGGTTACCAACCCACGTGGAATGAAATTATAATAATAGATAGTGAAGAGTGTTGGAAAATAAAACTATCAAAAGAATCAGAGCACATGCTCTGCTCTTATAAACTTCTCATCATGCCAACCATAAAAATGAACACTGTATGTGAGTCTTAATCTGCCTAAATGAATAGAATAACGGGTTTAGTACTAAATTCCCAGAGGGTTACGAATTGATACCTGGAGGTCACATACGAAGGAGACGTCTATTGGCTGCCAGAGTTCACTTGTGAATAAGATATGCACTCAGTCACTCTTTATATTCATGAACTAGACTATGTGTGAGGGTAGACTTTTGGTAAACCGACAGTAACCATAGGAATGATACCATAAGCCCCGCCCTCTACCACTGGGAGAATACCAGAATTTAGGGGTAGGGGAAACAAGTTATTCTATTATTTACAATTATTTTTATGCAAATCTACATGCTAATTAGTTCACCAGGGCTCAGATGACAATGGAACTCAGCTATAAGATGAAATTCCACCTCAATTTTTTTATTAAATCACCCACTGTGGAGAATTCTGTGCTGTTTTTCACCCCAAGCCGAACATTAGAATATACTCTATCCTACATAAGCTCACAAAAGAAACCAAAGAAAAGTCGTCTAAAAAACTAAAATAACAAAACCACAAAAGAGGAGCCATTGATATTTCCCCTGGAAAGATCCATTGAACTGTTATTACAGTACAATGATTCAACAACCCTGCACCTGTTTGATCAGAGAGGATTGATGGCTAAAAATTACTAAAAGTGGTCAAGTCTTGGAATTAAAGGCTCAGCTGAACAAAGATGATGGCTCAATGGAAGGCAAATGATATCAAGATAGGAAATCCAATTGGTATGATGGCCAATGCGAAAAAGATTAATGCAAAAGAGCTTAATAGCTTTGGTGACTTTGGTAAAAACTTGTCAGATTACATCTTTAACATTCGACAGGAAACTGAAAGGCTGTATTTGGACTTCTACTCATTTGTTGAAAGATCCATCGAAGATTTTGCGAGATGTCAAACAGTAGAGGCGATTGGAGTGAATAGCATGGAAAACGAAACTCTGCAACGAGTTGAAAAGGAAAGGTTTTAGGACTCAAGCAATAACTTACTGAAACTGCAAAAGCACCTCCACGCAAAAGTCCTCGGGCGAGAAACGAACGAGGCTACTACAGTTCAATCTTGTGCAACTGCACAAAATGTAACAGTGACAAATGTGTCTGCTGTAAACACTGAGTCCCCTGTCTAAAGCTTTACAAATGTCGAGGTCGGCAGGATGATGAATATGTGTCACAATGCTAAGAATCTCTCTGGTCCTATTAAGTGATATAGTAAAGATATACGATACAGGGATGTATTTACACTTTTCTCCAAAGGACTTCGTTTTTTAGGCAAACAAAAGAACCATTTTTCAACAAATTCTTGCAGAATTTGAGGGACAAAGGGTCTTAAATCTGTATATCTTCAATGGGGTGCTTTTTTCACAGAATTCCATGCATCAATAAAAACTTTAATTGCCGAATAGTGGGTAGATTTTTTTTCTGAGAGAGGTGAAATTTTCACTCATAGCTAGGTTCCATGATCTTTTGACCTCTGGTGAACCAATCA
Organism: Thysanoteuthis rhombus; assembly: GCA_963457665.1. Taxonomy (NCBI): domain Eukaryota; kingdom Metazoa; phylum Mollusca; class Cephalopoda; order Oegopsida; family Thysanoteuthidae; genus Thysanoteuthis; species Thysanoteuthis major. The sequence goes on along the minus strand of OY735232.1, from coordinate 10,923,550 downwards.
GCAAATCAATTTGCATAACAACTATTGTGAAATCCGTTAATACAAACATCTTAAGGTATGATTTGCTGTTCTGTGGTGTATACTTTTGAAGACATTGATTTTCCTGTTTCCCTACCCCTAAATTCTGTTACTCTCCCAGCGGTAGAGGGTGTCGCTTATGGCGAGATTATTGGAGTTACTGCCGGCTTGCCAAATTTCTACCCTCACTGTTTTTTGTTACGCCACATAGTCTAGTTCATGAATATAAAAAGTAGCTGAGTGCACATCGTATGCACACGGCGAGCTCTCAGTTAATTTATTATGGCTATAACAACGAAGATGATGACATCAGTGCAAACAATGAAACTTCTGCTTCGCACTTTAATGTCTTTTTTTCAAAATAAACGACTGCATCGATGACCTTATAATCTATTTGAAAAATCCATTAAATTTAAAAAAATCTTGGTGAAACCTTTCCATGTACTCGATTTTATTTAAAGATTCTAAAATAAGCAAAGATAATTGTATTAATCAAAGTATCAAGCACTAAAGAAAAATGTGTTCAAAAATTTTAAAAAAGCAACTTTTATCGTGAAACGCAAAACTGTCATCGGAATGACTTTTTATTGATTCACTGATAAAAGCCTCCAAATTTGGGAGATTAGAACAATGCTTCGTGACAGAAAGCATTTATTGTGACCTCGCTTAATTTACAGACATAGATGTACTATTATATTTTATCATAAAATTATGTGTAATTAAAGCATATTTGTGGCTATTCTTCAATTTCAATGAAATTAGATAAAAACTAAATTCTTAATAAAAATTCCCCATTTAAGAAATTCAAAAAAATTAAAACGAGTTTGAATACACTAATACATTTCTCTTGAAATGATATTTTGTCATAAACATAATCGTGACTTTGTTTAAGGCACCATTAAAAAATAATTTTACACTTGATTTGTTTATTATAAGAAATGAATAATATTTACCTCTGCCAACGGAGTTGAGAAAGTATATGTATTCGGTCTACATAATATATCCAAAAGGTCTCAATGAATTCCTATGGAAGTTTGTGGAAGGGTGGACAATTGGCTATGATAGAAGTGATTCAATTTGGGGGCGGATCCGAGTACAAGTTTCTCTTTTTCGTCGTAGATAAATGTCCACACTGCGTAGTATCGCCAAATGTTCATGTCTGTCCACATGATGTCTCCAAAGGTTCTCAACAAATTTCAATGACAATTTGTTGAAGGGTGGGCTAATGAGCATTGAAGAAGTGATTCAATTTGGGGGCGGATCAAAGCCAAAATACTTCCCCTGGTAGAGGTATCCGCTCGCTTGGTGCTTTCTAGTTCAATTAAGAATTTCTAATCAGAATAATAATAACCCATCTCATAGATGAACTATATTCTCCATTTTTACTCCATGTTTACATTCATATTTATGTATATATAAACATTTATTCGCAAAAGCACTCGTTCATAAGTGCACACACACACACACACACACACACACACACACACACACATATATATGTGTGTGTGTGTGTGTATATATATATAGATGTAAACATTTGAATACATTCACACACGTGTATATATATCATCATCATCATCAGTCTTTTATCGTCCGTCGTTAGGCATAGACCTTCCCCATGATTCACCACATCTCCCCATCGTGAGCGTCGTGGAGCCAATATTTTCTGAACCTGTCCAATTTGTTGCACCATCTCATATTCTGTCGGCGTAGGTTCTGCATTTGATCTCATGTTATGAGCCGGTTGTCTACCATACTTGCAACATGGCCCATTGCCATTTGAGTTTCCAAATGGTTTCTATTATGTCTTGGACTCCTGTTTTCACCTGATATACTTTGCTGTCATGTGATGTTAAGCATGATACGTCTATTTGCACGTTACATGGTTCTCAATTTGCAGCTCAGTGTCTTGGTTAGGTTCCATGTTTCAATTCCATAGCTGACTATAAGGAGGATGCTTTGGTTGTATGCTCTTCTTCTTTTTCCCTTTTATGTCATGGAGACTCGTTGTCGTAGGTAGATGTAGTGATCTACTTTACCTTGCTTTGCGCTTTCGACTTTGATCGTTGAATTCTGACATGTACATGATTTTTGTTTTCATTATTTAGTTCATGTAGCGTTAGTTGGAGGTCGGAGAGGTTCTCTGCAAAAAGGACGATGTCGTCTGCAAATCTGAGGGTATTCGCCGTCTTTTTGATTCCCTTGTTTTCACTGTTTAGATTTCTAAAGATCATCTCTAGTTTGAGTGAGCTGGTATCACCTTGTCTCACCCTTTTTTGGAGCTGAAAGCGTTCTGAGTCTTTATGTAACCCGATAAAAAACCTGCTATGACTGTATACATGTTGCAATACTCAACATATACGGAGTCTATAACTTGTAGGATGATTGGGAATTTCTACCGAGTCGAAGGCTTTCTTGAAGACTATAAACGCTATCGCAAATGGCATTCTATATTCTGTTTTTTAGTTGATTTATCAGATGATGATCCATGGTCGAGTAGCTTCTTCTAAAGCCAGTTTGTTCCCGTGGTTGGTTTTCCCCTTGTGTTTTCGTGATTCGGTTGGTGATAACTATGGTTAAAAGTTTGCAGATGTACTTGAGTGGACTTATTGGTCTATCTTTGAATTTTCTCCTTTATGCAAAAGCATTATGATTGCAGTATTCCAATCTTCTGAGACTTTACTTATTTTAGGTATATGTTGAATAAAATGGATAGTTTCTGAGTGATGACTTCACTAGCTCTTTTGAGAAGGTCAATGGTGATGTTTTCTGGTCCAGGAGCATTTCTTTTCTTTCTTTTGTTTATGACTTGTTTCACTTCCCATGGTGTAACTTCTAGGAAGTCCTCGAAATGATTCCTATTTGTTGTTTTGTGTTCCTTGTTTGGAGAAGTAGAGTGTCTAGGTAGAATTCTTTGATATGTTTGACGTTCCACTCCCTGTCAGTTCTCAGGCCTTCATATTCTTTTCTGTTTCTGTCCTGTATTGAGAGTTTTATTAATAGCTTTGAAGACCCAATCTTTTTCGGGAATTGTTTCGATGATTGATGTCGTGTATCTCTTTTTGTTTTCTCCTCGCTCCTTTTAGTTCGGTTGCTTCAATTTTTTCCTTGTCGGTGGCTTGAGATTCCTTCGTTTTTCCATGGTGTTTTTGGTTTTATCTGAGATATTACTGATCGTTTGTGTGCTCTTTGGTTTGAACATAGTGGCGACTTAGATTAGAGAGACTGTTAATTTGTTGTCGAATTCGTTGGTGTCGTCCTTTTCTGGTTCAGTAAAAAGTTTGTATCAGTTTTTCAGCTTGAAGGATCGAGTGAACACTTTTGGTACGTTTAATGATTGCAGTTTGGTGTGGAATATTCTCCTATGTTCTTTGTTGGTGTTAGTGTTAGTTTGAATTTCGTATAGATGTATACGAAGTTACCTGCTGGATATTCCGCGCTGAACTATGTTTCACAGTTGGGTACTCCATTTGAGGTTGAGATGGACAAATCAAAATATTACTTCAGAATAATCGACGTTATGCAATGCAGGGGATAGGAAGATTACGATTAGAATATCCAAATCATATGCATTGTATTGTGACAGATATTGAGAAGTGGATACTTTTACAACAAGTACAGAGCAAGCGAAATGAACCATCACTATCCCTAGCAAAGGTCGGACTTTATCTAATGAAGGCAACATTTTGTATATGGTGTGACTGAAAGGGGATCCCTTATTGTGGGCAATTCCCAGAGAACAAACGACTTTCTGAACCAATTACTGATCCTAACTTGAACAATTGCTGGGTAGCAATCGACGAAAGGCATCCGTAATAATCAATTAAGAAACATGTTATCAGAAAGAGTGCAAAATTACATTGGGATAACACTAGACCTCATGTTTCTTAATTGATCAGGCAAATATTAGTACAGCTTGACGTTTTCACTCATCCATCGTATTCACTTTGAATTTCCATTTATTCCAGTCTTTACAGAATCTTTCTTAAATAACAAAATTTCAATTCTTTGGAAGATTGCAAAAGGCATCTGAAGCAGTTCTTTGCTGTGAAAGCTAAAGGATTCTGTAATTATGGAATTATTAAGTTCCCTGAAAGATGACAGAGGAGAATGGAACCAAACGGTAACCATGTTCTCTAAAGTTGATTTAGAAAAATGTATTTTGTTATTTTGATTTTTAGTCAATTAACCAAACAAAACTTTTGGTCAACCCAGTATATAACAGCTGCAATGTTCATACAAGTGAATTTTATCAGAAGTACACAAAACATTCAGTGTCATTTCTTGATACGATGATTATGAATATCTCTGAAACTACCAAATCACAAAAATTCGCTTTAAATACCGAGATACGCCAAATATTTGATCATTCGAAAGGGAAAATATAATTCCAGGGAAAAATGTTTCGTTCAGGAATCGACTTTATCTTAATCAAATCTGTTCTGGTCATGGATTACAAATATATTACCAGTGCATGTGTCGTGATCAAAGTGATCAAAATATTTTATTGGTGTTAAAGTAAAGGTTCAGTGCATTATAGTTTACTAAATCAAATAACTGCCCTAACGGGCGAAGTCAATCACAGAAAAAAAAAAGAAAGAAATCGATAGATAGACGGAAATCAAATAGAGTTTAATATAATTTGTTTTTAAAAAATTGATTTTGGGGACTTTTGGGGGCAAGATTGCTTGCAGTCTCTGAAAATGTAAGGAAAAAGATTTAGGAAAAAAGATGTACTGCGAACATTAACTGACAGTGTTCTACCGAAAAGCGTGATTCTATTGTAATTCAAAGATGTAACAAATTAATAATGTAAAGTTAAGCAGAGTTAACCACATTGAAAAAGTTAAAAAGAAGTAGCCTTTTTTATGGCTAGCCGTTTTCAAAAAAAAAAAAAGCAGAAATAATCATGTGTGTGTGTGTGTGTGTGTGTGTGTGTGTGTGTGTGTGTGTGCTATTTATTGACTCTCCCACCAGAGCAAAATGTGACGCAAAGTCGGGACTTTACTTGGGGAAAATAGGAGACACCCATCCAAAAATGGCTCCAACCGACGCGGCTTTGGTTTGCTAAGTAACCAAAGCATCTGCCGCCACGAAAGCGTCAGGACGAGCCCGACCTGTTCGGTTAAGTGCAACGGAACAGTGCTGCCCCTGCAGCTGGGCCGAGTAATAGAAAGGGAGCCTAAGGACGAATCCAAAGGCTTCCGATGCGCGTAGTAATGCGCAGCCTCAGTAAAACCTCATTGGCTAGCGCATTGCACCGGCGCACTCGGTCTTTGACACACCATCTCCGGCCCATTTGGCAGGCAAGTGTCAGTACCGGTGCCTCGGGCTCTGCCAGGTAATAGATACTACACTTTGATCATGCCGAAAAGGCCAGAAATAGGGAGTGGATGACATGCAAAGCCTGTGTATATAAAAAGTCCTATCATCATAAAAAACAAAAACAAAAAACATCGCTTCTCTTTCTCTTAGTCTCTGTTCATTGTATTTCTCTCTTTCTCAGTCCCTCTCTAACAATCATATCGTCTTCCCTTGCTCTGAGAAGTTGGCAACAGGCAAGTTAATTAAGCTATAAGTGTAGTACCAAGAAAAGCATGAATTTGCATCGGAAATCGAACACCAAGTTATTTAACATCAGACGATGACGTCACAGATTAAAACCTTTAGTTGGTATAAAGAATGGTTTGCAGGAGAAACATATGTGGCATCTGTTCAATTGTGCGAGCAAAATTGAGAAAATCTCGGGGATACATTTATACTCATTGCTGATTAAATACATTCTCATCTAGGGAACGAGGATTAATACTTGCACTTCCTCCAGAAATAGGTAATTAAAATAAATAAAAACTATTCGTCCGAATAATTTTGAACCAATGCTTACACCTGAATCAGCTGTGGCATTTTAACAAAATAACAATGCCTTCTCATAATGACTCAAAGCACTCTCTCTTCGTATAAAGTATTCATTCTATTGGTCAGTGATTTCTACTCAAGCTTGTTGCTTTGCAATGTTTCTGTAGCTCCATTCTCTGGCCTTCTTCGGCTGCATTGTATCGTACAGTCTTGTTATTGGGCTAGTTCTATTCATAGTCCGTTATGTGGAGAATTTCCCATTGTAATAGCGTTTCCTGGGTGGAACGTATTCCACACACGGCTCTGTTTATGCATAGGAACCTTTTTTGTCGGCTCGAGATCGTGTTTTTTTTTTTTGCAAATTCTGTACCTATCAAAGTCACCTGGAGAAGGCCGTAGAATGTACCGACCAAGACGTTCAGAAAAAACAAAGATCAATTGTACAAATACTTCAATGAACTATTTTTCATATTTTTTCAAGTAAGACAGTAGACGTGAGATGGTGACAGAATGACTGCTTTCAGTCAGAAATCATGATAGATACATTTATGCAAATGAAACTAGTTATATGAATGTCTCTTAGTATAAGCATCAGTGATGGCAATGTTCGATATAGGCATTATATATATGCTTTCATTATGAACAAAAAATCTGTTATAAGATGGATTAATTCCACGCACTCTCCTAAAATCGCATAATTTGTACGAATTTATACAAAATTAAAGTTTTTTTAAAGATAATAAAAACAAGGTATCTGCATAAATAAGATCCTGCAAAGATGACCTCTATGACATGTCTGGTTAAATATGAATATTTTTCCGAACGGATAGTACTATACTTGCCTGCATGTTTTGCATGTTTTGTATTCGTAACGGTGCGTGTGTGCTCACAAATGAGGTAAAGAATTAAGACACTCAGAGTTAATATTCCAGGTACACCGCATTAACCAGCTCCTTCAACGTAAACTATTTGTATTATACTTTTGTGGGAATCTTAGTAGTGTAGAGTTGCCTCTGCATCTGCTTTAAAGAGCTGTTGTGTTTCAAACGTCTGCGTTACGTTCTTTTTCGTCTAAAGTAACTATATATCTCATTGAGTTTCTATATCTACGGTAAATATATCCAATACACGTGCATTCTCACAGTAGCAATTGTAATTAATTCCACCTGGTCGATTGTCTTGGAGATGTGGCCAGGGCCATTATGTCTACAGTTACTATCACCCGTTATCGACGACACGGGAGTGAAGAGGTAAGATGACCACTTGACCCAGATTCTTAATGTCTTTTTAATGTCTTTCTTTCTTTTCGATTGTAAGGACAAATTTTGACCTCATCTGCAAACCCACATACACAGATTAGTAGTGCAACATACTCACATACGTAAGTACACACACACACACAAGTACGCCTTCAAATATATGTATTCTCAAAACTATTTCAGTCATCTTACGTTTAGTAGGACATGGTGCCAACAAGCTCTCTAATTTTGTTACACCAACCGAAATATTTTCTGGGGCCTGCCACGTAGAGAATTTTATATACGTGAGAACAAGGTAGACTTGAAAGTTTCGTTTGAGACATCTACTTGATTGATACTACACGAACTAAACGAAGAAAGATGGCCTCCACATGAACTTCTGCAAAATGAATGCCATGTATAAGAAGGACACAACGGTCAGAATCGAAAACGCGGAACAGATGAAAGGAGACCAGTTAATCCTGAAGAGAATAAATCATTCCAAGAGTCATACTAGGTTGACAAACTTTTGGTAGAGCAAGCTCAAGAACAAGATAATCCAAATAGTCCTTAAGAAAGATATACAATCAATACATCCTTCCAATTGCCACTTAACATGGAACCTAACAAAAAGATCGATCCATAAAACTAAGAACCATACAACAACACAAGGAAGAATCATGCTCAACCTCACATGAGATCATAAAACAGCACAGTATATTAGACAATTGATAGGAGTCCGAGTTATCACAGAAACCATTAGAAAAAGTCAAATGGCAATGTACTGAACATGTTACAAGATTTTCAGACAACCGCTGGACATCAAGACTCACAAAATGGGTCCCCAGAGATCATATGTAGAATTGTGACCGGCAGAAAGTAAGATGACGTGACGAACATGACGAATTCAAAAAGTACTGACTTCTCGATTGCCATAATATAGAGGTCTGACGACGATGTGTGAACGAGTCAACTTTCCCCGGGTCCAGGCTGACCAAGTGAGCAATAAATCATAATTAAATAAAATAGTCCTGGATGACATTATTGCATCAACTATGAATTATTGAATATTTATTGCGAAGAGTGCTCCAAGGATGATTTCAATGATCATACACATTTAACAGAGATATACATGCCTAATTCTTTGAAATTTCTCAGATGTCAATTATTATTAATTTCTACAGATATGCTGTTCCTCTTAATTTCAGCTGCTTTTTGTCAAAACTGCCAGATTGTTATTCTACGACCGTTAGGAAGCAACGCGGATCAGAAACTGAGACTCGAATTCGCATCCATGTTCCCTCGGAAATCCTATCTTAATGCAACAGCTGCCATTTGCGATAAATATCAACAGAAACTAAGATGAACGAAATACTAGTTGGAAAAATTATTAATGATATGCTTGTTTAATCATCAAGGTATTCTCGCTGCCATGCTCGGGACTGACTTGTTCCAAACTCTTCCGAATTTTGATCAATGGCTACTGCTGAGATATATATGGGAAGTATGTATGCACCCGCACACTCACACTCACACATTCTGTAACTCATCTTTTGTCATTTTCAACTCTTAAAGAATTATTCATTAAATGTTTTAGGGAATCCAACAAGACATGGGAATGATATTAGTATAATTTTGAAATAGATTTAAACGATGATATATTTCATCTCAACTCGCCATCAAAGTAAATAATTGAACAACCATAGCGGTTAAAATGTGAAATCATTTTTTTTTTAAATCCACCAAAAGAATAAGTATTGACAGAATAAATTCTATTTAGAACATCACTGGCGTTTTTGACTGGAAAACAGGAGAATCTAGAAGTTACTATCAAACCTGTCGGAATGAGACCAAAAGTGGTCAAAAAGCCCTTTTTCTAAAGACTTTTTTAGAAAAACAGGTTCTTTTTTTAAAAAATGGAGTCTAGTGGAGTGCTGACGCCAATTTCTAAGTTTGTAGACAAAACGGTATGGCCAGGAGTGCTGGAACACACAAACAAACAGACTCACAAATAAGTTCATGTATTTTTTTAAAATGATAGAGCCCTTCACCGTCTTTGATGGCTACGGTTGTTCAATGACATTTTTATCGTCTGTTGTAAAGAAAAATTATCTTGAAAACAAGTTCGTTGTAGTGGCTGAAAATCAGAACAAGATTAATTATTTTACACCTGTTTCATAAGTCTCATTTTTCTCTTTCAGAATATGCATAGCTGGATCGCTGCATCTATGTCCCCGTCGCATAGACGACGGGAAAAGGACGCCAGACGGAAGAGTAGCAATGTGATTGGTCGAGAACATAAGTCTCACGGCGCTGACAACCTCGATCCTGATCTGTTGTGTAAGATCCTCCAATCAAATATTGTCAAAGATGGAAGCAAGGATCCAAGCCGGCCAAGTTCTCTTCTCTCGCCCAGTTACAACACTCTTTCTAAATCTTGTGAGGACATGAGTAAGTGTGGCAGCAGTGATGCTGGTTGTAATAGGGAAGAAGGAGACAAAGTCCCGTTGACATTGGAAACCATCATCAACGACAAGAAATACGTTGGTCTCGTTCCTGCTGCTTACGTAAGTCGTAGTAAGTCACATAATGATATTATTATTCATAGGCGCCTGGTCACTCCTAACAGGTCTAAGACTACCTCTCCAAACTCTCTGCCATCGGCTTATATGGAAGAGAGATACGTGATTCGAATTAAGAAAGGGCATCCTCACAAGCTTCACAAATCGCCCTCCGATTTTTTGAAACCTACGAATGAGTTGTGTCGATCATTGAGCGCCCATAACCTGAATGCTGAAAGTAGCAGTTCGAGTCACGGTGGCTCCGGAGGGAGCCATCATCGACACGAAATTATTACAACATTTGGGTGTACTCCAAACTCAGCGCCATCGAGTCGAGAAGTATCACCTGAATCTGTCTCCCAAAACGACTCAGCAAATGGCAACTACCACCATCATCATCACCACCACCACCACCACCACCACCAGCATAATATGCACCACCAGCACAACACCCAACACCCGTCTGACAAGATGGTGGAGTCCCCACTTGCGCAGGAACAAACTCCTTTGCTTCACAATAATAACAACAATAACAATAACAACAACCACAAAACAAGTAAGACCACTGCCAACGTTGCTAGATCCGTAGAACACCAAAAGAATCAACTCCATCTTGATTTGCCCAGACCGGAAAGAAGACATAGTTTTGTTGGTGGACAAACATCATATCCTGTCAGTATCAAATCACCAATACGCAGTACGGATACCCATTCTCTCCTATCGATGGACGGCCTGAAAAAGCTATTGACACCAGGAGGAAAGAAAACCCACAAGGAAGTTAAGTAAGGACTAGACATTTTTGGTAGAATCGTTAAAAGCAAATTAGGGAGCCTTTAAAGACAATTCTATTAACGTCATATTTCTGTAGTAACCTTGATGAAAATGTTTTAAGGTTTTGAAAAAATGCTGATAGACCTGGCTTTAAAATGACAGAATATTTGAAATTAGTGTAAACCAACAAAACAGAATTATCATTATGAAGTATGGCATATAGGTTAATGAAGTTCGGAAAAAAACAACATTTATATCTGATTGCATTATGAAAACGTATTATGTAAATACCTAGATGGAGACAATAAAGAACCAAACTTGGAAAATATTTAAGAAAACGAAAAGAAGAAACTTTCTAAAAAGAAAAAATTCGACAATTAGAAACAAAATTGTAAATTGCAATTCTAACAATAAGAAGAGAAAAGTGTTCCGGACAACAAATACAGCCCACAAATTCCAAATAAATGGATTTTTTTTTAATTTTCAAAATATTGTTTTTAAGCACGATGTTTGCTGAAATATTTTCTGTAACTTTTTATTTATCTATCCGTAAACTTTGTTCATGTCTTAACCTTTTACTTGAATGCATGAGAAAAGTAGAAACTTTTAATTTACAAATCAACAAAAGGGAAAAAGCCAAGTTGATGGAAATGCATTTCATAGCACTTGATGCCGGTCTCAGATACGATAACCGGGCAGAGCAGGCATCAACGACCATGCGTTTCTATCCAGACGGCACTCAACTTGTTTTGAGCATTCGATTGAACGTGAAACCGTTTGAAAGAATAAATGAACAAAACTTATGCGAAGGTATGCAGACATAAATGCGGGTGTACACAATGTCTTTCTTTTCTTTTTCTGAATCAAATTTCCAATTGCCACTTTTGTTATTTCCACCGATTTCACTTCAAATTATCTTGACGTTTTTCCTCAGTCTGTGATGATGATGATCAAGTAAAGAAATGACGATGATGATGATAATGGTGATGATTGTGGTGTTTTCTTTGACAATAATGGACTTGTTTGTTATCCTTCCATTTTTGAGTCAAAATAGACACCACTAAAATCCTATCTTATCTCGAAACTTGCTTATTAACCTAACATTTTTTTCAAATGTTGATTTTACATTCTTTGATAAAACAAAAATAATGTTTATAATAATCATATCCCCACCTATGTAAATAATAAACTATAATCTTAGACATTTTCAGGGTGGCTATAGAATTTTCAAGTAATCTATGTTCCTTTGCAAAATGTGAGTGGCCCGATTTTACTCAAAATATGCACGGATGCACAAATATTAGAACTTTCAAGTTGATAAAACTTTTCAATCATATGTGGAAACGTTTATTTGGACAATACACTCGTCTTCCGAGTTAGAAACTCACAATATTTCTAATGAAAAATATTTGGAGTTTAACTATTTTCAGAAGAGAATAGTTTGCATAACTTCCATAGCCTCTTTTAAATTTCACAAACACATTTTGAGAAACGACAAGTCGATATCACTTTTTGCCTCACTTTGCATTCACGATAAATACATTTATCCGATGGGCTTTATTGTCGAACTGCTTTTTAGCTATTTATATCTAGCGACTAATAGTTTGAACATGGAATGTTTTATAGAATGCTATAACTTTTTCAAAAACTGGAAATGGGAATAAGTGATGTAGCCAATTGTGAATATCATAACGTAAAAGCAATTCAAATTGGGAAATTATAATTATACAATGGAAAATGTATAGGGCTCTAAGCTGATTACAGCCTACTTGCTACACGGGCAAAACGTATGATAATATATTTACCAGGGCAATGAAGAAGAATTTGTTTTTGCAGTCTGCAACAATGGAATGATTATTCTAAGGAACTTATTTCTCTCAATGACTAATATCATCAAAGTAATACCAGGGTCAGCGATAAGAACTGGACGAAGCTTAATTAATAAAAATTTGTAAATCACATTTATGCTAATGCTAAAGAGATTTTCAGCGATTGGATGAGTGCAGAGTCTGAATAAATAAGTTTTCCTATTGTGCATCGATCGGTCATCATCTTCAAAGAATTAAATGTCCCTGAAAATTCAACCAAACCATACATTACACTTTTGGTTGCAAAATGAGTTTTTAATATTCCCATGTAAACCTTATATATATATATATATATATATATATATATATATATATATATATATATATATATATGTGTGTGTGTGTGTGTGTGTGTGTGTGTATTTATGTATGTGTGTGTGTGTGTAATTATTAGTAACACATATCATCTGTTTGTCCTTGAGTATTTACACTGAATCTGTATACTAAATTCTAAATAAGAAAGTGCAATATAAATTATTCCTTTTTCAATATCTTTTTTGACTGTAGTTCTAAAGCATCAAACTAATTAAAATTCTTTTTTCTGCTCCAAACTCCAGCCACGACTGCAATATTTTTGCAGTATTCTCCCAACCATTCTAACAACAATAACAAAAACAAAATGACAGAAAAAATAGAATGGCCTCTTTTTTCCTCATTCTGAATAAGATACGACTGAATTCACGGAAAGTCCATTATAATTCTGATTGATAAGACGTTATCAATGGAAGATAATGTCGGGTGATTATTGCTTTGCTTTTTCCCCGTAGCCAGAGACAAATGCCATGGCATTAATAAACGTAGAAAAGGATTTCATTTCTCTTCCCTCCTTCTTTCCTGTCTTCCTTCCTTCTTGTCTTACAACTGTTTGTTTTTTGTTTTGTTTTGTTTTTATCCCTGCAGGGTTTGAACTAGAAAATGGCCAGGAACAAGATGTGTTAACCCCTGATCAGTTTTAAGAATAAAAGCAAATAGACAAGTCCATTTCATTTTGTATCAACTGCAGGCGTATTGCTTAATTTAAATATAACGTGAATACATCAATGTATCACTTGTGAAAAATTGTTTGTCGATAAACTGCATCAATTCTAGATGGTGTAAAAACAACGACTTTTCTATCAGTAATGTTATCTAGACATGAACGTAACCAGGAGTTTTAAAGTTCACATTTACAACTAACTTTATGGCTAAAATGTTTTATATATTTATTTCACGTCCACTTATCAAATAAAATAACGAAGACTTCAGGACATATTATTGATGAAAACGTTTACTTCTATTAGTATTACTGATTATTTTCTTTAAATTGTCAAGGTTTTCGGCTATCATTGATTTTAATTGGATAAATTGGAAGGGGACAGGGAAATCTAACCGAAAAATGGTTAATTCCACAAGAGTTAATTCCATCTACAACAGTACACATGGCTTTTCGGTCGGGTTTATGTAAAAACATTTTGTAGCATTCTATGGCTCGACAACCTTTGTCCAGTTAATGATTTTCAGTTGAAGATCAAAAGACGAAATTGATAACATCTTACATTGTTACATAACAAGTGAAGAAATAACTTTAACGAGAGACAGATGTTTTTTACTCAATAGATTTGAGTGATAAAGTTTTTATTTTATTTCTTTTTTTTTGTTTTGTTTTGTTTTCTGGCCAATAAAGTATAAGGAACCCTTGTTGCTATAAATCGCAAAGCATATTTAGCATCACTGAGACAAACACTGAAGTCCCTCATTCACCAAACTTGTATTTCGGTTGTTTTTGCTGTTGTTTTAGTTACTTTCCTTTTTTTTCATCGAGGGCACACAGCTGCTCTCGCTGCTCACCTGCCAAAAGCAGGGGTTAGCTGTCCCCGCTATCCCCCGCTGCCCTCGCTGTCCCCGCTGTCCCCGTGGTCCCGGCACCCCTAACTCCCCTATTTCTAGGATCTTTTTTAGAATGATAATAAAATTGTTTATTTCATTTCCAACAAGATTTGCTGCCATCTGTAGATAGAAATGTTCCATCCGCTGAAAAAAAAAACAACGATTCTTTTTAATCCAAAACTTTGTATCAAAAATGACAAAAAATGTCAATGAGTGAGGAAAGAAGATTTTGTAAGAATAGATTTGGCAGCCAACGACAACAGTTTCATGCTTTTTACTTTGAAAGGAAATATTTTGTAATCCATATTGATAATGTTAATCTAACGAGAATCTTCATCACGATTACCACTTTTTCTTTATGTCCAATAACGAAATACGCTACATTCCTGACAAGTTTCTGTGGAGCAGTCCTAGTGTCAGGGTTATCAATTCAAATGTGATTTTCAATTTTTCGATTTTGAAAGTCACGAAAAATTAAAAAAAAAAAATGTCAATTGGCAATACTTGACTTTGAATTATAAAAAAAAATCCAAATATTATCATCGATGGACTCACAAATTCGTTGTTTTTGTTTTTGTTTTTTTTTGTTTTTTTTATTTTGACAAAAAACATCTAAATTGGCAACTCTGTCCAGCGGCTCTATCGACCACGGACTCGTGGTGCAAAAATAATTTCCTTTTTTGCTTTAAGACTAACTATTGTTTCAGGGCCAGGATCCAAATATATCTGCTTTCTAACTTTCTCTTGGCTATAGGTTAAATTCATATTTTATTTCACATGCCGTGCTAAACAAATCATGCGTTAATACATTGCCAACATTATCACAAATCAAATACTTGCAATGTCTCCTAAACTTTTGTAGGCTGAACATTTATCGCTGGTCTGATATTATTTATCTGGATTTTGCCGAACGTTCAAATGTAAATGTAGTTCATTGATATCGATAGAGATTTTTCTGTGTATAACTAGTTTATCTTGAGATTTTGTGACTATGCATTATATTAGTAGGCAGGGCCCCCGGGAGGAATTTTATAAGGCAGTGCAAATTTTTTGCCCCCCCCCCCACCACCACACACACACACTGCACAAGCGCGCTCGTCCTTTAACCATCCCGTTTTCATCTGGCATTACTCCTTTAGCACGCCATATTATATTCACACGCTGGTGTAACGATAGAATAAACCTATTTTATTAATGGACATATCGAGTCGACTTGGGCCTCCACCTTTAAATCTCTCGGGTCAACTTTGGTCCCCTGGCCTCGATGTGAAGCACCAGCTGAATCCCTTCCTCTCAGAGGCTCTAATTGTAGAACTTTTTTCATCTTCTTACCAAGACAAACTCATATAATGCGATAAAATGAATATTACGACGGCATCTTGATATTGATACAAAATATGTGAATTATTTGTAACATCATATTTCTTACCGATGATTATTACTTCTTTCAAAAATCAGATTAAACAAATTAGAATATAAACCGATTTTCTTTTATCAATTTCTCAGTGCCATCTTCAGTTTTATCTTGGATGTCAGTGAAGGTTTTTACATTAGATTTTAAACCTTTCCTGATTTCAGATGTGATTTCACAGTTTACTGCCTCACAAAGCTAAAATAAAATATTCATATATTTTCTGTCATTCGTCAAACGAGTCACTAAACAAATAATATCCCATAATGCATGAGAAACAAAAGACTGTAGACGAATGAGAAATGAGTTTGCATACACACAAGTGAGCAGTTTTTAAACAATAAGAATCAATTAATGGCTTTCGACAATTAAAAGTAGATATACTAAATACATGCATATATATGCATGCAGACAACTATTTCTAATATCACGAGAAATCAGGTGAGTTGAGAAAAGCGTGTTTTTCTCTGTGTTGACATGTGTCAGTCCTTTCTTTACTTTTAGTCGACCATTTCTCTAAACTTTTGCTAATTTTGCTGAAGTTTAAAATATTTTATCCAAAATTTAATGGTCGTGTAATCATTTGAATACGTACATTTAAACGCAAAAGTTATTAAAAAAATCAAAATAATTTTTCCATCCGGCGTGATAGCAGGCAGCAAATTTACAAACGAAAGGAGAATTCCTTGAACATAAACCAACATTTATTGAGATATGATAGCATTTTGGTGACAATAAGGAGTTTAGATTTTCACTCGAAAAACGTGACCATTAAGGGGCAGTGGATCTTCAACAACACTGGTATTCACACCCAATAGAATGAAAAAAATGCAACAGAAAAATAATCTTCAATCCACCAAACAACAAAAAGGTAAAAACGAACGTAGGTAAAATATTTCTCTAATCAACAAACACTTCTCAACATCAAACAAACTGCAACAAGTCATAAAAAAGCGCAACAAAAAATCCCCAGAACACTTTCAACCTCCACCTGTAATTGCAGAAAAGATTCGAATGTCCTTTGGATTTTACGATGACATGGTTTATAAGGTTACTTCGTCGGCTGTTACCGTTTAATGGATATTCCGTTATTTTCTGCAGTGTTGTCGTAAACTGATGCTGTTTTTCTTTAAGCTCCATATGTATTTTGATGGTGTTATGCTATGTGTGTATTTTTCTTGTAAAATGATGTTTTATGCAAGTCATTTCTTTGTTTCCAAGGACCTTCTGTTATTCCGATGCATATGCACATAGCATAACACTATCAAAATGCATATGAGGCCTAAAAAAATAGCGTAAGCTTACAACAACACTTCAAAACACTGCACACTCTACTTGAAAGGGAGTATTGCAATAATCACCTTCCCTGAATCACATTCAATCCTAAATAAAAAATCACCAAGTATAGATTAATAAGCATCTCTATTGGAAATCGTTTAAAGAAAATTTAACTATCGACAGTCAGAAATCCAAATGAATTAATTCATCCAAAATTGAAAGAAAAAATAATAGTCTTTTTAAATAGAATCACTCCCGGAAATTGTAAACAATCTGACAAAAATAAACAATAAACTAATAATCATTTTTTTTTTAAGGTCGTAGTAAACGTATCCCATCAGCCACGTGACCTCGAATGATCTAGAGAGAGAGATTGCCATACCGGGAGTGACCAAAAGATAGCGGAGGCGTAAAATTACCATGAAAGACTGATTTCTGTATATATATATATATATATATATATATATATATATATATATATATATATATATATATATATATATATATATATATATATACACAGAAATATATATATATATATATATATATATATATATATTCGTAATTACATAATATTAATGTGGGAATGCCTAACTCTGTGTATACTTGTATGCTTGTCCAGATAATGAGCATGCACTCTTAAATAAATCTACAAATCATTCATAACATAAATGTTATGTGTATTTTCATATTTGTTAGTTCATACTTATCTATGCAAGCACACACACACACACACACACACACACACACACACACACACACACACACACACACACATATGCATACTTGAATATATACACGCGAATGGATATAAATATACATAAATATATATACGCAAATAGTGTTCACATACTGGTCTACATACACACACACACACATATTTAAGTAAGATTATTGTGCGTTTTATATATTAAGAGTATATTCTCTCTCTCTCTCTCTCTCTCTCTCTCTCTATCTATCTATCTATATATATATATATATATATATACAAAAACATAAAATTGGAACAATTTTATTTGTAAGCATTTATTCTTATGTAATAAAATTATATCAAAATAATCTACATATCTTATCCCTCCTGTTCGTGTACATGCTGGTAGGAGATAAGATTATCCCCCTTATCTCTTATTCGGAGTTGCAACGATCAATTGCTTGCATCTATTTCATGTCTGTAGACCCTAATTATGTACAGTCGCGTGTAGGACAGTCTTGACAGGTCAAATTTATTTAATTTTTCAACTAGTTCTTTTTTTCTTGAAAAATGACACGTGTGACTTTTTATCCATGTTGGTTTTTGGATAACTTTAATGTTGTAAATGTTTCATGAAATATAAAAATGTGATGCTTTCAAATGTTACTTTTGCAATACTTGATTATTATCGTTTTAAAGAATTATGATTATAATGATTTACTACGCATCTTCTGCATTGTAACAGGTTTTACCTGAGAAACGTCATTCCATTTGTAAAATATTGATCTATTTTTCTCACTAATCTACAATCTATGTTTCTTTCTATATACAGAGATACGCGTATACCCACTGATATATTTATACACACTTTCCCACATAAGTACTTATAATTGATATATATATATATATATATATATATATATATATATATATATACTTTGCACTTATGAATAAATACGAATGAATGTATATGGATAAATAACGTATTGTAAGTTGCTATTTGTTTTCATCAGAGAAAAACACGAGTTCGGATGAGAATTTGTATTTAGATGTCGAAATCCATGTGTGTGTGTGTGTGTGTGTGTGTGTGTGTGTGTGTGTGTGTGTGTGTGTGTGTGTGTGTGTGTGTGAAACAAATGCAATTGTTTAAAAAAAAAGAAATTCAAGCACAAATGAATTTCCAAATATGCCCACATTTTGAAAAAGTCATTACAGACTTTAAAGACACAAATCCCAGTGAAGAGTATTCGTGACATAAAAGTTTCTTCCTTATATATGTATGTGTGTGTGTGCGTGCGTGTGTGTGTGTGTGTGTGCGTGCGTTTATGTCTGTGTGTGAATGTGTCTATATGCATGAGCGAGCTTTTTTTCTTCTTAATTTCTAAAACTGTTAAGAAATGTACAGATGTTAGCGCGTGTGAATGTTCAGGCTATCTTGATTTTCTACCGTAGACAAACAGCTTTTTTTTTTGCCTTGCTGAATGGTATGGATGAGGGGATAAAGGACCGCGAATGTGTCTGGCTGTGAGCGTTTAAAGCATTATACTTTTTGTTTACTATGATTATTCTCACTATTAAATCGAATTGATTTTACATTAGTATTTTTCCATTCATTTTGTTTCTTCTTTCTTATATGTGAATTTTTCATTTGCTGAGTAAATGTGTTCTGTGTAAACTAATTTAAGTAATACTTTTTTAGTAAAGTATTACAGCTATCCTTCATCAAGCTTGTCAAGCCTGTATATACTCGTGGGTATTTGCCTGTATCTTGTACAACCTTAGAACTGGGAACAACCAAATGTAACACTTGTTCAGCAAGTGTCCAGTTGTAATTCCAATGGTATCTCTGGCTGCTCCTATTTATACTGGCCCAACTAGACCACTTCCGGTTGCTTACCTCTCTCTAAGAACCATGGAAAGCCTACTGCGACGGAACTAAGAAAGTATTTCTACGTTTCAAAAAGAGTGATCTAGAACCCCAAACCATCAACATAAATTTTAACACTGGAAATATTTTCCATTTTCTTCAGAAGCAAACAGTTATAAACAGTGTATGTTTGTGAGTGCTTATGTCATTTGTACAAATTGTATATTACGAATGAAAAAGCAATAATCACAGATAATCATTTAAATTTGCTACAAGAACCTTTATCCACTCATAATCATACAAGAACACACATCCAAATACATTTCTATCGGCTACACACACTTATAATGATGAAAAATTCTGTCAACCACCGTATTGATCTCACTTTATTAGGTTTTCTTGTGTACATAAAACATAAAATAATAAGGGTAGGAGTCACCACAAATCAATGCAAATAATTGATTATTATTGTCAGACTAAACACTTTCACAGAATCTTTCACTTCACGTCGACTCCCTGTACTTTCCCCGGAAAAGCAATTCTCTATGTATAAAGATTCCATTTTATGTGACAATTCAATCGTTTCATTTTAAAGCATATCCATATTTGCAAGAGAATTCCATTTTTTTCCCTTAGATATTTTGCATTAAAGATGTTCGCTCGTTTTGACTGTACACTATTGTAAAAGAGATTAAAGTTTTGTGGCGATTCGGTTAGAGTGAAATTATGCATCAGCGTTTAATCAAAATTTCACTGAAATTTTGAAGTTGACAATATTTCGATCGATAACCTGTTCTGATTTTAAAGGAAACAAAACAAATGTAATCTGCTTCGTGAGAGCAGAATCTCACGTTGCGATCCAAACAATTGGCAAAGTCAGTCAGTTGAATCCATAAATCCTGATCGAAACATTGAGAACTTCTTCAAACATAAATATACTGAAATGATTATTATTTCATTATATTGTCTATAGTAATGTAATCATTGTTATCAGTTTATGCAAATTTCTCGTTTATAATAGCTTTAGAAATCATAATTGGCTTTTTTTTTCTATGACAGAGATAGGTGTATACACTAGTAATAATGAATTCTACAATACTTAGTCATATGTTGTTCAAATACACACACACATAAATAAATACACACACACACACATACACACATGTGTATATATATATATATATATATATATATATACATATATATATATATATATATATACATATATATATATATATACATATATATATATATATATATATATATATATATATATATATATATATATATATATATGTATATATATATATATACATATATTTGTATATATGATTATCCAGCACAAAATTTAGAACATTCTTTATTAATTATAAAATTCGAAAAAAAAATTTTCATCGAAAGTTTTTATACGAAATTTCCCTGATGCTATTTTACTGAAGCATCAATAATTTAACAGTAAGTTTAGTTGTACTTGAGAATTTGTTATAATTTCCCTTACCTCTTTGATGAAGACGATTCAATTAATTTAAACCTCTAACTGATTAGATTAATGGTGGTGAAGTGATTTTTAAATACCTATATATTATCAACCCTATCCTTTGAATGAGTATTTATATGTAAAATCTTTTTAATTATATCAAATGAATCTATATAACCATTTTTGTATATATTGTCAAACATACTAAATATTTAATGTATAATTCAGTACATGTACGAATTAATGTCGCATACTAATGTTGAATAGTATATAAGCATACGAATATATATCGACTAATATGAAGATATCATTATGATAATAATATTACATAATGATATGAAGTTGGGTTTATATAAAAGTGTTCAATATTTCCAATAAAATAGAGCTAGTATAATAATATGCATATGGAATCCTTTTTATTAATTTGTTTCATGATATATATATATATATATATATATATATATATATATATATATATATATATGAGAGTGAAATGACAAAATCAGAAGGCTTTCTGTACAAATGATTCTCATAAGTTTCACCCAACTCGGCTTTGTCGAGAAATTAGGAGTTTATTCAAGAAACTGTTGCGTTTATAAACTGTTTATGAATTGTGATAGGTGAGGGTTTTTGTTAATCAAGTGAAGAGTAAAAGAAAACTTTATGCATTGGGTTGGGAACAATGTCCAAATCAGATGATAATCATGTGTGTTGGATGCTGCGCACAACTTTATTAATCCATTTAATCGAATACTGTCCCCACTGACCACAAGTTACAGACCATTTATAGATAAACGATATTCTTGTACGGCCTCCTAGTTTCTTGACAAAGCCAAGTTGAGCGAAACAACGAAATATGAGAATAGTTTATTCGGTAAACCTTATGATATTGTTATTTCACTTTCATATTTTCGGATTAATCATAATCTATATCATTACACTTGATATATATATATATATATATATATATATATATATATATATATATAGTTATCACGCATAGATGCATAAAAACTAATTGCTTTGATAAAGATTCTCAGTCCATAACAGTATGAAAAAATTAATCAATAAATAACTGGAATTTCATATCCTCTTCAAATTAATCATATCTATTTAGAATTTTAAAAGAATTTCATTCTCTTTTTAATATGAAGTTTTCAATAGCAGTAACTTTGAATTTCTAGGTTTGCTGCCGAAAGACAAAAATCAACCCGTTTTCAAAAAATTCGAAAAGGTAATTGTTGCGTCCAAATAAGTGTCTTCCTTTGTAAGAACACACCTAAATTATGTTTTTTAGGAAAAAGAACCTTTTTTCCTCTCCCAATTTTTTACCACTTGATCGTCTTGTATTTCACAAAAAATATTTAAAACAATACAAGAACAGTTTTTTAATTCGATGATTTCTAACGTCTTTGAAATCAAGATAGCATCAATAAAACTATTATTTGATCCCAAGAATAGAAACTTTGATCAGTCAGCAAAAACGTTACATTAAGTATCAATTGGCGGTAATGCTCAGCGTCTCGAATTGGCCATTTTGTAATGCGTGAACTTTTAAACGATGATTTCATTGTTTCCATCTTAACACTACATGTAAGTCATATGACGCTCTGTTGAAATCCGAAGCGTGCATTAAGGTTGACCCCAAATAAGTTTTCCTTTATGAAATTATTTATGAAAAGCGGTTTTAAATCATCATTTGTCCTTCAGCAGCGATTCCTTCTCTTTATTAAATATGTAAATATATACAAAACTATTTTGAACTATTAGCAATATTTCTTATATAACCTTTCTACTTGAAACTGCCGACATTCTTATCACAAAACATGTAACATTGACCACTACTATAACAACAGTTGCCCAATGTAAAAAAAGAAATTTCATTCATGACTGAACACACAATAAACTGACTTTGAAAACTTTATAACCACAGTCTCACAATATAAACAACCCAAGTTATTCCTGCAATATCCATAACGACATGGAAATATTGCTGATTGAAATGCAAATAGAAAATAACAAAGCACATCGGAAACATTGTACAAATCTGATGATGTCATGAAAATTATTTAATCTGGCAAAAATAGATGACTTCATAGTCTGAGGGACTGCTAGAATCTGCTATCTCTTGTCAAAATAACAATTATTGATTATTGTATGCAAATGTGAATTTTCAAAAATTGTATAGATTCAAAGTAAAGACTTTAATTAAGAAGAAAAATAATGTATTGTTTGAAGAGAGTAACTGAAAAATTTTGTGCGTTCATCCATAATAATGAATGGCATTATAAATAGCACAAGTGAAGAAGGACAACTATAAATAAGGGAATACAGAATGCTATATATATAAAATAAATGTAGGATACCATATAGAAGAGGGAAATATAGAATGCTGTATAGAAGAGGGAAATATAGGATGATGTGTAGAAGAGGGAAATATAGGATGATGTGTAGAAGAGGGAAATATAGGATGATGTGTAGAAGAGGGAAATATTGGATACTCTAGAGAAGAAACAGGTATAGTAGAGGAAAATATACAGAAGAAAGAAATCTAAGATGCTATATAGAAGAGACAAATATAGGATGCTATATAGAAAACGGAAATACAGGATGCCATGTAGAAAAGATAACTCTAGCTTTTTCAAAATTTGTTTGGACAACATATGAACTCATAATGATGATGCTGTTATCACAACGTTTCGGTCGAACCATTCTACAACCTTCTTCAAGTGTTGCAATGGAATGAACCACTGGTACATTAGCTAGCACTTTTTGTTAATCATTTTTTTTCTGTAAAAAATGTATGATTAAAGAAGGCCTTCTCTTTCCTCACGAATTTTAAACATGGAGAGGACTGTACAATGGATCAGCCGAAACATCTGCAAAACAAAGAATGAATCCAATTATCCGTGCAATGACTTTTTAAAAAAACTTATAGACAAATGGTAGCCGTTGTGAAATTCCAATTGTCCAACAATTGATGGGTTTAAAAGTTCTAAGATTTTCCGAAATGAAAAATAAAAGTGCCGTGCATGTAACTTGATTGCAATAATAACTTTCTTGAAAGATTTAAAATGAATGTATAAAAACCAAAAAACGTATGTACCATGTATATATATATATATATATATGTGTGTGTGTGTAGAATGGAAAGTAATACAATTTCACAATAAGGCATTTGTCTCGGACCAATTGTGATGAAGACTCTTAGACAATTGCTGGGTACACATTCGAACTGCTTCCTTCACCCTTTAATGTTATGATCACGCAAACATTCAAACTTAATCCCTCAGACCAGAAAATATCTTGTATAACAATGAAAGCTTCAACCATTTTATATTCCATATTAGTTTTTAAATTTCAAAGGTCTACAAAATCAATGTCATTAAAAATTGTTTTGATTATTTCAGATGATTTTTTCACATCTTTGGTTGATGGATTCAAAAATCAAAACTATTTTCCTCCTTCACTTACCAATTCCTCAGGAAACACGTTTTTTAAATAGCTTTTTTTTTTAATTATTTTGCACTATAAACATTGATTCATCGAGAAATTTATATTGATTATTTTATGTGATTTTTATTTATTTCTGAATGTTGAATTAAAAATAAGAACCTCTTTCTCTTTCATGTAATATTTTTTCACGAAATTGTTTTTTGTATAATTTGTTCATATACATATTGATAGCTTGTTTGACAGACAGTATTTGAGTTTAGTACTGATATTATAACATGTTGAAAATCCATGTTTGAAATACCCAGTTATTTTATTATTAACCCTGAATATAGCTGGAACGCAACATAGTGATGAGCCATATCAATATAAATAGCATGTTTAGCTGTTGGACTTGTCAGGACAGGTTGGGCTTCCCTATCTCTAATACTGTGTATTGAAGGGATGTAAGGATCAAGGTTAGCCAGTTAATTGGTGTTGATTTGAATTACTTGCACTGAGATGTGTTTCATCAAAATGGCATTTACGATAAGTGGTATCTTATTGTCTTCCAACATCATACACCCTACCCGACACGATCCAGCCGGGGCTTATCAGACCTAAGCTTGTGTCCTGATGGTTAACAACACTATGGTTCTCTTTTTTAAAGCCATAGCTCTCTCCCTCTCTCTCTCTCTCTCTCTCTCTCTCTCTCTCTCTCTCTCTCTACGAATCCCCTACATCCAACCTCGACCAGAGGCACCTCGCTTTCCATCCCGCTTGCTAGCTGCTGCCAAAGGCGATGGCCTGCTTGGAGGGTCGGGCCCGCTTCATCTATTCAACCCCTTGTTCAGATGGTTTCACCGACGATTTTCATGTCCTGACCCTGTACCGCCCTTCTCCAAGTGCCATTGTGCACCAGTTGCAGTATGTCTCCCAAGCGCACAATGCCCTACTTGTGGAAATTTGATAGACTTTGAAGCACGTCATAAATACTGCATGGGGGATAAATTGAATCCTGAATACTTTTGATAATTATATCAAGGCGTGAACAGTCCTGATCATTTTCCCAATATTTGCGGAAAATTGGCAATGAAAATCAGAGTTAAAACATAACGGCTTTTATTCCTATTAATATTCGGACCATCCTCATCTTGGTTGTTTTTAATACAACGTTTCGGCCGTTGTACTCTACAGCCTTCATCAAGTTGGTGTGGGGAAGTCCACATGGACACATAGCGTAGTGGTTACAGAAAATAGACAAAATTACTGCAAGTAATCTGATGGTTCTAGGTTCAATCCCAGTGTGAGACAATAATAATACTACTAATGCTAAGGGGGAAGTGTAGTCAATATACCCCCGTCAGTTAAATAAAGGGTTCAGTTTGTTACTTCCTCACACCTACCAGATGATACCTGTTGAAGGCCGTAGAGTACAACGACCGAAACGTTGTATGAAAAACAACCAAGATGAGGATGGTCCGAATATTAATAGAAATAATGATAATAATACCTCATCTCAAAAATTCAGAGATATAATAACGGCTTTTGTTTGGAGAGAAACAACATGATACGCCTACTTTGGAATAAAACTTGGAGGCCAGAAAGAAAATTTGGCCCCTCATAATCTACGATCATTGAGAGTATAGCATTATTTCAAGTGATCTGTACCGGAAAATATCAATAAAATTGATATGTTTTCAATAAAATACCACTCCTTTTAGCAAATACCACTGTGATAAAAGAAAATCATTGAAATGTGAGTAAGTTAAAAGAATGCAAGTCAATTGAATCACACTGGAATATGCTTGCAGCCGTATAATAAATAGAATGAGTGACGAGTGAAGCCCAGTCGGTCTCGACAAGTCAAACTGCTGAACATGATATGATGAACATCATATGATTCATCTCCATACTGTGTTTCAGGCATGTTCAGGTTTATTAATAAATGAAAAACACTGGTGTTTTAAACATGGATTTTAATATTAGACAGTATTGAATTTAAACATTGCCATCGACCCAGGTTATACATATCTATAATACGGAATTATAGAAAAACTTCTAATTTAAAAGTAAAAACCCTATTTTGTGAAAAATATACATATGACAACTTATACCAATAAACGTCAGCTGAAATGATCTAAACAATTTTGTCAGTGTATACTTGTGAGATGGCTCCAAGTCTGAGAACATTCTAGGCCACACACACACACACACACACACACACACACACACAAACACACAAACAAACAATTTCACAGAGTAACGCAGAAAAGATAAAGCTCACTAATAGTATTTGCATCTTTCTCCAACCTTATACTTCTCCCTCCTCGTCACTTTACGGTTTGTCCAAATCTGTCAATGAGGCAGTCATTCGATTGTGTACATCGATGGTGGATTGTATCAAGTAAAAGAAAACACGAGAATCACAGAATGAGAATTGCAGTCCAAATAAATATTTTTTCAGAATAGAAAATCAGTAAATCAGTTTCATTTCAATAAAATTTTCCTCTTCAATAAAAATATTTGCATTTGCAAAAGAGAAAATATCTGATACTTTTCGGCTGTTGTTATTTGACCCTTGTCTCATCTACCAAATGACTTGCCAACTATTTACTTGGTCTATCTTGGTTTCTATATTCAACTAATTTTCGATAAGTACACTATTGTGCATGTTATGTACCGGAATTTCTTTGTCGTCGGTGTTTTTGTGCGTTTTTTGGCATGTGTGCGGGGGATTCAAAATATTGTCACGCTTCTGTCACCTGCAGAAATGTACACCTGGTGCGATTTGGCCTTTGTTTATACGAAACGATTTCTTTTAAGTTCGGCACTTTTCTGTGTCTACTGATATACTAGAGATGACACTATAAGCGATGTTATAATTTATATCGCTACACATCACCACAACTGAAAGTTTCATAGACTAATACTTACTACTCCTAAGACTTATCAGAATAAAAGCCTTTCTTGAGCTTTGCAATAACGAATGTAAACAGTTCACGTTTGAATCTTTGTAAATGCCAGGTTTTGTAGAATGAAACAATCATTTCTTCAGACCCGAGGCTTGGCATTACACAAAATCAAAATTAAAAAGATGGCTGACTACCTGGTGTTATCTTATTATCTGAAAACCTTAGGACGATAAAATGAATACCATGATGCTAAAGCTACCAAAGCCTGACACAAGCACCAGTTTCTTTCCTTAAGGAAGCGAGTGATCTTTCACTAAAATCATTAATGTTTACAGATTATCATATCTAGAATTGTACAGAAACAAAGTACTTGTGACTTCATCGTTATAATGTTCGTCTTGCTTCGAATATTTGGAAAAGGCATACACTCAAAAGCTCCAATCCATACAAGGGTATAGGCAATGAAGGACCGGAAAAAGATGAGAGCTCTTGGAATGTTACCAAAGAGACTGGAAAATATTGGAAGAACTGGAAGGAATTGAAGCCGTTCAGATGACTGAATTATTATAAGCAAGGACGCCGAACAGTGCACCGGGAATAAACAGGAAGAGTCCTAAAAAGTACTAGATTCCACTGGTGTTGAAAATCAACGAGGCATGAATAAATCGAATTCTTTGCTTGGTTATATTTATAACTGCATATACGTAAAGCTCTGTTCTCTGTCATCACGTTTACACGTTTACAAGATATTATTTAAATTTCTTGTATTCATTTTGGGTAAAGATGAAAATGATACATCAGCAATAGTAACAGCGGCAGTAGTAGTTATTAGCAGCCATCAAAGGAACACAAGTACTCAAACAGAGCAAAACAGCCATTTTGTGTTCGTGTGTTTGCATAACTCTTTTCTGTTTATTATTTCACGTCACAAATTGTAATGATGATGATGATATTGGCTACAAAATCAAATCATGATATTTAACTCAGTTTTTCTAGCTAAGGTAATCCTTTGTTCGCTGGTTGATTAGTTATAAATCAGTATATTGATTTCATGACTATTCTGCACTTATTTTCTTGTCTTATTTATTTATGGATTAATTCCCGTTAAAGTTTAAAGCTTTTCCTTTATCTTATTTTTCATCAAATAAGAGAAAATTAGACACTCTTTACTTTACTGTTATTCTAAAATACAACTTGAGAAAGAAACGAATATTGAATTTAAAAAAATATCTAAGTCTTTTGAAATATAAATAACAAATCTAAAGGCACAGCACCTTGTTTGAAGATAGATTCAAATGAAAATTCTCCATCGATACAGGAAGTACGGTTGCGTGAGAATATCAAAGACCCTCAGAAAACCATCAGTGTAAACCTTCTTTACTTCTTTACTTTTTAACCTTCACTAAAAACAAAAGATATTGCAAGAGGTGAAGTATAAATGAGAAAATAAAACAAAATAATAGGAATTTCTTTAAAATTTTTATGATTAAAAGATATATCTATATCAAAATACACATGTATTGAGAATAAAAATTTGAAGTGTGCGTTTGAAGAGAGGTTTTCGCGTTCAATCTTTTTTAAATTTTCTCAGTTGACTTTCGTGAACCGTGAATTTTCATGAATTTCAAAAGAATACATTTATTTCCATCCTTTTTAATTCTTTCCATGAGATTGTCCAGTTTCCAATCCTGAACCTTCTTGTCAATATGGATTGAACAATTTCAGCGATTACTCATGGATATGCCGCATCAATTTTGGGCGAAACGAGCATTATTCCATTAACCATGTCCATTTGATCAGAGATACAGAGCTAACTTTTTTGTTTTGTTAATTTATTTTGGCCTCTTTCACACAGGTCTGCAATTTTTTGTTTGTCTCTCTTATGTGGTTTGATGAAAAATCGAAATCTAACCCAGGACTCTTTGAAAAATTGTTATAGAGTAAACGTAAATGGAAGATAACTCAACTTTGTATTCCGGCAACAGATGGAACTATCACAGATCTGCAAGAAATATATTCGTGGATTTTTGTTCTCCATTTTGTCAATACTAAAGCATATCATTTGATATAAACTGGTGAAGTTGAAGGTCAGCATCTGTTAGAGATCATTATATCTAGTGAACATTTGGTCACAGAAATTTCATGTTGGTTGCTAAGATCCCGTCATTCCTCAAAATGCATAACTTTTCCAATAAAAGAATCATTAAAATCGTATGAAATTATTATTATTATTATTATTATTATTATTTGGAATCTCACACCAGTTGCCTGGTGGTAACCGCTGGAGTTTGAGTGACAGCAAGTCTCCTCAAGTCTCCAGCCCTTCTCTCCTAGTATTCATAGGTCGCAGTAATTCTGCGATTTACAGTTTCACACTGGTTGCCCATTGGTCATTGCTGAAGGCTGAGTGACAATAAGACTCCTCAGGTCTTCAGCCAACGTCTCTTCTCTCTTTCGCCTATCATGTCAGTGCTACGGTTTGCATTTCCGCTTTCATTTCCCTTCCTCTGTTGGGTCACTGTTGACAGTTAACATTGCAGTCTTTATATTTCTAGCACTTTCCTCAGTATCCGTGCCGTTCCTAGTAGTGATGTGGTCTGTACAGTCTTGATCCTTCCCATTATCCCGATCTCCTCCAGTCTCGCCCTCTGTGTCTTTGGGACAGTTCCCAGGGTGCCCACTATGACCAGCACTACCCTGGCTTTCATGTTCCACATCTTCCTCAATTCTCTAGCTGGGTCCTGGTATTTTTCCCGTTTTTCACTCTCCTTCCTCTTTACTCTATGGTCTGCAGGTACAGCCACGTCTACTATTTACCAAGTCCGGTCTTCTTGCCTGGATGAGGT
Source organism: Thysanoteuthis rhombus (assembly GCA_963457665.1). Lineage (NCBI taxonomy): Eukaryota > Metazoa > Mollusca > Cephalopoda > Oegopsida > Thysanoteuthidae > Thysanoteuthis > Thysanoteuthis major. The sequence goes on along the minus strand of OY735232.1, from coordinate 10,893,455 downwards.
GGTCAGTTTGGATGTCAAAGTCCCTGAGTAGTTTGTGGTTGTCATTCTCCTGGGCTGCCTCTGGTTTGTGCTGATACCACTTTTCCACATGGTTGAATCCCATTCGTTTATTTAGTTCCCAGTGAACCATCGTTGCTACTCTATCGTGCCTATACTCATACTCCTTCTGGGCGAGTTGGCTACATTCACTAGTTATGTGGTTTACGGTCTCATCTCTTTCACTGCACAGGCGGCACTTGCTGTTTGTCTGTGTTCTGTCGATTTTTGTTTTTATATAGTTTGTCCTGATGCTTTTGTTTTGAGCTGCCATAATGAGCGATTCCGTTTCTCTCTTCAGGTTTCCTTTTCGTAACCACATCCATGATTTCTCGTCTGCCACATCTTGTATCTGCATTTTAAACTCTCCATACAATTTTTCTTTTCCCATTTTCTTTTCTTGTTTGCTGTGCTGTTCAATTGTTTTCTACTTTGTTGTTTGTTGCGCTGTCTCGCGCACTCTTTATTATTTCTTCACTATTCGTTTGTAAATACCCTTCTAGGTCTGCTTTAGCTCTCTGAACACAGTCTTCTATGTTGATGAGACCCCTGCCACCTTCTTTTCTCTTAACGTATAGTCAATCTGTGTAATCTCTTGGGTGTAATGCTTTATGCATTGTCATAAGTTTCCTTGTTCGCCTGTCCATTGATTGGAGTTCTTCGTTTGTCCATCCTAGGAATGGTCCTGTGTATCTAACTACTGACACATCCCAGGTGTTCATTCCTTTATTAGATTTCTGCTGTTTAATTTGGTCTCTGATATTTTCCTTATCCTTCTATGGTATTCTCTCTTTATTTTCTCCTTCATCTCTTCCCGTTTTATCGTGTCACATTCAAGGACGCCCAGGTATTTGTATCGGTCTTGTGCAGTCAATGCTCTGATCTTACTGTTGTCCGGGAGTTCGATTATTATTATCATTATTCATCGTCATCATCAACATCATCATCATTCATCCATTCAGTGCCAAACTATGTTAATTAACGTTTCCACCACTTTACCAATTGCATGCCAAACGATGTTAATTGATTAACGTCACAATTTTTTTCAATTTGTGCTGCATCTTCATTTTATCTTCTGCACATTGATGTGACATTCAAATATAAAGCATATCGTATATTTATTGAAAAGATTATGAATTAATTCCAATGTTTTGTTGCAAATTCGAATCTTTTGGCGTTTATAACTCGAAAGATAATTAGTTTCATTATTTCACTTCTTTTTTCAAAGTAATAATTGGTAGAAAGTAAAAAAAATATCACAGGTTTTGAGTTGCTGAACCGAATTTAATACTTACGTTCAGTTATAACTAGTGGTTGAAATTGAATCAAACCATTTTCATTTACTTCGATAGAATTCTCAAAGAGCAATTTCAAGCTTTTATGAAAAAGATCAAATAGTTTTTAAACCCTCTGGAATGAAGAAAGAGTCCTTTGAAGGTTTGACTTGAAAAGCTTTAACGGGCGTAATAAATCATCGATAAGAGAGAGAGACACACACACGCACAGGCTGGGAGGTAAAGATGTGAGTCTTTTACGAACCGCTATATTAAAACTGAAAACGGAGAGGTAGAATACAAAGGGAAGTAATAACGTTTTACTTCCGGACGTACATCCACCGCCAGTCAAAAGGAAGTTCACAGCTGATAATTTTCAGTTGGTAGCATTGTTTCTGTCGCAGTCTCGTTGAGGGACATTCATTTGGAGAGTATTCATAGTAGTTATCTGACTGTCTTCTACGCTCGATGGCCCAGAGTGTGCAGGAGAAATTTCATCAATCCACTCAAAACGAGTCAGTATAGTTGGAGTAGACTCATTAGTAGATCCAGGGGTATCCAGTTCTCGAGCTAAACTTCAGGGGATTGCACATTGTCTTGTCCTAAACTGTTATCTTCATCACTCACAGGAGCTGAATGATGCATTCACAGGAGCTGAATGATGCACTCACAGGAACTGAATGATACGCTCACTGGAGCTGAATGATGCACTCACAGGAACTGAATGATGCACTCACTGGAGCTGAATGATGCATTCACAGGAGCTGAATATTGCACTCACAGGAGCTGAATGATGCACTCACAGGAGTTGAATGATGAACTCACAGGAGCTGAATGATGCACTCACAGGAGTTGAATGATGAACTCACAGGAGCTAAATGATGCATTCACAGGAGCTGAATGATGCACTCAAATGAGTTGAATGATGCATTCACAGGAGCTGAATGATGCATTCACAGGAGCTGAATGATGCATTTACAGGAGCTGAATAATGCACTCACTGGAGCTGAATAATGCACTCACAGGAGCTGGATGATGCACTCACAGGAGCTGAATGATGCATTCACGGGAGCTGAATAATGCACTCACAGGAGCTGAATGATGCACTCACAGGAGCTGAATGATGCACTCACAGGAACTGAATGATGCACTCACAGGAGCTGAATGATGCACTCACAGGAGCTGAATAATGCACTCTCGAGAGCTGAATAATACACTCACAGGAGCTGAATGATGCACTCACAGGAGCTGAATAATGCACCCACTGGAGCTGAATGATGCACTCACAGGAGCTGAATGATGCACTCACAGGAGCTGAATAATGCACACAGGAGTTGGATGATGCACTCACAGAAGTTGAATGATGAACTCACAGGAGCTAAATGATGCACTCACATGAGCGTAATGATGCACTCACAGGAGCTGAATGATGCACGTACCGGAGTTGAATAATGAACTCACAGGAGCTAAATGATGCATTCACAGGAGCTGAATGATGCATTCATAGGAACTGAATGATGCACTCACAGGAGTTGAATGATGAACTCACAGGAGCTGAATGATGCATTCAAAGGAGCTGAATGATGCACTCACTGGAGCTGGATGATGTACTCACAGGAGCTGAATGATGCACTCACAGGAACTGAATGTTTCACTCACAGGAGCTGAATGATGCACTCACAGGAGCTGAATGTTTCACTCACAGGAGCTGAATGATGCACTCACAGGAGCTGAATGTTTCACTCACAGGAGCTGAATGATGCACTCACAGGAGCTGAATGATGCACTCACAGGAACTGAATGATGCACTCACAGGAGCTGAATGATGCACTCACAGGAGCTGAATAATGCACTCACAGGAGCTGAATGATGCACTCACAGGAGCTGAATGATGCATTTACTGGAACTGAATGATGCACTCGCAGGGGCTGAATGGTGCACTCACTGGAGCTGAATGATACACTCACAGGAGCTGAATGATGCACTCACAGGAGCTGAATGATGCAGTAACAGGAGCTGAATGATGCACTCACAGGAGTTGAACAATGCAGTAACAGGAGCTGAATGATGCACTTATCGGAGTTGAATGATGCACTCACAGGAGCTGAATGATACACTCACAGGAGCCGGATGATGTACTCATGGGAGCTGAATGATGCACTCACAGGAGCTAAATGGTGCACTCACAGGAACTGAATGATGCACTCACAGGAACTGAATGATGCACTCACAGGGACTGAATAATGCACTCACAGGAGCTGAATGATGCACTCACAGGAGCTGAATATTGCACTCACAGGAATTGAATGATGCATTCAAAGGAGCTGAATGATGCACTCACAGGAGCTGAATGATACACTCACTGAAGCAGAATGATGCACTCACAGGAGCTGAATGATGCACTCACAGGAGCTGAATAATGCACTCACTGGAGCAGAATGATGCACTCACAGGAGCTGAATGATGCACTCACAGGAGCTGAATAATGCACTCACAGGAGCTGAATAATGCACTCACTGGAGCTGAATGATGCACTAACATGTGTTGAATGATGCATTCACAGGAGCTGAACGATGCACTCACTGGAGCTAAATGATGCACTCACTGGAGCTGGATGATGTACTCTAGGGAGCTGAATGATGCACTCACAGGAGCTGAATGATGCAGTAACAGGAGCTGAATGATGCACTCACAGGAGTTGAATGATGCACTCACAGGAGCTGAATGATACACTCACAGGAGCCGGATGATGTACTCATGGGAGCTGAATGATGCACTCACAGGAGCTAAATGGTGCACTCACAGGAACTGATTGATGCACTCACAAGAACTGAATGATGCACTCACAGGGACTGAATAATGCACTCACAGGAGCTGAATGATGCACTCACAGGAGCTGAATATTGCACTCACAGGAACTGAATGATGCATTCACAGGAGCTGAATGATGCACTCACAGGAGCTGAATGATGCACTCACAGGAACTGAATGATGCACTCACAGGAGCTGAATGATGCACTCACAGGAGCTGAATATTGCACTCACAGGAGCTGAATGATGCACTCACTGTAGCTGAATGATGCACTCGCAGGGGCTGGATGGTGCACCCACTGGAGCTGAATGATACACTCACTGGAGCTGAATGATACACTCACTGGAGCAGAATGATGCACTCACAGGAGCTGAATGATGCACTCACAGGAGCTGAATAATGCACTCACAGGAGCTGAATAATGCACTCACTGGAGCTGAATGATGCACTAAAATGTGTTGAATGATGCATTCACAGGAGCTGAACGATGCACTCACTGGAGCTGAATGATGCACTCACTGGAGCTGGATGATGTACTCTAGGGAGCTGAATGATGCACTCACAGGAGCTGAATGATGCAGTAACAGGAGCTGAATGATGCACTCACAGGAGTTGAATGATGCACTCACAGGAGCTGAATGATACACTCACAGGAGCCGGATGATGTACTCATGGGAGCTGAATGATGCACTCACAGGAGCTAAATGGTGCACTCACAGGAACTGAAAAATGCATTCACAGGAGCTGAATGATGCACTCACAGGAGCTGGATGATGCACTCACAGGAGCTGAATGATGCATTCACGGGAGCTGAATAATGCACTAACAGGAGCTGAATGATGCACTCACAGGAGCTGGATGATGCACTAACAGGAGCTGAATGATGCACTCACAGGAGCTGAATGATGCACTCACGGGAACTGAATAATGCACTAACAGGAGCTGAATAATGCACTAACAGGAGCTGAATGATGCACTCACAGGAGCTGGATGATGCACTCACAGGAACTGAATAATGCACTCACAGGAGCTGAATGATGCACTCACAGCAGCTGGATGATGCACTCACAGGAGCTGGATGATGCACTCACAGGAGCTGAATGATGCACTCACAGGAACTGAATAATGCACTAACAAGAGCTGAATAATGCACTCACTGGAGCTGAATGATGCACTCACAGGAACTGAATAATGCACTCACAGGAGCTGAATGATGCACTCACAGGAGCTGAATGATGCACTCACAGGAACTGAATGATGCACTCACAGGAGCTGAATAATGCACTCTCTAGAGCTGAATAATACACTCACAGGAGCTGAATGATGCACTCACAGGAGCTGAATAATGCACTCTCTAGAGCTGAATAATACACTCACAGGAGCTGAATGATGCACTCACAGGAGCTGAATGATGCACTCACAGGAACTGAATGATGCACTCACAGGAGCTGAATGATGCACTCACAGGAGCTGAATAATGCACACAGGAGTTGGATGATGCACTCACAGGAGTTGAATGATGAATTCACAGGAGCTAAATGATGCACTCACAAGAGCGTAATGATGCACTCACAGGAGCTGAATGATGCACTCACAGGAGTTGAATAATATACTCACAGGAGCTAAATGATGCATTCACAGGAGCTGAATGATGCATTCATAGGAGCTGAATGATGCACTTACAGGAGCTGAATGATGCACTCACAGGAGCTGAATGATGCATTCAAAGGAGCTGAATGATGCATTCACAGGAGCCGGATGATGTACTCACTGGAGCTGAATGATGCACTCACAGGAGTTGAAAAATGAACTCGCAGGAGCTGAATGATACATTCACAGGAGCTGAATGATACACTCACAGGAGCCGGATGATGTACTCATGGGAGCTGAATGATGCATTCAAAGGAGCTGAATGATGCACTCACAGGAGCTGAATGATACACTCACTGAAGCAGAATGATGCACTCACAGGAGCTGAATGATGCACTCACAGGAGCTGAATAATGCACTCACTGGAGCAGAATGATGCACTCACAGGAGCTGAATGATGCACTCACAGGAGCTGAATAATGCACTCACAGGAGCTGAATAATGCACTCACTGGAGCTGAATGATGCACTAACATGTGTTGAATGATGCATTCACAGGAGCTGAACGATGCACTCACTGGAGCTAAATGATGCACTCACTGGAGCTGGATGATGTACTCTAGGGAGCTGAATGATGCACTCACAGGAGCTGAATGATGCAGTAACAGGAGCTGAATGATGCACTCACAGGAGTTGAATGATGCACTCACAGGAGCTGAATGATACACTCACAGGAGCCGGATGATGTACTCATGGGAGCTGAATGATGCACTCACAGGAGCTAAATGGTGCACTCACAGGAACTGAATGATGCACTCACAAGAACTGAATGATGCACTCACAGGGACTGAATAATGCACTCACAGGAGCTGAATGATGCACTCACAGGAGCTGAATATTGCACTCACAGGAACTGAATGATGCATTCACAGGAGCTGAATGATGCACTCACAGGAGCTGAATGATGCACTCACAGGAACTGAATGATGCACTCACAGGAGCTGAATGATGCACTCACAGGAGCTGAATATTGCACTCACAGGAGCTGAATGATGCACTCACTGTAGCTGAATGATGCACTCGCAGGGGCTGGATGGTGCACCCACTGGAGCTGAATGATACACTCACTGGAGCTGAATGATACACTCACTGGAGCAGAATGATGCACTCACAGGAGCTGAATGATGCACTCACAGGAGCTGAATGATGCACTCACAGGAGCTGAATAATGCACTCACTGGAGCTGAATGATGCACTAAAATGTGTTGAATGATGCATTCACAGGAGCTGAAATATGCACTCACTGGAGCTGAATGATGCACTCACTGGAGCTGGATGATGTACTCTAGGGAGCTGAATGATGCACTCACAGGAGCTGAATGATGCAGTAACAGGAGCTGAATGATGCACTCACAGGAGTTGAATGATGCACTCACAGGAGCTGAATGATACACTCACAGGAGCCGGATGATGTACTCATGGGAGCTGAATGATGCACTCACAGGAACTGAAAAATGCATTCACAGGAGCTGAATGATGCACTCACAGGAGCTGGATGATGCACTCACAGGAGCTGAATGATGCATTCACGGGAGCTGAATAATGCTCTAACAGGAGCTGAATGATGCACTCACAGGAGCTGGATGATGCACTAACAGGAGCTGAATGATGCACTCACAGGAGCTGAATGATGCACTCACGGGAACTGAATAATGCACTAACAGGAGCTGAATAATGCACTAACAGGAGCTGAATGATGCACTCACGGGAACTGAATAATGCACTCACAGGAACTGAATAATGCACTCACAGGAGCTGAATGATGCACTCACAGCAGCTGGATGATGCACTCACAGGAGCTGGATGATGCACTCGCAGGAGCTGAATGATGCACTAACAGGAGCTGAATGATGCACTCACAGGAGCTGGATGATGCACTAACAGGAGCTGAATGATGCACTCACAGGAGCTGAATGATGCACTCACGGGAACTGAATAATGCACTCACAGGAACTGAATAATGCACTCACAGGAGGTGAATGATGCACTCACAGCAGCTGGATGATGCACTCACAGGAGCTGGATGATGCACTCACAGGAGCTGAATGACCACTCACAGGAACTGAATAATGCACTAACGAGAGCTGAATAATGCACTCACTGGAGCTGAATGATGCACTCACAGGAACTGAATAATGCACTCACAGGAGCTGAATGATGCACTCACAGGAGCTGAATGATGCACTCACAGGAACTGAATGATGCACTCACAGGAGCTGAATAATGCACTCTCTAGAGCTGAATAATACACTCACAGAAGCTGAATGATGCACTCACAGGAGCTGAATAATGCACTCTCTAGAGCTGAATAATACACTCACAGGAGCTGAATGATGCACTCACAGGAGCTGAATGATGCACTCACAGGAACTGAATGATGCACTCACAGGAGCTGAATGATGCACTCACAGGAGCTGAATAATGCACACAGGAGTTGGATGATGCACTCACAGGAGTTGAATGATGAATTCACAGGAGCTAAATGATGCACTCACAAGAGCGTAATGATGCACTCACAGGAGCTGAATGATGCACTCACAGGAGTTGAATAATATACTCACAGGGGCTAAATGATGCATTCACAGGAGCTGAATGATGCATTCATAGGAGCTGAATGATGCACTTACAGGAGCTGAATGATGCACTCACAGGAGCTGAATGATGCATTCAAAGGAGCTGAATGATGCATTCACAGGAGCCGGATGATGTACTCACTGGAGCTGAATGATGCACTCACAGGAGTTGAAAAATGAACTCGCAGGAGCTGAATGATACATTCACAGGAGCTGAATGATACACTCACAGGAGCCGGATGATGTACTCATGGGAGCTGAATGAAGCATTCACAGGAGCTAAATGGTGCACTCACAGGAACTGAATGATGCACTCACAGGAGCTGAATGATGCACTCACAGGAGCTGAATAATGCACTCACAGGAGCTGAATGATGCACTCACAGGAGCTGAATGATGCACTCACTGGAACTGAATGATGCACTCGCAGGGGCTGAATGGTGCACTCACAGGAGCTGAATGATACACTCACAGGAGCTGAATGATGCACTCACAGGAGCTGAATGATGCATTCACAGGAGCTGAATGATGCACTCACAGGAGCTGAATGATGCAGTAACAGGAGCTGAATGATGCACTCACCGGAGTTGAATGATGCACTCACAGGAGCTGAATGATACACTCACAGGAGCCAGATGATGTACTCATGGGAGTTGAATGATGAACTCACAGGAGCTGAATAATGCACTCACTGGAGCTGGAGGATGCATTCACAGGAGCTGAATAATGCACTCACAGGAGCCAAATGATGCACTCACAGGAGTTGAATGATGCACTCACAGGAGCTGAATGATGCATTCACACGAGCTGAATGATGCACTCACAGGAACTGAATAATGCACTCACAGGAGCTAAATAATGCACTCTCTAGAGCTGAATAATACACTCACAGGAGCTGAATGATGCACTCACAGGAGTTGAATAATGCACTCACTGGAGCTGAATGATGCACTCACAGGAGCTGAATGATGCACTCACAGGAGCTGAATAATGCAGACAGGAGTTGGATGATGCACTCACAGGAGTTGAATGATGAACTCACAGGAGCTAAATGATGCACTCACAAGAGCGTAATGATGCACTCACAGGAGCTGAATGATGCACTCACAGGAGTTGAATAATGAACTCACAGGAGCTAAATGATGCATTCACAGGAGCTGAACAATGCACTCACTGGAGCTGAATGATGCACTCACTGGAGCTGGATGATGTACTCACGGGAGCTGAATGATGCACTCACAGGAGCTGAATGATGCAGTAACAGGAGCTGAATGATGCACTCATGGGAGCTGAATGATGCACTCACAGGAGCTGGACGATGCACTCACTGGAGCTGAATGATGCATTCACATGAGCTGAATGATGCATTAACAGGAGCTGAATGATGCACTCATGGGAGCTGAATGATGCACTCACGGGAGCTGAATGATGCACTCACTGGAGCTGAATGATGCAGTAACAGGAGCCGGATGGTGTACTCATGGGAGCTGAATGATGCACTAATAGGAGCTGAATAATGCACTCACTGGAGCTGAATGATGCATTCACACGAACTGAATGTTTCACTCACAGGAACTTAATAATGCACTCACAGGAGCTAAATAATGCACTCTCTAGAGCTGAATAATACACTCACAGGAGCTGAATGATGCACTCACAGGAGTTGAATAATGCACTCACTGGAGCTGAATGATGCACTCACAGGAGCTGAATAATGCACACAGGAGTTGGATGATGCACTCACATGAGTTGAATGATGAACTCACAGGAGCTAAATGATGCACTCACAAGAGCGTAATGATGCACTCACAGGAGCTGAATGATGCACTCACAGGAGTTGAATAATGAACTCACAGGAGCTAAATGATGCATTCACAGGAGCTGAATATTGCACTCACAGGAGCTGAATGATGCACTCACAGGAGTTGAATGATGAACTCACAGGAGCTGAATGATGCACTCACTGGAGCTGGATGATGTACTCTAGGGAGCTGAATGATGCACTCACAGGAGCTGAATGATGCAGTAACAGGAGCTGAATGATGCACTCACAGGAGTTGAATGATGCACTCACAGGAGCTGAATGATACTCTCACAGGAGCCGGATGATGTACTCATGGGAGCTGAATGATGCACTCACAGGAGCTAAATGGTGCACTCACAGGAACTGAATGATGCACTCACAAGAGCTGAATGTTTCACTCACAGGAGCTGAATAATGCACTCACAGGAGTTGAATGATGCACTCATAGAAGCTGAATATTGCACTCACAGGAACTGAATGATGCACTCACAGGAGCTGAATGATGCACTCACAGGAGCTGAATGATGCACTCACAGGAACTGAATGATGCACTCACAGGAGCTGAATGATGCACTCACAGGAGCTGAATGATGCACTCACAGGAGCTGAATGATGCACTCACTGGAGCTGAATGATGCACTCGCAGGGGCTGAATGGTGCACTCACATGAGCTGAATAATGCACTCACAGGAGCTTAATGATGCACTCACTGGAGCTGAATGATGCACTAACATGAGTTGAATGATGCATTCACAGGAGCTGAACAATGCACTCACTGGAGCTGAATGATGCACTCACTGGAGCTGGATGATGTACTCACTGGAGCTGAATGATGCACTCACTGGAGCTGGATGATGTACTCTAGGGAGCTGAATGATGCACTCACAGGAGCTGAATGATGCAGTAACAGGAGCTGAATGATGCACTCACAGGAGTTGAATGATGCACTCACAGGAGCTGAATGATACACTCACAGGAGCCGGATGATGTACTCATGGGAGCTGAATGATGCACTCACAGGAACTGAAAAATGCATTCACAGGAGCTGAATGATGCACTCACAGGAGCTGGATGATGCACTCACAGGAGCTGAATGATGCATTCACGGGAGCTGAATAATGCTCTAACAGGAGCTGAATGATGCACTCACAGGAGCTGGATGATGCACTAACAGGAGCTGAATGATGCACTCACAGGAGCTGAATGATGCACTCACGGGAACTGAATAATGCACTAACAGGAGCTGAATAATGCACTAACAGGAGCTGAATGATGCACTCACGGGAACTGAATAATGCACTCACAGGAACTGAATAATGCACTCACAGGAGCTGAATGATGCACTCACAGCAGCTGGATGATGCACTCACAGGAGCTGGATGATGCACTCGCAGGAGCTGAATGATGCACTAACAGGAGCTGAATGATGCACTCACAGGAGCTGGATGATGCACTAACAGGAGCTGAATGATGCACTCACAGGAGCTGAATGATGCACTCACGGGAACTGAATAATGCACTCACAGGAACTGAATAATGCACTCACAGGAGGTGAATGATGCACTCACAGCAGCTGGATGATGCACTCACAGGAGCTGGATGATGCACTCACAGGAGCTGAATGACCACTCACAGGAACTGAATAATGCACTAACGAGAGCTGAATAATGCACTCACTGGAGCTGAATGATGCACTCACAGGAACTGAATAATGCACTCACAGGAGCTGAATGATGCACTCACAGGAGCTGAATGATGCACTCACAGGAACTGAATGATGCACTCACAGGAGCTGAATAATGCACTCTCTAGAGCTGAATAATACACTCACAGAAGCTGAATGATGCACTCACAGGAGCTGAATAATGCACTCTCTAGAGCTGAATAATACACTCACAGGAGCTGAATGATGCACTCACAGGAGCTGAATGATGCACTCACAGGAACTGAATGATGCACTCACAGGAGCTGAATGATGCACTCACAGGAGCTGAATAATGCACACAGGAGTTGGATGATGCACTCACAGGAGTTGAATGATGAATTCACAGGAGCTAAATGATGCACTCACAAGAGCGTAATGATGCACTCACAGGAGCTGAATGATGCACTCACAGGAGTTGAATAATATACTCACAGGGGCTAAATGATGCATTCACAGGAGCTGAATGATGCATTCATAGGAGCTGAATGATGCACTTACAGGAGCTGAATGATGCACTCACAGGAGCTGAATGATGCATTCAAAGGAGCTGAATGATGCATTCACAGGAGCCGGATGATGTACTCACTGGAGCTGAATGATGCACTCACAGGAGTTGAAAAATGAACTCGCAGGAGCTGAATGATACATTCACAGGAGCTGAATGATACACTCACAGGAGCCGGATGATGTACTCATGGGAGCTGAATGAAGCATTCACAGGAGCTAAATGGTGCACTCACAGGAACTGAATGATGCACTCACAGGAGCTGAATGATGCACTCACAGGAGCTGAATAATGCACTCACAGGAGCTGAATGATGCACTCACAGGAGCTGAATGATGCACTCACTGGAACTGAATGATGCACTCGCAGGGGCTGAATGGTGCACTCACAGGAGCTGAATGATACACTCACAGGAGCTGAATGATGCACTCACAGGAGCTGAATGATGCATTCACAGGAGCTGAATGATGCACTCACAGGAGCTGAATGATGCAGTAACAGGAGCTGAATGATGCACTCACCGGAGTTGAATGATGCACTCACAGGAGCTGAATGATACACTCACAGGAGCCAGATGATGTACTCATGGGAGTTGAATGATGAACTCACAGGAGCTGAATAATGCACTCACTGGAGCTGGAGGATGCATTCACAGGAGCTGAATAATGCACTCACAGGAGCCAAATGATGCACTCACAGGAGTTGAATGATGCACTCACAGGAGCTGAATGATGCATTCACACGAGCTGAATGATGCACTCACAGGAACTGAATAATGCACTCACAGGAGCTAAATAATGCACTCTCTAGAGCTGAATAATACACTCACAGGAGCTGAATGATGCACTCACAGGAGTTGAATAATGCACTCACTGGAGCTGAATGATGCACTCACAGGAGCTGAATGATGCACTCACAGGAGCTGAATAATGCAGACAGGAGTTGGATGATGCACTCACAGGAGTTGAATGATGAACTCACAGGAGCTAAATGATGCACTCACAAGAGCGTAATGATGCACTCACAGGAGCTGAATGATGCACTCACAGGAGTTGAATAATGAACTCACAGGAGCTAAATGATGCATTCACAGGAGCTGAACAATGCACTCACTGGAGCTGAATGATGCACTCACTGGAGCTGGATGATGTACTCACGGGAGCTGAATGATGCACTCACAGGAGCTGAATGATGCAGTAACAGGAGCTGAATGATGCACTCATGGGAGCTGAATGATGCACTCACAGGAGCTGGACGATGCACTCACTGGAGCTGAATGATGCATTCACATGAGCTGAATGATGCATTAACAGGAGCTGAATGATGCACTCATGGGAGCTGAATGATGCACTCACGGGAGCTGAATGATGCACTCACTGGAGCTGAATGATGCAGTAACAGGAGCCGGATGGTGTACTCATGGGAGCTGAATGATGCACTAATAGGAGCTGAATAATGCACTCACTGGAGCTGAATGATGCATTCACACGAACTGAATGTTTCACTCACAGGAACTTAATAATGCACTCACAGGAGCTAAATAATGCACTCTCTAGAGCTGAATAATACACTCACAGGAGCTGAATGATGCACTCACAGGAGTTGAATAATGCACTCACTGGAGCTGAATGATGCACTCACAGGAGCTGAATAATGCACACAGGAGTTGGATGATGCACTCACATGAGTTGAATGATGAACTCACAGGAGCTAAATGATGCACTCACAAGAGCGTAATGATGCACTCACAGGAGCTGAATGATGCACTCACAGGAGTTGAATAATGAACTCACAGGAGCTAAATGATGCATTCACAGGAGCTGAATATTGCACTCACAGGAGCTGAATGATGCACTCACAGGAGTTGAATGATGAACTCACAGGAGCTGAATGATGCACTCACTGGAGCTGGATGATGTACTCTAGGGAGCTGAATGATGCACTCACAGGAGCTGAATGATGCAGTAACAGGAGCTGAATGATGCACTCACAGGAGTTGAATGATGCACTCACAGGAGCTGAATGATACTCTCACAGGAGCCGGATGATGTACTCATGGGAGCTGAATGATGCACTCACAGGAGCTAAATGGTGCACTCACAGGAACTGAATGATGCACTCACAAGAGCTGAATGTTTCACTCACAGGAGCTGAATGATGCACTCACAGGAGTTGAATGATGCACTCATAGAAGCTGAATATTGCACTCACAGGAACTGAATGATGCACTCACAGGAGCTGAATGATGCACTCACAGGAGCTGAATGATGCACTCACAGGAACTGAATGATGCACTCACAGGAGCTGAATGATGCACTCACAGGAGCTGAATGATGCACTCACAGGAGCTGAATGATGCACTCACTGGAGCTGAATGATGCACTCGCAGGGGCTGAATGGTGCACTCACATGAGCTGAATAATGCACTCACAGGAGCTTAATGATGCACTCACTGGAGCTGAATGATGCACTAACATGAGTTGAATGATGCATTCACAGGAGCTGAACAATGCACTCACTGGAGCTGAATGATGCACTCACTGGAGCTGGATGATGTACTCACGGGAGCTGAATGATGCACTCACAGGAGCTGAATATTGCACTCACAGGAGCTGAATGATGCACTCACTGTAGCTGAATGATGCACTCGCAGGGGCTGGATGGTGCACCCACTGGAGCTGAATGATGCATTCACAGGAGCTGAATGATGCATTAACAGGAGCTGAATGATGCACTCATGGGAGCTGAATGATGCACTCACAGGAGCTGAATGATGCACTCACTGGAGCTGAATGATGCAGTAACAGGAGCCGGATGGTGTACTCATGGGAGCTGAATGATGCACTAATAGGAGCTGAATAATGCACTCACTGGAGCTGAATGATGCACTCACTGGAGCTGGATGATGTACTCACAGGAGCTGAATGATGCACTCACAGGAGCTGAATGTTTCACTCACAGGAGCTGAATGATGCACTCACAGGAGCTGAATGTTTCACTCACAGGAGCTGAATGATGCACTCACAGGAGCTGAATGTTTCACTCACAGGAGCTGAATGATGCACTCACAGGAGCTGAATGTTTCACTCACAGGAGCTGAATGATGCACTCACAGGAGCTGAATGATGCACTCACAGGAGCTGAATAATGCACTCACAGGAGCTGAATAATGCACTCACTGGAGCTGAATGATGCACTAACATGTGTTGAATGATGCATTCACAGGAGCTGAACGATGCACTCACTGGAGCTGAATGATGCACTCACTGGAGCTGGATGATGTACTCTAGGGAGCTGAATGATGCACTCACAGGAGCTGAATGATGCAGTAACAGGAGCTGAATGATGCACTCACAGGAGTTGAATGATGCACTCACAGCAGCTGAATGGTGCACTCACAGGAGCTGAATGATGCACTCACAGGAGCCGGATGATGTACTCACTGGAGCTGGATGATGCTGGAAAATATTTTCCACCCCCTGAGCAGTATATGAGCATAGACAGGGTTGATATCAAGAATCTTGTTCTCATTTGCCAAAGGTTTATAATTATTTGCATGTATAAGACTTTTCAAGACACCTGATTTAGTGTTAGTTAGCCACGATGTGTCCCTCGAAGCTGATTTTCTTTTGAAATCGAAAAACTGCTCATGCGGTGTTAAATAGAGGTTGACAGCAGTGAAAGGATACAATGAGGAGCAACGTTCAGACTTGTTTCCCTATGTTTGTGATAGGAAGATTCCTTGATTGAAATGCCAAACATACCATTTGCCAAATAATCCTGTTCTAGCACTCAGCTAGTTCGTTGTTTTGAGGATTTAACGTAGTAGTTCAGCTCATAACAGCGTCTGTTGTGGGTAGAAATTGTTTCAGCAAGTGAGTGGAAATATTTTGAAGACACCCAAATTTATAAATGTTTCAATTTAACGAGACAACCAATGAATTTTATTGACTTT
Organism: Thysanoteuthis rhombus; assembly: GCA_963457665.1. Lineage (NCBI taxonomy): Eukaryota > Metazoa > Mollusca > Cephalopoda > Oegopsida > Thysanoteuthidae > Thysanoteuthis > Thysanoteuthis major. The sequence goes on along the minus strand of OY735232.1, from coordinate 10,877,142 downwards.
ATTGATGAACAAACGTAGCTGCCTCTACCAAAGAAGAAGTTACATTATTTCATTTTATTTCAATTTATACACTAAACCTTTCAATATCAACCTGAACTGTTAGGCATAAGAGATAAAGGGAATTTCATTAAAAAAAAAACATAGCTGATGAAAATTACTCATGTAACTGGATTTCATTGTAAAGAAGAAAGTGAATTAGATTCAACAATAAGGTGTGGGTGTTCCTGTTGGTGCTGGGCCCACAAACTATACTAAACCAGCCGTGGTTCTGGGTTAGTAAAAGAAGGCAACAAGACGGAATTTCGTTTAAATGTTTTATATAGAATATTGATTATCAATATCTCTGGAGACGGGAAATGCCTATTCGCAGTTGAAAAGAGAGGAAGCCGATTATCATCTAAGTCAAAATGACGACTGGTCTCTCATGTCACGAATGGTAGTCTACTGAATGGTAGCAGCGGTTGACAGTTACTAAGGGCGGCATCAAACACGAGAGAGCCGGCAACGATTCTCTTCTCCAAAACCGAATTTTACTCTGACTACTTGTTACGAAGATTCCTCTTATTTAAGCCCTTGGTATCAACACTGTATCTCTTGTAATTGACTTTCCTTCTCTCCCTCTCCTGTTATCTCGGTCTCTCCGGAAAACCCCAAACATTGACCTTCATTCATCTCGTGACTCAGGTCTGTCCAAGATCATAAATTAGTCTCCCCCCTCTCTCAAGGGCTCCGCAAACAACCTTTCTTTCATAAGCTTTACTCTCTCTCTCTAGACCCCAGACACTGGCCCTTATATCTGGCTTTGTTTTTGAAACCCAGGATTTGATAGATGACACTAGATTGAAAAATTACAGGTAACTCAACTTCCCATGACATCTCGAAAAACACATTAGGCCCTTATCTGGTCATCGAATCGGAAACAAAACTTTTTCCAAAAGCATTTGTTTTTGCATCCCAGGATTTGACAGATGACACTAGATTGAGAATTTGCAGGTGCCCGCACTTTGAAGCACACAATTCTCATATCATCTCGAAAAACACATTATCCCTTTTAACACAGATAACTCCTTTTGTAATAACAATAGTAATTACTGGTAATAACCATAGTAATTTTTGGTAACAGCCATAGTAATTTTCAGGACACGGGGGACTCCTGGCCCCCTAGTGTCACAAAGGTATTTTGAGTTTACTTTTCTTGATAGGCTTATTCACTGACATCATTTTGCGGACATTACAAATTTTGCTGTCTAACTATAGGAGCAAAAATAAGAAAGAAATAGAAAGTAATATAAAAAGTATAGTCAGGAAGCATGTGCAACAGGAAAAGGTCCCGTAGGACTTAGTTAGTGTAAGCAAATCTACCTAGATAGATGTATAGAGGAAATTTCAAACTTCAAGAGAAACAGTTGACAAGCTGGCATCAGGCTCAGTTGAAAATTATAAGCAAGTAAAAGCAAGCCTTATTTTTTCAGGGGTTTCACTGGGAGAGTACCCGAATTTAGGGAGAGAGGAAAGAGGAAGTTCAACATCTTGGGAAGTACACGTCACAAGACAACAAATAATACATTAAAAAATACTTCATTAATTACAAAGGATGTTATGCAAATTGATATGCTCATTAGGTCTGTATTTATCAGGAGAGGAACTCAGCTATAACAGAAAGTTTCACCTCTCTTGGGTAAAATCCACTCATTGTAAGAAAATTAATTTTTTTACATTACTGTTGCATGTAATAATTAGGAAACACCTATTGAATATATTGACATGGTTTTAGGTCATTTTCTTGTGTCGTATTATGTGTATACGTGTGGTAATAATAAGAATTAAATAGTATTTTGGTAGTTTTCAAATGATATAAGTTTAGAGGAGATAATTGACAAGTATGGACTGTCGATAGGGCCAAGGACACATTTGTGCAGCTGATGGACAATTATTGCCATGTCTAGGGAAAGGAAAACTGTGTCTACTCTGAAGAATTTGAAAATCGTCCATAATGGTGAACAGACGATTGTGGAAATTCTAAAAGTTTCCCTTGTAAATGGAATGGCAGGAGTTTAATAACTGAGCAAACTTGATTGAATCAAAACCTGTGCTCAACTGGCTGACCACTTCACCGCTCAATGGCTGACCACTTCTTTGCCCAACTGGCAGATCACTTTACTGCTCAGCTAGCTGACCACTTTCCTGTCCAATTGGCTGACCACTTTACTGCTCTGAACATTAGAAAATACTGTAGTATGGATAAAGTACGTATAGTATTTGTCAGATATGATATTGAAACATCCATGGTGCAACCAACGGAAATAGAAGACTTGAAAACCGGAAAGCTATTGCATATCAGATAACAGAATCTATCAACATTTCAAAGGTTCCCCTAAAGAAGCAATTGCAACATGATAACACAAAGAAAGAGCTGACTGCTTACCTTTCTTGAAAGATTTTTCAACATGCTAGGGAGGCAGCAAAATATGTTGGCGTGGCGTGGGGAAACAAATGTAGTGCAACTTCCAAAGATATGAGCTATTTTAACAGCATCCAGGAGGAAGGCGACACAATGATAATACTGCATGTACTGAAAATGTGCTGAAAATGGTGCCAAGTGATATCATGTCACGGATATATTAGCACGATTAACCAAAACTTTGTAGCTCTGTGTCATCTGGGAGAGGTGCAGAGAGAACAGTAAGGTCATTCCAGTTGGTCCTGTTTATGATACCTTGGGATCTGATACAGCAGTAGCACTGTTAGGATTTCTTGATTCAAGTGGGAATGACAACACTGGTTGTTTTGCAGAGATAGCTAAGCAGACTTTCTGGAAAGCCTTTCAGAATTCAGATGCAGATATCATTAATTCCTTGGCTAGTCTTGAAACTACACCTGAAATTGATGATGGTATTATTGTGAATTTTGAAAAGTTCATAAGCCGGGTTATGGAGCCTTGCCACCACTGCATCTCCTATGATCTCATGTCCAGAGGATAACAGATGGAACTGGTAGGAAATGAAGTGGTGTCTGTTATGAGAGAGACCTGGCCCATCATCTATCTTACGATTGGTGAAATGGAGATGTAAAATATGGTACGAAACAGAAAGATGTTTGTGTAAAGAGGCTTGTCTCAGTTTGACAGATATTTGCAACTGCACTGATGATAATGAATTGGGTGAAAATTCAGAGCAGGTTACAGAAGATTATTATAAGCAAAATGAAGAAGATGGATCATTTTTTTTTATAGATGAGAACAAGTTCCAGTCCTCCCGGATTATGTAGTCATATAATAATACATGTTCTATGTGTATTCTTAGTATGGCTAAGGTATAGTTTGTTTGGTACCTAATGGACTGATCATTGTTAATTGCCTTGTATGTCAACCAGCAACTTTTCAAATCAAATATTGTCAGAATTTAAATATTCAAATATTTTTGATGATTTTATCACTGGTCACTTCGACACGGGAAACACGAAAGGTTCAAGTTGATTACGATATCTTTTTGGCTACAGTTTACGACAAGGTGATTTAAAATGAAAAGAAAAGAAAGAACGAAAAGGAAAAGAACAAAATATATAGCAAAGAGGAAAACGATTTTAGAAATCATTATGAAATTTTGCTGAGTGTTTAATTATTATAATGGTTTTGTAAAGATATCATTAACTAATCAAAAATTTAAGTATAGTGCTGAATAATATAATAAACCAATATTATTGCCAATCATAATCACGACGATGAAAACCTTACTCTTTTATAATACTGACGACTGAGTTTTTTCTGGAATTAATTTTTTTTTTCCTTTTTCAGATTTAAGTTTTATTTTTTCCAACTTATATGTACTTTCTAAAGACTTTTTGAGAAACTTCTTATGCAATATCCTCGGCGAGTACAACCTGTCGTACATTCACGCTTAGAATTATAGATTTATGAGATTACAGGGAATGCAGATAACAAATATTGAGAAGTGAAATGACTCGGTTTCACACCCTTATCAAATTTCCCACCATCAAGAGACAAATGTACTACGTCTATTTGCGAAAAAAATCCAGTTGTTTTATGTTTCACTGTACGTCATTTAAAAAAAGCGGTGAGCAAAGGTGAAACTAACAAATCGGGTATACCTTATCACGTATGGAAAGGAAGACCACCTACCCCTCTGGAACAAGGTTGAGTTAATTGATCAGGAAGAACACTGGAAAATTCGAAAATTGAAAGAGTCGGCGCATATGCTAGGCAAGAAAAACTGCCTCAGTAATCCTAGCATTGAAATGGATACCATATGGGAACCTCTAGTAATAAAAGACAGAAAACAATAACATCAAAACACCAAAAACTGTCACCTGAGGTCTAAGACTCCGAAAAATTAGCACCTTTTGTCTTCATGGACACATAGCGTAGTGGTTACAGAACCAGACAAAATTACTGCAAGTAATCTGATGGTTCAAGGTTCCATCCCAGTGTGAGACAGTAATAAAACTACTAAAGTCGGTTAAATAAAGTGTTCGGTTCGTTACTTCCCCACACCTACCAGATGATACCTGATGAAGGCCGTAGAGTGCAACGACCGAAACGTTGTATGAAAAATAACCCAAGATGAGAATGGTCCGAATAGAAATAAAAAAAGATATTAGTCTTTTACAAATGTATTGATGACAAGGAAGTTTCTAAAGAATTTTTTTGAAATTTGGGCTCGGAAATGTTCAACAAATCAAGACAAAAAACAGATATATACTACAAGGGACACAGTCGAAAGTAGAGACACAGATGAGCGCTTGTTTTTCTGGTCCGAAAGAAAAACAAGGATGTGGTCAGTTGACACCATAGTTCTGAATAGTTTAGTTGCTTTTTGGATTCGGAGTTGTACCAACTCTAAATGACCGTGAAAAGTTCTTGGACTGTAGCGTTGCGTTCCTCTCAAAGTGTAGAAAACGCTGAGTTTAGAGTCAAGAGCGTCCTGGGAAATAAGGGAATCTGATTCTAACTTTCAGATAAGACGGAAAGATCGAACGAAGAATACACATTCATAAGGAGGAGTGAAGCTGTTAGTTTCAGCAGTCAACGATTTCTAGAGTACGAACACGGAACAGAATGCTAATATCGTTAGACAATAGCAGGCTAGGTTGTCACTTGACCCTGATAGAATAATAAATGTTTTAGTACGCATATGTACGTGTGTGGATGTATGTTTGTATGTATGTGTACTCATTTAAGTGGTCAGAACCCGAGGTCTGTGTGAGAAGGAATTATGTGCTATCGCACAGATATTGACAGCCAACAGGGTTTATCCAGAAAAAATAGTCACGGGTCACCCAAGTTACAAGTGGAGATCCCGTGGTTTCGAAGTAGTTGGATTTTTTTACATCTTCTGGATTTCGAAAACATGGCATCAGTTGAATTCTAACGGAAAATTTTGGTCACATATCTAGATTTGTCCGATTGAAACTAAGCCTCTTATTGATCAGTTTAAAAAGAAATCTTCAATTGGAAAAAGGGATTCGAAGAAGCCAGTCGCCCCTTTAGAAATCCTCCGCTATGTGCCGGTTGACCGTCAGCCAAATATGTTTTGATTGAAGTTAATGAGCTGTAACTATGTGGAAGAGAGAGGAAAGAAGAAGGGTAATGCCGTTTTTCAAAGTGTTGGCCCCGACTCCCTGAGCGCCACTGTTAACTCCCTGGGGGCTGTAGGATATTCGACATTTTTAATAGTCATACATCGATTTATTACCCGACCGACTAGCATCTAATCATTAATACATCCCCATAAGAGCTTAAAAATCATCAACTTGACGGGAATTTCAGTTAGCTGCTGATCTCCATTGCCTACAAAAGAGGCGTACGGGGGAGAATAGGTGGGAAAAGTCATACGCCCATCGAATTAAAATATGCAATTGTCACTTAAGGAAATCAAAAACCTCAATGGTAGCCAATCTGTGGCGGGCACACTCAAAAGTGTCTTTTGAGTGACACACGGAGACAATTTTTTTCTTCTATTTTTTTTCTAATAAGTATCCAAAAATGTTTGCTAAATAGAAAAAAAGTTTCGTCAAATTCATTTCCACTCACGTTATGAAAAAAGCCACATCTGATCCTCCACGGAATGTTCTTGCATGATATCGATTTAAAAAAAAAGTCACATTTACCGTGTTCTGATCAATCTAGCTAAATTGCATATCTATTCTTGAACTTCACAATTACATCACTAGTATAGACAAGGTTTACTTTCTGGATTGTTCTAAATTGTGTTTAACTGTAGATCCCTTACAGTCCCATTGAAGCAGTCTACGATTTCTGGGCTACGAACATGGAAGAGAACGTTTACATCGTTAGACAATAGCAGACTGTTGAATGTCGGTGTGTTCAAAATATTGAATTACTGCATTTTGACAAAATAATAATTTCAATTGATACGAGTAATCTAGTATAAATTGAAAAAGTTTATCCAAACGAGCTTGCGAAACTAAGCTTGGGTATTGATATGGGCTTATTCGTTATTATAAAACGGTGTCCATTGCAAGTCAATGCGCAGCTTACACGCAGATCTAGAAATTACCACAATATCTGTGCAAATAGAACAAAATTCAAGGTCTACTTAATTTAAATGAACTATTTTCAGGTTGTAGACTTTCGTGCAAATGGAAAGTTTGTTTCATGAAACATTAATAAACGTTGTGAAAGTGATGATACAACTCAACCAGAGGCGGAGATGGGAAGATGCGGAAGTATCATAAATATGACAATAGTTATCTGGACTGTAGATTCACTTCCACATATATCAACAATGAAGAGAAATCGCAGTGTCTACTGTGTTTGAAAGTTTTGGTACCAGAGTGCATAAGGGACATCATAAAATCCATTGAAAAAACTCAAATGATAATGGGCTCGCCATGTCACAAAAATAGCAGACAACCGGTGGACATCACGACATTGATCCCCAGAGATCACATGTGCAACTGAGGCCAGCAGAGTACTAGATGGAGAGACGAGCTAGACAAATTCAGGAAGTACTGGCTCCACGACACCCACGATAGAGAAGTGTAGCGAATCCTGGGGAAAGTCTATGTCCAACGACGGACGTTAAGAGACTGATGATGATGAGAGGAGTTGTAGAATTCTCCAGACTCAGCGCCAGCTTCAGACCACTCTCTTTCGGGATTAAACGAAACCAAGACCTCTGAAAGCGTGAAAATTAACCGAAATTCAAAGCACATCAGAGCAAATCAAAAAACAAAGCAGCTACGGAGACTAACTTGGTATCAAATTAGATAGAATGGTGAGTTGTGTGTGTGTGTGTGTGTGTGTGTGTGTGTGTGTGTGTGTGTGTGTGTATTTACTCATTTTTGAAGAATTTTTTGGTCAGGGTGCACTCCAAAAGAAGCACCAAATTTTTTTAGTGTTTATGTAGAATTTTTACTGAATAAATAACTCCAAAATATAAGATCGAAAAGAAAATTTCAAATAAAATAAGTAATATTCAATATTTAAATTATTCAATAAATTTTGATAGAAAGATTAAATGATATTTCAATTCTTCGGTGCTTTTATTTGAGTGACCCCATGCATAATGAACAAGACATTATTTTGGTTACTTTTTACACTCATGGGGACAGGCTAAGAAATAAAAGCAACTACGGCGACAAATTTAGTGTCAAATGAAATAGAATAGTGAGTTTCATATGTATAAGAATTTGAAAGAAATTTAGTCCAGGATGTACACCTGAAGGAGCATCATAAATTTGAAAATGATTATGGTTTTTATAAGATATATCAAATGACATATTGAAATATTGCTCATTTTATTGGAAAACTTGCCGATTTTTGATAAAACATGTTCGTTCACTTTTTTCTTCCTCGTATTCAAAGTTTCATTTTTGATTTTTGTTTAAGGATAAATTTGATAAATTCAAATATTGACTTAGAGAAATGTATGATTCAAGATCAAGTATCAAGGGACAGACTGGAAACAAAAATAAGAATATAAACTTTACACGTCAAGGATTATCGAGGAGATGATGATGAAGAATTAAATTTCAATCAGCTTCTTAAGTTGCAATCAAAATCGTTCGAGAATTGGTTGTATGAAAAAAACAGATAAATTCACGAGTCATGATGTTCAAAATGAAATTTCAACTTTATTGTCACATCAAATTATTCACAACCGACTGGACCCAATAAAAGGTACTTTTGATTCATTAATGTGTGCTGAGTATACGGATATTTCTAATAAGGGACAGTTGACTTTCTGAATACGTTGGGTAAATGATCATCTTTAGGCATTTGAAAAAACTTGTTTTATATGATCACAAGTGTCGTTCTTGTTGTTAAAGATATATTGACGAGATATGAACTTGGACATGTGACGAGGTCAGTGATACGAGGATGCCTGCAACATTCTAGAAATATCTTTTGGTGTTGTAGCACAGATCCTTTTCAACTGTGAGCTCATTACACCGACTGTCATTCACACTATATTAGTCACGTTATAAATATAAAGGGATACAGTGGAATGTGCAGATGAGAGATCATCTTAATCAAATATTCTCTCAAGCAAGAAAATCTTTTTTGGCAATCTCAAGGGACAGATGGAATGTCAGGATGACAACATTTATCAACGACATTCTAAGGCTTTCTGAAACACGATGGACACTCTGTGCTGCTTGTTTTGAAAGAATTATGAACAACTATGATCTATCGTTGAATATTTTGAAAAACTGTCTTCGGAATGATAAACTTGAACCCGATTTAAAGCTAACGTAAATGAAGAAGCAGATGGAATTTCCTGATTTATTTCGGGCTTAAATATTGGTCATCAGATTTTTTCCAACAGTAAGAGGTTTTAATGTTCTTGAGAGGTGTCGTTTGTAAAGAAGGCGAAAAAAAAAACAGCCAGTTAAACTAAGAGAAGGAAGGACAACTCATTTGATTTTACGCTTTGTAGATGGGCACAATAGTAAGAAGAGTACTATCCTCAAACATGTCGTGATCAATGTGTATTACGTAGCATTAGATTCCACCATATCATCAATGAAAGATCGTTTCACTCAACTTATTTTTGAGGCATATGAAAAGATGAAAACGTTACTTTTGAAATCCCTTAATCTTGAAGATACTATAGGTTGTATGCTTCCTATATTATGTGTAGGAGAGTAGTAATGACTGTTGGTTGTGTTTAGCGAGATGCTGTGCTGATGACAAAGGATTTTGCCCCCGAGTGGTTTGGTTGTTAGCACCACACCCTGACGTCACAGGAGATGTTGGAGGAGGAAGGGAGATGTATGGTAGCCATGACAGCATGGAGAGTATGCGCGCCAAGTATGACTGAGGACGCGGAGATTAAACAGAGTAAAGGAAACACGTGCAAGTATTCAGACGAACAAATAAAACGTATATTTAATACATAAATATTTATGACAATACAGGATTGAGAAGGGAATATATCAAGAAAAAACTTTAATTCGCTCGTACTGAGGAGAGAAGACGGGAAATAGATTTTAAACGAGAGAACGGAGTTTTGTACCATGCAATAGTAATAGTCGTGTGGTGACTGAACTGCTATGAATGTCTGGAGCGTACGAGGGAATGGTTATGAAGACCGGGTATCAGTGTGCAGGCTTAACTGCCAAATTGTATGCAATGTATTTGTAATTGAGTGTGAGCAACTTGGGGCCCATTTTAGATAGAAAACAAATTATTGTGACATGTGTAGTGATTGTTCAGGGTGGAAAAACGATCCGGATTGGGCAAGAGGCCCAACGAAGTGATACCGTTCCCTTGGAGAAGAAAAGAGAGAGAAAGAGTCACCGGCTAGAAGCATCACGGGAAACGTCCAACTGAATACGTGTGTCCAGAGCTTTTATTGGGAATCATCGTTGGAAGAGACGTTTTAGATATCTAGCTGAAAGAAGGGCTTCGTACATAATTCTTGACTAAAGGTAAAGGAACGCCACAATACCAACGATGGTATTTGAAAGAGGTTAACGGTGGTGAAGCAGACATGAAGCTATTGGAGTGGATGCACTTTGCATATTTGAGAAGATATAGCCAAATTGTTTTGACGATTTTTAAATGATATAAAGCAGTTTCCACTCTATCAACTGCCCCCAGATTGATCTTTCTCAATGGCGTGAAGAATCAAAACATGGATGCGATCGAATTCACGTTTTAACGCACTTGCTATTTCCCACAGTCATAAAAAAAACTTACGGACGAATTGAGTTAGGCAGACAGAGCAAATGAATTTTCTTTTTTTACTTTTTCCACGTTTCTAAATGCCTTTGCATCTCATGCAAACTATGCAGTTGTTTTCCGATCCCCAATAGCGATAAATTTAATTTCTGGTTTTAAAATGTTTCTGATTGTCTGGCTTAAGTGGCAACTGCGTATTCAAGAAAAGAGATTATCATTTCAAATTCTTTACTGAAATTACAATGTGGTTGTAAAAAGAATATCATTAAAAGAATCATATGTGGAGCTGGTAATTCTATACAGTGTTTTGTATAACAATGTAGTTTGTATAACATCAAAATAGAAATCGATATTAAAACGTCAGAAAAAACTAATATGTAATTGTTACTGACGTTAGAATTTGATTGGGCAAAACTTTGAAAGTATCAAACCCTTGAAAACCACTTCGCTTTGCAATCTAATTGAGCATCTGTTATAACTGAAGAGAAGCTCAATGTAGCATCATAAGTTGCCGATAGGTGATCGATGATCAAATGTAAATTAAAAATCCATAAGCAACGACATTTCACGTAAAGAATTTGAAATAGTTTGACAAGATACAGAAAAGATGTTCTAAAATATAATAAGTATGAAGACTATGATTAAACTATATCAAGTAGAATAATTGGTGTTGTTGTTACAATGAAGGAATATCTGTGATATAAGTGTTGATTATGAGTTGTAACTGTTACTTATTCTGACAATTTGTTTCAAAGATAAAGAAAATTTAGAGAAATTCATTTAGTACTTTCTTTATGAGAACACTGTTCAACTTGCACTTTTTTTTCTTTTAATGTTAATGTCCTCAAATTTATGCCATTTCCGTAAGTTTGGAGGTTGTTATAAATAATGTTTGTGTCACGTAGATTTCAAAATTACGGTTCTATATTGATTGTGGGAGTGGTAGTTTTATAGTTGTACGGTGATAAGATTTATGCGAAGCTTTGATATGAGATATGCATTCTTTTGAATTAGTGATCTGCAATCTCTTTGTGTCGAAGAGTACTCTCATGACCAGCCAATAGTGTAGCGGGTACAATTTCCAAATTTATATTTAGACTTGATAACAAAAACATGCGTAATAATTTTCAGTTCCTATTTAAGATATTGTATAAAACAAATTACTGCGAAACAGCAAGTTTTCTGAATTTGTTTTTATCATTATGGAAAAAAACAAAGCAAGTGTATTGTTTGACTTGATAATAAACATAATGGTTGATGTAATGTGTAGTTCCAGTTTTAAATAATGAGCACAATACACAAAACAAAACAAATTCAAATGGACTAAAAACCAAACAAATAAAGACAAAACTAAATTAATAAAATTCCTGTTTGAAATACCCCCACCCCACTCTCTACGGTCATTATGGAAGAAATTCCCCACAAGTCTGAACAATCATTTTTTTCTTATGCAAATGTCTTTGGTGATTTCGGTCATATGCCACCAGCCGACCGACAGTTTTATCGTCCTGTGACTCTAGGCCCACAATACCACAAAAGGGTTTAAAATCTAGGGATTGGGTCAAGATATGCACCGATACCTGCCACAGCTGCATACACTGGATTCTGTGGCCTCGGTGCCATATTTATTTTTTTAGGTAGGACTTTGTTTTCACGCATCCTGATCTTACGTAGTTCAACCCCTATCTAGAGGTTGTGTCCAGGAGGATTCTGTGATGCATTTGTGCAGATGGGGTAGCACTTCTGACCATCGATTTTTCTACTGGGGCTGGAATCTGGTTGGGAGTTCTTTGCAGAGGAGAAAAAGTGTCTTCTTTCCTTCAGCATACCTGTAGAGAGCTTCACCTACCGGTAGCACGCATTGAATCCACCCCTTAAGGCGTGTGGATGTGCTCAGCGTTGGAGGAGATAACAGCAGGATAACTGCATCTCACATTTTACTAGCGGTCAGTAAGTTTTAATATGGTTCTATGGTGTCCCCTCTCTATCAAATTATTGAGATAATAACTAAACATTGAACACACAACTAATACGAAAGTTAGGGAACATTTGTATGTTTGAATTTTCACAAGGGTCGATTTTTTCTCACATAAGGTTGACTTCTGTTTTGAACACTCTTCCAATCCTTACCCCTCTCCTTGAATTGAATGGGTCATTAATTATTCCTTTAAATTTGGACCCACAAGAAGTTCGGTGAATGGTATTGGTCTGTTCATACCTCTCCCTTATTTTTCAAGTTTTAACTTAGAGTCCACAGAAATTTTAGTTAAATAAAGTCTAGTAAATTTTTAACGAACAATTAATGAGAAGAATAACTTGACAGAAAAGCAGCATAAATAATATACGGGTAGGTGAAAAATGTATCAACTGGTTCGTTAATCAGTGAATTTTTAAGAACTGGCCTTTATCATAGGGATTAGGGGAATAGTCAGAATGAATTTATATTACTAGATTGCAAATGGATGGGATGTTTTTCACCCCTGATTCGTTGTGGAATTGCCGGTTCCTTTCTCGCTTGCTCTAATCGGCTTTTAGCCATTGCTCAATTACTTTGACTGTGCCTGTTCATTTACCTTGTGGTCAGTGCTAGAGTGGAGGAAATGAGTATTGCCTGCTCCTCCTCTAAGCTTTTGCTTGTATGGTTTCGAATAAGCTAAAATGTTTTGGCAGTTATCTACGACGTAAACAACGTGATAATACCTGACGCTTCCTTTCCTGTTCATGCTTTATTCATGTTATTACAAAAATGTGTGTATAAATAACTATAAGTGTAATTGTATATGTGTATATGTGTGTGCACGTGTGTGGGTGGATGATTATTGCATATGTATGCATATTTCTGATAATCTGAGGATTAATTTCATAATATTTCACCCAGTTTATTATCCTATCGATGGATCACTAGTTATTTGTAAAGGGTAGCATAATCTTAAAACAAAAGACCTACTTCTTTGTGGTAAAGCTGTAAAAGTAAAATGCAAAGATATCACCATCATATCACAAGAAAGAATAACGAAAAGCCGATCAGGTGATTATTGACTCAGGAAAATATTTCATCAATATCTTTGGTTTATTGTGCCATTCCTGTTAGAAGGAACTAATACAATATTACATTTCAAAGAACCTTCGTACACCAATAAGTCCGTAGCTAAATGAGGAAAAAAGCATTTCTTTTACATGCCAGATATTTATTTTTCTACATAATCTCCTTTCTTATCAATGCATTAAATTCAGTAGTGCATATGAATCACATAGATCGAATATTATACAGAGGAATTATCCATCCTCGATAAATTCACTTGCACGGGCATATCAACATATATATTTTTCCCCAAGTGTCGAAATTGTAGTATTTTCGTTTATTGGTTCAAACGTAGAAGTCGGAAGAAACTAATATCCCAGCACTTGACGATTTTTCATTTAAAAAAGTTATTTTTTAAATGCGACTCAAAAGCTGAAAAAAAAAACAATTTTGCAGTTTATCTGGAAAGTACTGTGAAAGATTCAATGCGTCAAAAGTGGTTCTTTGCCAGAGAATTCTCAATGAACACCGCTCTATGGTCGGGTAGACTAGCCAAGGCTTATGGCAATTGAATCAAGCCTGTACTTTATCTAAGTTATAAGTCACAATGGATAACCAAAAAAAATGACTAACAAATTTTGACGGATGATGAAAAGTGGATACTTTACAATAACGTAGTAGGCAAGAGATGGTGAAAAAATCAACAACCAGTACTAAACCAATGGTCAGCTTTCATTTAAAAAAAAGTGATACTGCATATGCATTGGAATGGGGAGAGTCCTCCTCTCTTCCTGGAGTCCAAAGGCTCCCAATGCGCGTAGCTGTGCGCAGCCTCAGTATAACCTCATTGCACCGACGCACTCGGTCTTAGATGCTCAGCAACACAATCTCCGGTCCATTCGACAGGCAAGAGTCAGTACTGGCACCTCGGTCTCTGCCGAGGAACAGATACTACACTTTGATCCTACCAAAAATGGGGGGCGCTAATTATTTAGTGTTCGACCACAGCAAAATATGACACAAGGTCGAGGCTTAACGTGGGGAAAATAGGAGACACCCTTCCAAAAATGGCTCCAGCTGACGCAGCTTCGGTTTGCTAAGCAACCAAAGCAACCTCTGCCACGAAAGTGTCCATTCGGGGACCTACTCTGTTAAGTGCAATGGAGCAGTGCTGCTCCGGGGAAACTGACGAGTGATAATAGGAGAGCCCAAGGACGAGTCCAAAGGCTCCCCAATGCGCGTAGCAGTGCACAGCCTCAGTAAAACCTCATTGGCTAACGCATTAAACCGGGGCACTCGGTCTTTGACACACACTCCCTCTGCAGCCCAATGTCAGTACCGACTCCTCGGTCCCTGCCGAGGAACAGATACTACACTTTGATCCTGCCGAAAAAGCCAGAAAGTAGGGGCTGCATGATTGTTTGCCAGACTTAGAATAGCTAGTTTGTTTTTTTTTATCGATGATCTTACCAGCTTTTGCAAGTAGATTGATGGTGATTTCATCTGGTCCAGGGGCTTTTCCTTTTTTTTGTTTGTTTGGTGGCTTGTTTTACTTTCAATGGTTTGAATTCTGGAGAGTACTTGAACTGATTGCTTGCGTCTTGCGTATCCTGTTCGGTATTTTGTAGTCCATGCCTCGGAGAGTTGAGTTTTTTGTTGAATTCTTGGGTGCATTTGACAATTCTGTCTCTGTCTGTTGTTATGTTTCTGTTGTCTTTGAGTGCGCTAGTTATTTGTTTCTGTCTTATACTGAGAGCTTTGTTTATAGTTTTGAAGTCCCGACGTTTTTTGATGATTGCCGTCGTTTACCTTCTTTTGTGTTCTCTTGGTTTCTTTTCGGTTGTTTTGTTCGATTCGGTCTCCTCTATTTTTCCATTATTGTTGTTGGTGGTTTAAGGTTTCTGCACTTTTTAATGAGATTCCTGGTTTCGTCTGAGATTTAACTAATAGTTTCTGTGCTCCTTGGTTCAAGCATAGTGACAGCTTCTTTTAGAGAGATTGTGTTTTTACTGTGGAGTTCGTTGATGTAGGTGTTGGCCTCATTCTCTTTGGCAAGGATTTTATATGTTTTTTAGCTTGAAGGATTGGGTGAGTTCATTTGGTACTTTCGCAGTTGTGGTTTGGTGTGAAACATTTTTCTGGGTCCTTTATTGGTGTTTACTTGCATCTTACATCTTACCATTATGTGGTCGCTTCCTGTGTTTACTTGAATGTCTTTGGTATCGCTTTTTCCGTTAGGATGCAGTCTATTCCGTTCTTGGTTTCGTGTTTGCGGCTCTTCCAAGTTCATTTTTTAAAAGAATGCATTCATGATTTTGCAGTCGTTTGCAGTTGCAAAGTTTACAAGATCTTCGCTTCTTTCGTTCCATATTTTCTATCTGAGCTCGCCAACGCAACATTCATGTTTCAGTTTGTCTGGGAACTTACCATTCATCTGCTGTATTCATTCGATATTGCACCAACGGATCACCATTCATTTTCGTCTTTAAATAATTCTCCTGGGGTAAAACATTTCCATTCCGTGGACAGCAGTAAAAGATACTTGGAGCAGTTCTTTGCTGAACATGATTTAAAAGTTTTGGTAGGATAAAATGATGGAGTTGCTTGAAAGATGGCAGAAGATGGTGGAAGATACGCGTTTTTTGAGTCAGAGAAGAATTTATGTATACATCTTTTAAATGGAGTACCAAAAGTAACTTAGACGGTATAAGTTTTACGTCCACATTTCTTTATTTTTTTGTTTCAGTTTCTATTGTAAATCAAACTTCGTCAATTTATGTGATCTTTCTTCATGTGTTACTGCCAATCCTAATCAAATGAAAAATATCACTCTGTAGAACGCCAAAATAAAATCTATCGTGTGGGTTATCTACAAATGATAAAAATAGAAATAGACATAAAAGATGAATCAAATCTGTGTCGCTATCTACGTTAAAGACGAGGTTGAATAATTTGATCGATTATTCTTTGAAATATCAGCTACATAACACTAAGTTCTTACAGATTAGATACAAGGAAATTAATTCACTGAAAAGTAATACGTTGCTTCGTGTCCCTAAATATATTTTATGATATTTTAAGAGTGAGACGACTGTGAGATGATACGTGTCATATGAGAGATGAGATAACAAAACAGACGGCAATTTAATTCCAAGCGCTAAACAGTTCAACTTCACGAATGTTACGCTCCGTCAGAATTCAGAATTCAATACTATTACTGGCGTAACTATGTTGCCCTTCCCGAATGATAATTTCCTGATAAAATATAATTTTATACATAACAAAGTACAAAGTTTATCCTTGTGTACTGGAACCACCACTGGACACTTGTCTATGTGAATTAATCGTAGACCTAAATATATCAACCACGTAAACATATGAAGATATTTCCTGAAATACCCGATAATTTACCGAAATAACGCGAAATACTTTCAGGGTTATTTCTATTATTATTCGGACTATCCTCATCTTGGTTATTTTTCATACAACGTTTCGGCCGTTGCACTCTACGGCCTTCATCAGGTATCATCTGGTAGGTGTGAGGAAGTAACAAACTGAACCCTTTATTTAACCGACGGGGGTATATTGACTGCACTCCCCTCTTAGCATTAGTGGGATTATTGTCTCACACTGGGATTGAACCAAGAACCATTAGATGACTTGCAGTAATTTTGTCTGATACTGTAACTGTAATCATATTGTAATCACAACGAGCTTATCAACGATGATATGTAATTACAAGTTTCGCACATAGTCTTTTTGTAGAATCCGAACAGCGATGGATTATTGAGAGGATGAGAAGATTTAGTCTCCTCGTGGATTGACTGTAGCGCGTGTGCAGCCCTGTAGATGTGGAAGGAAGGATGCTGAACGGAGAGAATGGAATGCACGCCAAGTATGAAGTTGGACGCACATTGATGAAACAAAGTTGAATGAAGATATACACATATCTTTGGCCGGACAAGAGACGTACGTTTAATACAAAAATAAAGATAAGGTACGTGTAAGGATAACATTAATACGATCGATCGTGAGAAGTAATGTTAGGAGAAGAGATAGTGAAAGGTGGGAGCTCTCTTATCTTGATAGAACTGGCGTCGGAGTTGGAACGGAGTTGTCTGAATGCGTGTATTCCGTATGGTTGGAGGGCTCCAAGATGACACATGGGAATCGGGTTCAGTGTGTGAGCCTTACTGCCAAGTAAGTGAGTTAACCTGGAGGCTATTCTCAGACGCTGATAGACTCTCGACGAACAGACTATAAACATATAGAACATGGAGTTTTAACCATGTGTGTTTCCCGAGGTGAGGATGGTGGTTAAGATCGGATCGGCCAGTGGGTCGGCGAAACGGCAACGATTTTAGGGAGAAAGAAAGAGAGTGGCCAGCCGCAAAGACCGGGGCCAGAGGCGTGTCCAGTTAGGGGTCCTGGCGCCAATGAGCCTTAGACCTGGGAGAAGGAGAGAGAGAGAGAATGGCCGGTCGTTGAGCCCGGGGCTAGAAGCGCACCCAGCTAGGAGTGCTGGAGCATTGGACCATGTGCGTCTAGGGGTTTTATAGGGGTCGTCAGAGGAAGTGACGTTTTGGATATTTAGCTAAAAGAAGAGTTTCGTACTCAATTCTTAACTAAAAGTATAGGGGGCACGGCACAAGTTTTAGTTTATAATCGATGTTACTAGATATTCTTCATCGATATTGTAAATACGGCACAATATCAGTGGCGGCGCTCAGTCCGACTGCACCCCCTGCAAATAGCTTTCAGATTATTTTTTCAGGGTTTGATTAGATTATCATACTTAAGATATTTTAGATTTTTCAGGGCTCTTCAAATATATTGCACTACTAGGGTTCTGGCGCTCACAGCAGTTGCGGGGTATGCAGGTCTCATGCGCTGCCCCTGTCAATATATGGAAAGTGGCCCCCATTGTAAAGTTTCACATCCACGATACTTAACAGTATCGGAGCCACCTTCCCTGCGTCTCGCGGTAATTAATGCATGGAATTATTATATTTTTGCTACAAGTTCATCTTCGATGTTAGTAATAGCTACAGTTACAAAATAATACGAACAGAGTGTAATATTCTATAAATGTATATTTTTTCTATATATCCAAAGTGTTTGTTTCGTATCATTCTGACTTGAATGCTTATGAATATTGATTTTGTGGCGTTGGGTTTTGGCCCATTTTGATAAGAGTCATAACTAAACGAAATACCCAACAGAAATCAATATTAGTGAGCATTCAAGTCATAACAATACACATCAAGCACTTTAAATGAAGTAAAAATTCATATATTCATAGTGTAAGTGTTCTGGTTCTTATATATTGGTATCATGGTCATCAGTTATCGGAATGAAGGTTGGTACATATAGTTCTAGTTGAAGAATGGGCGCCGGCTGTGTTAGTGGCCCGCACATAGACGTCAGAGGAAATGTTGAAGGATGAAGGGATATATGCGCACCAAGTATGAACGGGGACTTAAAGAAGAAACAAAGTAAAAAGGACACATACAAGTATTTAGATGGACAAATAAAACGTACATTTATTGCATGAACATTATTGACGAGACAAGACTGAAATGGAAATACGTATGATGAAAACATAGGTACGATTGTGTAAAGAGGTAAGAATAAAATGGGAGATAGCTTCTAAGCGAAAGGTGGGAGCTTTGGTGCCATGATAGTGCAGTCATCGGAGTCGAAGCGGAGTTTCCTGAACGGCTTTGATTCTATAAGACTTGGAGCGTACCAAGGAATGGTTATGGAGACTAGGTTCAGTACGTATGCCTTACTGCCAAGTTGCATACGATGTATTCGGGATCGCGTGTGAGCAAATCGGGGGCCATTTTCTGACGCTGGAATACACACGACGGACATACTATGTAAGACAGAGTATACATGAGGTTTAAGCCCATGTGCACTTCCCGAAGTGAGAATTAGAAGACAGATCATCGTGATTATCAAGCAGTAAAAAGCATTGCCATTTCATTCATTAGAGTTAGAGGTGTATACACGTTTCGAGCTAGTGATGAGGATACGATTGCGTAGTTGTGCGTATGTGAGATGCCTCAACATCGGTGAACTGAAGTGGGCAACGTTAGTAGAGAGGTTAGTTACGGTGGGAAAATAGTAAAGTTCAGATCGACTTGGAGGCCGGCGAAATGATAACGATCTTCGAGAGGATGAGAGAGAGAGAGAGATGGGAAGAGAAAGAGAGTAGAGGTGCTGGGGCAAAAAAGGCGTTACCAGCCAAGTGTGCCGGGCCAATAAGCGATTGAACTCGTGCGTTCAGGGTTTTTATTGGCGGTTGTCTTAGGAAGTAAGGTTTTAGATATCAAGCTAAAAAGGGGGTTTCGTATCAAAGTTTTTATTAAAATATAAGGGGCACCACAATAGAATATAACATTTGCTTGATGATATATTCAGTAATTGAAGTAATTACATATCAATATTACTGTTTATTTACCGAAATATCCTTCTATTTACCAAAATGCTGCAAAATATCACGAAATACTCTCGATATGGGCCAAAACTAAACCAAAAGTCTCACAGAAATCAATATTTATTGACATTCAAGTCAGACTAACGCGAAACAAACACTAGATAAACATATTTATAGAATATTACTTATGCTCTGATAAAGTTTCTGGTGTGTGAAACTTTCTTCCCGTATTCTATGCCGTAACTACGATATCGGTGATTGTAGTAACGGTATCGATGGAGAATTTCTAGTAACATCGATTATAAATTAAAATCTGTAATTACATATTATCACTGATAAACTTGTTATGATTACCAAATGATTTATTTAAAGTACTTTTTTTCATCTTATCATGAGTTAAATATTTATAAATAATGACTTATGTAGGCTAATTCGTTTAGTTCCGGGAACTTTCGAGGGTATTTGGCGATATCCCAAAGGTATTCTGCGTTATTTCGGTAAATACTAGGGTATTTCGGTAAATTGTAAGTACCCACTTGGAAGCAGTTAATTGAGTCGAAGTTCTGGCGTGTCCAGGGAATCAAAAAACTTATAATTCTCGAATAAAGAATTTGCAATGGGTGGATTTTGCCCCCAATGAGCCACGGGAATCGTTTATTTTACGTTAATCGCATTCATCTAATGAAAAATATAACAATCCTTTTTCTGGGTGTGACAAGTCGTTCATTTATTTATTTGACTCAATTAGACCTGTATTTACCACTTGAGAATGCTTTCTTTTAGTCAGTGGAAAAAACATCTATCATCGAAGATGTGGGATAGAGGAGAGGGATATGAAGTATAGAAAATATATTTCACCTGTCGGTGGAGACATGGGGAGGAAAATTCACTTTCTCCGACTGAAAAACAGTCCGTATGTTATCTGCTAAATTTTCAATGAACGCATTTTGGATGCAAAAACAGTCCTAATCCCAAATACGTCAGAAAAACGTTATTTTTCTTGAATGAAAAACACTCTTGAAAACTCTTAATGCGACCAGAGAAAACAACTTCTATTCTCAGTTATCAATGTGCTTTCTTTCTCCCACTTGAGAGCTAACCATCTCTCTCTCTCTCTCGCGCGCGCGCGCGCGCGCCAGTCACCATGTCCAGCTGCAGATCTGTCAAAAACATGATTGTTGTCCGTTTCAATTTGTTCACGTAACATTTCTACAACAAAATAATCCAACTCCTTTGTTTAAACGGCATAGCCAATCACCGACGAGATATTTCAAAAAGACTGTGGAAGGGCACGCGATTGAATTATTGTATATTCATCTCCCATTCTAACTGATGGAAGACCCCTTCTGTATACGGGTATTTTTTGCTCGCTAATAACAACCCTAGTTAATATAAAAGCTCAATGCTTGTAGAATTACCCCTACCTCTATTATTTTACGTAATGTGCAATTCGATATTCTTCAGTGTTACATATTAATGGGCCAAAAACTGATGTACTATATATTAGATAAAACTGATAGCAGAAAAATTTACCTTTGACCGAAAATCAAATATACAAGAAATATTACAGAAGCGTATATTGAATTTCACCTATATTCTTGTTTAAAATCAGATTTTACTTCTTCCTTCGTTAGAATGTCATAATGAATTGGAGTAGCTCAGTACTTACAAGGAAACGTTGGCTCCTTCACAAACGTACAAGTCATATTTTGTGTAAATGTCATGTGTGTACCTTGGCTGGTGGGCAATGGAATAATCTATAGCTCAAGTTGAATAAACATCATTTACACTTGTACATGTAATTTTGGCAAACTGGTAGTTTTCGCTATTATTGTGAGTTGTTACACCTGTTCCTTTTCTGGAACGATTATCGATAATGTTTTCCACTTGAATTTGATGACATCAGTCTAGGAGTAGTGCCCTTACAACTCTGTCTGTCGACGCAATTTCAGCAAGACATTGAGAGAAGTAGACGAACGTGGAAATAATAAACACCATGTCTATCCTAGTGGTCAACCGATATTGGTTTTTCAATGGCCGATGTTACTGTTGATATTAAAAGATCAGGGCTGCTGACGGCCGATATATGATGCCGATATTTTTTTGCATCTGATAAAATACAATAATTTGATAATAATAACAAATGCTGAACTTGAATGAACATTTATTTGACATTATTTTCTGTTTGTATTTTGTCTCTGGTAGTATATAAGTAAATTGTCAGTACAGTGCACCTATTTCAAGTTTTAAAAATGCATCAGCTAAATAGTGGCAGACCAGTCTTTCTGTCACTCACTGGCTCCCCAGGGTAACTCTTCGGTGATGTCTTTACTCTCTTTCTTAGTGGGAATTCTATGATGAAGAATGTTTGCATACAACAAGACCAGTGGGTTCCTCTTCCTCCACCCTTATTCAGTTGAGACTCAGAGACAGTGTCTTGTTCTTTTTAGCCAAAATCTTGTTTTGTTCAGTGTGCCCTCTGCTGGACATCGTCCTCGTATCGAGAATCCAGCAGTGTTACCAGCAACAGACATCTCTTTGAAAATCTTTCTTTCCAGTGTCTACAATATTGTTTCTCAGGGCGTTCTAATCCCCCTAGTTGCGGGACCCTCCGTCTGAACCAGCATCTTAAGCATTGCAATGCTTGGGATGATTGTAACTCTACGGAATAGAAGGCTTCATTAGAAAAATGGCTCGATGAAAATGAAGGGTTAATTGGAAAATATGTAAGTGGAAATGAGATAACCTTGCGAGGTTGAGTATACTTACAAAATCAGAACGCTGATATATAGGGGCTTTTGACAGAACCCAGATGTATGATTAATCGCCTTTGTTTGAGAGGTTTTAAAATCCCCGAGTTTGGAAAGTACTTTTGCACTGAAGGATCGGATGAGCGAGGCCTGGACAGGTTTCAGATGTTTGATTATAATCACCTTTGTTACGAAAATATTTCTAGTTCCTTGTCACCACGATATCCTGACCCCCAGAAGATTATATCTTTCGTAAAGCTATACCAATAGATATACCAAGTGACAACAAGTGGGTTCCACGAAAGACTTATAATTTCGACTCGAGAACTTTGTTGGAGCTATACCAACGGACATACCAAGAGATTTCAAGTAGATAACCCAAAAGACAGATTGATAATCATTGTGTAGTGTCCTCATTCACATCAGCGTATTTTTTTACCAATCAACCTGTGATATTACTGACATAAGTTTTGTTGCATATTTACACCCAGTGTCGATTGTTCCTGTTCAGCTTGTGACGCCTCGGGGGTGTCACTGTTCCAGTGCTGCAGAGTCTTTTAGTCGACAGCCTCATCCCCTCGGATCTGGACACAACGTGGGCGAGGTACGGTCGACTTGAGGCAGAGATACAACGACCAGTCAACTATGGCCTGGCCAGCGTCGCACTTCACCGACCGGCTATGGATGTGGAGACCGGCCTGGGGTCCCGTTACATGATGCAGGAGTCACAGGTAAATAATCTGAAATATTTCCATTAATCTACGTAGCTGGAACGTCTGCAGGTAAAACCAATCAATTTAGAAGGCTTAAAATTTGCATTAGTACTCCACTAGACTCGTTTTGAAACATTTCTTTTAAATCCCCCCAAAAGGTTTTCAGTTCAATCTAACTTTATGCTGAGATGTCTATAGGTGGCACCAATCAACCTAATTTGCTTTAGTTTTTTTTTATGATTGCTTTTTAGGCTTTTTTGTCTTTTGAGGTTTTAGAAGTGTAGCAGCTGCACAGACTGCATTTTCATACTATATTCTTGAAGATTTGCATTTGCAATCTACTACAAACGAAAACTTAATTTTTCGAAATTATCCTCCAACACAGGTTATGAGGGGGCAATTCTATCTACAGTGGAAGTTTGTGTTGAATTGATCACCACTTTATTTCCGCTCGTTTTTTTGAAAATTCAGACGTTTTTAATGATCACTGCCCTACAAAAGGAGAGTAAATTATCTTTTTCATTGATCACACATTTTTTGAATGCTTCGAATGCTTCGAATCCATACAGATTGGGAGAATATAGAGGAATCATTATTGAGGCCGGGTATCAGTGATTTACATAACTGATGTTGATGGCGATGTATCTGAGATAGCATAGGAGAAACTTTGGGGGGCATTGTCACGACGGATAAACTATTTACAGAAAACTAATGTGCGCTCCTCGAAGTAAGGAGAATAAGACAACAGATAATTGTGACTATAGTATTGTGGAAGCATCACCATTTAATTTACGAGAGATGGAGTTGAATACGTTTTTTGAGATAGAGAAGAGGGCATAATTAAGTAGCTGAGTGTAAGAGAGATACTTCAACATCTGTGAAATAAAATAGCAATGTTTAGGACAGTGATTGATCTCGGTGGAAAAACGATGAAGCTCGGATCAGTCGGGAGGTTGGCGAAATGATACTGATCCTAGAAAGCAGGAAAGTAAGAGAGAAAGAAAAAGACAAGCAATCGACTAACAGAGCCGGGGCAAATGAGCAAGTGAACACGTGTGATCAAGGTTTTTAAAGGGAGTCGACGGAGGAAGTGACGTTTTGTTTATTTAGCTAAATTCAGGATTTCGTAGCTAAAGCTAATACTAATTTATTTTCGTAATTAATTTTGACTAAAAATAAAGGGCTGTTACAAAGACATACAACAATATTAGAAACGGGAACAGTTGAAATTTATATTTTTTGTCTTAAGAATATTTCTTTATAATTGAATGTAAATGATTACTTTTGAATGAAAAAAGTTCACGTATATCTTGATATCAATTTTTGGTTTTAAAAATGACCTATAATCTTGCTTAATGGTCGCATTTTGTAAATGTTGCACCTTTTGAATTTTTGTGTAAAATCACTTCAAATCTTACAATATATATAGATTATTTGACATATCCTATCTCCGAAAAGTTTGATTCTTTTATTTTCTGTTTATAGTTTTAGAAATAACCAACCTTTCCAATTGGAAGGTTTCAAACCCTCAACCAATCAGTATTAAAAACGGCACACAAATAATAAAAACTGGGCTAAACACCTGCTCTAACCCGTGTAATAAATTGATACCCAAAAATAAAATAGAATAGAAAGATACATGGTGGGTAATCAAACAGCTTTTAAATCTTTTCAAAGAAGAGAATTGCTGTGAGAAAAACAGAATGAAATACATCAATTTTATTATTATTATCTTATATTTTTCTACCATTATTTACTTTCATCTTAACAGTTGTTGCTTTTCATCGCAAATGAGCTCAGGCTGTGTTCCCTTCTGTAGTGAGTAAATAAATTAACAGCGCAGATTTGAATTGAAAATATGTTCAAAGTGAGAATCGAACTCATGTCCCAACTATTTGAACTCAGTGGCAAGCACCATTCCAAATCAACCGCCGAACTGACATCAGTCATTGGTCTTCTCTGCACCATATTTGTAATCAAATGGTTGTTAAGTTGTTCAATCCAATTTTATTTTATTGGAAAAAAGGGCATTGTGAATTTTTTTTTCTTTTTTTTTTGCTAAAATATTGTTTAATCTTAATAGATAGAGACAGAGAGTGAGTTTAGACAAGGGGGTCCTGGGTTCGATTCCCACCCGGAACTTATCATTTATTCTGATTTATGCTTTTAATTTATTCACTCAATGTTGATAACAAGTAACAACAATTAAGATGAAAGTAAATAGCATTAAAGAAAATTATCAATAATAACAATATAATTCAAATTGATGTATTTAATACAATCAAATTGAAATTAATTGGAATCAAACCATGATAACGTTTTCGTTGTAGTGAGAAAAACAGGTACAACACTTTCATCTTGAAGTAAAGACTGTAAAAGGATGGACCACAAAACTAAGATATTACCCTAAAATAAAACTTTCAAAGAGGATATTCAACTAATGCAATCATTTCAAAGGAGTGCTAGAATAATGCCTGCGTGGTAGATGCTAAGATATGAAAATGGATAAAATGAAGAATAATAAATGTCTTTCCTTTTTTAGTTAACTTGAATTTGAAGAATTTCTTCATCAACCCAAAAAGCAGTTACATAAAAAGTATAGCAGCACAGATTTGTCAATAAGATAAATTGGTCGAAGTTGAGGAACAGCAAGACTCAAGAAAATTTCTAAAACTATCTCTGAAAATGGCTGAAATCGGTGAATGTTTTCAATTTCCACCTAACTTTATGGCTAAAAACACTTAATATACTCATTTGAATTCCACTTATCGAATAAAATAAGTCAGATCCCATAACAAATTATTAATGAGAATTAGACGTTTACTCTTGTGGCGCCCCCTGTACTTCTAGTTGCGAATTAAATACGAAACCCTTTTAGCTAGATATCGTAAACGTCACTTCCTACGACGATCCCTATAAAAGCCCTGAACCCACCTGGTCAATCGCTTATTGGCACCGGCACCTCTAGATGGTTACGCCCTTTAGGCACCAGCACTTGTTGCCGGCTACTCTTTCTCTCTCTTTCCTCCTCATTGAGATCGGTATCGTTTTGCTGGCTGATGCTTACATTACCATTTTCCACCGTGACCAATCTCTGCACTAACTTTGCCCATTTTAGTTCAGTGTATAAAATCTCAAATATGCGCAGCTACACAGCTACTCAACCGTGTTCTCACCACGTGCTCCAAACGCGTGCACGCCTCCAGCTCTCATGAGTGAAATGGCAATGTTCAACAGTTTGGCATGCACACTGAACCCGGTCTCCATAACCATTCCTTGGTACGCACCAAACCTTGTGGATTCAAAAGCAGTTCAGACACCTCTGCTTCGACTCCGACCATTGTACTATCATGACGACAAAGCTCCCACCTTTCACTCCATCTCTTCTCTACATGATCGATCGTATTATTGTTTTCAACGCATGTTTTTCATGTTCATTCGTTATTCATCGTTAATGTTCCTAAATTAAATGTACTCTTTATTTGTCCATCCAAATACTTGTATATGTCATTTTTACTCTGTTTCTGTGTTCATACTTGGCGCACATTCTCTTCATACATCTCCCTCCCTTCTTCCACTTCTCCAATGACGTTGGCGCTAACACTAAACCGCGTAGAAACAAAACCCCTACCGATAACAATACAAGAACCACATATATATCTTACACTTTTTATTGAACTGACTAATTATTTTCAAAATTTGCCAGATTTTCGGGTGAAGTAAGTTTTTATCGGATAAATTAGGAAAATCATTCAATCAGATCTAGCCAAAAAATGATTAATTTGGCAAAACTGGTTTTTCTCCAGCAGAACAGGTGATTATTCAATTGAATCCATACAAGAAAATTGTTGTATTTCATGGCTTCAGTTGATGATTAAAAGACGTGATGACAGCTTGTTTGTTTTGTGTCATAATCAGAAATGAATTTGAAGAAACAAAACTCTGCTAGTCAATAGATTTGAGAAATAAAGTCATTTTTTTTAATCTTCTATCTGTAGATTATAGAGAACCTAAAGAGTTGAGAGATTTTATTCTATTACGAAAAAATTATTGTACATCACTTCAGAGTTAAGCAGGCAAAATCAATTTAAATCTATTAAATTAACAAGTACACCAATTTTTTTAAATGGGCAATCATCATGATTTCACCCTTCAGATAGTGTCACCCGCCCCCTCAGTACACCACTGCTTCTACCAATTTCCACAGTCACTTCTTTTCGTGGTTCGTTGTCATATATTGTGAAAACGATGTAGAAATCAAATTCAGTATATATTGTATGGCTTAGTGAATGGCTTTTACTTCCCTGCCTCTTTGATGAAAAGTTCTGTTCTTTTCTAGCCCCGTCGGCGAGGGGCTCAGAATATCTTACTATGAACACTTTTACAAGGATTTTGTTGTTGAGTTTCGTCTTCAAAATATTCCTTGTTCTGTCAACTTATTCTTTACTTACTTTTTTAATTTTCTGTTATTTTTCTATTTGTCACTTTCTTTTATCTTGACCCTACAACCACGATCTGGCTGACCCTTTCCCTTTCAAAACAAACAGATCTGGTCTTCTTAAGAGTAGCTTCTGGTTTGTGCTTATACACCATTTGTTTATGTATCGACATAACCAAGTCGCCTAAACATTTCCCAGTATATCTGTTTAGTTTACTGTATTAGTTTAAGTGATTTACTCTCTCTCTCTCTCTCTCTCTCTTTCTCTCTCCTTTGCCCCAAGAAATTTATCTTTCAGGGACTCTTCTGAATGTCTCTATATGCTAGATAATGGGAACTTCTTGAAGGTAGTCGAGCTCCTGGCCAATGATGAAAATCACGCTGCCGAAGTAGATCGTAATAGATTGCGAACTCAACCTTGAGATGTATCCATATGCTACATTTCTTCACTCTTCATGCAAAATTGTGGTTCACAGCTCTGAAAATTGGCTAGAAATAACAAACAAATGGCCTCTGGTGATCTCAAATGACCTTCAAGGTCAACTTCACATTGCCTACATAGTAAAGTGGCCTCTACATGCAGAATAATAGGTCGATAGGCCTTGTAGTTTTAGTGGAGAAGAGGCACGAATAGACGAACAAGCAAAAGGCTCAAATATTAGTATAAACTAGACAAACATGACTGATTGAGTCATCAGTCGCTGTGAGCGCAAATGAAGACCCCATAATATTTTTCAGTTGCTTATCACACAAACTTTTATACATTTTTCAAATTAGCACATTATAGGTATTGTAGTTCAATACCTAAGTTTTGGAAATATGATTCCTCAAACAGGTCAAATATACTAACCATAGCCATAGTTTTGTACAACAGACAGAAATAGGTCCAATCCAGTATCATATTTCCAACTTGAATAGACCCCCCCCCACAAACAGTTGCAAATTTATGGATTATTTTTGCATTTTTCAAGTTAGCATATTTTATGGGTACCTTGATACATTACTGCTGGCTATAATACACAATTGACTTAGAGGATATAGACAAATATAATCAGACTTTATTGTTGTATAGATGCTGAGAACAGAGTCATCAGAAAATTTACTCAATAATTTATGTAAGACAGTAACAAACTTTCTTTTCTTTCTAAGCTTAATGGAGTAAGATTTTTGGACATGTCTAGCACATGGGGCTCAAACCTGTACACAAAGCCCCAAATGTGGTCATATCACTGATTTATAAATTTTGGGCATAAAATATGGATCGTTTGATGAAATAATTCTGCAAGCCAAACCAATTCTGGAGATAGCTTTAGCAACAGCTGAAGAGATGTTTTCCAAAATTAAATTCTTCATTAAATTCAACATCCAAGTCTCTCATTCCTGATACTTTTGATAAAGATGGATTTCCCAATGTGTAACTTTCATGTCCTGAGCCAAAATACATTACTTTACACATTATATTTTAAACTCCATATAGACTAAGACAGATTTAATTCTAGTCCTACTGCGCTATTTCACATTCATTTGTTCTGAATAATAATTTTATGTTGTCCGTATATAGCAGCATATATACATCTTAAATAGGACTTTTCACCAAAAATTCTTTTTTTTAGACTTTGTGTTCGAGAAAAAAAATTTTTAAATAAAAAAATTGAAATACTTTGGAGCCATAGTTTCACACAATGGTTAGAAAGAGAAAGTCCAGATCAGCAGTATACTTCATCTCACCCTGAAATACTGTATTCAGGAAAAATAATTATCAAATGAAGTAAAGGGAACTAACAGCAATACTTCGATGCCACAGTTTCATATGATACATGTTCCGATGAACCAATTCAATAATACAAATATGGGGGTCAGGTAGAGAAATAAAAAATTAAAAAAAGAAAAAAAAAAAAGAGGGAGAGTTGTCAGAAGGCAAAATTCCAAAAGAATGAAAAGATAATTCTGACACGCACATAAAAATTCCTAATTTACGTAGTAAGACATATGACAAACTCAGGGACCAATACCACATTGCAATTATATAGTAAATTGACCCCCCCCCCCAAACTAAAACATAATATAACAGGTGAAAACAATCTGATCTATTTCAATCTCCAAGTAAAAGCACCCTGGAGATACGGGGTTAAAGAACATTCTCCATACAATGTGCTAGGTTACAGTCACATATATACAAGAGAGAAAACCATCATGATAGTGGAAACTGATATTGAGAAAGAAAGTCTAAGAGATTTTTTTTGCAATGTAGAATTAAAAAAATTTTTAAATTAAAAAACACATGCAAATAAACAGGTTTATCCTTTTTCTAGTCTTTTTCCTCCTGTAATCTTTAAATAGTTTTGGCATACTGAACTTAATCAGAAAAGATTAACAATGATCCAAAAAGATATTTCACCCAGATGAGTGCATTTATTTATGCACATTGATCTGGGTGAAATGCAGGAGAATAAATGTATTATCTTTGTCTCTTCTTTAAATGAAGAAATATTGAAATTAATCCAATTGATTAAAATATATTTTTTTAATTCTATAGAAACAATTTTAATGTTAACATTTTCTTCTTTAGGGGAAAAAGCTATAAAATATGACTTGGCAAATGATGATTAAAAAAACTTGCAAAAAGTAATACTTTCAATATTCTTCAGTTTTTTTTATATTCCTCTAAGAGACTTTCGTGACAATTCTCCACAATTTATCTCGCCATGGACCTATCTTTAATAGGTGTAAAGCTCATCTTACAGAAATTATAAGCAAAGAAAAAAAAAAAACCAAATCATCTAAGTGGGAACTCCACATGAAAAACGATTTCCCCCCATCTTCAAAATTCAAAAGAAATTTTTTTTAAATCATCTTTTATCACATAAATATCAAAAACTTTAAGATCCATTATAGTCAATTTTTTGTAAAATGAAAATGCAGATGTGTAATTTTTCTCTTTCATTGCTAGTTTTTTGCGCTATCATTTTCAAAAATCTGCATTTCTAAATAATCACAATAATTTTCTTCTCAGAACTTTCTTCCATCTTTTTTCTTAACACACAAAGCTTTGATTTTATTTGATTTTGATGGGTTTTTTTGTGGGGTGTTGATTTCTAGCAAGAATGTTGGCACAGTTTGGGAGTCTGCCTACAATCAGTTAAAAACAACTTGCAGTTGCTTGCTACATAGAATCCATCCACAGGTGTTATTTATGCTTGCCTTGTCAAAATCCTTGAATTAATTTTCTCATCTGCTTTTTTTAATAGGAATATGAACAAAGTTGTTACTTTTACTATTTTCAAACCCATCATAAGAGAATAAACAAAACTGGAAATAAGAGCAAAGGACATTAATATTATTGAAAATATAACAAAATAAAATATTGTGTTATAATTTTTTTTATTCACTCATAAAAAAATTATTCAAGGATGATTTGGGACATTCAGTTTTTAGTCCAGCAACAAAATAAGGATCTTGAGAAATTCAATCTAATAAAAAGAAATATATATTGATGTATCGTTTTCAGAAATAATTGCTGAATAAAATTCATTTGAAATTGAAACATTCTTATTCAAAAACAAAAATATTATCTGGTGATGACTATTGGGGGGGGGGAATCAGTTTGTACAACTTTGGTTTCTTCTGAGTTCAGCTTGAACATTGAACATTTAGATATTTTACAAAGTTATTCAGGGAATATTTCAAAGTAATGAATTGCAAAAAAGTGCATCCCAAAGAATATTCTTAATTAATGAGAATATTTTTTTCATCCTAATATATTCCTGTTTTGCCTGTGACTTTTTTTAACCCATAATTTAACAAATACCAATTCAATCATATCAGTAAATCACAGTGTGCTTTTTTTTTTTTGTCACTTTGTTCAAAAAGTTTCTTTTTGCAGACAAAAATATTCCTATATTTTGAAATAAAGCACTATATTACAAATAACCATTTTGAAAGTTTTTGACTTGTAAATAACCCTATTTTTTAAATACTTTGGTAAATGATTCATAATATTTAAGAACCAACAATGCTTCTATACAAGAAAACCCCAAAAAAAGAATATTGCCATGATCTCCAGAAAACATTCTTGAATCTTGTATTAAATCCATTAAACAGGAACTTCACATTGGAATGTTAGAACTTACAAAGTGCTACGAATGATGTTAAAATAAGACTATACTTGTCAATTTTTAATTCCATTTATTTCCCATTCTTTGAAAAATTGCTTTACTTACAGAGTAGTGAGTTCTTATTGATATCTAAATTAATAATAAGACAATCTTGTAACCCACTGAGTTACCCTTTGAGAGAAAACATTGTAACCCACTGAGTTACCCTTTGAGAGAAAACATTGTAACCCACTGAGTTACCCTTTGAGAGAAAACATTGTAACCCACTGAATTAAACTTTGAGAGAAAATTAGCGCAAACTGATGTGACCAAAATTAACCTGGATTTTTTCGCATTAGCAAATAAATGGATAAATAAGGGAAACTACTCTATATTAACATTTGTTTGTTATCTGCGTTCACAAATTGATTATTATTATCGAGTAGCAAACCATCTGGATTTTGGGGGGCATTTTTTAAATTACGACATTTTCAGGGATACCTATATTCAAAATAGCTGGCCAAAATGCACCATGCAGGGAAATAAGAGGTCATGAATAGAATCAGGTTTTTTTGTATTATATAGATTTATGACTAACAATTAAAATAGGAATAATTATAGGAGTTATGGACAATACTCATTGTAGAATTATAACACTTAATACAGTTAATTGCAACCCGTTTAATTAGAAGAATTAAAGAAATAGATCTTAAAGTTCTCAAATGAATTAGCATTATTCCATGAATTTTCAAACTGGTATCTTGATTAATTCAGTTGAAAAAAAAAATCGAAGATGAGGACACCACTCTGAATAATGGAATCACTATAGCCCCACAAATGACCTGTCTGACCAACCAGCCAAGTGGGTTACTGATTCTTCTCTCTTAGCTTGTCTGTGTCTCAAAGAGCTCCTCATCACGTTTTCAAGGTTACCACCTTGAAAAGTGCAGGAATATTCCACTTGGCATCATCTAAAAACAATTTTTATTTCTTTCAAAAAAGTGCTCTCTTGAGTCTATCATCATTTTGGATTCACAAATCTTGGTATTTATCTTTTTAGATAATTTTAGATGAAAGATCTTTTTTTCATTTCATATAATCAGTTCTGGTACCTGAGCGGGATACACCAATCCATTTATGCAAGGTATAGATATTCATGTAATAACTTGAAAAGTATTTCATATTTGTAGAGCTTAACAACAAACTTCTTATCTTATTTTCTGATGACGTAAGAAAAAATTAATTACATTTGGTAGAAAAGTAAAATAAATCTGGAAAACTTGAATGATATTCCAGTTTTCCCATTTTGAAAAATTGATTTAAAAAATTTGCTATTTTTGTAAGTGAATAGCATTGCTTCCACAGGAAATTGACATTTAAATTGGAGCTTCTCTAGGTTCAATCAGAATCTCATTTACAGCCACATATGCAGGTTGACACAAAGCATATACACAGGCTCTAGCAACATCTTCAGATTCCAAAACTTTCACTTTATCGCTTTCATCGTACATTTCTTTGGCCTGAAAATAGAACAGAAATCTGTCAATGTTATGTGCAAGAGAAGATTTAATCACAACAAATTTTGTTTAATGATGTATGCTTGTACAATTGCAGCAGCATGGTTCATA
The DNA here is from genome assembly GCA_963457665.1 of Thysanoteuthis rhombus. Classification (NCBI taxonomy): domain Eukaryota; kingdom Metazoa; phylum Mollusca; class Cephalopoda; order Oegopsida; family Thysanoteuthidae; genus Thysanoteuthis; species Thysanoteuthis major. The sequence goes on along the minus strand of OY735232.1, from coordinate 10,843,887 downwards.
TTACAAACATGTTCAGATACATATCTGGGAAATAATTAAGCGAAATTCATTACTTTGATCAAGGTTTCATCAATGTGTCCACTGACTACATTCCAAAATTAAAATGGATTTATCCAGTTTAAATTCTTGCCAAAGATTTGCTATTTTAATCAATGCACTTTGTTACTGAGAAAGTGACAAGACTTCAAAGATAATATGAATGAAAGATGATTTTCTTGCATATACCTAGCCATGATGTTCTTAAGTGCTGACCATCATTATTTTAAAGTGAAATATAGAGTAAATAATTATCTTCTTTGTAATCTATTGCAAACCCATGGATAAAAGAAGGATACATTCTTTTGTTGAGGCCAAAGAACAAAAAGCACTGAAACCTTGAATATCAAATCACTCGTGCAATCATTTACAATCAGATCTCAACTTATTGCCATTGATCACCATAACACTTGGTAGAAAAATTGCTATAATAGACTAATAGATGTTGATAGATAAAATAACAAGACTGTCTGTGGACTAGAAAAAGGTACAGCAGGTAAGATATTGCTAGTAGAAACAAAATAAAGCAATAATGAAAAATACATGTACTTAAATAAACAAAAAACGCTATAGAGTTTGAAATTCTTACTTCTTGATCGGTGGTATGAGAAATGAGTTCTGTCTTTACATCTCCTGGTTGGAGACACGTAACTTTAATTCCATAGGAAACTACTTCTTGCCTCAGGGCTTGGGATAAGCCTTCCACAAAAAACTTGCTTCCAGAGTACACAGCTAGACCAGCAAAACCCTACAGAGAAATTTTTAAAATTAAAAAAGCCCTTTTCATATTTCATTAGTAAAAACAAATTACTGATAGTAGTACAAAACTGTTATTGAAAGAGAATTACATCCCAAAATGAGTTCTTGACTTTTATCAAGCAGAGTGTATAAATTATCAATTTAAAAATTAAATCACTACGTTTTACATAAAAACAGGTCAAAATAAATGTTTTGAGTCCAGATACTTGAATTCAAAGCCATGTCATTTATGTCTTATGAAAATTATCCTTGATAAGACCCAGGCGTCCTAATTTACTATCTTTTTACCTCTATATTATATGCATAATGGGACTTGGAGCACCTAATCAAAGCTTTTGTTATCTCTACTTATATCTTATTTCATTAGATAGGACCTGGTTGATATAATTTACTCTATTTGTAGAGAACGTCTGAAGTTGTAGGTACAATGAGTTTATGTTCAAATATACAGCAAAAATTAGAGAAAAAAAAAAAAAGGAATATTTTGATCACAGAAAAATGTGACCATAGTGGTCTGTGTTAATGAATTCACACACTCTTCTTCCTGCATCTGATGATATGTTGATAATGTGTCCGGATCCTTTTTTAATCATTCCATCAAGAACAGCCCCTATGCAATTGACCACACCCTATAAAATGAAAAAATATACAAATGAGGCAAGATTTTACAAGGACATTTTACATGATTAGGTGGAATTTCTAAAACCAGTGAAACAAAGATGAGAACCAAGAAACATGATTTATAGATATTTTCTTCCGTCAGTTTCTGCACTAGCCCCACAGTATTACACAACACATTCAGTACATGGGAATTTCATGCAACAATTTATATCAGAAATCTTCAAATCTACACCAAGGATTCAGTTCATAGAAACTTCATGAAACAAGAATATGAAATTTTCATTTTATTTGTCACAACACGAGTAAAAAGATGCTGAAATATTTTTTCACGGGGAAAGAAACAGGTTTTATCTAAGTAATTTATAAAGAAATACAGATATTTCAATATTACATTTTTACAATTCTTTACTGCAGACGGATAAATAGTGCAATCAGATTTCAAATGTAGAAATGTGTCCTACTTTGCAGTTGATGTCAATCATCCGTTCCCATTCATCTTCTTTTAAATTCTTCATCAATGTATAATACATAACCCCTGCACTGTTGACAAGAACATCAATCGAACCAAGTGAACATTCCGTGTGGCGTACAAGTTCTCTCACCTGTAAAATGGGTTGAAAAAGATCTTAACGAGAAGTTCATTCCAAAATTTGACCAATTTTTGTAATGTGACCATTTTGCAATTTTTTTTTTTTTCAAGAAATGGCTGAAAGTATGGTCAATCTAAACTATGAAATACTATAAGATTGTTGTGTTTACATTTTTCCTGTGTCAATTCAATTGAAAACCTTGTAATTTTATGTTCCAAGTATTCAGAAAGATTTGTTTTTGATCATGACAACATTTCTTTGGGCTTTCCATACTGAGAGTTCCCTCGAAAGTTTTGGTAGAAATTAATTTACTTTTGATATTGAAGCATTTACTCATGGACTACCTCCAATACATCATATCAAAACCAGATAAGATAAAACATTTTACCTTTAATGTTTTTTTTTCTTTTCAGAGTATGTATATATTATAATATCATTGTAATTCAATATATTATTATTTAATCATATTTCACCATTTCATTATGCTGTTTTGAAATAAATTTCAAATGCAATTCCTTGCTTTCTAATTCTTGGTTTTATCCACTATGGAGTCATCAGCAAAATTCTGAGAGCCCAAACTCCAACAGCCAATGCCACAGGAGACATAAGTGTCCAGTTGTCTTTCTAAATGCATGCTCACTCATTTCCATTTACTGAAATATAACTAATACCTAACAACTTGACGATGAAGGATCCTGTGAGTTACAAACTTCACAACTAGTATAACTGGTAATAATTTACAAAGAAAAGTTATTTTGACAAATGTTGGTTACATGAAGACTGACAGGTGGAGAAAACACAAAAGAAAAAGCAGGCTACAACAAATCAGTCAAAGACTTTACATCTTGAATCAAAAGAATTGAATAATACCTCAAAGTAAATAACAATGATGAAAGTGGTGGCATTATTGAGCTTTATCGAAGGGAAAACCCAGAACAAAAACGTTTGACGAGCTGATACAATTATCAGATCATCTGTCAGTGAAACCAAAGGTAATCACAGAACAATTCCGATTTTGCAGACAGGACCAAAAAGAAGGTGAAAACGTAAATACATATGTATCAGAATTGAAGAAACTGTTACAAAATTATGAATTCGGTGATAATTTAAATGAAACTTCAAGAGACGGGCTTGTATGTGAATAGAGGTGGGAACACATACGGAAAAGATGCACACCAAAGCCATGAGCTTAGTACTAGCTAAGAAACCCACAGCAAGAGACACAAGTGAATTAAGAAGTACAGAGCTACAAAAGATACACCACTTCAAGGATAAGCAGTGAGAAACCAGTCAACTCAGTGTTACCAATGTGGAAGACAACATCAGTCATTCAGATGCTATGTGCAGACATTGATAAAAACGTTGATTAATCCCAGTGCAAAAATGCACACACTGACAAGGCTACCAAAAATGCTCAAAGAACACAGATGTATTTTCAGATGAACTGGGGACATTGAAAGGAATCAAAGCTAAACTGACTTTTAAGGAAAGTAGTTCAGTAGCGTTTGTGAAATCAGGCTCATACCGTATGCCATTCAACTAACAGTTGAAGCCAAATTTAACTGATCGGAAAACCTAGGAGTTCTTATTAAAGCAGATACACTACGTTGATCATACTTGTGGTAAAACAGTCCACAGCAGTTTGCGCCTGGAGATTTCAAGTCAAGGTGAATCTATGTCTACCATGCCCAAAATTTGCAAAGCTAGTTGGTGGTAAATGGTTCTATGAGATTGATCTGAAAGAAGCTCATCTCTGAATGGAAATGGACAAGTACTCAAAACAGAGCTTAACTCTGAACGCTCACAATGGATTGTATCAACAAAACCTGTTAGCATTTGGAATTGCATCAAGCCCTGCAATCTCACAGCGTGCAATTAATCAGGCTTTAGCTAACACGTCAAGAACATAGTGCATACGTGACGACATGATCATCACAGGTGATAACAATGATGAACACTTGTAAAATATGGAGCTAGTGCTTAAACCTCAAGGAGCACAACTTGAAAGCAAGCAGGAATATACATTTTTCAGAGAGATTACCTATTGTGGCCATGATCACTGCTCAAAGATAACAGAGAGCAGGCAGTTCTAGAAGCATCACAACTAAACAATCTACACTACCTTGGATCAGTGAACTATCATCAGTTTCTTCCTAATCTGGCCTGAGTTGCATTCATTGCACCAGTTGTTGCAAATGAATCAGAAGTGGAACTAGTTGTCTGAACGCCAGACAGCATTTATACAGTCAAACAACTGATTACCTCAGACACTTTGTTAACACATTACAATCCAACAAAACTGATCTGCATGGCAAGTGACACATCTCCCTAGAATGTGGGGTATGTGTTATATTCTGTTATGAAAGATGACACTGAATATGGTATAGCTTTCACAAGGTCAGAGCATAATTATTCCCAGATTGACAAAGAGACACTAGCTTTGATATGGGAAGTGACAAAGTTTCCTCACCATCTTTTTGGGCTCAAGTTTACTCTTGTCACATATCATAAGCCTCTGATCTCAATTTTACATCCACATAAGGGAGTTCCAGTAACAACAGTGGCACATATACAAAGATACGCAATCTTTTTGTCAGGATATGATTATGACATCATGTATAGAAACACGAAAACCAACTGCAATGCAGATGTGTTATGTAGGTTGCTGCTAGAAACCAACAGTCCAATGAGGATCATGATGTAAAGGCTGCAGATCTGTTTTATATATCACAAATAAAACATCTGCCAGTTACAGATGTTGAGATCAGAAGAGTAACCAGACAGGACCAATACACTTTCTGAGTTCATGCAACAAAATGCCATCAAAAACATTCATTTCATGCATCCACTTATGTACTAGCTGAATAATTTGTGTCAATGCTCAAGCATCAAAGCAATGGGGAGAAGAGAATCAGCAGAGTAAAGCTAAGCACATTTTCTGTTGATGTACAAAAACACGCAACAACAGGTGAAAGCCCAGTGATTATGTTTTCAAAGTGCCCCTTACATTGCAGACTCAACATCTTGAAACCTGATATCCAATGCCATGTGTAGAGACAGCATCAGAGAATACGCTAGTAATGCTGAGAGGGAACAAGATATTTTACTGAAACAATTCCCGGTGTGTTTAGTGAAGTCCATGTTAATATCCTAGACACCAACAGATCTGCTGCTATTGGACTAACCACCAATGTCACCAGGCCTACCTCTGCTAACAACTATCAGGAGCCTCAGGGTAGAGAACACCAGAGGTTCAGATGGGATGGGAATGTCGACATCTAACCCTCAATGATGTTATCCAGTTCAGGAAAGAAATCCCACTAAGAGACTGGACTTTAATGATTAACAAACAGGAAAAAAAAAAAAAAAAATTGATAATGAATAGATTAAAAAATAAATTAATTAAATAAGATAGAAATGTCTACCACAGGGTGGAATGATACCTGGACAATTCCAGTCAAGGTAGGTTTCAACTCAACACTGTTAGAATAGTTTTGATTCAGCATGGAGAAATTGATAGATACATGTGTACGAAGCTAGCATGCATGAAGATATTGCTCTTGCTGGGTACAAAATCAGTACCCCTGAATAAATAGACAGTTCTATAACTAACACACTGGTGTCCGGTTGTCTTATTTCCATTTATTGAAATATAACTAATATCCAACAGAATCAAAATATGAAGCCATATAAAAGATTTTCCATCAAAGAATTTCTTTAGGGTCAGAATAAATCCTATTTATGGCATCACTGGAAAACATCTGAAATAGAGAAAAGAAACATCAAGATTCTAGAGACTCAAGATGCTATCAATAAACCCATCAAAATGAGGCACCCAAAAGATCAATCTAGAAAAGGTCTAATAGAGTAATAGAAGGAAGCAAAAAAATTTACATTTCATCAATGAGTTGCTCAACTATAAGTGAAGAAATATAGAAATTCTCAGTCTATTCATTTCCAGTTAGTGTTTAAGTATTAAAAAAAGGATTTGATAACTAGCTGTATGAATAAATCAAACACACAAAGAACAAAGTATGGTCTTCGGAAAAAAAGTTCTTTAGACATGAATCAAAACTGAAATTTTGGGATCAGAGATTATGTCAATCACATGTTTTTTTTCACTTTTAAGCCTGAAATCAATAAGGAATTGTTTTCGGTGTCAAAATCTTTGGAAAATTCCTTTTTTAGGAGGGGGAGGGAAATTTTTCTCTTTTCTTCGAGGGAGGAGTCTTTTTGGGGTTGAAAGCCAAATGAATTTTTTTACTTTTAGGGGGTCATTATCAAGGGGAAGATTTATTTCTTTCACTTTTAGAGTGAAAATCAAGAGGTAATTTTTTTCTTAGTCTTAGGGGTTGAAATCCTAGGGAATTTCTTTGTTTATCTTTAGGGGAAGATTTTTTTCTTCACTTTTTAGGGGTCCAAATTGAGAACTAATTTTCCCTATTTTAGGGGTCAAAGGACAACAGAAATTTTTTCAGAGGTCCAAGTTGAGGGGGGGGGGGATTTCATTCCACTTATACAGCTCAATCAAAGGGAAGATTTTTTTTCCATTTTTAGGGGTCAAAATCCAAGGGAATTTTTATTTCTAGGTATCAAAATTGGGAAAGATTCAAAGAGTGAAGATATTTATTTCACTTTTAAGAGTTGAAAACCAAAAATTTTTTTCTCTTACTTCTCAGGGTAAAATGGTGGGGAAGGGTCACTCTTCAGGGGTTAAAATTAAGGGGATGATTTTATTTCAACATTCAATCCAAATCAAAATAAAATTCATTTTACTTTTCAGGTTCAAAATCAAGAGGGATGAGATTTTTTACTTTCAAAGGTCAGAAGATTTTTTTTCACTTCAGGGTATCAATTTGAAAGCAATTTTTTTCTACTTTGAGGAGTCAAATTGCAAAAGAATTTTTTCCATCTCTTAAGGGCAAATTCAAAGGGGGATTTTTTCACTTTCAGGTGTTAAAATCAAGGGGCAATAAATTTTTCTTCACTTTTGGGGTTAGAAATCCAAGGAGATTTTTTCCACTTTTTTCAAGGGTCAAAATGGAGGGGGGGGAATGAATATTTTCTTTTTCAGAAGTCAAAATCACGCTGGGTGGAGGGGATTTTTCATCATCTTTAGAAAAATTTACTTTATTTGGTTAAAATAAAGTGGGAACTCTTTCCCCTTTTCAACATCAACCTCCTTTTTTCTATTTGCCCAATTTTTTAAAATTGTGCCGCCTTTTCTAATTATAGTCCATTTCTTTATACTTCTGCCCATTTCCTCAATATTACGCCCTCATTTCCAACATTATACCTCTTTTCCTTCAACCATTTTTTAATAGCAGACCCTTCTTTTCTTGAATTAACACCTGTTATATATATGAGAGAGAATACCTTTTCATATTTTTTGAAAATTATACAAAATATTAAATAAAATTCCTAATCAATCCATTCTTACAGCAGCAGCCACTAACCTATTGTAACAAAAGAAAGAATAAAAATAAAAACCTAAAACAATGGAATACTTACTTCTTCCTTGTTGGTAACATCAGTTTTCACAGCAATAATATGTCCAGGAGCATCATCTTCAAATTTTTTGCATAAATCATTCAGTTTATCAATTCTGCGAGCGGCTAAAGCCACATTGGCACCAGCCTTGACTAAAGCTTCGGCAATTGCAGCACCAATTCCACTGGAAGCACCAGTGACAATCACAACTTTTCCATGGAGACTTGTGTCTTCAAAAAGTAAGAAAAGCTTTAAGCATGGAATCCATAAACATATACATCAAGATTAAACATAGAATGATATAAATAGAAGGACCTACATGTATAATGTTTCTGGTTTGGCATAATTTTCTTTAACTAGGTCTTTACTAGTAAATTCTTGTTTCTAAGCTATGATTTCCATGGAATTTTACAAATATCACAGACATTTCATTAGAAACTGGCTGTTTTCTTTATTTTTTTTAATTTTTATATTCTAAGCAGTTTAAATCTGTTCAAATTGTATTAAACTAAAAAAGGAGTGTAAAAATTCAAACAAATCCATCTCCAACACATTCTTTCCCTTCAATGAGAAGAAATAGATTCCATGTTCTGACCAAAAGGTATGTGCATATTAAGAGGAAACATTTTATACAACAGCAAGTGCAAATTTAGCAGAATGATACAAGTCATATCGTTTTAATTATCAAATAAATACTTGCTTGTAGGAGAGCCTTATACTAATTGAATTGAATTAAAATTATTTTGAGTAAAAGAAAGTCTGTACAAGCAATCTATGAATATTAACAGCCTCAACCCAATACATGACATCATATATTGAGTGTCATCTAAAACTTTACACCTTTGAATTGAATCAATTTTCAGGTCTAGATTCTGCATAACATCCACAAAATGTAATTATATAATCCAAATTTCTTTTTGGACATCACAATATTATTTCAAATGGTGCAAGTAGCTATTTAATTACAGTTATTTTTTAATGTTTGTGACCTTTCATTGAAAATAGAGTGAGTTTTATTAGATAAATAATCTTCATTTTACAACAGAAATCAAAATCAGACAGTAGTATGAGACTCCTACCTTTTACATTAGTATTTCAATTCATAAAAATATTCAACTTTTCAGTTAATGATGATCAATATAGATATTGCTTACTTGCTACACTCATTCTGGACGGTGAAGGAAAGATTCCTTGTCTGGACAACTTGTCAAAATAAATCCTCAAAAGAGCAGAATCAGTTTCTGGGTAAGTTAGATCAAAATTCTGGAGGATTTCTTGTAAGTGCAGATTTGTATACGTGCTAAGTTTAGAGAAGAAGTGTATATCTCTGAAAAAAATTAAAATGATTTTTGAGAGGGAAATTGTTTACAAAAGGTCAAAGAGCAAAATAATTGAAAATGATTGAACGATAAAAAATGTCTCATTTTTTTTAAAAGGATATCTAGAGATGTGTAATAATCAACAGCAAGAAATTTGATCGTATTTATTAAAATCCTTTCAAAAGTTTGAATAGCTGTAAATGTAGAGCAATAAATGGAAAACTTAATGAATAGAAAATGTCATTTTATAAAGTTCATATGAATTGCACAACAATTATCTTTCTAGCTTAGATTCTAAAATGTTTGTTCAATTTTTCTAGATTGGTTTTAAACAATCTGGATAAGAGAATCAGGTGTCTGCCAGTTAGTTGGGTGCACGGGATACACAGCTCATTCTCTTATCAGAGCTTTCAACGTGCTGGGAATTGAAGGAGAAAGGAAAAAGGGAGCCATTCGCAGTATTACCAAAGCCAGAGAAATCCTCAAGATGGTTGTGGCTGAAAAGAAGAGAGCCATTGGGTGCAAGTAGCAAGCCATCTGGACACTAACTGGGGTTTGATCAACATCGGTGGGGTCACTTGGGGGGGGAGGGGGTATGAAGTTGCAAGACTCAAAACACCCAATGATATTATCTGGTCTACTTTCACTTCAAGGGAAATTCACATAAAAGCTAAAGTTAATTTTTTTCTAATAATAAAGCATATTCAAAGTAACAACAAAACAGTTTTACCTTTGTCAGGTCATCTTTCATGAGTATTTTCTTGAAGTTCCTTTTCCTCACTTACTAGTGAGTAGTTCAATAAGGAATTTTACAAAAATTATCAAATTCAAAAAACTTAAAGATTTGTGGGTAAATCTCCATATAAAGACATACTTAACACTCAATGAACCCATGCAAAAATAGTGGAAAACAAACCCTTTAAAAATATAGACACAAAAAATATAATTAAGTGTGACTTATGTCGAAGCTTTATGGAACCAGGAGGTAAAATGTTCCAGGTCACAAGATAATGATCAAGTAGAAGTAGAATTTCATGTTATGTTGAATTTGATGAATAAAATGCCATAATTATTCAATGGTGAATATAACATTTGAAAATTTTGTTGGAAAAAAAAACAAAAGAAAAACAATGTGTGTGTGTGTGCATCCATACATGTACATTTTTTTGTGCATGTTACAGTTTCAAGTACTTTAAAAAATAATAAAATAAAATAACGGTGACAATAAGCAATACCCTTTCAATTATGTATTGAACTATTCAGAAATCTTTTAGTATCTATACTTAATTTTACCTTGAGTTTATTTAAATATTCAGGAAGTATTGAAAAATAACAAGAACATGCAGCGCAATACATTTTCCGTATTTTATAATTATAATGCAATTGAAAAAATTGCCATCATTTTATACAGCCAGGGTAAACTAGTTGATAATCTTTAAAATGGAGATAGTTTTTCTTGTATGAGTTATATTACTGTAACCAAGGAAAAACAGCACATGATAGACAGAGTTTATTTAGCTTTGCATTTTCAGGATGCCTTAAAAATATGACATCACAGTTATAGCGCAGCTCGCTATATACATATATAGTACAAATCAAAGTCACATCTATTATATTGATACAGGCATTCTGTGATATAACACGATTCGATATAGTAAGGGTGGTAGCTTCCGATATAATGCAGTTTGAAATACAGTGGTTTGCAATATATGATAAATGTCTTTGAATTGTACAATATAAGACAACTGGCTCTGTAACTGTCTTGCCAACCCTTAAACATTGAAGCAGCTCAACCAAACTTTGGCATGCAAGCATACCCAATGAAACTAGGGGAATATTTCAAAGTAAAAAATTTGAAGATTAAAATTTTTTAAAGGGTTCAAGAGGGCCTGTTCTATTTACTACACCTCTGTGTCCCGATCATACTTTTTAATGAAATTTGTTTTACACCATTTTTACTCTCAGGGGTCAAATGTGAAGGGAATTTTCTTATCTCCACCACACCCCATTTTTGGGGTGGGTGCTTCTCTCAAAATCTTTTAGAAAAAAGGCTTATTATAGAATATTTTCTCTTGTTTATTCATTTGGAAATAATTCATTACAAGGAAATGACTTCACATTAAGGGCATTTTAAGCGAGTATTAATAGGTTGAGAAATGCAAGTTAGTGGGAAAAACATTGCAATAATTAAATATCTCTGAAAGTTTAATATTGCTTATAATTGCAAGAAAATATCATCAAGTTAGTCATCAAAAAAAGATTCTTTTCCATACTTTCAGAGAATTTGGGAAAATTAGGATTGTGTTTACACTTAACACTAAAAAATTTTGATTATACCATAATTGATGTATCCGTCATCAGGAAAATGGAGATGAGTATTCTATCAAAAAAAAGAATAGACTTCTGAGAAAATTGGTTTGAAGAAAATTAGAGGAGTTAATGATTAATGGATTGGATTTGGCGATGGGGGGGACTTGTTTTAGGGCAAATAGTAGTGCATATGCCAGGGGATTCAGGTGGGCAGGGAAATTTCCACTTGGTTAGTATATTTATGGGGGGGGGGTTAAGTAACACTGACTGACAAAATAGAAAGACCACTACTCTTAGTCAAAATCCAACCTTCTGTTAAATTGATGTAAAGAAAAAATAATTTAAAAAATATGCACCAAATCAACAAAAAGGACAGCCATTAAGAGTTGCAAACTTTATTTTCTGATGTTTGAATACGATGGACGTCTATACAAATGAGACAATGAAATGATGGAAGCTTATTCTGAAGGATAGCACATACATGAAAAAAGTCCAGACAGAGTTTTAGATTAAAAAGGACAGGAATTTGGGTCATCAGTGGCTTTGGACATGGAGATAGAAAGGATATGGATGGAATAGGGCACTATCCTGAAGAGTAGTAAGAGAAAGAAAGAGGGTATCAAAGGACTTTACCAGCTGGGTTAGTAGTGAATCCTGGTAGTGATTTTTAAGAGTTTTTGTAAAAGTTGAAGTGAAAGGCAAAGATTTTCACTAAGCCCCAGTCCGCCTTCAATCTCTGAGGACACAAGATCTGCGTGTGCTTACCCCTTCACAGCCCAAGGGCAAAGGAAAGAGGGATAGTTTAGAAACGTGCCTTTTGAAAATATTGAGAAAACGAAGTGCAACAAGTTGTGCACCTGTCTGGAAAGTTTAATTTCTTATCTCTTTCCAAGTACATCATCACTGTTTGACGAATCTGAATATTTTCCGTGCATGTTGTCTGTTGCCCATATGCACGCACGAGGGCGTTACACGACATTGAAATTGAGTGGAAAAAAAAAACAAAAAAAAACGCACATCTTGATACACCTAGATTCTCCATGTAAGTTTCAAGAATCTAGGAAATATTATTTTATTTTAAAAAAATCATCTAAACGCAACCAAAAACACAGTGTGGATGTTGCGGTATATTACGTATTGCCTTTGAATGCACATACGTGCGCTCATTTTTCAGTTTGATTCAAGTCAAATACAAATAATGACCACTACAAGGCACTCGACTCCCGTTTCTTTGCTGCCTTCGGCATTGAGCAAAGAACGAAGAGTTTATTTTGTAGCGTTATCCAAAGTAAGACCTATTGAAATCAGAGATGCCCAATCAGCTATTTTCCCGATTTAGCCAATAAAATTCTGGGCATTCTTTTATTTTAAATAAACCGATTTGATTTTAACTGAAATAATTTTTTTTTTAATTTTTGAAGAAGTTACAGCAAAAAAAAAAAAAAAACCTAGTTCACTCGCTTCCCCAAGTTACTTGTTCTGAAAAAATTTCATGAAGAAACGATGGTTAGGATCAGTCAAAACAAATCAGACGACATAAGTTTTTTTTTTTTGTTTTTTTTTCAAATCGATAAAGTGAATTTTAACCGAAACTTTTGTTTTGAGAATATTTCAGTCAATTTTAGTTAATTTTTCAACAAATCTAGTAAGTTTAATAAAAAGTAAAAGTACAACTTTTATTAATGATTTGCTCTGGGGTCGTAGCGCATAGTTGTCTTATTTGATAATTGAGCTTTACATGAGAACAATTTTTAGCAATAAAGTTAGCCGAAAGTAGAAAAGATTAATCCTTGTTCAACTCTTATTGGTTTGTACCATTATGTCTCTCACTTTCAAAGAAAAAAAAGAACAAAATATCACAATTTCGTACTGAACTGATAACACATTTTAATGCTATTGTTAGACAGAACGAAGTGAAGTTCTTGAAAATCTTTGTTAAAATTCCAGTTGTTGAAAATTAAGGATTTCTTTCCAAGTTTTGGGAGTTCATAGTGTGAATGCCAAAGATGGTATAAAAGGTTAATGCGATAAAAATTGAAGACAAAAAAAACGAAACTTTTTACCTCAGTGACAAGGGCTCTGTCGCCTTAGAGAGAATAGATTCAACTTATTTGTTACATCTTTTATAGTTACCTGTCAAATCATAATTTAACTTAAATTAGCGCCATTTACAGCCTCTGCGTTTTTTTTTTCGGAATGCAAGTTAAAATCAGGGGAGGTAATTCAAAAAACAAGGGAGATAATTCATGGTGTTTACTCTTATTACTAACTTAATTCTATCCTATTACATCTAACAACGAAGTTAGAGCCGTCCTACGTGTGGTCCTAGACGTATTCAGTTGTGCGCATCTATCATCCGGTCCGTCTACTGCACGATACCTCCAAAAGTACTCAATCGATTTCCATAAAATTTTTGAGCAAGGAAGAGGTGATTTAATTTGAGGGTAGACCTGGAATTTCTTTTTTGATTGAGAGATAATTTCTTTGGGTTTTTTTTTCATACATAGGCTCACAATATTTCCAAAAATACTCCATGGATTTCAATGAAATTTTGTGGAAGAGTGGACAATGGGTATCCAGTCCAAAGGGCATCAGTCAAATGTAGCAATGTAGTACGGACAACTGCAACTTAACAATGCTAATCGATCAAAAGGCATCAGTCAAGAATGTCAACTCTTGTAGTACAAATATTTCAACTGAATTTGTACTAATTGACTTATCAAATTTAGTTGTTTTTTTTTTTTTGTAAATTTAATAGAATTACATTTAATCAAAATAAATGTAATAGAATTTGGATTTGAAATTTTTTTTTGATTTATAGTGATAAGATAAGTCATACTTTCATAATGAAATGAGTTACATTTTCGAACAATCTTTTACAACTGAAATATCGAGTAATATCTGTAAATCTTTGCTTGATATGGCTCCAAAAGTCAAACATAGTCTCTGAAAAGTATAATTTTTCATTAAGAGGAATAATCATACAACATTGTCAACAGAAATTAATATATCAATAAAATTAAAACCTTGTCTTTATTATATTGAAAGGAGTGAAATGTTTTTTAAAATTTGAAAATACCCAGTGTATTTTTTTTCAAATATTGAATTGTTAAAGCACTGTTATAATATGTAAAATGATTTTCAAATGCCAAATTTATGTCATTTTAATGTTTCCAAATCGACAATTTTTCACGCAGTTAATTTTCTGAAAAATCTTAGAATCTATAGATTTTTTCTGAGAAATATTGAATTAGTTTTTTTTCGAATCTTTCCCTTTAATAATATCACAAATATTTTGATGATTCAATAATATTGTATTCATCAATTTCCGATATTTTTACAAAAAATCATTGACAACATTAGATTTAGTACTTATTATAATACTTCAAACATTCTAGGTTTGGGCATGAAGAATCTGGCTGTTGACAAAATGAACCTTAGATAGTTTTAGGTTTTCAAATCCAAAGTACACTTCTTCTATCTGTGTTCAAGGCTCATATGATATTATAGGATTACTTATTTTATTCTAATATGCCACTAACACACAACATGCATTTAATTCCTTTTCTTTTTTTTTTTAAATCAGGGTCAAAATTGGAGGTAGCATCATACTCAAGTGTAAAAAAAATAACATTTTTGCCAAATATATCTCAACTTTAATCCATTAAAACTTTCTATATAGTCAGATTCACAAATGGGTAGGTGCCAAAATAAATTTGATGCCTGAAGTCTCTCTCCAGAACACCCATGCTAAACCCTCCATGGTATTGCCTTAACTACTTCTGCCACAAAGGCTCTGATAAGTAAGCAGAGCCTATATCTGTGATCATTCTATCGCACATTTCTCTCCAATTCTCAACATCATCTTTGTTTTGTTACCTGAATTTTTTTTTCAAATTGGTTGATGAAGCATTTTCAGAATTATTACATTGATAGCTTTATTCCATCAAATTATTCTTGCCTTTTTATGTCTTAAGCTACTTATTTATTCCCAATTTTAAAGCTGTTTGATTTAGCATTTCAAGAGTGCATTGACCCAAAGTTTATCAAGGAATGGTAGTATAAAACTATGTTCACTGTTTTATGGAGGCTTGATCAAATTCATCAGTTTCAGGTCATTAGGTTGATATAGCCTGTAAGATACTGGAATGGTCAGCTAATTGGCACTATGATGTAGTTTGATCCCTTAAGAATAAAGTATCAGGTTAAGAGGAGGAAATGTATTCTGTGGAAACTAAACAGGCTACTGCCTTTAGCTTATAAAGAAAGAAAGAAATAAGAATGTGAACTAGATGTAATGGCTCCTTTATTTCAAGTATTACCTTAAGAAATGAAACCTTAATTCTAGCCACGTATACAAAACGTCACTTCCATTAGCTACTGTCCATAAAAGCTCTGAATACACGTGTTTACTCGTTCATTTGCTCCGGTTTTATAAGTCGGTTACTCCCTTTCTTGCTGTTACTTTCCTTCTCTCTAACCTTGTAGCCAGCAAAGTTTCCATTCTGTGACTATGACTATATATTGTCTTTTGTTACCAATCTTCCATGATGTGTGATTCCGTGAGAGCTTCATGGCAACTCAATGCAAACATTGTAATTATTTCACTTATCTAATTTTTACCCCTTTCTGGCCAGTCATCACAAATACTGTAATCAATTCATTTATGACTTCACCCATTTTAGTTCCTTACGCCTAAAACTGAACCAAATGCCTTTTGATAATCTAGCCTGGTCAAACCTACCACAGATAATCAGGCTCCATCCAAGAAATCAACCCAATGACATCAGACCGATTATAACGTATTATCATTCTCTCCTATATTTAATTTTAATGAATAGAAATAACCCAATAGCCAACTCTCTTTCTCTATAAAAATGCTACCTAGTAATCTAAACGAAATCAGCCACTTCTATCACAATCAACCCAATTAATGTTTCTTTACATGTATCTTATTTCAGCCTTGTATTGTTATAAATGTCTCTTCATTAAGTGCATGTCCTGTTTATTTATCTGAACATTTGTGAGTATCATTATTACAATTACGAATACAATTTAATCTTCACTTCATATCCATATACGCCGCTTCTAACTTCTCCTTTCTGTCATGGTGATTATCGCCCACCTTCCTCTTTCAACACTTCCAGTGATGTCAAAATTTGGTGGTAAAAGCAAAACACGTGGAGACAAAATCCTTTGCCCCGAACAATTACTCTATCTCGTTATTACTTGGAAATCCAACTACAATTGCTACTTTCCCTCACTCAATTTAGTGACCACCTATAATCGGTGACCTATGTAAGTAATAACAATAACAATGATAAGGGATTTAATATTATTAGTGCTACAGTGTGCTGAAATGAAGAAGTGTCTATCATTGAAGGAGTTCATAATAGTTTGAATAAAATCTGTTAATATCAAGGATGATTGTTATTCCTGCGGTGAGAGGTTTGTGTATTATATTGATGTGCATGTGAGTAGTGAGAGCATAAGCAGCATGAAGAAATTTGTCAACCTCACGGACGATTGTTATTACTACTTTGAGAGGAATGTAAGTACCATTGATGTACAAGTAAGTTATGAGAGCGTGAACAGTCTGAGGCAGTTTGTTAACCTCAGGAACGTTATCACTACTGACAAGTGTAGCAGAGGACATTTTGGTTTTAAGGTTTAAAAAAGGCTTTGACAGGCTCATGACAGAAATCTAGAAAATAATCCTCAGCAATGTTCCTGATGGGATGGAAATATATATGATGTTCATCCAATTGTCTCTTGATAAGTTAATCTGAAAAGTTCATCTTGTTGGTTTTAGTTCTAATTTCATCAGTAAATATATCAGCAATTACATCAATTAATATTATTCACCAAATAGTATTGATAATGATAAAGTGAATCCCACAAAAAAAATACAATTTCCACTCACTTGACATAATTTTCCACAAGTCCCCATAATTGCTTCGTGCTGTCAGCTGTCTCACTTTCAACTTTAATCCTGAAGAGGAAAAAACAATATCAGAACCATCAAAGACCAATTATGAGTTGATTGTGCATCAGAAAATTGTTCAACTTTAATCATGTCCAATGATCTACTTCAGTTAACCAATTGTTCTGAATTTTTTCCTGATTTTATTCTAATGAATAACATTGAAATCCTCTATAGCTTGAATTCCAAAAAGTGTCAGGACAAACAAGCTGGCTCTAAAAAATATACCTGCAAGCACATTTCCTATTTACTTGCACCCCCACAAAGGCAAGATGTGACACAAGGTCATTTTCAATGCTGGATGGAGTGTAGCATCTATAAAAATTACTCTAGTTCCTATAACAGAAGTCGTGAAAGAGTCAGGACAAGCCCAACCCATCTCTTTAAGTGCAATGGGATAGCAAACTGCTCCTCGATGACTAGGCTGAGTAATACGGTGAAGAGCCTGTAACCCTCATTGGCTATGACATTGCACCGGCAAACCCGGACTGAATACACCACCCACCAGACTCCGGCCCATTGGGTGTCTAGGAGTAGTCTCTACACTTTGGGCAATGCCGTGGTGCAGATACTACACTTTGATCAGAGCCAAAGAGCCAGAAAAAGAGTTTGGCAGGCATGTTACCTTGACTTTGTATGTTTTGAAATGATCTGATGAACAAAAAATTGACATAAAGTTTTGATAAAGTATGAATTAAGCCAGATGAGAAGAAAGTAAGGATATTAAATTTAAATCACAGAAAAAAGAGTTAAGAAGTTAAATGTATCTTTAAAAGCATTGCTAAAGTTGTGAAGTTTAAGCTATATTTACTATTTATTCTTTTTATTTTTTTTGCTGAATGCTAGCTACTTTTGATTTACAATGGTTCAATTTTTGTATTGTTTTTTTTTTTTTATCTTATTCATTTATTTAGTCAGTTAAGAGTTCTAGGGCCATTTTTCCTGGATGGATTTTACTGCATTTGCGCAGTAGCAAAATCTTCTTGAGTCATTTAAAAATACTTTAAATTTCACTTACTTGTTCTTCCAGTCATTAAATGGAATTTCCCTGACTGGGAAGCCATGGCTGTTCATCCATTCAAACACCCAGCTAAAAAATAGTGCACAAATGGAAAGAAATTAGAGAATTATTGAAAGAAAAACAGAACTTAATACACAAATTATATTGTTATTGCTATGAGTGAATTAAATTGCTAAATTGTTATCATTTGTGAGTGTGCAAAATGTTACAATATCAGGATCACCTTCCTTGCATTTTACCATAATTATTACAAGTCTATAATCAATGTAATTACTAAAATAAGTACAAATAAGTACAATGTATAATTACTACAATTACTAAAACAATATGAACAAGATGTAATATTCTGTAATTCTATATTTTTTAACTTCACTTAAAGTGCTTGCTTTGTGTTATTGAGACTTGCACGCTTATTAATATAGATTTCTGTGGTGCATTTTGTTTAGTTACACCCAGGGTATTTCACTGAGGTATTTTGTTGTGATATTAGGGTGAATAGTAGGGTTAGGGTAAATAGTGCATACCAAAAATATAGAAATTGAATTTCAAGGAAACTCAAGGGTATTTTGGTGAATGGTTGTGTACTTCAGTGAATAGCAATACCCATCCAAAGACCAGAAAGTCCAGTTCATGAATATAATATGACCAAGACTTTGCATTGGGAACAGTTAACTAAAGACTGGAGAATGGCTCATTTAAAACTTTCTGAAAAAAACAATGACAAGACAGTCTAAAAACATTACTTTGGCTGAAAGATCAATTTTTAATTATGAGAATGGATCAAGCCCATGGCCTGGCACATTGTTATTAGCTTATCTACATGGGGTACTTAGCATTGCTCGTGGAACAAAAACTTTGAATATAACAACACAGAAAAGCAAATGATATTTTATAATGATCTCATAAAATTAGATACAGTGCATTGCACTCGTGGGTGGAAAATCATGTCACAAAACTTAGCTAGAAATGATCAGAAATGACCTTTGCTGACTTTGCATGGCATCTGAAGTAAACTTCACATTGCGTTTTACTTTCACCTCGAAAAGATTTCCTCCTATGCCAAATTTTAATTTCATAGGTGCAAAAGTATGGCCAATAACTTTAAATGGTAGATTCTTCAAAAAAGCTAAAAACATTCTGACAATAACACTAGTTTGAAAAAATCAGTGAATAATGATAATTCCTCATCTCAGAAATCAGGGACAGAATTATATTGTATTAATTGTAAATAAATATCAACATCAAATACAAGTTATCCATATCGAAAAATTTAATGAAAAATTTATGATAATTTTTTTTGACATTTGGAAATATCAAAATATTGTTTAAATTCTTTTTGCCTGTGTAGATAAATTTATTTATATTGCAGGGTAAGCCAATTGTTTACCCGGAGGTTATGACTTCTACAAAGAAAAAAATCATGGAACGTGGAAGAAAATAGGATCAGTAAGAAAAAGGCATACCTGCACATGTTGATATAATTATAAAATCATTTTAAAAAACATTGAACAGGAACATTTGAACATAAATTAGATAAAATATTGCTATCATCATAATCATTGTGTCTATAAAGTTAGTCATTTGAGACTTTGTACATGTATATATAAGCATGAACATACATGATGTAAGTTTCAAAATGATAACTTATTAAAACATACAAAAACGCCAATTCACACTAATGCTTATGAGTTTATAGTGATAGAATATAAATGGGTAATATCATGAAAACCTCAAGATTTCCAGCAATTTATCAACTCCAGTTTGAAAGGAATGATCTTATATAAAAGCCCTTTATATCCTATTTCAATTTTTACTTACATTAACAGTCAAATTTGAAGTGACTCATAATAAGCTTTTAAAAAAAACAGCAATATTATTTGCAAAAAAAAAACCTTTTTGCTAGTTTTTAAATGTCAGCAACAAAAGAAATGGTAACGAAAGAATTGATGAATTATACCAAAGCAAACATTTGTGCTTACTTGCTTTTTGCTGGTTTTGTGTTGATCAAATGCAAAGTTTTTCCCACAGCTTGAGCCAAATCTTGAGTCATTCGAACAATCACATTTGCTGTAAAGTCGACTGGTGTCATTTCCATACTCCAGTTCTCTTCTGGAGCCACTTTATACATTGCACATGCTTTGAGCATCAGAAGAGTAAAATCCTGTGGATTCCAGTTGACATTTTCTCTGTCCCCAGATAGATTACCTAGGAATAAAATGATTCATAGAAAATCTTACTGACAACTGAAAGGAGGCAGAGAAACAGATTGCTAATCATGACAAGATAACAAAACCTAAAAAAAATTGTGCCCGCTTGTGCTTACAGCCATATCAGTAGGAAAAGATCAGTGTGTTGAGATGGTTTTTATGATCCCAGTATACATGTATGGTAATTCATTGTAAAATAGAGAAGAAAATCCACGCAACATCATACCAAAAAAAAATTCATTTTTCTTAAGAATTGACCAAATACCTTGTTGACTTGAAAATAACTTTTTTATACTCAAGCTAAGTATTTTTTCTGCTATTTGCTTCATTCTTCACTAGAATCGGAAAGAAATCTATAGCACACATCAAGATTATTTACACAAGACATCATAACCGAAGAAAGAAAGTTCTTTTAAAAACAATACAAATTTCCTAGCAGTTGATAGCATTGACATTGCATCTTCCCTGGTGTCTCCTGAAAATTTTTTCTCTCGGCATCCTAAAACTTATACGACAATAACTTGGCATCAGCCACAGAACAAGCATAGTTAATCAATATAAAGGTTTGTGATGTAGAGGATTAAATTAATTAGTTCTAATTTTATCTGACAACAGTGATTACCTTAAAACTCAACCCTACCACATTAACAATTTATACTATGCTAATTTAGTTTGTATAGAAAAATAATGTTTCTAGAAATAAGAACTATGGCTATTGTAGTAATAGCAATAGTTACTATGTTCAGGTATTGTTGCTTGCTGCTGCTAGTTAAGAGATATTAAAAGAGTAATATTTTATGTGGGGTGGGAAGAAAACTTGTACTTCCTTTCTCCTCGAGTAATCGGCAAAAATATGGTATATATCCAAATGAATGATAAAGTTGGATGTGATATTTGAATGGAAGAAGTAAAATGCATATTGCATGCAGAATAAAAATGTAAATATATGTGTAACATGAACAATGAATTTATCAAAGATGTGTATAAACTAGATTAATACATTTAAAAGTTCTTATCAATAGAGAGAAGAAATGCTTTTACAGATTAAGTTCACTATATAGCTATGGGACTGAACTCCTTATGTTTATTGATATGCAAAGTTGAATAAGATGCATAGGTTAAAGTATGATTATGTTTGTATGTGCAAGCAGAAAAGACTGATTGTTTGTATGTATGTATTTGTGCATGTATGTAATATGAAATAGAATGAAGAATGTGCATTGTGATAAGAGCAGCAAAATCATCTCATATCTACCCAAAGGTAGACAAGAGAAGAACTGCCAAAATCTGAATTGTGCTTTCTCCTTTAATAGAAAAGGGTGTGTGTGAGGGGTAAATTGAAGAAATTATAACTCCTTGGCTTATTTTGTGTCATACCTTTAAAATATAATCTGGTGTGAAAAGAAGTTAGACTTTTCCAGAAATTGAATCTCTATACTAGACTATTTGTGGCTAGAAAGACTTGCTATCTGAATGTACTTGGGTGCAGATAAAAAGGTTCAAGAATATATAACTTGGTATCCAGCAAAATGTATTTTTATTGTTTGTTTCCTCTTATTAGGATGAGGTGAGACTCTAGTCTGTATTTAACTACTTCGATTGTATGGACACAGGTCAAGGAATGAACAGCAGCGATATGTTCCATCTGTTCTAGCTAACACTCATAATTTTGACCTATATTTTTAATAATCTATTTTAGTTTTACTATGAAAGTGAAACCTATGTATCCTGATACAAGTACAGGTAGAATAAAAGATATCCATATATCCTGATACAAGTAAAGGTAGAATAAAAGATATCCATGTATCCTAATACAAGTACAGGCAAAAATAAAAGATATCCGTGTATCCTGTTGCAAGTACAGGTAAAATAAAAGATATCCATGTATCCTGATAAAATACAGGTAGATTAAAAGATATCCATGTATCCTAATAAACGTACAGGTAGAATAAAAGATATCCATGTATCCTGTTACAAGTACAGGTAGAACAAGGGATATCCATGTATCCTGTTACAAGTACAGGTAGAATAAAAGATATCCATGTATCATGATACAAGTACAGGTAGAATAAAAGATATCCATGTATCCTGATACAAGTACAGGTGGATTGAAAGATATCCATGTATCCTGATACAAGTACAGGTAGAATAAAAGGTATCCATGTATCCTGATACAAGTACAAGTAGAATAAAAGATATCCGTGTATTCTGATACAAGTACAGGTAGAATAAGAGATATCCATGTATTCTGATACAAGTACAGGTAGATTAAAAGATATCCATGTATCCTGATACAGGTACAGGTAGAATAAAAGATATCCATGTATTCTGATACAAGTACAGGTAGAATAAAAGATATCCATGTATCCTGATACAAGTACAGGTAGAATAAAAGATATCCATGTATCCTGATACAAGTACAGGTAGAATAAGAGATATCCGTGTATTATGATACAAATACAGGTAGAATAAGAGATATCCATGTATCCTGATACAAGTATAGGTAGAATAAGAGATATCCATGTATCCTGATACAAGTACAGGTAGATTAAAGGATATCCATGTATCCTAATAAACGTACAGGTAGAATAAAAGATATCCATGTATTCTGATACAAGTACAGGTAGAATAAAAGATATCCATGTATCCTGATACAAGTACAGGTAGAATAAAAGATATCCATGTATCCTGATACAAGTACAGGTAGAATAAAAGATATCCATGTATCATGATACAAGTACAGGTAGAATAAAAGATATCCATGTATCCTGATACGAGTACAGGAAGAATAAAAGATATCCATGTATCCTGATACAAGTACAGGTAGAATAAAAGGTATCCATGTATCCTGATACAAGTACAATTAGAATAAAAGATATCCGTGTATCCTGATACAAGTGCAGGTAGATTGAGAGATATCCATGTATCCTGATACAAGTACACGTAGAATAAAAGATATCAATGTATCCTGATACAAGTACAGGTAGAAAAAGAGATATCAATGTATCCTGATACAAGTACAGGTAGAATAAAAGATATCCATGTATCCTGATACAAGTACAGGTAGAATAAGAGATATCCATGTATTCTGACACAAGTACAAGTAGAATAAAAGATATCTATGTATCCTGATACAAGTACAGGTAGAAAAAGAGATATCCATGTATACTGAAACAAGTACAGGTAGAATAAAAGATATTCATGTATCCTGATACAAGTACAGGCCGATTAAAAGATATCCATCTATCCTGATACAAGTACAGGTCGAATAAAAGATATCGTTGTATTCTGATATAAGTACAGGAAGAATAAGAGATATCCATGTATCCTGATACAAGTACAGGTAGAATAAGAGATATCCATGTATCCTGATACAAGTACAGGTAGAATAAAAGGTAACCATGTATCCTGATACAAGTACGAGTAGAATAAAAGATATCCGTGTATTCTGATACAAGTACAGGTAGAATAAGAGATATCCATGTATCCTGATACAAGTACAGGTAGAATAAAAGATATCCGTGTATTCTGATACAAATACAGGTAGAATAAGAGATATCCGTGTATCCTGTTACGAGTACAGGTAGAATAAAAGATATCCATGTATCCTGATACAAGTACAGGTAGAATAAAAGATATCCATGTATCATGATACAAGTACAGGAAGAATAAAAGATATCTATGTATCCTGATACAAGTACAGGTAGATTAAAAGATATCCATGTATCCTGATACAAGTACAGGTAAAATAAAAGGTATCCATGTATCCTGATACAAGTACAAGTAGAATAGAAGATACCCGTGTATTCTGATACAAGTGCAGGTAGATTAAAACATATCCATGTATCCTGATACAAGTACAGGTAGAATAAAAGATATCCATGTATCCTGATACAAGTACAGGTAGAAAAAGAGATATCAATGTATCCTGATACAAGTACAGGTAGAATAAAAGATATCAATGTATCCTGATACAAGTACAGGTAGAATAAGAGATATCCATGTATACTGATACAAGTACAGGTAGAACAAAAGATATTCATGTATCCTGATACAAGTACAGGTAGATTAAAAGATATCCATGTATCCTGATACAAGTACAGGTAGAATAAAAAATATCCATGTATCCTGATAAAGTACAGGTAGATTAAAAGATATCTATGTATCCTGATACAAGTACAGGTAGAATAAAAGATATCCATGTATCCTGATACAAGTACAGGTAGAACAAGGGATATCCATGTATCCTGTTACAAGTACAGGTAGAATAAAAGATATCCATGTATCCTGATACAAATACAGGTAGAATAAAAGATATCCATGTATCCTGATACAAGTACAGGTAGATTAAAAGATATCCATGTATCCTGATTCAAGTACAGGTAGAATAAAAGATATCCCTGTATTCTGATACAAGTACAGGAAGAATAAAAGATATCCATGTATCCTGATACAAGTACAGGTAGATTAAAAGATATCCATGTATTCTGATACAAGTACAGGTAGAATAAAAGGTATCCATGTATCCTGATACAAGTACAAGTAGAATAAAAGATATCCGTGTATTCTGATACAAGTGCAGGTAGATTAAAAGATATCCATGTATTCTGATACAAGTACAGGTAGAATAAGAGATATCCATGTATCCTGATACAAGTACAGGTAGAATAAGAGATATCCATGTATCCTGATACAAGTACTGGTAGAATAGAAGATATCCATGTATTCTGATACAAGTACTGGTAGAATAAGAGATATCCTTGTATCCTGATACAAGTACAGGTAGGATAAGAGATATCCATGTATCCTGATACAAGTACAGGTAGAATAAGAGATATCCATGTATCCTGATACAAGTACAGGTAGAATAAGAGATATCCATGTATCCTGATACAAGTACAGGTAGAATAAAAGATACCCATGTATCTTAATACACGTACAGGTAGAATAAAGGTTATCCATGTATCCTGATACACGTACAGGTAGGATAAAAGACATCCGTGTATTCTGATACAAGTACAGGTAGAAAAAGAGATATCCATGTATCCTGATACAAGTACAGGTAGAAAAAAAGATATCTATGTATCCTGATACAAGTACAGGTAGATTAAAAGATATCCATGTATCCTAATAAACGTACAGGTAGAATAAAAGATATCCATGTATCCTGATACAAGTACAGGTAGAATAAAAGATATTTATGTATCCTGATACAAGTACAGGCAGATTAAAAGATATCCATGTATCCTGATACAAGTACAGGTAGATTGAGAGATATCCATGTATCCTGATACAAGTACAGGTAGAATAAAAGATATCCATGTATCCTGATACAAGCACAGGTAGAATAAAAGATATCCATGTATCCTGATACAAGTACAGGTAGAAAAAAAGATATTCATGTATCCTGATACAAGTACAGGCAGAATAAGAGATATCCGTGTATTCTGATACAAATACAGGTAGAATAAGAGTATCCATGTATCCTGATACAAGTACAGGTAGATTAAAAGATATCCATGTATCCTTATACAAGTACAGGTAGATTAAGAGATATCCATGTATCCTGATACAAGTACAGGTAGAATAAAAGATATCCATGTATCCTGATACAAGTACAAGTAGAATAAAAGATATCTGTGTATTCTGATACAAGTACAGGTAGAATAAGAGATATCCATGTATGCTGATACAAGTACAGGCAGAATAAGAGATATCCGTGTATTTTGATACAAGTACAGGTAGAATAAGAGATATCCGTGTATCCTGTTACAAGTACAGGTAGAATAAAAGATATCCATGTATCCTGATACACGTACAGGTAGAATAAGAGATATCCATGTATCCTGATACAAGTACAGCTAGATTAAAAGATATCCATGTATCCTGATACAAGTACAGGTAGAATAAAAGATATCCATGTATCCTGATACAAGTATAGGTAGAATAAGAGATATCCATGTATCATGATACAAGTACAGGTAGAATAAAAGATATCCATGTATCCTGATACAAGTATAGGTAGAATAATAGATATCCATGTATCCTGATACAAGTACAGGTAGATTAAAAGATATCCATGTATTCTGATACAAGTACAGGTAGATTAGGAGATATCCATGTATCTTGATACAAGTACTGGTAGAATAAAAGATATCCATGTATCATGATACAAGTACAGGTAGAATAAAAGATATCTATGTATCGTAATACACGTACAGGTAGAATAAAAGATATTTATGTATCCTGATACAAGTACAGGCAGATTAAAAGATATCCATGTATCTTGATACAAGTACAGGTAGATTGAGAGATATCCATGTATCCTGATACAAGTACAGGTAGAAAAAGAGATATCCATGTATCCTGATACAAGTACAGGTAGAATAAGAGATATCCATGTATCCTGATACAAGTACAGGTAGAATAAAAGATATCCATGTATCCTGATACAAGTGCAGGTAGAATAAAAGATATCCGTGTATCCTGATACAAGTACAGGTAGGATGAGAGATATCCATGTATCCTGATACAAGTACAGGTAGAATAAAAGATATCCATGTATCCTGATACAAGTACAGGTAGATAAAAAGATATCCATGTATTCTGATACAAGTACAGGTAGAATAAAAGATATCAATGTATCCTGATACAAGTACAGGTAGAATAAGAGATATCCATGTATCCTGATACAAGTACAGGTAGAATGAAAGATATCCATGTATCCTGATACAAGTACTGGTAGAATAAAAGATACCCATGTATCCTAATACATGTACAGGTAGAATAAAAGATATCCATATATCCTGATATGCGTACAGGTAGGATAAAAGACATCCGTGTATTTTGATACAAGTACAGGTAGAATAAGAGATATCCATGTATCCTGATACAAGTACAGGTAGAATAAGAGATATCCATGTATCCTGATACAAGTACAGGTAAAATAAAAGGTAACCATGTATCCTGATACAAGTACAAGTAGAATAAAAGATATCCGTGTATTCTGATACAAGTACAGGTAGAATAAGAGATATCCATGTATCCTGATACAAGTACAGGCAGAATAAGAGATATCCGTGTATTTTGATACAAGTACAGGTAGAATAAGAGATATCCGTGTATCCTGTTACAAGTACAGGTAGAATAAAAGATATCCATGTATCCTGATACACGTACAGGTAGAATAAGAGATATCCATGTATCCTGATACAAGTACAGCTAGATTAAAAGATATCCATGTATCCTGATACAAGTACAGGTAGAATAAAAGATATCCATGTATCCTGATACAAGTATAGGTAGAATAAGAGATATCCATGTATCACGATACAAGTACAGGTAGAATGAAAGATATCCATGTATCCTGATACAAGTATAGGTAGAATAAGAGATATCCATGTATCATGATACAAGTACAGGTAGAATAAAAGATATCCATGTATCCTGATACAAGTATAGGTAGAATAAGAGATATCCCTGTATCCTGATACAAGTACAGGTAGATTAAAAGATATCCATGTATTCTGATACAAGTACAGGTAGATTAGGAGATATTCATGTATCTTGATACAAGTACTGGTAGAATAAAAGATATCCATGTATCATGATACAAGTACAGGTAGAATAAAAGATATCTATGTATCGTAATACACGTACAGGTAGAATAAAAGATATCCATGTATTTTAATACACATACAGGTAGAATAAAAGATATCCTTGTATCCTGTTACAAGTACAGGTAGAATAAAAGATATCCATGTATCCTGATACAAGTACAGGTAGAATAAAAGATATCCATGTATCCTGATACAAGTACAGGTAGAATAAGAGATATCCGTGTATTCTGATACAAATACAGGTAGAATAAGAGATATCCATGTATCCTGATACAAGTATAGGTAGAATAAAAGATATCTATGTATCCTGATACAAGTACAGGTAGATTAAAAGATATCCATGTATCCTAATAAACGTACAGGTAGAATAAAAGATATCCATGTATCCTGATACAAGTACAGGTAGAATAAGAGATATCCATGTATCTTGATACAAGTACAGGTAGAATAAGAGATATCCATGTATCCTGATACAAGTATAGGTAGAATAAGAGATATCCATGTATCCTGATACAAGTACAGGTAGAATAAGAGATATCCATGTATCCTGATAAAGTACAGGTAGATTAAGAGATATCCATGTATCTTGATACAAGTACTGGTAGATTAAAAGATATCCATGTATTCTGATACAAGTACAGGTAGATTAGGAGATATCCATGTATCCTGATACAAGTACTGGTAGAATAAAAGATATCCATGTATCATGATACAAGTACAGGTAGAATAAAAGATATCTATGTATCGTAATACACGTACAGGTAGAATAAAAGATATCCATGTATTTTAATACACATACAGGTAGAATAAAAGATATCCTTGTATCCTGTTACAAGTACAGGTAGAATAAAAGATATCCATGTATCCTGATACAAGTACAGGTAGAATAAGAGATATCCATGTATCCTGATACAAGTACAGGTAGAATAAGAGATATCCGTGTATTCTGATACAAATACAGGTAGAATAAGAGATATCCATCTATCCTGATACAAGTATAGGTAGAATAAAAGATATCTATGTATCCTGATACAAGTACAGGTAGATTAAAAGATATCCATGTATCCTAATAAACGTACAGGTAGAATAAAAGATATCCATGTATCCTGATACAAGTACAGGTAGAATAAGAGATATCCATGTATCTTGATACAAGTACAGGTAGAATAAGAGATATCCATGTATCCTGATACAAGTATAGGTAGAATAAGAGATATCCATGTATCCTGATACAAGTACAGGTAGAATAAGAGATATCCATGTATCCTGATAAAGTACAGGTAGATTAAGAGATATCCATGTATCTTGATACAAGTACTGGTAGATTAAAAGATATCCATGTATCCTGATACAAGTACAGGTAGATTAAGAGATATCTATGTATCCTGATACAAGTACAGGTAGAATAAGAGATATCTATGTATCCTGATACATGTACAGGTAGAATAAAAGATATCCATGTATCCTGATACAAGTATAGGTAGAATAAGAGATATCCATGTATCCTGATACAAGTACAGGTAGATTAAAAGATATCCATGTATCCTAATACACATACAGGTAGAATAAAAGATATCCTTGTATCCTGTTACAAGTACAGGTAGAATAAAAGATATCCATGTATCCCATTACAAGTACAGGTAGAATAAGAGATATCCGTGTATTCTGATACAAGTACAGGTAGATTAAGAGATATCCATGTATCCTGATACAAGTATAGGTAGAATAAGAGATATCCATGTATCCTGATACAAGTACAGGTAGAATAAAAGATATCCATGTATCCTGATACAAGTACAGGTAGAATAAAAGATATCTATGTATCCTGATACAAGTACAGGTACAATAAGAGATATCCGTGTATCCTGATACAAGTACAGCTAGATTAAAAGATATCCATGTATCCTGATACAAGTACAGGTGGATTAAAAGATATCCATGTATCCTGATACAAGTACAGGTAGAATAAAAGATATCCATGTATCCCATTACAAGTACAGGTAGAATAAGAGATATCCGTGTATTCTGATACAAGTACAGGTAGATTAAAAGATATCCATATATCCTGATACAAGTACAGGAAGAATAAAAGATATCCATGTATCCTGATACAAGTACAGGTAGAATAAAAGATATCCATGTATCCTGATACAAGTACAGGTAGGACAAGAGATATCCATGTATCCTGATACAAGTACAGGTAGAATAAAAGATACATATCTTAACAATCAGACAAAAAGGTTCTCATTATTGATAAACATTTTTGATCTATTTAATTTCTCATCAAATGATGATAAAAGCCATTAAAATAGGATCATTTCATTTCTATACTATTTGGCAATGTCTTTATAAGACAGCATATTGCACCTCATTACATAAAATTATTACAGCTGTATAGAAAGTAAAACACACAGAAAACTCTTTCTGGTGTTATCCGTCTGAGAGTGCCTTCAGAATATACTACATGGATATCTCAAAAAATGGCAAGTCAGATTAACCTGTCTATACATCTCAACATATCATCTCATTAATGAGGAATTAATTTCTAAGGATTTTTGATTTTTTCAAGCTTTTCAAATAGAAATCTTTCATGCCTTTTCAAAGTTTATTTTTTATGAAAAGATCTCAGAATTTTGTTTGGAGGTATATGTGCTCTTATTTTTATTTTTTGGCAAAATGTTCTCAAAAGTATTATCTTGAGGGAGACTTGGACTTTTAGCTCCAGACATGTTGAAGATCTTGACACTAAAATCCTAAAAGGCTTTGCTATGGCAAAGAGAAATAGGATTCACTGATTCTTTTATTCATGATTCTACAAATACTCACAGAAGATAGGATTAATTTCTTTCTTTTTGAATTATTTTTAGTCTCCTATATGCTTTAAATTTGAATTATGACATAAGTTATTTTTTAGATACCACTGGGTTATAATGAGAACTATTACAACTTACCTAATCTGTATATAACAGTTGGGAGACCTCTTTTCTTTGCCCTTTCAACCAGTAACTCAGCCACCCACTTTGACTGGGAATAACCTTCAGTCAGTTGATCATGATAGACTGTAATGTCATCATCCTCACCACAATTGGTAAGACTGTGTGGGAACACACCATCAGTGCTGAAAATAACATCTTTCTCGTAGAATAATTATCACTGAAGACAAAACTCATGTCACTTTCAATTTTTATACCCAAAATTCACAAAAGCAGGAGATATTTTTATATTTTGGGGACTGTTTTTTTCAATAATTTTCCATGATTTGGTAATTTGAATGGAAAAAGTTCAAAATTATCCCATATATCTGGTAATGATTTTGTAAAACTCTCTTGGATGATCATGGTTTCAAAAATTTCTTAAATTTTGTATCTTGAAATCTTATTTTCCTTTCACTTTTTTTGTACTATAAGATTGTCTATAACTTTTCACAGGCTAGTTAAAAAATGTGCAGCCAAATGAAAAAATGAAGCGAGCAAATTGAAAATTAAGTGACCAAATCAAAAACAACAGCAAGAAAACTGAATGAGAGGATTAATCAAATAATTACACTTGTTAATTTTTTTGAGTTAAAGTAGTTGAAATTTGTCTCTTGATAAAATTCATTGACCTTTTTAGTTAGTCCTTACCAAAAGCTAACTCCTATAATTTTGAATTGAGTTGCATTTTTCTTATCCAAAAAGAACTAAAATGATGTGTACTTATTGTTATTTCCCATCATAAAAACAAAAATCCTATTCGTAAATCTATCACCTAACCTGTACATTCTTTTAATTGAGTGCCAGATGACAAGACTGACCATTCAAGAGAAAGGACAGGCTTGCATAACTTTTTAGTTGGGTTCCAGGTAAGTCAAAATGTCAGATTTTGGTAGCATTACCTAAAGAGTCTAATGCTATCAAAAGTTTGAAATAAGAAAAAATTTGGAATATACCACAAAATATTTTAGAGCTTTTTCATTTCTCCCCACCTTGCCAAAGTTTTCATTATCAATGGGTTAGGGGTTAATAGATAAGTGTAGACTAACAATAAAGACCCAGCATTTTGAGTCTATTTAGGTGAGAAAGAAATGCAACAGTTGGGGAGACGTATTTTGAAATTATGGTCAACTTCTGATGGGGACTGACTGAAAAAAAGGCCTATGAATTTTATTAAGAGACAAGTTTCAACTAATTTAACTAAATGTATAACATTTGCAGCAATTGAAGTGGTTTTCAATTTGCTTGCTTGGGAAAAGGTATTGTTTAACTATAACCCACTTCCCTATTTCCCTAAAACAACTCGTAACTTGCACAAGTGACTTGGAATAAAACTAGTAATGAAAGGATTAAAGGTGATTTATTCAGTGGGACATCAGAAAAGAGAAGAGTTTGAAATTTTTGTTGGTTACATTAGTTTTAGTTCATTGCTATAAATATTGAAGTATTCCACTTTCTTCTTACCTTATATGATGAAGTGGTTTCACTTTACCAGTGAAAGCAAACAAAATGACATTCTGTGTTCCCAAAACATTTGGTCCTTGCAGAGCCTAAAAACATTGAAAAGAACAAGTTAAAATCATGAATTTTTTGGTGCGCTTGATATTTTTATTAAAACTTTTATGTCACAATAGCCAAATCCTTCAGGACACAATTTTATAAACTAACAAGAGCAAAGTGATTATTAAACATCTATTCTGGATTCTACCATTGAACTATGGTTAAAAAAACTAGTCATATAAGCCACTGTTACAATTTTCAGTATTAACTGGGTACTCCATTGTTATGGCCTTGAGCCAGACAAAAATAAGCTCAATAAATGTATATTATATATCCTTTTTGACAAAAACTGTTTTAAAAAAAGTTCAGTAAAAACATCCTTGAAAAGTGGCAATATAATCTAGAAAGCTTCTGGAAGTCATGGTCTTCCTTGTTCTCTTCTGCACCAGTGTAAAATCTTCACATTTATCCAAATTTCTATGTAGCTATTTACCTTCTTTAAGCTGAGAATAGACATTTTCTTCATTTGATTTCTTTTTTCACATTTTGGGGGATTTTTTTATTCAGATGTAATCTATTAATGCATTGATAGGGAATAGAGGGATGTTCAAAATCTCTGTGAACTCACAATGTATGGATAGGCCAGATTAACAGATGCAGCTGCGTGGATGATAAAATCAACTTCAGTACACATGTGCATGTATTCCTCTTCATTCATTCCTAAGTTTACAATGGCTACATCACCTGTAAAATAGTACATGTATGAATTACTGAGAAATATCATCTCATAAAGAATCTTGTTATTACCTCTGCAAACAAAGTTGGAGAAGGAATAGTTATATTTCTTTCTATCTGTCTGTATTTCCATCTGTCTGTCCAAAAGTACCTTATGAATTTCAATGGAATTTTGCAGAAAGGTTGGCATTGGGGTAAAAATGAGTTGCTTAAATTTGGGAATGGGTCCAGGAATTTTTCCTGATTGAGAGATATTTTTCTACTTTTTTTCATACATTTATGTATATATATATATATATATATATATATATATATATATATATATATATATATATATATATATATATATATATATATATATATATATATATATATATATATGTATATATATATATATATATCCACATGATATCTCCCAAAGTTCTGAATGAATTTCAATGAAATTTTGTGAAAGGGTGGAAAATAGACTATGGAAGAACTGATCAAAAT
Source organism: Thysanoteuthis rhombus (assembly GCA_963457665.1). NCBI lineage: Eukaryota > Metazoa > Mollusca > Cephalopoda > Oegopsida > Thysanoteuthidae > Thysanoteuthis > Thysanoteuthis major. Next base: position 10,810,236 of record OY735232.1, on the reverse strand, counting down.
TTGGAGGTGGATCCATGTTCAATCATTACCTCTACATTGTAGTCATATGTCCACACACCACAATATTGTTCATTCATGTCTGTCCATACAATCCTTCCAAAAGTTTTCAATGGATTTCAATGACATTTTGTGAAAGGGTGGGCAAGGGCCAAGAAAGAAGTGATTGGATTTTGGGGTGGATCAATGCAGAATTACTTATCCTGACATTGACATTGCCAGAGGTATGCAGTCTCTGAATTCTTTTTAGTAGTCTAAGTATCTAAATATTATATTAACAAAAATATATTTCCATATTTCCATAATTTCTATTAATTTCTGACTCTTAATGGCAAAGAAAAGAAATATGGATATATATAGATGTGTATCCAGTTGCTGTATCGTTTTGTACATACATATATATATATATATATATATATATATATATATATATATATATATATATATATATATTCATATGTATGTAAAATTCAATGTTCATCTATCCGTCCTATTTAATAGGGCATAATTTTACATAGCTGTATATCTTTTCATTGCAGAAATTTAGTAAATTTGAGCAGCTGTAGACTACAATTTCATACCTAAAAGGTATGAAATTTGGCATAGGGATATGTCCTTTCACAGCTAAAGCTATTGGCTATGTGTGGTTGACCTGACAGGTCATTTTTGGTCATTTCTGGGGATTTTTAATTTTTACTGAGACAAACGCTAATTTCACCAAAGATCAGTAAAAATTGGAAAAATTGATCTCCTTTGAGACTTTTGTCTTCAAAAACACTTTTGTCTTCAAAAACACTTTTATCACAAAATATATGTTGTGCTCATTAATATTTTGATGCATTTCAAAACTTTTATTACAAAACTTTTAATTCATTATTTACTTTAAAGCATCATTTTAATATTTTCAGGTGATTGTTGTTTTTTTCATTATACCCCTGTATCTTTTTAAATATTCCAAGATATTTTCAATTTATTGAATTACTAGAAAGGTTTCCTGGTATTGCGAAAAATTGAAAAATTGAAAAATTTGTCAACACAGTGAAGAATATATTCTTTGATATATTCCTTCTTATGTAATACAAACCATTGAGCCAAAAGATTATTTAAATTAGTATACATCTGGGAATTTTGGATGATATATCAGTACTTTGCATATATTTTTTTCAAATCGGGTATCCCAAATACTGGGCATATATATTGAAAGAAAAAAGAAGAATAAATCAAGTAATTTGAAGTTGGTTGTAGAGCTCAATCCCTGGTTTCATAGACCTTTCCATACTTTAGACAAGACCTAATCTGTACACCAGCAAAAATCCCCACTGACTGAACTGATACTTGAAAAGGTAGATGAAAATTATGAGTGTTGGTTATAATAGATTGGAAATATTACAGCTGTTCATTGCTTGACCTGTGTCAATGAAATTTAAGAAGTCATGAAAGACTAATCTCCTGTATCTCCTAACAAGAAGTTGTGATGAGTTCAGTACGGCAGTTGGTCATAGTGGTAGATGAGCTTATTAATGTGTGAGTTGCCAAGAAGACACCCATCTCTTGACTGTATTTCATCACTCGTCTCCCCCCTACCCACAATGCCAGTCAGAAGGCTGGCATTGAGAGGAAGTACAAACAAAGCATAACAATTTAGGTTGGATAATGTGTGATATATCTTCACTCAGGAATATCTTACAATGGTTAGTACTTATCATAGATAATGGAAAGAATGTCATATGTAAGATTTCCCCATTGGTTCACTAGTGAAAATCATGCCCTGTTAGGTACAGAGCATGTAGTTCAGTATAATCTGAGAGATTTCAGGGTCCATTTTAGATTTTTCCAAGCTACTAAAAAAACTATGAACTGTAGTCTATGAGTAGCCAGAGGTTCCTTCTTAAGTTGATTTTTTGGTTTGTTTGTTTTGCAATTTTGTGGTTTTTTTTCAGTCATCTCTCAGTATACTCTGTGCTATGATCACAGTGCAATGATATTTCATTCATTAGTTTGTCTACTTCCATCTGGGAAATCTGATACCTTTGGATGGCATTATACAGTTAGGGACAGCTGTGTGAGTGTTTCAGAGCCCCTGTTAGCAATATTCTAGAAAACAAAATCATCAGTTCCTTCATAACCTTTTTTTCCTGCTTCTTTGTTTTAACTACAACTTGGCTTATCTACATCTTCACATAAAAAAATAAAATGCATTTTCTAGAAGCATTTAGTACAGATCACTAATGAAAAGTAAACATGATTACTACTTTCAGGTTTAAATACAGAAATAGAGAGACAGCTTATGCCACTACTATGACATAATCTTCAATCTCACTACCTTCTCACTTCTATCTCAGTTCTTCTCCCTGAACTGTTTATAAACTCAAGATGCATCAGATATTTTCTTTATCTAAATGATTTGGATTTCCATAGGATTGAATGAATCTATCAGCATGGAATATGATTTACATCCAATGGCATTACTTACCTTTGACTGTAGCCAATCTATTGGGCAATAACTCTGCAACAATTTTCTGTTTTTCAGTTGATTTTTTCTCATCTTTGGCCAAAATACCAAATTTCTTTAAAGAATTAATGAGGCGACAATGTGCACTGACATCTGGATGTTCTCGAATAAGGCAATAAATGAAGGTCTTTGAAGACAAAAATGAAATAAATCCATTGAGAAACATGAGATATCAGAATGCAGATCATCTGTTTATATACACTAATAGATTGTTACTTTAAATGAAGTTACATGAATTCATTTTGACTAGTTTCATCAGAATTTGAATAAAGTATAACTTTTCAACTAGGCTACTTACTGGGGAAAATATCTTTGTACAATATTATTGACATTTTCCTTTGATGAGCAATTTAACAATTAAAAATGTGTAATCCTTATCTTTAAAATACAAGGATATTTGCTTGTTGTCACAAAAAACTGTAGAGATCTTCTTGGATTTTATTTCAACAAAGCTAGGATTGATTTCCAACAGTTAGAGTGTTGCAATCAGTATTAACTTCAAACTTTATCATTTAGGCAATATTAAATATATTACCTTTGTATTGAGAAGTAATTCTCTGATGAGGAAGGCTCCAAGAAATCCAGAGCCTCCAGTGACTAAGACTCTGCCTTTATTCCAACGATCTCCCACACGGAATGATCTCCAAAATGCTCTCAGGCTCATATCAATGCTTCAATAAAAAAAACATTAAATTTTGATTAGATATCATTTCGATTATTGTAACAACTTTTTCATGACAAAATCAAAATAGTGTAGACAAGTTTAATCAAATGCCTGATTTTAGTTGAAGGTTTTGTTTGATTTTCCTCCAATATTTAAGCTAATGCATTTTGTTAAAGATTAATTCATTTTTGATTATTGTAGAAAATTACTGAGTTTATAAATACAAGCAAAAAATGTCTTTTCTCAATTCAGTAACTCTTGATTTAAGTTAGATTACCAATTTGTCAGCTTCATTTATCTTTTTAATCATTATTATCACTGATGATGTTATTATTATTCTTGTTGTTGTCATCATGTACTCTTTGAGTTTTCAGAGCAGTATTATCTGATGACTTTTACTGGAGATCAAGTGACAGCATGTCTTCTTAATATTCCAGCACTCTCATTTATTCATGCTGTCATCTGGATGATTCCAATTCTTCTTTGGATTTCCACCGCTTCCAATTTTCTTTGCAAATCTTTTCAAGATCATTCCAAATGTACTGATAATGAATGAGACTACAGTCAACTCCATATCATTATTGTTGTTGTTACTGATGCTTATTGTTTCTTCTTGATGGAGATATTTAGTGACTATCAGTGAGGATCAGCTGATTACAAATCTCCTCAGATACCCAGCATCATCCTCAATATTCTGGCCAACTTCAACAGTTCCATGGGTTTTATCATCATCATATCAATTTCATCTTCAGACTTCTAATAGTCCTAATCTCTTGGCAAGGGTTCTTCGGTCAAAACTACTACAATTTCAAACATATTCTTTCAAGTACACCTTCGGATCAACTGGAGCAGCAACATACACAATTTGACAGGTTTCCCTTTTTTTGTTTACAATATTTCTGGACAAGATAGGGTGATTCTCCAGTATTTCTTACTTTTCCTCTTCTAAAGAATAGTCACTAGACTGTGCTCATACTATTTGTCTGAATTTTTTTTTCTACTATTCTCCTATTCTCAGACTATTTATAAAATATTGTAAAAAATATTTGGATGTTGCACTTCACTATTCAAACCTTCTGTTTATTAGTGTTCAATTTCTAAATCAATATACATTGAATATCTTTCCTGATTTATATTTTTCCTTGAATCTCTGTGGGAAGATACTGTCAATAAATGTAAACTCAGGTGTCATTACATTCTTTGGAGAATAATTACAACACTAATATCTATAATGTAGCCAAAGGCACCTTGCAACCAAGAGTTTTTTGATGTTATATATCTTGAAGCAGTCATTGGTAAAGTGAGGCCCATGAGCTGCATGAGTTCCTTTTGACTTTCAGAATGGTTTGCTTCATTTCAAAAGGAAAATAACTTTTCAGAAAAATTTTGTTTCTTACATTTACTTTCAAAGTGTGAGTGAGTAAAGAGCAATATTTTTTTTCAATCTATTTTGATTCCTGATTAACAGAACTCATTGCTCCATCAAAAAAAGGAAGCTTTTTGAAAAAGAGAGAAAATCCCGGAAGTAAAAAACAGACCAACAAGTTTAATGTGTTCAGAATCCCTCTCCACATTTAAATAATTTAAAATTAAGAGTAATTACACTACGAAATATTATAGGTATGATAAATCCAAAGGCGATATTAGAAAGCTTAAAATCGAAACATGAAAGAAACAGATTAGCCGCCTAAATACTCTTCTTTCTAAAAGACAGAGCTCAGAGAAATTTTGCATGAAAGCTACGTTGTTAGCAAAAAAAGTTGCTAAACATTTTAAAAATCATTCTGACCGTGAATTTGTGAAAGAATGCTTTTTGGCAATCGCTTCACATTTGTGCCCAGGAAAGGTAAAAATTGGGGTACCCCCAATATTGGTTTAATTCATTTTCACTGGCTATCAACAAAAGTATCAGCATACCAGATTCAGCTAAACTTGCAATTTTTATACTCTAATAGTTGGACCAAACATTGGCTTTCTTTCTAAATTAAAATCAGGAAAAGGTTCTTTAAATGTAGCAGACAATGATTTCAAAACTTTTCATTGCATAATTCACCAAGAGGATTGATATGCCAAGTCAATAAAATTTGAAAATGTTATGTCATTGCTTCAAGCATCAATTAAATAGATTCCTGAGCACTTAACCATTATTAATTCAAAGAATTTTTATAAGAATTTGAATCTGAGTATGGTAATCTTGTATGCTATTTTGTAATTTATTGGCTAAGAAAAAGGAAAATACTTCAATGTTTTTATAACCTCAGAGAAGAAGTATGCACCTTCTTAGAAATGAAAGATAAATTTGTCCTGGAGCTGAAGAATAATAACTGGATTTGTGATATTGCATTTCTCATAGATTTTACCATCCATTTAAATGATCTTAATCTAAAATCGCAAAAGGGAAATCTCTTCATCCATGATATATATTTGCATGTTGAAGCTTTTGAAACAAATCTGCATATTTGGAAGAATCAACTCAGTACTCGTGATGCTTTCCATTCCTCCACATTAGCCAATCACAAGGAGCCTGGACATGATAGTTTTGCTGATGAGTTGAATGACTAGACAAAAGAACTGAGCTCCAGATTTATTGACTTCAAAGCAAGAGAAACTGATTCTAACCTTTTTTGCAAAGTAATGAATTTCTTTGGCAAAAATTTGAAGATGAATCTTTATTACAGTTTTATGCAACATTTCCCGAAGAATACTACCCCAAAATAGTCTACTTTGCTTGAAGATATGCCACCACACATTTAGTAGTACTTATGAATGTGATCAACAATGTTTTGGAGTTGCTTCCTTTTGATCAGACAAACAATTTTTTCCAGAGGCTCGTATCCTAAAACAGTTGGACTAAACTACATACAATGATTATGTAGGATGTTTGTTAAATTTTACTTTCTGTAGTGTGGCCCAATTTACGATGAGCAATATCTCATGCGGCACACCGCTTGAAAAAGGTTGCCCATGCCTGTCTCTAACTCTGTTCTAGTTTAACTTGAATAATGTCTATTTCATTAAAATTTTTAAATCCACGTATAACACATGTACAGATTTCACCTGCTTATGAAATTTCTACGTAGAGTCTGATATGAACATTTCAACTGTTCTGATTTGAAAACAACTGTAGTAAAAATTTGATAAATGCTATGGTAAAAATGTGTTTTCATGAATTCTATCTTATTTGAATTAATTATCACATAAGATATATGTGTAGGACATTTGGTGTATAGTGATCATTAGCAAGCTAGTCTTATAGGTTCCAGTATTGTGGTTTTATGCCAGACAAGGCTAAGATACAGTGGGTAGAAACAAGTATATGGACTCTTAAAGAATATTTATTTAATATACTTCACATTTACTTTAAATAGATGATATTTTGATACGGAATTAACAATCACTAAGAAAAAAAATAACAGTGGAAAACAGTATATTGACATTTTGAAAATTCATGAAAATATTTCTTAAGAGGGAATGCAGATCTAAAACTTTCTGTATCTACATAGAAACTTTTGGAATATTCCACTGGTAGTTAACATATGATTTCATCACTGCAGTCATTTCCTACTTTTATTCTCTTGAAATGAGGAAGTCGTGGTTGAAGTGGAGGTGCTTTCAACAGAACAAAAAATGTTGTAATGAAGCAATAAAATGAACAGGGCCATTGTCTTGATATCTCTGTCAGTACCATTGGATTGACTATTTCAAAGTGGCACCACCAGAAACCTCCCTCAAACTGGCGCTGCACGGAAAACTCAAAAAATGCTTAGAACAGTCAAAACAAATTCAATGGTAACTCGAAAGGAGATCCAACATGATATGAGAGCTACTGATACATCAGTTACTAAAAGAACTATTGGTAAGTTTGTTCCATATAAAGAAGTTTAACTATTTTCAGAAAAATTCTCTCTGGTCAGATGAACAAAAAAAGAAAAAACTGTTTATCATACATGGAGAAGAGATAGATATGCCTATGATCAAAAAACACCATCCCCATAGAAGAGTACAGTGGTGAAAACATCATGGATTGGAGGTGTTTTTCTTTCAATGGTGTCGGGGCACAGGATCAAAGGAAATAGAGTGTTGTATCAGTGTATGTTTGAAGCTTATGTGATCTCTTCAGTGCAACTGTTGGAGCTTTAAGAATTGCGAGTAATTATTAATTTCATATCAAAATACATCATCTACATAAATCTGAAGTAAATCAGATGCATATCAAATGAATATTTTGTAAGTGTCCAAATACTTGTTTCCCCTGAAAGTAAATATCTACATAAATAAGGGTATGGATTATCTATATAAATGACATCACTGGGAATTTTATCATATAAAGAATTTATATATTCAAATACTTTAAAAAGGTGTTAAAGGTAAAAGAATTTGAAAAGAATAACCAACTTAACAAAGGCTGTGTCATGTACTTCTAGTTCTTCCAACAAATTTGGTTGGGATTCCATTTTCATTTCTTTTTCTGTTGAAGGGCTGAGATGTAGTCGACCATCAATAATTTGAGCTTGTTGTTTGACACTTGGGAAGAGGAACATGTCTTTCACAGACATCTCAACTTTAAACTCATCCATCACTTGGTTTAGCAATGCAGCAGCAAGGAGGGAATGTCTGAAAATGAACAAGATATGGGATCCAAATTCATTGGAATTCAACTGAAAATTTTTTCCTTTAGTTATATCAACAAAATGTATGCTTACAATTTTGCCTTTTGTGATAAGACCTTGGAGCGTCTCATATCATTGATATTCTATCTTTATTTCACCAGTTGTGTAACTACTAAATCTTTTAACAAAATTGTTTTATATTCAACCAAAAGTTACTCACTTTTACTTCACTAATTTTTCATTCTCAAAAGCCTTTATAGATGTACCATTCTCTCCAGAAAAAGTTTACAGTAGTAGACATGGAATGACAATTTTTCTTGAAAGAAAGGAAAAGAACTTTGAAGATTTAAAAGACATAACAATTACGACTATAATGGGACTGAATGACTCAGTATGCTGATATTGGGTTAGTCCACAAAATAGAATTTACCCAGACCCACTCTGCACACAAGGCCAGATCTGCCTGCACCACACACATTCACCTGAAGAAGCTTAGAGAAAGAAGTGGCTAAAACCCATATCTGTAGTATTTTTTTAAGAAAAGAAAGAAAAAAAACTGCTATAAAAGCGAAAAAACATCAAATATTAGCAACTCATCTCAAAATTTCTGATAAAAATGAAATGAATGACTTCAGAGTGGAGTAATATAACCAGTTCATATAATATAAGAGATAAAAATGTCTGTGCAGTTTTAATTTGTGCGTTTCAAAAATCAGATATTGTCAATTATTTTTGATAGATGTGAAATAAGAAGCCTTAAGCATCAGATATGTTCTGTCATCAAATGCCAATGACTGGCAATAAACATTATTTTTTTTCTGATTTCATTGACAATATTGCACATTTTTTTCTGTATATTTGAGAACAATCTGTATTGATACGAAGAGACAATTAAAAAGTTGAATCAGGAATATTATAGAAAGTAAAATGCACTTATTTTCTCATTGATTTTCACATTTATTTATTCTTTTATTCAAAGTAAGTCTTGAATGTGTGTGTGTGTGTGTGTCTCTCTCTCTCTCTCTCTCTCTCTCTCTCTCTCTCTCTCTCTCTCTCTCTCTCTCTCTCTCTCTCTCTCTCTCTCTCTCTCTCTATGCCTGTGTATTCCTATGCATGTTCCATTCAGTTGAGTTTTAAAATCTATTGGTTTGAATCACAGCATTGAATGAATTAATGAAAATTATGTCTGCTATCTTTATACCTACCCTCCCAAATCAAAAAAGCTTTCTTCAATATCAATATTTCTTAGTTGAAGAACATTCTTCCAAATCCGAGCCAATTTTTTCTCTGTATCTGTGCTTGGAAGACCTTCATCGCTGATGGAAAATTCTACTTGGCTGTCATATTCTGGAAGTGCTTTTTTATCAAGTTTCCCAGAAGCTGGAACCACAGGAATGCTGTGGAAAAGGCAAAAAATGGTACAATAAAATCTAATAAAGTAAAATAATTCATTTATGACTACAGTTTTAACGTGGTTAATATTATTTGTATTTTGATCTATGATATTTTTTCAATCAATTTTTTTCTCAAATGAACGATCCGTTTTTTCTTCTTGTATTGATTTAATTTTCTTATTTTAATCAATTTGTTGATTATGAGCTAAACTTATTAGATTTTATTCATTTATGTTTTATTTATAATGTGTAAATAGAATACTAAATATGCATATTTGACCTTGAATGACCTGAATCAATTTAATCTACAGGATCCAAGATTGAAATTTTTGTATTTCATTAGAAGACTTTTTATTTCTCCAAAATTGAAGTTAGCAATGAAAATTCAACTTTGATCTAATGATAAGAAGCAGATAATGACTGCTCTATCCTTTGGTCCTGTAACTCAGTACAGAGTTTTCCATCCCCTGTACCATATCACCAGGGCACTCATCTTGAGTGTGTCTTATGCAAGATAGCCTTACTAAGCCCATCCCTCTCTAGGTTTCTTCACTTTTTATGTTCAGCAGAGAATCAAGGCATTTGAGTTTGTAATTGGCATAAAATTCACTCCCTGGATCATTTAGCTTCACAATGTTGTATCTATTCTTGATCTTTTAAAATGGTAAAGGGGTATATACAGCTATTTGAATCTCAGATTTTATGATGTATCATTTTGAAATGATGGCCCTGAATCCTTGAAATGAAATATAATGAAGGATTGTTTTGGACATTTACCTTTTTAAGAAAAGAAAATAAGAAGGAATCATGTAGAAAGGTAATTTCTTTTTAAGTTGTGACCGAATATCCTTTCTTGTCACTTCCCCATTTGGTACAATATAAGCAACCAGAAATTTGTTTTCTCCCTCATCTCCATTCACAAGGACAACACAATTGTTTACTTCAGACAAAGACATCAAACAAACTTCAACCGCCTAAAAAATAGAAAAGAAAATGATTATTTTCTGTCTGAATACCAAGTCACTTCAAAAATAGAAAAATAATTATTTTCTATCTTAATACCAAGTCACTTTAAAAAAAGAGAAAGAAAATTATCATTTTCAGTTTAAATACCAAATCACTTCATAAATAAGAAAAGAAAAATTATAATGATGTTTGTCAATTGCTATGATGCTTTATCTATCTCTGCCAATGATGTTCGAGAATTATATTTAATATGTCATGTCGATCAGACCGTCGATACAATATCTCCAAAAGTACTTGATAAATTTTGATAAAACTTTTTGGAAAGATGGGCAGTGGGGTAAAAAAGAGTTGCCCAGATTTTGGAATTGAGTCAGAAATTTATATTTGACTGTGACATTTCCTGGTTATTTTTCCATACATTTATGTATCTGCTTATGACTGTCTACATGATATCTCGAAAAGTTCTCAATGAATTAAAATGGAATTTTGTGGAAGTGTGAAATTCGGGGCAAATTCATTTTGAATTATTTCCTTTGACAATGACATTGGCAGAGGTATGAGTTCTCAGAATGCTTTTTAATTAAGATGGAAAAATATCATTTTTTTAATCTTATTTTTTTAATTATAGTTGTGTTATAAACACCCATCAAAAGAATTTAAGTAGAATTATGTCTTTCAAATGGAGTGGATGATGTTGCTTGAAAATCAATGAATTACAAAATTATTTCACTAAAATGATTTTTTCAAAAATCTACTTCTAAAATACAATATTTCATTCCAAACATTAAATATTGTAAGACATATTTCCTACCTGTACTTCAATAGAGTAACCTCTAATCTTGACCATAGAATCACAGCGTCCACATATTTCTAGATGTCCATCTGATAACATATAGCCCCAATCACCAGTGCGATAGAGACAATCTCCATATTCTGCTGAAAGCTTGGAAGGCCTTTGTATAAATCGTTGAGCATTCAGTTCTGGCATTTTCAGGTAACCACGTGCAAGAGTGGGGCCACCAATGAAGATCTTTTTTTAAAAATATAGAAGCTTTATGAGAAGTTTTAACAAAATGATTCATCAAATAATGAAAAAAACATTTATACTTGATAATTTCTATGATATACTTCTGTCACATACTTCTATAACTGAACAATAAGTAGTTATGGCAAGTAGGTAAATTGTCTAATAAAGGCCAAAGAATGAGATTAATAAATCCAATATATATATAATATATTCTTCATTACAATTGTTTCACCTAGGAGTATAAATCTTCATATCTTAGGTTTGCCAAAATTTTATTTGGTTCACTAAATAAAAATAAAAGACAATTCTTTTTTTTATTTTTAACACTACCTTTATCAAACTTTTACCTTTATAGAACAAGATATTCACCTTTTTGTTCCACTATCTTCTGCCATCTTTCAGGCAACTTCATAATTCCATCCTCCCAGAACATTTTTTTTCTTTTTCTCTGAGCAAAAACTCTCTATGTACCTTTTTTGCAATCTTCCAGAGAATTTAAATTCTTTACATTAAGAAAATTCTGTAAATCTTGGAATTTATTCCAAGATTTACAGAATTACAGTTATCTGAAAATGCAATATTTAGTGAGTACAGTGGGTGTGTGTATACTTCCCAACCATACTTTGCACAGTCACTAAAGAACATGCTGTCTAGTGTTATCCTGATGGAATATTATGTTTTTGGCTCCTAATTCTGGACAGATGCTTTTCATTGATTGCTACCTTCAATTTGTTTGAATCAATTGTTTGGCTCTCTGGAAGGACCTCAACTAAGACTATTCCCTTCCAATCCAACCATATACAGAGCATCACTTTCTTTAAATGAAAGCTTTTAGTATGAAATCCATTCCACTTGTCATGCAAACTATGCATTCAAAGTTGTTGTAAAGTATCCCCTTTTCATGACCTGTCACAATTTCTTTTTTCTTTGAAAAAGGAACGTATTTGTTATGTTCAAATAGTGAATTGCACAAACAAATATAATTCATTAGTTTTTGTTGTTTTTCTGTTTCACTTATTTAGATATTACACACCAAAGCAAACAACATAACCAAATTTCTAAAAATCATTTCCAATTCCTAATTTGGACTTTTTGAGCATGTTGACTATCTTCTGTGTCCAATAATGCTGATTATTCTCAATTAATTCTCAACTGGTCTACGTGAATGTGGAGCACATTCAGCAAAAATTCTGCAGCGCAAAATGTTGCAAACCGCTTATGACACGTTTGATCATTCACAGTGCCTTCTCCATGAACTGCATCAATCTTTTTTTGCATTTGAGTCTCATTTTAACCTTTCTTTAAATAAAAAAGGCATAATATACCAAGAATGTTGCTTATTCTCAAGCATCTTCAATGTTAGAATCAATAAAACACTCATTTTAACAAAATTTTTCTTGAAGATTCACACTGATAGGACAGCTGTTAAAATAAAATCAAAAGTGATATTTTTGAATCAAGTTGGTCAAAACTAAACACTGGAATGTCATTTAATGATGAAAACAAAACAAACTTATTGGTCAATCCAATACTCATGGTGTGTTGGCTGTCCTAAAGGTAAGCAGCTATAAATCATAAGCTACACTAGTGGCTACTTCTATTATTTTTATATCTTTATTATCGACAAAAAGCCCAAAAAAAGAAAATGTTTCATTTTTTTCCCATTATGATTTTTTTCTCAGAGTTTTTAGGAGCTGGTGAGGGAGTCTCCAACCACTGACATCAGTTCCAGATAACTACAGATTTTTGACACCAATTATGATTAACAAAATAATGATCTATGAATTAATCTCACCCAAAATCAGGCAGTGAACTGATCACATGCCCCCCCCCCTCAATCTCAGCAAAAATGAAGGATTATTTATAATGTATAGATAAATCATGGATTGAGACAACATACTCTTCTGGCCCTCATTTCACTCCATTTGGTTTTGAGCAGTACTATGTACAAAAATTAAAGTAAGTAAAACTTACCTCCCCTGAAACGCCAACTGGTTGCACTTCTCTCTCTTCATTCATAATAACAATTTGAACTCGAGGAAGATGACGTCCGACTGGGCAAAATTTCCTTGCCTGAAGATCACTCTACAAAAAAATATTCAAAAAGATGAAGTATATATTCTAATGTTTTTTCTCTTTAGTTTGTATCATTATAAAAACAAATTAACTTGCAAAGGATTATTTGGGCAAATTAAATCAATTCTATTGAACAGTTTTTAATTTACTGATTATTTTCAATTAAGTAGATAAATTACCAACAAGTTCTGTTTTTCAATTTCAATTTTGTATTTGTGCATTCAAATCTATTTCATATTTAAAATCTTTTCATCTGATTCTCATTTAAAACTATCTTTATGTTTTTGTGTGAATGTGGTTGGTTATTGCATCTTCTATGAAAGGTCGAAAAAGATTTTTCAATTTCTTTATACCTTATCTTCTTCTGTAGTAGAGCAGTTGTAGAGGAACCTATATCAGTTTTATATATTTACTAACAAAATATGAACATCTTTATATTATTCTAAAGAGAAGTGAGCATTAAGTGTATTGCTCATCTATATTGAAGTTGTAATGTTTTGCAGATTTGGCTTATAGCCAAATTTCATCAAATACTTTTTAGAGGTTAAAAAACAGTGAAATTTCTGAAAAATAATTTTATTTTACAACATTGGAAGAACAGAGTGATAAAAACATATTGTAAATTTAATTTTTGCAAATTATTAGAGAAATAATCCAGCAAACATCAACATCCTATATCAAAAACATAATTAAAATAGAAAAAAAATTTGTTTTTTCTTGGCTTTGCAAGGGGAAAAAAAGCCTAAATTTCCATAAAAGAAACAAAAAACAAATTTTCATAATTTATCAAGTAGAATACTGCAATGTTTCAAAGTCTTTTTTTGCTTACTTGACCAAACTACTGTCAGTTGATTGTGTGCCATTGATACAGAGTTTGACGAAATGACGACCAGACAAAGATAGCCTCATCAACTGTTTGTAGGGTAAATTATCTACCCCTGAATGCATGTTACTGTCAACCTACTTCAGCTCTTACAAAACTTTGTCTTCAATAATTAAGCCCTCACAACAAGCCGTTTCATCTGACTCCAGTCTGAGGAAGTCAGCCAAATGGCTTCATTAGACACTCTCTTTAACCTATATCTAACTACCTGATTTTGATAGCCAAGCACTCCTGATCTTGGCTAAATAGTTCTATGGTTATGAAGTCCAGCTACCACTCAGAAAAGCTTATCCTCTAGTGCTGCATCCATTCATATTCTCTCTGAACTATGCACTTCTTTTTAGGCTTTTCTCCAGAATGAAATAATATATTTTGAGAAATATACAATAAAAGAGGTTATATTATACTATAAAAAAGGTTATACAACTATAAAGAAAGATATTTTGAAGATATTCTCACCTTTTTTTTCTCATAATATTCGGTCAAATCCAAGCAAGCAACATCATGGCATTCAGATATACTGTATAAATTGATGAATTTGACATGAGGCAAACTCTGGATGCATCTCTCCAATAAGGTAGTTGTTACAACTTCTCCACAAAACCAAATTGACCTGATTGATGCCATTAAAACATGAAAAAGAAAGAAAGAAAATAAATTTCTGTAATTTGATGGTTTGATGCTTCATAAATACACTTCCTTTGAACACAGAGGAGCTAATCAAGAATTGTCTAAAGAAAAAATAAACGAAGATTATTTTATATGCAAAAAAGATTTAGAGTCTAGAATTATTTTTCTCTTCCATTCCAAGTAAATTTTTCAAAAGAAATGAATGATTTTGCTTCTCTTCAAGGCAAATAATCACTTTTTCCAGAACCAAGAAAATTTGCCCAGAGTTATATTTGTCATTTCAGAATGATGAACAGAGGTGAAGAAGCATTTTCATCCATGAAATTGATAAAAACAAAAAAAGTTGTGATTGAATGATTCAATTTTAAGAATTTTCTGCCACTCTCAATAACTAATTCAACTCCAAACCTTGGAAAAGTCAAAACAGTTGCAAATGTATCCTTAAAATGAGTAATCTGATAGACCTTTTTTTTTAAAAAAACAGAATTTATCTTTTGATGGATTTATCTTCAATATCTGTAAAAATCTTTAGGGTTCAAAAATGATGAGTATACCAAATTACCAACTTATTTAAAGGGTTAGGAGATTATAATCACAATTTTTTTTTCTCTGGAATTTGAATGGAAAATTCTTTTCGAAAAATTTGTTCTTTCTTACATAAGTGCCGGAAATTTTAATAAAATCCAGAAAATAGGTGATTTTTGGTGAAAATTAAGAATGTTAGTATTTTCTGGGGGAAAATTTTTGCGCATATCTTTTCAACATAACTATAGTATTATATCCTTTAAAGATGCTAAAAATATCTATATTAACCTACTTTATACAAAAATTGAATTTACTTACAAAACTTGAATGACGCATCTGAACTCAGGTGTGAATTGATATGAAGTATTTCCTATGATGCAATATTTCTATTCAAAGGCACAAAATGCTTACCTCATTGTTTGGAAGCATTCTTTAAGTTGGATTATTTCCACTGTGTTCAATGTAACTTCTAATAAAGAGGGTGTAAACAACATTCGAGTGATTTTGTTTTCTTTTATGAATTGACAAAGTTGTTGAGGATCATAAATGATACTGTCAGGTACTATGAACATAGGGACACCTAGAAATAAAAAGCATAATATTTAGTAGTTTGACAAAGTTACTTTTACTTTATTATCAATGAATCCTAATAGATTATGTATTTCTCAACCCGAATAATAAAAAAACCTACTCTACCTATAGGTATAACTGGTCTATTTATTGCAAAATTACCTTTTTCATGAATTCTCACTGAATGCTTGAGGCGGGGGCACAAGAAGCCCAACCCTATAATCTCTATCTCTAATAATGCCACTGATTATACCTTTGGTAGGTTGAAAGATGAATTTGCTTTTGGCAATTCAAATATATTTCTTTAAAAAATTTACAAGCCTGGCTGCAGCAGGGTCAAACTCTACTCCTTCTTCCATTCTGACTGATGATGATTTCTACAACTTGTGTACTGCATATATAATTTTTTTTTTATTATTCAAAAAAACTACTTTTCAGAATAAATGCATTTTATTTGAATAAAATAAGCCCTTGAATATTTGTTAACTAAATTTTTATTGATTGTCAGTCGGCTCAGTCAGTATGAGAGCCACCTCCTGATCAGTTTGTGGTGATTCCAAATCACATTTGGCAAATGTTGATTTTATATATAAGTTTGGTTTAATGTGGCGGGATAGACAAACTGAAATGCTTACTCTCCTTAATCTGATGAAGATTGCTCTGGTTCTGTTTGTTGTACTTGCAACAGGAGAAAAACAAATCAACTCCAGACTTGGACTAGAGTTTGACAATACTAATGGTAAGATCATTATTTAGATCATATGGCCTTATTACCAATTATAAGTAGTTAGTCTGGTATATACTGTGGAGCCAGTACTTTCTGAATTTGTCTAGCTTGTCATGCCATCTTACTTTCTGCCGGGATCTACATAGTAAGTCATGATGTCCAGAGATTGTCTACCTTTCTTGCAACATAACCAGCCCATTTCCATTTGAGTTTTTTCATGGTTTCCATGCTATCTCAAACTCTTGTCTTTTGTCTAATATACTGTCTTGTGATCTCTCTATGATTCCGTCCTGTGTACGTTGCATGGTTCTGAGTTTGACGGTTCTGAGTTTGACGGTCAATCTTTTGGTTGAATTCCATGTGTCAGCTCCATAGGTGACTATTGCATTGGTTGTAGACCCTTCTTTTTAGTAGGATTTTCCTGTTCTTGAAAGTTGAGTTTGCTCTACCAAAAGCTTGCCAACCTAGTATGATTCCTTGCTTGGTTTTTTCTCCTTTTGAGGATTTCATGGAGATTGATTGTCCTAGGTTGATGTTGTGGTACACTTTCTCCAGCTCTGTGTTTTCAATTTCAATCGTTGTGTCCTTGTCCTCAACATGTTTGCTGTATATGACATTTGTTTTGCTGAAGTTCATCAGGACACTATCTTGCTTTCTTCATTTCTTTTATCTAGCATTTTTGGGGAGTCTTGAAGGTTCTTGATAAAAAGGACGATGTCATCAGCAAAACTGAGATTACTTAGGTATCCATCATCTATTCTGATTCTATTGTTTTCCCAGTGTAGGTTATGGAAGATCATGTCAAGGCAGGCTGTGAAGAGTTTGGGTGAGCTGGTACAACCTTGTCTCACTCCTTTTTTTGTTGAAAAGGCTCACACTCATTATGTTGACTGATGAAGGAATTGTTGCGTCAGTAGGTATGTTGAACTTCTCTGACATATACAGCGTCTATGCCTTGTTATATATTAGCATCAATTTGGGATTTCCACTGAGTCAAAGGCCTTTTCAACAAATGCTACAGCAAAAGGCATTTTAAATTCTGTGGCTTTCTCTTTCACTTGGTTTACTGAATGGAGATGATTAATGGTTGAGTAACTTTTTCTGGAGCAGGTTTGTTATTGTGGTTTGTTCTTATCTAGCATTTTTGGATTTTCAGTTGGTAATCACTTTGGTGAAGTATTTTACATGCAGCTGAGTTGGTTTATTGGCCTGTAGTTGTTGAGGTCTTTCAGATTTCCTGTCTCATATAACAGCATGATGATTGGGGTGTTCCAATCTGGGGCTTTACTTTGTTTGAGGCATAAGTTGAATAGAATGGTTAGTTTTCTAGAAATGACTTGCAGCTTTTTTGAGCAGGTTGATGGTGATGTTATCGGATCCAGGATTCTTTCCTTTCTTTTGAGTGTTTCAAAGCTTACTTCACTTCCTGTAGAGTAACTGGGGAGTCATTCACAAATACAAGATTTAGGACTTATTAATTTCATAAAAAAATCATTGATTCAACCTCAGATTTCTGAAAAGAGACCTTTCTTCATTTGTTCTGACCAAACAAAGTTTGCCCACCTTCATTGCAGCTGGCTCCATTATTCACACTATTTTATAGTCTTAGAAAGAAATAAATGCTGACAACTTGAAAACTTTTTAAAAAACTTCTCACTTTTATTAGTTTAAAAATCTATATATGTGAACAACAAAATGTTAGATATCACAGTAAGATGTGCAACAAAAATCATAATCTCTCATATGAAGAACATTTAACATACTTTTACTGTATTAAGTCCTAAAAACTCTGCTTAATAACATTTCAATAAAAAGATTTGTCCTCACCTTTCAGTAAAGGTCTTAGCATTTCCCATACAAAGAAAATATTACAAGCTTCTCTTTCCTCAGCCTCATAAGGGTAGTTTTCATGTCGCCACTTGTATGACAAAACTGCGCCTTTGTGGGGACACATTATACCTCAAAATAAACAAAGAAATAATTGATTAAATGAAAGAATTAGAATTTACTATGTCAACCATTTATGACAAAGCAAGTCTAAAATTTTAATGACTAGGTAGAGAATCTAATTTTTTTAATCACACTTAGAGTAAAAAATGAATATTAAAGTATTTCAAACCACATTTATTATTGTAAGGATATTTTTTCAATCACTTGACATCTGGCTCCGAAACTGTTCATCAGATGGATAAACAAGATACAATTTTCCCCATTTATCAACAATCTATTTGTTAAAGATGTTATTTTTTTTTCAGTATATTTTGATCCATGTGTTTTCTAATCATCATCAGTTGACAATAAAAATGGTGAAACAGCTATTCATTCTCAATGGTTGATTGAGAAGTTTGTTTTCAAACTTTATACTTGGTATTACTTATCATTTTTTCTACAAACAGAACTCTCAAAAATGGATGCCTTTTCTCTGACAGAGCTGCTGTAGTTGGATCATCCCAGCAGAAAAGCTCCTACTTGAGATCAAAAGCTCAAGAATAGAAATGGTAATAATAATTGTCTCTATCATGAAAAGATAATATCTTAATAACTTTTTAAAATATCAACCAATAACTTTCCGTTTTAGTAAGAGTTGGAAACCAAATTGTATCAAAAGAGAAAATGAGTTTAAAGCCCCAGTTGTGCATCTACAATAACCAGTAACAATACAGGAAGAATTATTGAGTTGATAGAATATACATTTTCAGAAATACTATTTGACTTGATTTTTCTCTATTTAGACTGTTTATTTCAACTTAGACAGGAAAAAAAGAGATGGTGCAAATCATTATATAAAATTGCCTAAATACACCTAGGTTATCATATTCAATCATGAAGCATGTGTTCCTGATGTATGCCTGAAATCCATAACTTTCAAAATTCTGAAACCTCTACAGAGGGATGTTAATTTGTCAAAATATTTTATATCCTTTCAGTGATAATAACTTCACTGGCAGTTGACCAAATGCATATTGATAGTCCGTTATTACATTTTGTACATATTTACATCAGCCAATAAAATAACAAGTGAGATCAACTTTCTAACTCTCTTCTCTTATTGATGATGTAACATTTAGCATCATTTTCTCTGTTTGATTGCTTATTCTTGAGAAATTGCTGAGAAATCAGCTCTTAATGAGAAATCAGCTCTTTCAAGGTACATGATAAGTAGCAGGTATTTTGTTATATCCAATTACCTACTCACTTTGGTGATTTGGCACAGAAAGGAAACAATTATTGTTATCAGTTCTGATATAATTAGTGATCATGAAAGAGCTAATATTAGGGTTGACAAGTTTTTACACCTAAATACTGCATTTTCTTCTTAATTAGACTAAAACTTTTCAATCAACCCTTTTGTGAAATGTTCCCACTGCTTCATGCTACCTTATTGTGAACAGGATATTCACGACTATGGAAATGAAACAGATTCTCCCACTTGTAATATATTGCGATATGGAAATATTCCACAAGTATTATTTTGAATAAATATCATAAATGGCTATTTTTGGTGTTTTTTTTATAAACAATCTCTTAATTAGAAAAATGTAAACTTCAGACAGTCTATTATGTCATCAGTAGCAGCTGGTAAAAAAAATTGATCAGAATAAATCTCTCTCAAGGATGTCTCACCTTTTAATGAAATCACACATCTTTTAGTAAAATAAATGTACGCGTGTTTGCACACCAAACAAAGGAAAAGAAACCATTAGTTTTAGTGGAAATTAGTTGTGGGATCGATCAGTCACTCACAGGCTCCTATATGGAGAGTTTTAATTGGCCTAGCTAATCAGCATACGCCTAAGAAGTTGCTTTCTCTTCTCATTTGCTGACTCTTCAAACAAAGATGCTATGTTAACTGAACATCAGCTGGAGGGAGATTTGAATCATAACACACAGTTGAGAGAGGCATGAGCAGTATTCATATCTCTCCCAGCAGCCAGCTGGTGAAGGAATGGGGACGGTTGAAGACAGAGTAATTACCAGGTTAAATGAGATCGAAGACTGAGAGACCGAATATGAATGAGAGTGAAGGGTTAAATACTTCTCCCTCAACTTTGTTGTGGAAAGTCTCCATTCAACATCTCTGTGTTTCTGTCTGATTAGAACTCTTCATTTCCCTCTCAGATATTTGTCTGGCTCTTTTCATGTGTTGGGGGGGGGAGCTCTTCATGCAACTCCAACAAATCTCTTCAAATTTCAAATCACAATGGCTTTACTTAAGATTTGCACTTGTGCCGATACAAATACACTTACACACGGTTATACTACTTTCCACCTTTCTTTTTATTTCTGTTGTTTAATGCAATTAGGACTAACCAACTGACCAAAAAGCATTTAATAGAGATGTGTAGACGCATCTAAAACAAAAAGAAGTAAGTTTAGAAGGTTGATAATTCTAATGATTACTAATACATTTCAGCAGTAATCTATACCATAGAGGAATTTGATACTGCTCACTACCATAGATGATATTTGTCCATGAATTCAAAGTAGCAAATAATTAAATGTGGCATACATTTTTACCTTTTGGCTTGCCAGTTGTTCCTGAGGAATAAGCAACATAAGCTAAATTATCCCAGTTCATTGGAAAAGGATCAACTTGGTCATCACCATTTTGGAATTTCTCCAAAAAATCTTCATCCAGACAAATTACACAAAAGTCATCTGAAAAATTAAATGGCACTTACAATATAATACCAACTTATAATAAATATATGTAAATATATATATATATATATATATATATATATATATATATATATATATATATATATATATATATATATATATATATATATAGTTTATAAATATATATATATATTAGTTATGATTCATAATATATGTATATATATAATGTAAAAAATCAATACATTGATTAATATGAATACAGATCTGATTAGTCACTCAATAGAAACCATCCCATCAGCAATGTCTTTTGGCAGCATGCCATGTTGGGGTGAACAATTAAAACATTGTAAACAAGGGTGATCAAAGAATAAGTTACTTTTCTTGCCTCTTGTGGAGCAGTTGTCATTAAAAAGGCTGAATTTTTTTTAAAAAGCATGAATGCTGCTGGACACAAACTAGGGATCAATTTAGCATACATCACAAACTGAAACCCCTGCTAAAAATCTATTCAGATGGAAAATCTTTAGAAACAAAAAAAACATTCTTTCTTAACCTAACAAAGGGAAAATGTTTGAATTTGCGGCCCTCTAACTCCCTTTGTGCAGTCGGCAGTCATGATACATACATAGCTAGGCAGCCAGCAGTACCAACTCAAAAACTTATTCGCTGTTTCCATTCAGTGAGCCTTATCATTTGTCCGCAGTTTTCCCTTTCATTGGTATGTAGATACATCATTGGAATTCCGTTCTTGTTTCAGGTGAAAAATCTACCTGATGAAGTCATCAAAAATTTACCTATAAATGACACTTCATGAATTGGAGGAAAAATTCATCAAATCTAACACAGGATTTTTGAAGACTTGATATCTAATATCAATAATTAAAGCTGTCTATTGTGTGATATTTTAATAAGATATGAAATATTTGATTTACATTTCAGAAAAAAAATAGTGATTCATTTCCATGAAAAAAGTTTTTGTTGTATGTGAATTTTATTTTCAGAAATTCAGTTTGTTCATAAAGCTATCAAATTACCATAACAGTCACTTATTCAAATGAATGACCATAATTCAGTGATGACCACTCAAAATCAGTAAATATTTTTTCTCAAATTTAAAATGAGTTAATTAATGATACATGATTAAGTCAAGTAGTGATCAGGTAGCAATGATTTTTTTTAAAAAAGAACCTTCTAACAAACATAATTTTTTTTCTGAAAACAGATCTAACGATTATATGCAAAAGCGGTAACAAAATAACCATAAAAAATATCTCATTGAATCATTTTCATGAGATATTGTCATTTTTTTTTTGCATGAATGATGAAATAAAAAATCAAAACATTCAGATAGATGTTCTATTTCCTTTCATTCCCCCTTTGACTCTTTATTTTATAAAGTATAAGTATTTGTTTTTCTTTTTGGCCAACATACTACTTTATTTAATTTTTTATCAATAATGTCTTGGCCTTGCTAGTCAACTCTGTTTTCAAACTGAAAAAAAGAATTTGAAATTCTAACAAAAATATTTGAATATATTTGTACAAATTTAGGTCATTATTTATTCATTTGTGAAATAAAACAATTTTTTCTGCAAAAATGATGAATATAAAATCATGATAAATGTTGGTAAGGAAGTGTTTTATCTTCTCTTTACTTTTTCTTCTTTTCTTTCTTTCCATTGCCAATAACACATCTTCATTTTGATTTTTTCCCTTCCTTTCTTTTCTTTCTGTCGTTCTTTCTTTCTTTCAATTTTGCAGAAACAAATGACAAAAAAGCCAATGACACGATCAGCATTTCCTCCTTCTCCTCTTCTCTTCCCACATTTCTTTTATACAATTCATCTTCCTGTCTTTCTCTACTCATGTTGTATTAAAATCCATATTCTGTCTTTTTCTGCCTCTCTCTCTCTACATGACAAACGATTTACTATGGATGGTCACGGTTGCAGATATTAATACATTGATATTTTTCCTGCCCTTCATAACAAGAAAACATTTATCCAGAAAAAAATAAATAATTACCTGGAAACTGTTCCTTCAGTTCACTGGTTGTTAAAATCACTTTTGGGGTTGCTTCCACCAAAATGTTGTCAATGAGTTTTTGGGGAAATGAAATATCAAGTGGAAGATAAGCACCACCTGAAAATTTAAAATATATATATATATATATATATACATATATATATATATATATATATATATATATATATATATATATTAATCAAATATTAAACTCAGAAGACTAGAATTGAAGATTTATTTTCAATTACTTTTAATGACACATGAGGAATGAACATAACAGAAACATTTAGTATCATGATGAAAGATTTTATAAATATATGTTAATTAAAGTTTTAAAGAATTAATATCATAACTAATGTGAACAAATTTTTAATACAATTGAAAAAAGGTTTTCCTCCAACAAGTATCACCATTACAGCATCAGAATGATGCCTTAAATCTAAAAGCCTGTTTTGTAATTCACCAAAAAATTATGTATACATAGATATATATCTATAGATAGATATATAAATAGATAAACAAAGTTTACATGTTAGAATGGATTTTGAAGTTCACAGAAAAAAGACAAAGAAAATCAATAACTGCAAATGAGAAAAAAATAAGTGGAGGAACTCTAAAATAGAGTGTTGAAACTTGCCTATCTTTATTCCAACTTTTTGAATAAAACTCTATCCACAATTCTCAAGTAATGCTGTGTCTACTACATAATACCATGTCCACAATTTTAGAGATTCAGAGGACACAAATTTTATTCTGATTTCTAAATTTTAGATAAACTCTACACAATACCCAGGAAACAAATCATACAAAAAAATGTAGACATGAACTTCTCATAAAATTGGAAATAATAACTCACCAGCTTTTAAAATAGCAATATATGAAACTGTGTATCGCACACATCGTTCCATGTAAATAACGACTGTAGTATCTGGTTGAACTCCTTGCTTTTGCAATTTATAAGCCAAAACGTCAGTGCATTTATCCAGTTGCCTGTAAGTAAGGGTCTGGCCTTTCACCCCGTAGACGGCCACTTGGTCAGGCACTTTCTCGGCCTGTTCACGGAATAACTCATGAAGTAAAGTGGATTCCATTCTCCAATTTTTGATCACTTGAAAAGATGTTTTGATTCTGCAACAAATATTCACATAAAAATGGGAAAAGGCACAATTAATCCAGGAATGAATAAAGAGAGAATGTTTCTTCAAAATTGAATTGTTCCAATTGTTTTGTAATTGTGGCAAAATAAAAGTAGCGTCAGATTGAGTTAATTTATAACCCGTTAGGAATATTCTTCTGGTATGGATAGTATCAGGTTTTGTCAATTTTTATCATCATACTTCAGCTGCCTCACAAGTTGCTCATAAATTTACTGGTAAGGAAAGCTGACTCAATACCCACTTGACTTTGAACTGAGTTGACAGGTAACAGACACCTGCTGTAAACAAATGTATTGTTCATTATATTTGAAGTAAAAAGTAATGATTATTTTTCCAAAATCCAATTAAGTAATCAATATATTTCTGTTAGTAAATATCAATCATGGTGTAATCAAAATAATTTTCAATGACAAAAATTAATACTAGAAACAATCTGAAAATCACTTCAAGTACATCATTTTAATTCTTTTCAACCAACTTTATGCTATTTTCTTGCATTCAAGACTAGAATTAAAATCTTCCAAAAAGATATTTTAATCATTCTAGTATGTTTTAAATTTTTTATAAAAAAAAGTCTGTTGTCATTGCAACAATTTGTAATGTTTCTGGGACCTACCATGTTCAGATGAGCAACATAAAAATTATACCGTTTTACACTTACATGATTTGGGGTAATATATGCAAAATATGAAATGTATATCTAGTTTACACTCTTAGATATGAACATGATATATATTGCACATCACAAAGCAATGAACACTGGCTTAATATAAATATATATGATTGACTACATTGAGAAAATTATTGCGCAATGCTTCAACTGATAAATATTAGCTTGATGAAAAGTTCCCATCTTTTTTTATGTTGGAACCTGTTTTCCTCATCTAGCCCCAATTTTCTCCGTTTTTGGACTCCATGATAAATCCATTTTACATTAAGTAGATCTATATTAGGTTTTTGTAGAGTTGGAACAAAGCTCTGTTAGATATGATAGTCATTGTTTGTAATGATAAAATCCCGCTGCAAAACTGATTCTTTTATTCCTTCTTGAAAAATTTGATATGACATACATAAAGAGGGATAACAAAAATTATTACTTTTTGATTTAATCTAAATCCTTCCATCTTTTGTTAAGATGGAAGATCAAATTTGAGCTTTTATCCAAATGACTTTAGAAATGATGCAACATCAGATACACGAATGAACACTTTGTATGATGCTTATATTTTTATGACAGGTTATCATTAAGATTGAGTAATAATAAAACTAACATTTGAATACAAATCCTCATTTAAAAAAAGACTAAATCTTAATAAATAAAATGATAAAAATAAATCAAGAATATAAACTTACCTTTAAGGAAGATGTTTGACTATTAAATCTCCTTTGGTAAACAACTAAAGAAGAAAAAGAAGTTACTTTAATCTTTTGCACCAATCAAAAACCACCTGATCAACTCCAAATAAATCACAACAATTACAACAATAAGAAAAACTGACTGCAAATGAAAATAAATTGATTTAGTGTCAAAATCTTGGTTCAACAATTTGCAATGTACTGTTTATGAAATGATAAGAAGACAATAACAAACAATGCCTTTTGCGGTATACTTCACTTTTTCTGATTATTTTGACTTTAGAATGTATAAGACTCTCAAGTATTATGACATATTTGATAAGACAAATTTTGACACAAATGCCTTTATAAAGTCATATATTCATATAGATATGTATATGCTGATGCCCATCTGAACATATATATATTAGTGGATAAAAAAAATGATTCTGGCAGAATACAAGAATTAAGACATACTGAATCCCAGTGGCATAGCTAGAGAGGTAGCAGGGGAACCATTGCTCCACTAAACACATTCTTCAAGAATGGCGCCTTTTTAACTATTGTTTTAACTCTAATTCTCTTTTGTGATAAAAGTCTCATTATGTTTTTTATTGATATTTTTTCCACTTCCTCACATAACCTTGGAAGAACTTTCTGGGCTTGATACTTTATTCAACCAACCACACGATGTGTTGAATTATCTGCTTCATACATCTTTTCATATTGCTTTGTTTTGTTTTTGGTTTATGTTCAAAATGTGAGATAATCAAATGAGACACACGCTTTTATCATATTTTGATTTCAGATTTATGAGCCTACATAAAACTTTCTTATTCTGTTATGATTTTGAAAAAAGAATAACAACAATTATATTCTTCTTTTATATCTTACTTATACTTGGATTTTGAATACAGAATGTGGGATGAACTTGAAATTATTTGGTATACAACCATGGTACCTTTTTTGGATATGCACACTCCCCAAAACTTTAGAACCTGGCTATATGCTTACTGAATCTCATCTTGTTTTTAATGGGATTCAGAAGAATCAACTCAACCATCAACCATACCCATTTGGTAAATCAACTAAAAGAGAAAGCCACAAAATAGAAACTGCCACTCGCTGTAGCATTTGTTGACCTTAAAAAGGCTCTTGACTCAGTGGAAACTTCTAACTACAGGCCAATAAGCCAACCTAACTGCATCTAAAATACTTCACCAAAGTGATTACCAACTGAAAATCCAAAAATGCTAGATAAGAACAAACCACAATAACAAACCTGCTCCAGAAAAAGTTACTCAACCATTAATCATCTCCATTCAGTAAACCAAGTGAAAGAGAAAGCCACAGAATTTAAAATGCCTTTTGCTATAGCATTTGTTGAAAAAGCCTTTGACTCAGTGGAAATCCCAATGTCATTGATGCTATCATACAATAAGGTGTAGATTCCATATTTGTCAGAGTCATGCAACATATCTACTGACACCACAGTTCCTTTATCAGGCTACATAATGAGTCTGAGCCCTTTCAATGTGAAAAGCAGGTAAGACAAGGTGACACCAGCTCACCCAAACTCTCCACAGTCTGCCTAAGGTTATCTTCCGAAATCTAGGACTGGATGAATAAAGGGTTCAGAATGGATAGTGAATGAGCTGGAAAAAGTGTACAACATCTACCTTGGACAATGAATCTCCATGAAATCCTTGAAAGAAGAAGAAATCAAGCAAAAAGGGCTCCAGGTGAGCCAGTATTCGATAGAATAAGCTCAACTTTCAAGAAAATCGCAACAGTCCTAAAAATACAGCTAATGCATTCTCCTATGCAGCTGAAACATGGAAAGATTGGCCCTTGAAGTATTCAATATGAACAGGAGAGAATAATGCTCATTACATGGAGAAATATCAAACATCACATGGAAAGATCACAAGACAAAGTGAAACATAGAGATACATAGAGATTAAATAGAGAAAAACTCAGTTGGCTGGTCATGTTGCAAGAATGTCAGACAACTACTGGAGATCACAACTCACAACGTGGACCCCCAGAGATCATATGCGAAACTATGACCAGCAAAAAATAAGATGGCATGATGAAAGTGTTGGCACGCAACACCCATAATAGTGTGGTCTGGCAAATTGTAGGGAGTTCTATCTCTAATAACAGATTACATACATATATGTCTATGTTGTAAGCTGATAAAATAAAGCACATATATAGATATATAGATGTGTGTGTGTGTGCTTGTGTTAATTTGCATACACATTCAAAAGCACTCATACATAAGAAAAAAAAATAATGATTTATCTATCTATCTATCTATCTATCTATCTATCTATCTATATATATATATATATATATATATATATATATATATATCCAACTGCATTTTTGACAACCAAATGTCTTAATTCTGTAATCTCCTCTGGCATAGGAGAAAGGATTGACAAGTTTTGTGTTAGAACTGTGCAAAACGTTGTGTTTCATTGGCATTTTATACAGCCACACCTTTTTGTCCGTCTCACACCCACTGGCACCATGAGGCCAAGGCAAGCCCAGGCTCCCAACAGTCTTATCAGGGCTTGTGAAATTTAATCTTGACTCATACTAATACTTTTATAGAAACTTTTTCTGTCCTCATAGTTTTCTCGACGAACCATGCCGGACACAGACACAGACACACACACACACACACACACACACACATATATATACACACATATATGTGTGTGTGTGTGTGTGTGTGTGTGTGTGTGTTTGTGTGAAGAGGAGTTTATTTAAATTGTTTTTATGGCTGTAACATTTTAATGTAGTTTTACTTTGAGGAATAAACAAGATAGTGTCATTGAAATGTGTGGAAGATATGAAATAGATCAAATAAGGAATAGTGAGAATGAGGCTCTAAAAAGACTATCCTTATTGCTCTATAGTATAAGATGTGTTGCACCAGTAAAGAATGACAATCATGACGTTTTGACAACCTGTTAGCAACACAACCTAGAGATTAGCTCAATGGGATCCATTTTTGTCTGAACACCAGAACAACGCAAAACAGCTGTAAGTATAACTCACAATTGATTCATTACATGTAGGTATCATTTTTTGCTCAGGAATAAAAACAAAATATTTTAGCTTGTTACCTTTTTCACAATCACTTGCTGTATTCAGGTGAAGAGGAACAGCAATTTTCTGTAGCCACGTGTACTGACATCTTCAAGTAGCTAACTATTAAGTGTCCGTGTGATGTATTAAAAGTCTTGAATTGTGAATGAAAGAGTGATTGATAAAAGCAATGAACAGCTTACTGCATGCAACACCCAGCGTAGAATGAATAGCACAGTCAGGTTCATTTGTGATAGTAGTAGTAACAGCCATGGATCAATATTGTAGCTGCAGCTAAGGGTAGGTAACACAAAAATCAATCAGCTTAGAATTCTGAAATTGCCTTTGAAAATAATTGATGATCTAAAATAAAGCATTTCAGAACCTTGCATTTTAGAGATGTGTATTATTATTATTATTATTATTATTATCATTATTATTATCATCATCATCATCATCATCATCATCATCATCATCATCATCATCATACAATCACTTATAAAGGAAACATAGTGAGACATCTTTTGTTTTCATTCATGAAATGACAAGGATTATGAATGTAGGTGGAATGAGTTAAGCGCTTGTGTTGCATAAGTAGGAAGTCTAAGAGAATTGTGATAAGATAACTCTGCGGATGAAAATAAGTTCCTTGTATATTTCTAAGGGTAGCAAAATATATTCAAGTAGTTTTTCATTTCAGCTATCAAAACTGATTTTTTAAATGCATCAAATTAGAATGATGATTACATTATTTTATATTCATTCATGATTTTTTATCTAAATGCCTTCAGTAGTTATCTATATGATCTGAATGTCACAGAATTCTAATCACAAGAAAAATTACATAAGGAGAACTGGTTGACTTCAGTTTTCTATCTCAGTGGCAAAAAGCTTATGTTTATATCAAGTCAATCTTTAGCCTTATGATCTCATAACCAGATCATTTGCCAGTGAACTTGAGGTCAAACTAAAGTAGTTGATAAAGATGACTGGTTATGAAAATTTTTCCCAGGCATGAAAGTTTTACAAGATGTTAGAAACAGATGCCAAATAGAAGAAAGAATGTACATTTAATGGAACAATGAATTAATTGCCAATTTTTTTAATGATGAATTTTCTAAAATATTATTTTATGTATCAAGGAATTACTAATTTGTTTATTAAGCAAAGGTTAGAAGATGTTTAGTGTTCTTTTTCACTCTAACTATTTTATTATTATTAGTAACTATTATATATGATATAAAATTCTTTTTCTTTATAGATATTTGTATTTGTTTGTTTGGCTCTGTTTAGCTAATAGTAAATTTCTTAGGTGACAATTACCTTTGATGGAATTTCACATCTCAAGTTGTGAAAATAATTCATTAGAAATTGGTTTTCAACTAAACATTTTAAGGTCATGAAAACAGGATTAAAACCTTGTTATATATATGTGTATTGATAGAAAGAGAGAGAATTGAAAAGGCAGATACTTCAACATAGTTTTCTTCATAATTCAATTCAAAGAAAGGAGGTAAACATTATCAAAGAAACAATCAAAGTGGATTTATAAAAAAAAACATTGCTTTGCAAAATTAATTAAAATACCACAGTGCACTTCAACTTGAGTAATATTATATGATCTAGCTTTTTTTTTCAAAATGTCCATAGTTTTCACCTGGTATTTTTGGTTAACTAAAATTAAGAAATCACCTGGTAGAGGCATTGACCTGCACAGATTTTGTATGTCGGGGGCGTGGCTACATGCTAAACAGCCACTACTTCAACTACCACCATTACAGCATGTGGCCTCGCCTCCAATGTTCGAAATCTGCACATTTTGACGCTTCTACCTGGTAGTAATAAGATGATTTTTTTAATAAAATATGTGATATATCTATTTACTTGATTCCGAGTAGTAAAAATTTAATACGTTTTAAGCAAATCTTTTTTCTTTTTTTTTTTCTACATACTTATAATTCTATTCTAATGTAGTTTCTGGAGTGTCTGCCGACACAGATATGTGGAGAGAGCTACCCGGATGAGGATGTAGAGATAAGAAGAAAGAAAAGAAAAGAATATAACTAAGTAAATGCGAGATAATCTATAGAATGTCCGTCAGTTTGGTTATCCTAGTTGTAGCCACTACGAAGTTGTCTTAAGAAGTCCAACCTAACTACGATGAGGGTGCTTAACTTAGATAGGATGTGTTCTTGAGATGAATGTGTGATGATGTGCGTGTAAAAAGAAAGTGTGTATAAAAACTATACTAACTATCCTAACTAAAGAGAGAAAGAGGAGAAAAAACAAGCTCACCTCAAGGCCATTGGAACACAGAAAAGAGAGAGAGAGATTTACCGCCACAGTTTAAATATTGTCAAGATAACAATCAGCTATTTTATTTGTAGCTCTGTGTGACGTCAAAGAGAAAGCAACAAGGAATTTACCATTTCTACAGAGATGTAGGGGTTAGCAAGTAGATCCCTGCCAAGGGCAGATAACTCCGTATGATTTTCTTTTGTTGGAAAAGGTGGGCACTACAAAATTATTAATTTCCTTAAGGTTGTGTTCCATCTTTTATTACCATGTTATCATCAACCTTCACAGTCAACCCATATGGTCAACCCATTAACACAATAGATGACCTACAAATCTTTTCAACAAAGAAAAATATGCAGCAAATCCATGTTTTTGGCATTTTAACGAAACAGAAAACAAAACTCTCTTCACAAATTAAATGTTTTTTGACACTTCTACGGCGCACAAGCTTGCTCGCTACAAAAAAAAAAGACCAACCTAAAAGAATATAACAAAATACAAAACTAACTAAAAAGTTTGAAAAAACAGCATTAAAGTACAAAAATGATTGGAAAAGAACAATCTCAAAGAGATTTATGATAAAAGGGAAATTGAATAACCTCAACAATGGAAAACCATACAAAACCAAAAATAATCAAATCAAAAATCAACCATCCCATGTTATGAAGGCAACAGAATTCTAGAATTTAAACATCTCTGCCAGTGCAAACAAATGATTACTTTGAGCAGAAGAAAAATAAGGTTTGGCTGCGTTAAGCTCAAATTTCCTAGCTTCTTTGAATCTAAAAAGTAAACAAAATAGAATTCATTTCTCCATGCAATATTATTCCAAAATTACAAGTCACATTTCGACCCCTTTATTGATAGCTCCAGTAAATGGGATTTGCAAACTTTAGCAGAGCATGTCAACCCTGAGTTGGGCTTTAGAAGTGCAAGTGAATTCATCATCATTTTTGCGTGAGTCATTGTGTCACTGTTATTCATGCATGACATCACTCGTTTTTTTCTGGTCATTGTCATCCATTATTGTCACATATGAAAATGAAGTAAAAACTCAACAGTAGGAATTTGACAAAAGAAATAAAGAAAAGGCATTCTCAGCCTAATGGTTTATCTGCCACTGACCTAGAAAACAAGAAAAAAAGAAAAAGAATGTTTTGCTCGCATTTGGATTCAATCCTAAATTTTACTGATATTGGACAGAACGCCCAAGACCACTACACCATAGAAATACTACTGAAAATAGAAATTTATTTGTAATTATGAATAACAGTTGGATGAATACCTCAAAATCATGGACGAATATCCATAGCTTTTTTAAAATTCTAGTGTTTTTAAAATTTTTTTATGGTTTGATTATTATATTAACTTTTTTATTGACATCTCTATTGGAGAGGCAATTTTCACCGAAAAAAAAAATAAATAGAATGTATATATTTGTTATGATATAAAAATGATATTTTTCATAACAGAATTTCAACGTTTATAAAAGAATAGAGAACTCGGAAACATGTGTTGATACGACTTGAAACCACTCTTTCTTTTCCACTCTCTCTGTTATTCATACCTGAAATTCATACATCTTAAATTCAAGTTGTGATTAATTGCGATAATATAGTCAACACTGGCAGTTTGACAAAAAAAATCAAACAAATATGAAGGAATTTATCATCGGTAATATAACGTCTACAAAATGCGACATCATCTACAGTAAAAATTCTAAATGCTCATTCAGAGATTGGACATTCTCCCCTGATAAGACTCACCAGATTATGCCCCAAAATTCCAAACAAAATGAACAAAAGAAAAAGAAAACAGAGCCTCAGAAAACTGTATCACTTACTAGTGCATTTGATGGCACAATAAGCATCTAAAAATTAGAACTGTGTACACCACACCTTGTCTGCCTCACCAATCATACACAAAAATGAACACACAAACCAAACCTTGTGAGAGAATATGTACAGAAATCAAAGTGACCCCCAAATATTGCACTCATTTGGGTTGGCTTGTATATTTTGTTTCAATGTACATGAAAGTTTGTACAGAAAGATCTTCATGTGTAGAAAAGTTTACTCATTTCACAGTCGCAATTCGAACTTACCACCTTATGTATCTTGCTCCAATGTACAAACTCTTCAGATTTCCGGACACTCAAATAGTGGAAAAATTTTAAAACAAAATCCGAACAAAGCTAACGAAAAACCTTCACAATAGAATTGCATATATTACGCATCTACATCTACGACCCCGATGTTAATCATAGGGTCCCTACAACACAGAAAAAAACTATTGATAATAAGAAGAATGATAACCAGGAAGGGTAAACCAAAGAATTTGACATATGTGGCACACATGTGAAAAGTTTTCAACGGTTTTCAAAGATTTTTTTTTTCAAATTTGTGAGTCCATTGTTAACAATATTTAGATGGTTTTTTTTTTTAAATCTTGTAATGTTTTAAAGTTAAGTGTTGAAATGTTTTTTTCAGTGTTTAGATGTTTCGGGGTTTTTTTCCCAAATTTGAGAGTGACTTCCAGGATTAAAAAAACATACCTAAATTCACAACCCTGGTTCTATCATTGAGTATTCTGGAAATATTTATATTGATCTGTAAAAAATGGTTTTCCCCAGTTGTTTAAAGTAAAAGACAAAAAAATGAATGGTTGCACCAAAGTCAATGCCATAATCATAAACAAACAACTTTAAATTTGAATAACTTGAAATGATAAACACAGTGTATCAAATTTTTTGAGAAAAGTCAATTTTTCAAGTCAGCATATTCTTGAGTTTTTGGTTAGTTTTTATTTGATTTGGATTATTTCCTCTTGATCTTATCTCTATATATGAATGAAGTTTTAAAGGGTCAAAATAATTTGTATTAAATCAAAAGATTCTGGTAGAAACTGCAATTTGTTATCTTTTTTTCTTTTGAAAATATCACTTACAAGATTTTTATATATAATAGCACATACTCTTGACCTCTCTGTCATGACGTTTCTCCCTGAAAATTGTTTTACCCTCCACCCCCAAAACTGTTGTAGGCTTTAGATATCTCACTCTTGATAGTTTTAGATTATGATTTGCAAAATGTTCAATGGGATTTTTAAGCTAAAAAATGCATTTTAAGACTGTTCAAAAAGTAATGTTTAGAATGTTTAAGGACGATAATGAGTTCTGTGTCCCATTTACATTGAGAATTCTGGAATCTTCAGAATGGTTAGCTCCTTGACCATCACTCTGGTTTTTATAGTTAGGGTGCATATTTACTTCATTGAGAAATCATTTTTCTAAAACTCAAAATTTAGGAGGGTACCTACTTCCAATTCAACTACCCTTTTGAATCAGATCCACACTTTCCCTCCATCATACCATTTACATCATTGAAGAAATCATTTTTCCTAAACATGGAGCGTGGGGTCTATTTGCGATGCAACTATGCTTCTCAACTGGAGTTATACTGTGAGAAGTTTTCTTTGTTGCAGATTGTCATTTTTCCCCAGATATAAAGTGAGTACATAGAAAGTTTTCTTAACACATGAAAATCCAATAACTTTTGTTATTTAAAAAATCAAAATTGTTGTTTCATGTGGTGGATATGCTGCAACATACATAATTGAATCATTCAATTTTCATATTATTAGACATTGTTTATTAGCCATTTAATATAAGATCCATAAAAAGTTGTACTATCTAAGATGACACAGACTTCTGTTAGACTAAAGAAAACAAATGAAGTTATCTTTGAAAAACCTGCTTGGAGGTAATCAATCAAATCCAATCTTATACAATTCCCTTCAATCTACTTGATTCTATTTAACTTATGGATGTATAGATTCCTATGAATTACAAGTCCTTCCTATGTTCTGAGGATGCTGAAAATAAAAATCAACCAACATTATAATTTGTTAAATAAACACTTCTTGAACATTAAATTGTTATTCACAAGCTGACTATTTGATTAAAAACAGGAAATATTTTGGAATTTGCAATACTTTATGACCCTATTATTTTTTCAGTATGTATTATATTTTAAAGTAATTCTGATCTGGATTTGCATATCCTATGCATGTTTAACAAAATATGGGACGTTCTATATTAAATTCAAATTTGTTTTAGTTAATTTCTGTCAAGAATCAAGGGAATTTCTCATTGCTACAACCATTTAAATGATGTGTAAGCAAGTGCAAAGAGAGAAAAGGAATGCTCTCTATGATGTGAAGCTATTTGCTGATAAAAGACAATCACTACCTACCTTAGTTGATGGCTGTCCCCTTTTGTACATTTGATGATAAAACATATTCTGGTTTGTCAATCCATCACATATTTGGACTTTGAATATTGTTTAGACAGATAAAACTCTTCCCTCCATTAAATCAGTGAGGGAGAAAGTATAAATAAAACAAGGCTGGCTGCTGCAAGGTCAAACTCCACTCCAACTTCTAATCCATCTGTAGATGATTACTGCAACATTTGTAACATACATATAATGAATACAAGATTATAAAAATATATTTTCAAATATTTGTTTATTAGAATGAAATAAGCCTTTGCATAACTCTACAATGCATATATTTTCTTTATTATCAAAAGCTAGTCAACTTAGCTCCATCAGTAAGACAGTCGTCTGGCCATCTGTTGGTCATGAGTTCAAATAACAGTAGGAGACATGAATTTTAAGTATCTGTTTACAACCCTAATTTTGGTGAGGATTGTTCTTATTGTTTGAATAGATAAATAAAGTCGACTCCAGTTTTGGAGTTTGAAAAGATTTCAATCAGCTGTAATACCTGCTGACATTTTAATCGTTTTTCTACAAGACCCGTTTTTTTATTCAATATATACCATATTCTTAAAAACTGATCGTCCTTCATTTCTACTTAAAATGCAAAAATGAATAAGTATTAGCTGTAAAAATGAAACCTTAAATCTAGTCAGATATGCAATACATCACTTCTTTTGTCTACTGTAAGACTTGGACCCTAGTGTACAAATGCTCATTTGCTCCGAGTATCTTAGTCGATTAAATCCTTTCTTTCACTTCCTTTCCTTCTCTCTAACATCCTGGCCAGTGTGGTTTCCATTCTTTAACCGTGACTATAATATATCCTAAAAAGAAGGGTATACAACCAATGCATCCTCCCGATAGTCACTTAGGGAGCTGAAACATGGAAGCTAACCAAGAGACAGGCCCGCAAATGTACACACAAAAGAATTATGCTCACCATAAGACAGCATAGTCCAAGATATGAAAGAATCCATTTAAAAAATTCAAATGGCAATGGGCTGGACATGTTGCAAGAATGGCAGGCAACAAATAGACATCACAATTCACAACATGGTTCCCTACAAATTACATACGCAACCAAGGCTGGCAAAGTTCTAGATGGAGAGACGAACTAGACAAATTCAGAAAGTAATGGCTCTGCGATGCCCACAATACAGAAGTGTGGCAAATCCTGGGGAAAGTCTATTTTCAAAGAAGGACATTAAGAGACTGATGATGATAATGATGATGATGATGATATATTGTCTTTTGTCACCAGTCTCCCTCAATGTGAGAATCCTCAAAACCTTTATGGCAACTCAACATAAACATTGCAATTAATCCACCTATCACCTTCCCCCTTTTAGCTCTTTGTGTATAAATCTGAACCAACTGCCTCTTGATAATATAGCATGGTCAAACATACCACTCATTATTACAGGTACCACTAATTGGGTTCCATTTGATAGATAAACCAAATGTCATTATACCCGTTATGTTACGTGTTTTCCTAACTAATCTTTCTCACCTATATTACATTGTAATGTATAGGAAAAACCTAATGACCAACACTCATTCTTTATAAAAATGCTATGTGGTGACTTATCTAAATAGGCCTCTTTTATCACCATTGATCTTACTATTGTTAACATGTCAGCTTCGTATGTATTGTTTATAAATGTCTCATTTGTCAAATCATAAAATGTATGTACTATTTGTTGGTCTAAACATTTG
This sequence comes from Thysanoteuthis rhombus, assembly GCA_963457665.1. Lineage (NCBI taxonomy): Eukaryota > Metazoa > Mollusca > Cephalopoda > Oegopsida > Thysanoteuthidae > Thysanoteuthis > Thysanoteuthis major. The sequence goes on along the minus strand of OY735232.1, from coordinate 10,773,116 downwards.
TATTTGTCTTTACTTTGATTGCAAACCCTTTTTTATCTCTACATCCATATTCATTCATGGCATGCATAGATTCTCTCTTCTAACAAAGAAACAAAAATGGCTACCTGATGTTTCCATCTAAACAAGATGGCCACTTCTGTCATCTCCAACGTTTATTGTAACATCACAACATATGACAGTGAACTCAAACTATAACCATCTCATCACCCCACAGTACCAAGTACTATTTATACGCTCCATCACACAATATAGGAACTAATAATCCTATAATCACTTTATATTCAATATATACCACATTCTTAAAAGAAATATATTGATTTCATTGTGGCAGACTTATTTTTTTCTTTTAATTTTAATCAGACCCACATGATACTTTCTTTATTATTGGTTTGTTTAGAAAAAATTAATTCTCCAATGAACTATTGCATTATTTTTACAATGTGTGCTTCAAATGACTAATCACACAATTCTTTTTGTAGAGCAACATGGCCATCTGTTGGACTGGGGTCCGTTTCATCATTGAAAAATTGTAAGTATACCTCTGACACTTATAGCCAGTGTTGGAGTCACAATTTTGAACATTGATTTTTTCTTTATCCAGAAAATAAACATGGCACAATTTTCTTAAATACTTTCTGAGGTTCCTCAATCAACTCAAATCTCTCCTGGACATGGTGGATTAGAAAATGATCATCAACCCATTTAGAGAAGCAGACAATCAAATCATAACATAAATGGACCCTGTGGTGAGCAAGCGTCTTCAGGAGTTGATGACCCTTGGAAATGCTATTGATTCAAAATTTGTAAAGGAGAGGATTGAGGAATGTTCCACACCATTCATTGATGTCATCCTCAAAACAAATCTTTGTACCTTCCTCAAACCATCCTCATGAACTTAGATAAAGACAAACTGGCTTTACGTAAGGCTTCTACAGCAATTGTGACACAAATGTCTCTCTACAAACCCATCCTGATTCAAACACGGGCAAGTTTTTCATGTATGAAAATCCAAGAGATCAACCCATTCATTATCCAATGAAGCAAAGCTGCAAGCTGGTACAAAGTCTCAAATTCTTGTCTGTGCCTGCACGTGGAGAAAATCCAGCAGTCGAACAAATTTTGGTAGTCATCTTAGATATGCCCACAGTAGTGAATATCATTAAAACACAGCAAACTAAAGTGCTTGGTGGATATACTGGAATGCACCTCCTACCCTTCATGGAGAATCAGATGAATATGTTTACCACAGGATTATCAGAAAAAAAACCCTCCCCCCAATGGAATGACTGGCAGACATTCCTGAAAGTTTATGAGAACAAAGATAAACTCTTCAAGTTTCTTCCTGAGATTTTGAATGTGATCTCTGCATCCAAGTACTATCTAATAACTACAGAAGGTGTATTTGTGCTGTCCAGCAAGGCAGTTGACCAATCTGATCTCTCTCCAACAGACCATGAAGAGGCAGACACCTGTATGATGCTGCACTTGCTCAATGCTGTCATTGATGGTCATAAGAAAGCTTTCCTCTAGATAGTTAATTCTGATGACATTGTATTGTCTGTCCACTTCTTCAAATAATTCCAAAATCAGTGGCTCACTAAGTTGTGAGTTGGCTTTGCGAGTGGAAAAGGGTTCACGGATATCCTAGTTCATGAAGTCTCTTTGCAGCTGATAAGAGTAAGGCACTACCTTTCTTCCATAACTTTACAGGTTGTCACCCAATGTTTAGTATGATAGAAATTGTTAAAAGGTTGGGACAGAATGCTCTGATGAAATTTCCTGCAGTAACTGAAACATTGCTCAGCTTAATCAAATATCATAAGAGCTACTTACAATTATCATATACAGTAAGAACTGTTACAGAAAATAAAGCACAACAGGTTATGTTCACTCACAAGTTTAGGTTTCTAGATAACAACCTACCTACAATCTTGTACCGGCAAAAGAACCATTTTTGTGGCATCATGCCATGTCTGCCAAATCCTGCACAGTATGGATAGGAATGGATGCCTAATGGCATGGGTCCTGTATCAAACAGATTCAGAAGATGTTAGTGCTGTCTGTGCTTATATGATTCACTGCACCTGTGTCAAAGCTTACAAAGAGGACTGTAAATGTTTGAAAACTAGATTGAGGTCCATCCCATTATGCAAATGTTAAAGTGATTGCTGCAGGACAATAACTATCTTGTAATTCAGGGTTGTGTTCCATTTAATCCCTTTTCTTCATTCCGTTCAGTTGATTGGCCTTTTCTAAATATTGTTATTTATAAACAATCTTATATTTATGTCATTTCCAAGTTGATGAAAAAATAAATCAACTTTAATTATCTAAATGTTTTTTTATTTGTGTTCTTCCTCAGAGAAGCTGCTATCAAGTTGAAAAGAAGCAAGATTTCAAATTCTGACCTATGTGATATTTGCAGTGAAATTAGAAATTTTAAGCCTTATTGGGATCCTTACACTTTTAAAAGCAGTTTCCTCAACTACCTTACAGTAGCTGCAAAGCAAAAATACGAAACAAGCCAGAAGTATCAAGATAGTTTTTAAATTTCTTTGTTACTCAACAAGAGATAATGAAAAGAAAGGTGCAGCCACCAGTACTGTACTGATTGGATTTGGTTGAAGTCTCTGATTGGATTCTCAAAAGGTGTGATCAACAATGTTTTACCTAAGAAGGTGCAGTCAACAGTTGTGTAAACTACTGGTAGAAAGGGTTCACTGTAAAAGGGAGTGTTAAGATCAGCTAATATCAATTTTAAAACAATTACTTTGAATTATTTCTTATACTTCTTACATATAATCACGAAGAATGTTAATCCTCAAGTCAATAGAGGAATTAAGCTGCTCATTTTCTACATTCAATTATAATCTTCTTGGTACTAACCTGTGGGAGAAGAACCTAGCACAGGGCACAAGAATTGTGAATTTGGTAACACATTTTCAAAATTTGTCACGGTGTTAAGGCATGTGATGAGGTTTTCAGAAATGACTTTTTTTCTTTTGAAAAGTCACCTCAATCGGACAGAATAACAAGGGCTGGAAAGTGGAAGTGGAAAAATATTTCAGAACACTAAATAATATAGATATGATTGATATAACCTTAAAATTAACTTTAAAACCAAAAATGCCCCTGAGAAATGCCCCAGAGATATGATCAGTAGAAGCCAACATATCATACATTTGGTATTTGTTGTCAGCCATTTTGTATTTTATATCCACAGGCAACTAGGAGGCATGCTAACTTGCTGCCAGTGATCACCTTCCCTAACACCATGCCAAAATTCTAAAAAGTATCATCAAATGTACAATTCTTACAAATTCCCGACTGCTAGAATGCCCAAAAGCTAAATCTATTCTGTTGGGTTGGTTATCCACTTGTCTATGAGGGTTGAATATAATGAATTTAATAGACAATATTGGAAACTCGGAGATAAGGAAGAATGGATTGTATTTATTTCCATGACATGTTTTATATGGGAAGTGGAAATGAGAAGAGTTCTCCTACACAATTCAGATGAACTCTGACACCAACATAATTCTCTTTTTCGTCAGTAAGAAATAAGAATTGAGAACAATAATAATGATAACCATCCATTATCTCCCTCCTACTCTCCAAGACTTGTTCACGTATTTTATCATTTTTCCCATTTGACATTTCACAACAGGAGAAACCAGTTCCTGAAACATGTTACAGAAATGAATATAATTCATTTCTTCTAATTTTTTGTGTTTATTGTCCATTAAATTATTAAATTATGTCGGATGAACCTCATTCATTTTCTCACCATGTATATATACTAGCATGGATACTCAGTGTTGCCTGGGGTAAAAATAACTTGAAATATAACCAAACAGGAAATTGTCTTTTTTGATAAATTCTTCAAACACAAAACAGCAAATGGAAAAAATTATTCACACATGAAAAAGTAATTGTAACTGAAGAAATATTCTGATAAATCAACAAAAAAAAATTAAAAAAAACAAATGATGTCATCACTCATGATGTCATTGACCAAGTTTCTGGATGCACATAAGTGTTTCTCTCATGGGTGCCATTATGAAAAGTTTGATTGGAGATCCAACCCTAGAACAACCAATATAGAACTGTCCATCGGAAAAGCATGGAGAAGTTAGGTAAGGCACAGGGAAAATCTTCAGAGATTGTCCTTGCACCTTGGTGCATTTTCCAGAAATTACCTCAGATGATCTCTAATGACCTCCAGCATCTTCACATCACCTATAACTTTCCCTGAGTAAAGATGTACCCCTATACAAAATTTCTGCATCCTAGGCTCAATACTATAGCCAACAACAGTGAAGATTTACCAAAAGTGACCAGAAATGACATATGGTAATCTCAAATGTCACTGATGTGAAAATAACATTTCTAAATACATTGATCCTGTAAGAATCTTCCTCTATACCAAATTTGAGTTTCATAAATGTACATTGGTGTCAAAAAACTTGGAAAATTAGCTAGAAATTACCAAAAAAGTTCACCTAAAATGACTTCTGAGGTCAATATCACATTCTCTGTGAGCTTCACCAAAAAGAGATATACTTCTATGCCAAATTTCAGTTCCATGGATGCAAAATTATTGCTAAAACTTAGAAAATTGAGTAGAAATGATTTCTGGTGACATTGATTGACAGCCTGTTACCTTTGATGTGAGATTTACCCATATGCTCAATTTCAGTGTTCTTGATGCTAAATTGTGACTCTGAAATTTGGGTAGGAATGACCAAGAAATGATCTTTTGTGACCATGAAAGACCTACGAGCTTAACCTTACATCAGCCTATATATTAAGTTGACCTTTCAGTCTACATGCAGAATATTAGGTTGATAGGCCTTGTAGTTATTGTAGGGAAGAGGCATAAATAAACAAACAAACAATAGGCTCAAATCCAAACAAAACAAAGGGCTATGTGTCACTTTTGTTGACCTGACAGAGGCATTCGACACTGTGAGCAGGTCAGGCCTCTGGCAGATCTTGCAAAAACTCAGCTGTCCATCTGAATTCCTAAATATAAGCATCCACCTCCATATGGTACAGTTTGGTAGAGTCTAGATCAGAACCTTTCAAGCTGTTTCCCTATAGAAAATGGCAAGACTGTCTCCTGACACCAACACTATTCTACTTTTTTTAACCACAATGCTAAGACAGGCAACAGAGGAGATGGAAAAAGCAATAACCTCTACATCTGTGAGCATTATAATGGCTGTCTTCAGCCTACAGTATAGTGACAATAAAAGTAGTCAGAGGAATCCTCTTTGCTGATGACACAGCCTTACAAGTCCCCCTCAGAGCAAGCTCTTCAACAACTTACATCATGCTTTGCAAAAGCCACTGAGCAGAGGGCATACCACATCCCCTCCATATCTATCAGTGCAATTAGGTTAGACAGTTTGACCACTTCACTTACCTTAGGTAGCTGGACAAAGAGGTCACAAATAGGTTAGCTAAATCAAACAAAGCCTTCGACAGACTGCAGAAGCAAGTCTGTGCTAACAATAACTTGCTGAAAGGTACCAAAATAAAGGTGTACACAGTCATTGTTCAGCCCACTCCCCTATATGCAGCTGAATCACATTCCTCTCCAAATGTTTCCACCAACACTACTTCCTAAAATTCCTCTAAGTTCCCTGGTATGACTTCATTGCTAAGAATGAAATCCTCAAAATTATCCATACCCCCAACATCGATTGCATTGGTTAGGCAGAAGAAGAAAAGTCGGAGTAGTGAAAAAGAAATTTCTTTATTTACAATCAATCAATTACAATCAGTCATACATACACAGACCCACCCACCAATACTGTTTCCTCTCCTTCTCCTTCCCACACTTCTATCCCTTTCTCCTGTCAGAAAACCTATGCCAGTCCAAGCATCTACCCACTGCTCTCAAATGTTAGTCAAAACATTTCAAGTAAATGCCAGTAATGTTCTGGGGGCTAACCAACAAAATAAAATAAAAACCTCCCCTCCAGCTAAGTATTTGCCATGCCCTGTCGAAGAATATGCGCTCAGAGTCTTTGTAGGGATAGGAAGCCAGGACATAACAAGTTAGCACCCCAATCCCTGTTTTTTTCAGTGCATTGACCTGGGCATCCAACCTGCTATACTGTCGAATCAATACTCTGAGGGATAGCAAGTCAGCGTATGTCTGCTTTATAGTGTCTAGGATATCCGCTTAAAGCTACAGGCAGACATACTACCCGAAGTATCTGTGTCTAGAAATCACAAACAGTTATACTATCCTGAGGTTCTGAGCTTAAAGTTGCTGTCACAATTTTCCTTCAAAGGGATGGTAGAACTCTATAGCAAGCTCAGCATCTATTAACTGCAGATTGTTCACTATCCATGGTGGAACCACAGGCAAGCCCTACTATTAGGATTATTCCCGATAATTACTTAAGAATTGTTTTATTGATCAAAAATTGTGAAAGTGCCTACTGAGCCACAGCTGTTCAAATAACATCAATGAAATAAATATGCTTAAAAAAATGTTTAATTCACACAACACTTTAATAGCCAGAATAAAGTCGCTTTCATGAATAAGTTCAAACAACAATTTAAAATATTTTGGTTAAATAATGATAACTTTGTAATAGAAAAGGAAATTATATTTGGTCTTGTATGATCAGAACATGCATTGATGAGACTAGAATTCAATTTTTTACCCAGTAAGAAAATCTTACCTCTTTATGATAATGAAGCATTATTTTCAGGAATAATCAAATTCAATTGGCCTCCTTTTTTAACTATCTTATTCTTTGTTAATGAGTAACCCTTAACTGCTTTAATAAATGGTTTTACATTATTAATCATGCTGAAGACCAGTCTATATTCAATAGAGAAAAAGGCAGAAATGAAAACAAAAAGAACACGCAAGACACTGGAATAACATGTACAAAGCACAATATAATAAATGCAATCACAATGCAATGTGAATTTTCATATAAAAGGCTATACCTATACATATTACATATATGATAAAAACAATCACAATGCAATGAGAATATACATGTACAAGCAATATATATACAGGCAATATAAATACATATACATACACAAGGCAATATAATACGTACAGGACATTGTCTTCCTATCTTTCCTCACTACCTCATTCCATCTATTGGTTTTGCCTGTGAACAGAGTTGGGACATCCAGCAAGCAGGACTTTGTTAAGGTATTTTTGCTTGTGTGACACTAGGGGGCCAGGGGTCCCCTGTGTCCTGAAAATTACTATAGCTGTTACCAAAAATTACTATGGTTATTACCAGTAATTACTATCGTTATTACAAAAGGAGTTATCTGTGTTAAAAGGGTTAATGTGTTTTTTGAGGATACTGTAGCAAGTTGAGAATTACGTGCTTCCAAGTGCGGGCACCTGCAATTTCTCAATCTAGTGTCATCTGTCAAATCCTGGGTTGCAAAAAACAAATACTTTTAGAGAAAGTTTTCTTCCCGATTCAATGACCAGATAAGGGCTTAATGTGTTTTTTGAGATATTATAAAAAGTTGAGTCACCTGTACTTTTTCAATCTAGTGTCATCTGTCAAATCCTGGGTTTCAAAAACAAAGCCAGATATGGGGCCAGTGTCTGGGGTCTAGAGAGAGAGAGTAAAGCTTATGAAAGAAAGAGTAAAGCTTGTGAAGGAAAAGTTGTTTGCAGAGTCCTTGAGAGAGGGGGAGACTAATTTATGATCTTGGACAGACCTGTGTCACGAGATGAATGAAGGTCAATGTTTGGGGTTTTCCGGAGAGACCGAGATAACAGGAGAGGAGAAGGGAAGTCAATTACAAGAGATACAGTGTTGATACCAAGGGCTTAAATAAGAGGGATTTTCGTAACAAGCAAGCAGAGTAAAATTTGGGTTTGGAGAAGAGAATTGTTGTCAGGCTCTCTCGTGTTAGACGCCGCCCTTAGTAACCGTCAACCGCTGCTACCATTCAGTAGACTACTGTTCATGACATGAGAGACCAGTTGTCAGTTTGACTTGGATGAAAATCGGCCTCCTCTCTTTTCAACTGCGAATAGGCATTTCCCGTCTCCAGAGATATTGATAATCAATATTCTATATAAAACATTTAAACGAAATTCCGTCTTGTTGCCTTCTTTTACTAACCCAGAACCACGGCTGGTTTAGTATAGTTTGTGGGGCCAGCACAACAGCGAACCCCCACACTTGTACTGGAGCTGTTGTTTGTGTGCTGTTTATTTTGTTTACAGCAACTGTAAGCTTCTTCAGACACATTGACACAAGACGCAGTAATGGCTATGACCATCGACCATGACTAGTAAATGTTTCATTACTATTAGCTTTTCTTTTGTTTCATTGTTTCTTTTTATCGTTCAGGTTTTTGTATATTCTATGATTGTTGAGTAAGCAGTGTGAATTGGAAATAAAGAAATATCCTCTGATGAGACTTGAACCGGTATCCCATTTCCTTGGAGCCTGTTGGATATTATCGATATTGATTTGGTCACAGAGGCTTCATGGCTGCACAGAGTCAAATCTACAGTAATATAGCTACTACTTTCTTCCTCTGATTATTCATGCCATATTGTTTTTCAAGTGAGTCTGGCTACCTGGCTATTTACGCATATGTCTCATGTACAGGCTGCACCAATGGGGCTAGACAACTGGAAATTTAAACATATACTCCTTATTATGTTTAAAGAAAAATTCTTGTTTTAAATCCCCCCGACCCCCGCAAATAGTTTTTTATTGAGAGATTCAATTTGTCTTGTAAGTGAATGCTAAATTGGTCCCTTAGCTTGTGTCCAGCAGTGTTCACACATTTAATGAAAATTCAGACTATTTATAAGTAATCACTGCCCAACAAAAGGTGAGAGAAGTAATTTATTTATCAATCACCTTTTTTTCAAATTTTTTATTGATCAACCTCAATACAGATTGCTGCCAAAAGATGTTGATCATATGATGGTGTCTATTGAGTGACTAACTACACGTTTCTTTTTATCACAGCACTTGACTCATTTTTTATATTCTATGTCGAACAAACAAAAATAGTGAACTTTGTAATATCATTTTTTTATGATCTGTAATTTTATCAACTCGCACCTGATGACCTAAAGCCAATCTACTCCACTGAATCAAGTATGATGAAGACTTGATTATTCTCAAATCAATCTAAATGAAAAAAAAAACTATTTTAGAACAAATATTTTAAAAAACAAATTAATTTTAATAAAGATAAATAGGACTAAAAAGATCTTTCAAAAATGCTGTCATTTATTTTCACATCTTTAAAAAATGTTACAAGACAAAATGCTATTTTCCAGTTCATGGATTAATGCCATTTTCATTGCAGTATGCAGCAATGGGACTGTCATCATGTGACCATTCATATTCTATAATGCAAATTTTTTCAAACATATATCGGTTTCAACAACATTGTTTTAAGGATTATTATTTACTAATTTATAATCGAGTGAAATGTTCATTTCAATTATTTGTTTAAAAGGTGTTCACACACATCCAGGATCCTCATGCAAGCACAATCCAGGTCTGCCACACAGGATGTAATAGTTTTGTTTACTTTTCTATATTTTCACAGAAAAATAATCAAATGTAGCAAGATAATGCAAGTTTGTTAAGATTTCTGCATTTTGAAGTAAAGCAAAAACAACATAAGAATGGTGTAATCCTGATTCTTCTGATGGGTTGAATAGATTTTCCTGGATGAATTCAATCATCAATTTCATGTCCATAGCAAGATTGACAGCATCTGGACGGAACAAAAACATTCTTTGACACTGGCTATAACCTAACATGCTTACATAACTCTGACAAATGAAAGACCCCAAATTCAGTGTTCCGAATCACATGAAGATCCCAATATATGCATTCTGTAATTTTAAAAAAATAAGACAAATCAAGTTCATCATCATTGTTACAAATTATGTGTATGTATGTAAGTATATATGTGTGAGTGTTCTAATGCATGTGTGTGTGAGAGAGAAATAGAAAAACAACTGCATTCCATTTTTTATCTCTTCATCTCAGTCACTATTTTCCTACAAAATTTTGTATTTATGCATAATTATTTCCCTTATGTTGTGGTTATATGTCAAGACCACAAAATATCAAAATAAATGTGACCCCCCCACCTCCCATTGAATGTAGGTTTGAGGTTATATAAAAGACTGATGATGATGATGATGATGATGGTGGTGGTGGTGGTGGTGGTGGTGATGATGAGGAGGAGGAGGAAGAGGGGAGGAGCAAAGAGATGATATTCTATTCCAGATGTGCATTTTTGTATCCTATGAGGGAGTGTTAGAGGTATCAAATACTGTAGCAAATGCAGTGTGCACCGAGTTAGAGACACGACAAATTGTTTGTCCCCTGACTTCATGAGATGGTTTGTTCAGTGTGAAAACTCAATCATAATCCAACCTTGTCCACAGCTCAGAGTTTATTTCATGAAAGCTGCCAAGTACATATGTGAGAGAGACTGAGTGGTTGGAAAACGTTCAAGAGACATTTGAGACTTGAAAAGCCTGAAGGCCAACATCATATTTCATGAAAGATATGCCTTGAAACAGTCATAGATCCTGTCAGCTTCAGTGACATTCTATTGCTTTTTCCAGAAAATTCAACTAGTTTTGCCATGATAAAACATGGCACGGGCATCATTAAGAAGATAATAGAAGATATGAATCCAGGGAAATTATCTATTTTTCATTTTTATGTGCTGCAGAAAAACTAAAGATGTCACCAGAGAACAGGAAAATGTGATATTGATATATTTTGTCAACTAATGCAGAAGAGGACATAAAACAATTTATGGTTTGGAAATTTTTGTCAAGAAATAAATGTCATTAAATCATATTTACACAATGTTCTCAGGGGTCTGTATCTGCAAATGGAATAAAAGATATATTGATTAGGTTGAGAGAAATGATCATTTTAGTGCACCACCCTACTGAATGTTGAATATGTTGGTGGTACGTCTGCGCCTCGGGGTAGTATAAAAGTGCTTCCACCCAGCAAAAGACTTGAAATCGTCATATGTACTTGCATGCCAAATTTGGTAATTGTAAAGAAATAGTGTAATTGTAGTGTCATCTATATGAAGATTTGTAATACAGGCATCCCCCGAGAGAGCACGGTTTCCTATAGCACAGTTCACAATATGAGACCGGTGAAAGATAGACCAACATACTCATACATATATTCCTCCACTTGTCCAGAAAAACTGAATTAAAAAGGAATTTCATCAAGAGACTCAATATGACCAAAATATTAAATTTCTTCAATTTGAAAAACAAAGGTAGCCAACTTCAAAGGTGCTTTCTGCAAAAAAACTTTGTAAAATTTTCTAAAGCAAAATATTACATCAGTTTTTGTTTACAGATGTATGACTTTTAGGCTGTCAATTTTATTGAAAATCTTCAGTTTCACTCAAAAATTTGATATGATATTTTCTTCCAATCTCTCTCCTTATTAATGACACAAAGATTTCAAGTTTTGGGCTTTTTTTTCTCTGGTTTCGATTTCTCAGTGAAAATTCTTGGGCATACCAAGTATTTGTTGAGATGTCATAGAATAAAATGAGGTGATTATGTAAAAGTTATATCTCCATTATTTTTTTTCATGAATGAATCAAGTAATCAAGGAGTAAATACTGGAGGTTTTATTAAATTCAACTCAATTTTTCTCATTTTTTAATTGTTTATACAATACTATTGAGCAGCAAATTTTGATCTTTCAAAATTTCAATATATGTTTTCAAGATTATGGCCTTCCATTGCAGATTGTTTTTTTGGATTATGATCTGAACCACTTCTTCAAAAATAATTTTCTCTTTTTATATGTTTTTACTCCTTTCACAAGGTGTCATTAGAATATGTGTCGAAAACTTGTCTTTTATATGAATTGTGGATATGTATCTTTGCACAAAATCATTAATATAAATATTTAAAGATTTTGTTTTTAATTACTAAAAATTGGTATACTTTGTAACATATTGGAGTTATTTTGGTAGTATTATTAGATTAAAAAAACATAAAAGAAGGCCTTTTTTATACAATAGACAATGCTAGCTGTTTTCCACTTATTGCCTGCCCTTGAATATCACCCATAACCCCCATCAGTTATCACAGCTTGGTTATAATGCAGTTCATTTTCTTGCCCCCCAACACCAATGTTATTATGTGGGAATTGTAAAACAATAAAAAGAATTGTTTCCCCTGTATTCAAGAGCAAAATATGCTGTAATGTCATTGACTGCAATAAAATCACATAAATACCCACTCAGATATATTTATCTACTTATATGATTGATAAGTCATGTTTTGAATCTTTTTAGATAAGCAATAAATGCGATATACTCCCTACTTTTTTTTTATCAAAATCTGCTCTCAAATTAATGTAACCCAACCCCAAAAATACAAATACAAGATTTGTTCTACTAATAATAAAAAAAATTAAACAAACACTTCATCATTGGAATATTTTCTTTCAGACACCATTTCAAATACTTGATCAATGTGAGTAACTGGACCTTGACTATCTCCAAGCCATACCAAGCCCATCCAGGCAGCAGTGAGGAAAATCAAGCAATGAAAGGAAGGAGAGAAGAAAGGAAAGAAGGGGAGATGAAAATAAAAGAATGAGGGAAATGATAACTCCAAGCAAATTTATTTGATCATTTGTTTTTGTCCATTTTCATTTCTTCCCTCATTGCATGAATGTGACTTCAATTCAATTCTCCAAAATATCACCAAGGCAGATGAAATCCACTTGTATCTTTTCATCATTCATGATATTTTGCCATACAATATCTTGTCATTGTGACATGTTTATAGGTGCGCCCGTGCACCGTGTACTTACAGGGAATCAACACCAGACAAAGGAAAAACTCCTAACTCGTATGAAAGTAAACTTTATCGTCAAAATCTTTGTACCACTAGTAAGAAAAAGATTTTAAAAATCAGTCATAAGAAATTTCAGTACACCTTATAGAACCCAAGATATTTTTTCAAACAAATAGTGCAAAAAGTTGTGACAAAATGTAAACAAAACATCAATTTGCATTGGAACATTTGCCATCATTTTACATCTACATTTTAAAATTTGATAAAAAATCAAATAATTATTGAATTTTAATAAAATTTTAGTATTCATTTGATAAAGAATGAATTGTTTTTAAAGATGTTTCTGTTCCAAATTGTTTGGGAAATGAAATACAGACTTGAAGTTAAAGTTCAAGACACTTTGGTTGCTTTGTAGCATGGTGTTACACTTACGGAAGATGAAAGCAAAATTAAATTGGCTTTAGAGGCTTATGATCTCAATACTGATTTTGTAAAGACAGAGCACAAAATACTCATGGCTATGGAATTTTCAAATGAAGAAAAATACCTAAAACTTTTTAATGGCCTCATAAGCATAACATTTGCAACTTTTTCCTAAATTATGGAATGTTTGTCGATGTTCTTTTAGCAATCCCAGTGACAACCTTCTCTATTAAGTGCAGGTTCAACAGTTGAAGCAAAATTCTCACTTATTTGCATTCCACTACAACATCTAGTCTTGGTGTTGTAATAGTGACCTTTAGGAATTTTCCAGTAGGCTAATTAAACCTACAGCATTTTCCAACCTTTTTACTCTTGGGGAAACCTTGAAATAAATTACATGTGTTAGGGAACACCTACAAAAAAATTATCATGTATCTTTACTAATCTTTTTCTTTCTCTTTCATTAGGCAAACACCACATTTTTCTGATAACTGGCTTGAGCAAAAAATGGCTCGTTTTTCTCAAGTTCATTGACAATGTAAAAAATAACAGAAATCAAACTAACTTATTCAAGAGACTTCATAAGGCAATTTCATTCACACAAGAAAAAATCAAGCATATTTGTATTGACAAAAATAAACATAAATTACCAATGTTGTATATAACACATATAAACAGAACAAAAATAGATAATAACTAGTTACAATAACTTATGCCTTTTCAATGTTGTCAATAAGATAAATCAAGTCTATATGTCATAAAGGTCAAGGCAATGTTATTTTTTTGAGCCAATTTAGATAATGAAATTTGCTTTTCTAATGAGAAACCTGTGCTTGTCTTTTGGTACACAAATATTTAATTTAGTGTCGATCTTTCGATTTCACCTCCAACTGAAAGGAGACAATTTCTGTCTTTGTTCTTGATACTTGTTAAATGAGAAAAGATTAAAGGACCCATATGCTCATTGTCCAGGTTTTCAAACAGTTCTGGAGGGAACTGGTCTTTGTTGTAAAGTTGACCAATTTTGTAATTTTGCATCAAAAGACCTTTTTAACTTATCTCTGGGAGATTTTCAAACACATTTTTGTAAAGAAAGCTCTGGCATTTTCTTATTTTACAAGAGAAACAAAACCACTTACGGAGTGCCATCAATCTTCCAGGAGAGACCACTTGTTTCTAGATATAAGAACAAAATATTAAATATATCTATTCCTTTGCTGGTCTCAGGCAATTCTTTATGACAGCAAAAGTTTACTTGAATTTCCTCATTGATAAATGAGCTACAAATGTAACATTTACTGGTAACATCTGTTGACTCATCAATCTGGATAGGAAAACTTTTCTGTTTCACATCACGTGATATACATGTCTGCATCACGTGATATACATGTCATCAATACACTGACTTATTGTATTGTTTGAAAGTAGAACATTTTCAATTTCTCATACTGCATCTTATCCCAAGATTCAACTCTAAAAAAGTTATTTTTTCAGTTATTTCTCCAGTTTATTTAAGATAGTCTGAAATTCTTTGTTTTATCTTCACAAAGTTAATAATTGATTAAAAATCAAACAACAGCAACTGTGAGTGGCTTCTTGGATCATTAAGAAAATGATCCAGAGAAATATCTAAATCCAAAGGAAATGATCCAGAAAATATCTAGATTCTGCAGAAAATGATCCAAGAAAATATCTAGATTCTCTGGGAAAATAATCTAATAAAGTATCTAGATTCTCCGGAAAGTGATCTAGACAAATACCTAGATTTTCCAGAAAAATATCTTGATTGTATGAAAATGATCTAGAAAAAATATCTAGATTACCAAGAAAATGATCTTAAAAGATATCTATATTCTACAGAAAATGATCCACTAAAATATTTAATTTCTCCAGAAAATGATCTGAGATGATATTTAGATTGTACAGAAAATAATCCAGATATATATCTAGATTCTCAAGAAAACGATCTGCACAATGCTACTTTCCTGGCTTTCTATCAAAGTTAAAAACTCAACTGGAACAACATAGCCAAGATCATTTAGATGACAAAATTCTAAGAATGGTACTTTTAAGAAAAACATAAACAAAAATAAATTGTTATTTTTTTAGATAAATTTAAATATTAGTTTCATACAAGAAAATTTACATGTTAATAACAAGGGAAATAACTACTGAACAAAGTTGCCTACATTCCAACTTGTTAAAGTTTCTGAATTTTTAATTCTCGTTTTTGACACAAGTGTAACAAATGTGGTTTCCATAAGAAAAGAGCTCAGGAGCTGCCAGGAGTGGTTCCCAGTCATGGATGACATAAAGAATTGAGACAAATTCATTTCAGTTTGTAGTTTCCAGCTACTCAGTAATGTTGAATCATTGTTATACTATCATTTTGGTGGACATCCATGGAAATACCGAAACAGAAGTGTATTCTATGTGTTATACGTCGCCTAAATTCAAGAAGATGTTATTGTTTAAAGACAGAACAGCAAATATTTTTTACATAAAGTTGACTATTTTATGGTACGTTTAGCTGTACATAGATATGAAAGAAGATGCAAATAAGACATTAAAAAACCAAACTAGGTAAACATCAAATTACCTCATGTCGGGTATCGACCACTCGGATGCCAAGCTTCTCACAACCAACCAATATGGGAGAGATGTGACCACCTACAAGAGTGAATACATTCTTCACACCATGGGACTGAAAAGATATCATATTTAGTATATTAGTAGCACCAGTTCTGAACTAAATCAACATGGGTAACCATTTCATAATTAGAAGTTTTTTTAAAAATGCAAGATGTAAAGTTGAGTTTGAATATTTTTTCAGCAGTGTCCTCTCCCCACCTCCTGGGTACCATTGATCATTAAATGTGAAATAGAGATAGGTCAGAAAGTTGGCCAAAATGTCCATTAGACACATTGTCTACTATATAAACTAGTACATGTTCCATTGTTTAAACTGAGGGTTATTATAAGTATACAACATCAGGCTTGGCTACTAGCAGCTACTATGTGCGACATCCACAGTGGGAAGGGATAGGGAAGATAAGTAGTTTAATACAAGGATAGGAAGAGAGTTAAGTACTTTAATAATAGGAAAGCTGAGGGGCTGACGGCTGCTACAAATAGTATGCATGACAGACACAGTTCTTATTATATCTACTAGCATAGTACCCATCAAATTCATTCAAGCCTGGATAAATAATGCTAATATATATCTTAGTATGAATGTATTTATTGTATAATCTTTTGAAGACGACATTCTTTATAAAAAAGTGTGATTCCTAGAGTTTAGATCAGATTCCTTATTCAACTCAGTGCTACCAACATTTATATACATATATATGTATGTAAGTTATCCATACATAAATGATCCTATCTCTTTTGTTATTCAATGATTTTAAATGGTTTGTGATTATGATTTTAAACACTAAAAAAGTTCTTTTTAATTTAGATTCTTGACTGGAATAAGTGATAACAAAATAAGTTACATTACAAACAAAAGTTCCTATTTTCTTTTAATTTTTCACCTTCCATACTGCCCCTCTCTCAGCCGCTGCCATACATCGTCCCCTTTCCACCAGCATGGTCACCCCTAACCAACACAATGTAAACTAACTTGTGTATTTTGTAGATTAGGGGTGACCATGTCAGTGGAAAAAGTACAACACACAGTTATAGCTAGAGGCAGAACAAGACGCACAAAAAAGTTGGGAGACTTAAAACTGATGTAAATATCATTCTCCCATTTCTAATATGACTCTTTTACATGAACAGACAAACATACCAACAAATTTTGTGACGCTGGTATTTATATGTATAGATGATGATTATGATTGCAGATACCATCTATCATACCTCAAAATCATTAATGATGAAACAAATCTTTTTTTCTAGAATAAATGTTAAACAGGTGATGAATTTTACACTTGTTATCATATTGTGATTTCAGGGAAACAGAGGCACTTATATCAGTGAATCAAGTACATTTTTCTCAAACCTTATAATCATGTTGGCATTTAATAAAACTAAAACTATTGTTCTGTTAGTTTCACTATGAAACATGAATAGTAGTGAATAACTACTCAATTATAAATGAAGGTTTCTTTAGATAATTCTGATCTCATGTCTATACAAACAAATTTTAAGAGTAAAAAACTGAACTGCATCTTTTGAAGATTTACTTCAAAAATTGTTAAAAAATCATACAATGTGTTGGATGCAGCCTCATTTTTTATCAAGTGGAACCTGAATTTTAATGGAAATTAGTTCCTTAACAGAGCGATTTTTAAAAAAATAAAACCCAGATTTTAGTAGAAATGAACTCCTTAACACGGCCATATACCGTTAGGAAAAGGTAATTCTACTTATCCAAGGAATGTGAATCCACACATCATGAAATTATAATGATAATAATGGTAATATTGAAGCAGTAAAAAGATAGGTTTACTCCACTGGAGAATTTAGATAGATGAGGCTATGATCTTACATCAGCATAAGAAATTTATTGTACAACTGAAGAGAAAATGAAGACAAATCAAGAGATAGTCAAAGAAAAAAACCAAAACAAACTAGACAGACTAGTAAAAACTTTAATCTATTGAGTTTAGTTTCAATCTTAGCTCTTAATCTTCTATTGAAAATCAATACAGTCATAGTCAAGTAAAATCCTCACTCCACTTATGATATTGATTAAGATAGGACACAAGAATAATGATTTTATGAAACACCTTCCACATAACTTGAAACATTAAATTGATGATTTTTGAAACATTAAATTTCAATGCAATTGGTTTTGCAGTTCTATGAGTTTTATCCATCATTGATTATTTCACTAATGAAATATTGATTCTCTGGGAAAATAATCGAAGGAAATATCTTAATTCTCCAGAGAATGATCTAAGAAAGTATCTAGATTCTCAAGAAAAAGATCTTTGAAAATATCTAGATTCTCCAGAAAATGATCTGAAAATACACGTAAGCCTCCATTCACTGCATACCATAGAAATATAAACTAACCGATCACTTTTGGCATCATGCTGTATTGGGGATGAATTTTGAAAAAATTGACTTGAATTGGTGACCAATTTAGCATGAACTCCCATTGCTGATTGACCCCCACCTAAATACCAATGCAAAGGGGTAATTTTTAAAAAAAATTTTCCGGAAGGTTTATCATCATCATCATCTTCAATCTTTTAACATCTGTTGTTGGATTCATCACGCCTCTCTATCATGCCAATACTTTCTGAATTTGTCTAGTTCATCTCTCAATCTTGTGAGTTGTGATGTCCATCTGTTGTCTGCCATTCTTGCAACATGACCAGCCCATTGGCGTTTGAGTTTTCTAATGGATTCTATGATGTCTTGGACTCTTGTAATCTCTCCATGTTGAGCATGATTCTTTCATGTGCATGTTGCACAGTTCTCAGCTTAAGGGTCAGTCTCTTGGTTAGGTTCCATGTTTCAGTTCCATGGATGACTATCTGCTGAAGTTGGTGTTTTTTTAGACAAAAAGCCCCCAAAAGCACTTTTTAAAAAATCCAAATAATAATTTTCAAAACTAGTCTAGTGAAATACTATTGCAGATTTTCAGCCTTATAGGTTGATTGGTGCTGTCTGTTGATACCCCAAATTCTGGGCAAAAACTACTGACGAATTTAGTGTAAAGTGTCATTGTAGATTGAACCCCTCCACTAAAAACTTATTTTCAATTTCAGTTTTTAATAATAACCTCAAATTAATTATGCTAATCACTTTTCTTAGGGCTAATCAGCTAATTACTTGGCTAAAAATCTAGCTTAGGCTCACTTACAAATTTTGGATTCTAAATACTCAATTATCTCCCTTATGTTTGCATCTGAAATATAACAAAAAATACCATACAAAATGCAATATAAATTCATCTATATCATAACTACTGGTTAATCCCCATTCATAGTTCAGTGGAGGTGATTCATAATTTCCCTCTGAATGCAAGGTTTCAATTCATTTCAATAATAACTCATAAAGTGTTGGACTGATTTTGATAAGATTATCTGTTGTTTCATGGATACATGTGTAATTATGTGTATTACATGTGTATGAAAAAGCATAAAACAATCAATGTTTAGCAAAAGATACCTACTTCTACTCCAGATATAATGGCCCATAGATTGACAATATTCTATTGCACAATAAATTCTTTAGCATGATTGAGATGACCTATTCATATCTTCATGTATAATGAAAGTTCATATGTTAGTCCCTGTATATTTAGGAAAATTAAGTATAGACTAACTAGGAACCTGTTGTTGATATTATGTTAATGCAAAACAGTGACTTCCATTTAGCCATGTGTCAGATATGCATAGCCTCAATATATTCATGACAATGTAAAAAGAATTTATTCACAGCTTTGTACCTACACTTAATTTTCCGGTGTCGATTTATGCTCTGTCACCTCCTATGTTTGCCTCTTTGACTTTGCATCAAACTTTCTCAGACAAATCTGACAAATCACATCACAGTACCACCTCAAACAATTTCCCATTAGCTCTTGTATTACCTTCAAAGCGATATGCTTGAATCATCATCAAATTCCAGACATTAAGCCCACTGAACTTTGATCATATAACCCACTCTTACACAGTGCTACTCTGGGGTTACCAAGGAATTCCAATTTATCATGCAGATCCTGACTCTGGTCTTCCTCAAACATCTGACAAGCTTGACCATTAAAGCAAGCAATTGTGTTGATGCACCAGAAAGCAGCCCTTTTCGGTCAGATCCATAGTTGTCCTATTTTTCTGTTTCTTTCTGCAACATTCCTATCAGTATTAACCAATCAACTCCAAAGACTATCCTCCATGAGAACATACACCACTTTTTATATAATCTCATAACTGCTCAATTGTTTATGCTCAAACTTGTTTCATTTGCTGCAAGTATCATTTAGCATTTTGAATTTTTAGCAAAACACTAATCAATTCTCATGTGTCATTCTTCCATTACTATCCGTGTATTTCACCACTTAATGATCCAAGAAGCCACTCACAGTTGCTGTTGTTTGATTTTTAATCAATTATTAACTTTGTGAAGATAAAACAAAGAATTTCAGGCAATCTTAAATAAACTGGAGAAATAACTGAAAAAATAATTTGAAATATATGTGTAATAAAACACAACGGTACTCACTTATATAATAAGCTTTAGTCAACTCATTGTTTACGGTATGTTTATCAGAGTTTACACTTTAAAGGTGAAATCTATTTTAAATTCTTTCATAACATCAATAGAAGATTCATCAGGGGAAACAATAGTATATCAATATCATGTTATCATAATAGGGGGGATAACTGAGTAATTCACTTGAATATCTTACATCAAGTCAAGATGCTGTGGGGTTTAATTGTTCTAGATGATCTACATAGATTAGAGGATTAGATGGTTCAGATAAAGATTCAGTCGATGAAAATTTCAATGAAGATTGTTCATCCATTACAGGTTCTTCATTTTGAATTGGAGATTTATTGTGATTAATCTAAATAAAAGTTGAGCGAACCTTTAATGATTCATAATTAGCATCATTAGTTGAAGACGTTGGACAAGCTGCAAAGTTTTTCAGTGACACCGTTGACTTGTGTCCACCTTGATGCACAATTGTAGCATAACACAGGTTGACATCCATTAGTTCTACTTCATCTCTTGGTGGCACATTAAGCACAGATCCTGAATTTGTTAGGCAAGTAGGTAACAATGTACCAAAAGTAGAACATACTTTAAATCTAAAAAATTGTTAGTGTGGTGTAGAATTGATTGAGATTGACAATAGTGATCTAAGGGAATGTAAGACATCAGGGAGTACTAATTCCCAATGTTGATCATGAAGGTTCTTTGATTTTAAAGCTAATAACAGCTTTCAAGATGATTCTGTTGTATCTTTCAACCAGATCATTTTCAATAGGATGATATGGTATTGTTTTACTTGATGCCACGTCTTTACTCTTAAGATAAGTCTCCCTTTCCTTATGTAAAAAGGATTCACCTCTGTCTGAATGGTAATAATTAGGAAATCAACATAAAGTAAATAATTGGCCCAGACATTTTAACACAGTCGATGTGTTCATATTTTGAATAAGGAAAGGCAAGGGCAAAACGAGAATACTCATTTACCACAGTAAAGCGATAAGTATTGCAAGAAGCTGAAGGTAGAGGACCTTTAAAATCAATGTTTAAGTGCTCCATTGGTTGAATAGCTTTGATTCCACCCTCAGGGTTAAAATATCTGGATTTAAGTTTTGCACATACCCTCCTTGGACAAAATGTTAGATTTTTAGCATGTATAAGATAGATCATTTGAGTGACAAAATCCTTGATGTATATGGTCAAGTGTTAATGATGGAACTGAAGCACAAAATGCCCTTGTCAATGTGTCAGGAGCGAGATTCAGTTTTCTTGTTCAGTACTTGATTGTAATGACTTTTGTAAAACTTAACTCATTTTAATAAAATTTTTGTCATCTTGTAGAGACATTTAGTTGAGAATTAGATATGAAACCCTTCTTTTAGCTAAATATCTGAAATGTCACTTCCTACAATGAACCCCTATAAAAGCCCTGAACACACATATTCAACAGCTCTTTTGCTGCGGCACTTCCAGCTGGTTACTCTCTCTCTCTCTCTCTCTCTCTCTCTCTCTCTCTCTCTCTCTCTCTCTCTCTCTCTCTCTCTCTCTCTCTCTCTCTCTCTCTCTAAGATCAGTATCATTTCACCAACCGCCTGGCCAATCTTAAGTTTTCCATTTTTCAATCACTATACTTGTTGCCCATTTCAGTTCATTGCACTCATGGCATACGCAACTCAACCATGTCCTTACCACAAGCTCAAAACACATATATACCTCAAATTCTGATAAATGAAATGGCGATGCTTTTTACAGCACAATAGTTGCAATGATCAGTCTTCTAATTCTCCTATCTTCACGAAGCGTACAGACCAAACCCCATGTGTTTTTGGAGTCTCACATAAGTCTGTTGTGTGTTTCCCAGCGTCAGAGAATGGCCCCCAAGTTTCTTATGCCTGATCCCAAATATATCGCCCACAACTTGGTAGTTAGGCATACTCACTGATACCCAGTCTCCATAACCATTTCTTGGTGTGCTCAAAGTCTTATGGATTCTCAGCAGAATTTGTAAACATATGATATGAGTTTTAATGTTGGAATCTCAAGGATTTTGAAAGTTGAATGCAAATGATCTATATACAAAGGTAAATTGTTTCTCATGTATGTGTTTCCATGGTGCAGGTGATCAGTGAGTTCATTTAGTAATCAGGAGATAGGTGGTTCAAATCCACCTGAGAACTACTTTTTTTTCCTCATAGTTATAGTTGTGGACATGTACAAATCAATTTTGAAGAAAATAGGACCATCTAGCAGGAAAAATTTGTACTGGCACAATGTGTTAATATAATTGTGAAAACTTTGAAAATACTGAACAAGAATATTTCAACATAAAATAGATGAAAAAATATTAATGCAGTGACAAAATTTTAACAATCTTATTTTACAAAGTTTAGTTTTATCATCTTCTCCATAATGTCTTGATTTTATAGCAATTAGCTGACAATTAGAAGATAAATTAGAGAAAAGAGAAGAAATCCGTACAGAGGCACCTGATAGAGTAGACATAAGTTCTGATCTTGGCACTACAAGATCAGGTTTAGGTCCCTTATACTTTATGTGAAAGGATATGTGATGCTTTTGAAAATTCTGACCTAGTATTACATCACAGCACAAATCCCTCAAAGCTCTCAAAGTGATAGACCAATACTGATTGTTATCAAGTACTAACTCTACAAGACAAAGTCCACAGGTCAGTGTGTTCATTGTCATTTAAGCCATTGAGATTCCTTTTTTTTGGTAGTTTTACTATCAGATCAAGTCTTGAAATAACATACTCATTAATGAGACTAGGGGTGCATTTAGGGTTTGTCCATAAATAATTATATTAGCTGCATGTGATAGAATAGCTGCTATAACAATGCATAGTGTCGATCCATGCATTGCTGCAGTTAAACTCCCACAGGTTTTGGACTTACATACTTTGGAATAGTGTCCCAGCTTACCACAATTATTACACGTTTTTAGCAGGACAATAATTTATATTATCTAGGTTTCTACTACAGAAAAGCACTTCTTTTTGCTACTGTTAGAAACAACCAGGGGACTATTATAATTGGTCAGGGATTACTTTCATTTTGTATTCTTTCAGCTTGTTCAATTGTAATTGCAGCAGTATATACTATTGATGAGTTGTATACAACCTGATTCCTTTGGAACAAATCTAAAGAGTAAATCTGGTTATAGATCGATTGCATATCTAGTGTTTTATTTTCCAATAGTCGTGACCATTTATGATTGAGTCTCTGACGAGTTCCTTGCAGTACTGATGAGCAATTACAGCTTTAATTTTATTGGGAGATTATACTTTATTAATTGTAAAATGTCTGAAGGGAATAATAAATGTCAAATAAAATTTTTCAATTAATTTTATTCAATGAAGTATCAAAAATCATTATTGTTAATTTGTATGACTAATTTGTACATTCAGCTTGAATTTTAGTTGTTTCTTCCTTTTTTCAACCAACCTGGTTAAAAATTCCCTTCCACAGACCTATTCACTTTTTCTTTGCTTCAACCCATGTAAAACTTTAAAAGTCTACTTAAGGTAATGTTTTTTTTTACGCACAAGAGACATAAATAGAAATTTTATGTTTGTTTTAAAATCAAAAAAAAAAGAAATCTTCCTTGCCCAAGTACATTGTGTTTTATACAGTGGAAGAGATGAACAAGTAAATAGATCATAAATTTTCTTTTTCTTTCTATATAAACAGCATATTCACCCTCTCAAATCAAAATAAGACAAAGAATTTTTCTTTTCTTGAAATTTTTTATTTATAACCATTAATAAACTGTGCGACCACACATGGTGTAACAGGTCTGGCCCCTGTCACAACACCATCTGAAAGAGAAATAAATTTCAAAATATGATGAGTGTTCAATTAGTTTTTTTATCTTCTGGATAAATTTGTTTGCTGAAAGTGGAACTCATCAAAGTTGTTCATTGTTTTATTGGTGTAAACAGTATAATAGGATTAATAATTACATTCAATTTTGCCACAGTTCGATTGACATTTGTATGCAAACATGAAATAAACAATAGGATTATTTAATTCTTTTACATAAAAATAATTTTCCAAGGCATCTTACAGTACATACTATTCTTGTCAGGGTCATTTTACATTTTTCACAGAAAAATATTAAATGAACTATTGCAGATTTTCCTTGCACATTTGCAAACAACATATACAAACATTTTTTACCTGTTTACACACAGGCCAAATGCCAGAAAAACAGTTCATGAACATTTAGCTGATGAACGCAAATGCTTGGTTCTGGGTGTGTCTAACAAAGTAAAGTATTCACAAGTTCAACACAAAATCAGGTTCCACAAGTTTGTCACAGAGCAGAATGTTCACAAGTTTAACGAAAAGTCAAGTTTTACGAGTTTGTCGCAAAGTAGATCAACCAATATAAGTTGATTAAATTGACAATGGTACTCATTTATATGATGAGCTTTAATCAACTCATAACAGAGTTTTTACAGATGGAATCCATCTTGAATTCTTCCGTAGCTTCAATAGAATATCGATTGGGGAGACTATAGCAACATACAACTTGATAATCATAACATTTTACTAAGGGAGATGATGGGTTAATGTACTTAAACATCTTATATCGATATGGTTTTTAAATCGATAGCAAAAAGGCTTCAGTAGACATATAACTTGTCATGAATTGAAATTAGAAAGTAATCATTTTCGTTGAAGATCCTTCAACTATTTCAATTAGGTTTTCTTGGTACATGAGCCCTAATCAAATGTCAAAATCATGCTAAGTCACTACTTATGAATATGCATTTGCAAGTATTTTAGAACGGAAAATAATCAGAATTTTAATGATGATCTCGAATTTTATTTTATTCTGGACAAAGCTATATCAGGTTTCAGTATGATACTTCATTGATCTTTTTATTAATTTATTACCGATTTTATTTCATTATTCTTCATTTTTCAATCCGAAGATGGCGATATACAAAGTTGTTTCCCTTGATATTAATTTGAAAGAGTAGGGTCGGGTTGTGTGCTCTTGATTATTTGTCTTTTTTTTTTACAGATGTCTGTCTAGTGGTTCATGGCACTCAGTTGGTTTGTTTATCATGGATTGGTTGCTGAGATGGAGGCACTGGATCCGTCCCTTAGTGATGACCTTCTATGGCCTCTGTTTGCTCGTTGCCTTACCCCTGTGCATTATGGAATTGAACAAAAATGGTGCAGAAACTCATGTGGAAGGATGGTTCGTCGGCGGCTTATTTGTCATGATGGCTCTTCCCATATCTTTGTGGGGAATACTTCAACATCTCATACATTACACCCAGCCTCATCTACAGCGTCATATCATAAGGTAGGTAAGTGAGTAGAAGGGAAAAAGCTGAAAACAATAGAAAAATAATTCAGAATAATGTCCTTTAATTGGTATTCATCGGTTTTTATTTTCGCAAACATTTCAAGTCTCGTGACTTATTGGTAATGTTTATTGTATGCCTTAGCCATGTCAAGGCGATCATTTCACTGAAATTATTCTGTAATATTTGCTATCCATGTGTCAATAAAATATTTCATCTGTTTGCTCAAATCAATTTGGAGACCTTTTATGCTTAAACGTTATTCTTTTCACATAATCATTGTTTAATTTAAAAAATCAACGAGCCTCCCAGTTACAAAGGAAAGCGGAAGAAATTTACCCATTAAATGAAGTTTTGTACATGAGTTACTTCTCTTGATTTTCAATTGAAAATGTAAATAAACATCTAAAATGTTCATCTTGAATAACACATGTATGCGTTTATTGTAATCATTTAAAAATGAATTTGTCACTGTAATCACTTATTATTCATGGGCTAATCAACCCTACAGTTTTAACCTTTTTCGTTTAGCTTTGAAAATCAGCAAATAATGAAGTGCCTCTTAACATCGCTATATCAATGTTGTACCAACTTTTTACGAGAAGGATTTGAAGAACTAATTGAGATAAAAATAAAATAGAATAAAACAGTAAATAACATTAATAGTTACTAACAGAGATATCCGGCGGGGAATTCAGTACCCCAAATTAGATAACACAGTGAATAATATGCTTTTTTTTCCTTCACCCAACCTAAAACTACTAATGATGGAATAACAATATCAAGAGACGTAATTTTTATTTCTAATATGTGCTGTTTTACTGACTGTCATAGATTGGTAGCCTTGCTGAAGTAGTGATGAAAAAAAAATCATCGTTATATAAAGATGAAGAATAACGAGCTGAACCCGTGGAAACTCCTCTTGTCCTATACCTATGTCTTATTATACCTTATTTTTATTGCAAGACCACGATTTTATCTGTTATACAAATATGGATTAATTTCATCTGCAAAAATCTTTCTACCCATCTCGGTAAACTAACTAAATTTCTTTCTCTCCATTTCCTTTCTACCCACTTATGAAACTAATTTGCTGTTTCCCTTCCCCTTCCCCGTCAGACACTACCTAACTTCAACTTATTAAACTACTTAACTTCCTTCCCTCCCTTCAGTAAACTACCCAACTCCCTTCCTCCCTTCTCTCGTTCTAAAGAAACTATGGAATATTCTGAATAGGATTTGTAATGATCATGATGAGGTAAATGTCTACTCTGGGAAATAGATCAGAATTAAATGAATGGATAGATAGATGAAAATCCGATTATTATCATCGCTGCAAGTGCTAACATGAATATCACAATGAATATTCACGAAAGTCACCAAATAAGGGTCCAGTTTAATATCAGTTTCGATTAAATATCATGATTTGATTGAAACTTGCTAAAAACATTTTGGAAAATACAAACTTACT
Source organism: Thysanoteuthis rhombus (assembly GCA_963457665.1). Lineage (NCBI taxonomy): Eukaryota > Metazoa > Mollusca > Cephalopoda > Oegopsida > Thysanoteuthidae > Thysanoteuthis > Thysanoteuthis major. The sequence continues at coordinate 10,745,858 of OY735232.1, read as the reverse complement.
TGAAACATGCCTGGAGGTTTTATAAGTTCTTAGAAAAAAAATTTTGTTTCAATTTTGACACTTCAAAGAGAAAAAACTTCAAATCAACTGAGGAAAAAATTTCCCCTCAATTTTTACCTCCAGGAAAAGAAAAACAGTTTCCCCTGAATTTTGATTCCTAAAAGTGCATGGAAAATTTCCCCTGGTTTACAACTAATAGATATGGAAAAAAAAGTTCACCTTTGATTTTGATTCCGAAATTTTTTTAAAGTTTCACCTTGATTTCGACACCTAAAAATAGGTGAAAAACCTTCTCATCAATTACTGACCCCTGGAAGTGGAAAAAAGAATTCCTCCCTCCATTTTGAATCCTAAAAATTAAAAAAATTTCCATTCCATCCTGACTCATAAAAGTAGAGAATATCCCCCTTACACTCTGACCCCTCGGAGGAAAAAATTCCCCCTCCATTTTGACTGCTTTAGGTGAAAAAAAACATTTCCGTTTTGACCCCTAAACATAAAAAAAAATTCGCCTTCCATTTTGACACCGAAAATGGAAAATCATTCTCCCTTCATTTTGATACCCAAAAGTTGAGAAAAAATTTTGACATTTAAGAGTGGAAAAGGATTTCCCCCCCCCCCTCCCTATTTTACCTCAAAGAGTGAAAAAAGATCCCCCCTCCATTTTGACATCTGAAAGTGGAAAAAAAATTCCCCTTCTATTTTGATCCTTGAAAGTGGAAAAAAATTCTGCCCCCATTTCAAAATTTTGATTTACAGTAATTCATATAGTAATAAAATGAGTAATACTGTGAAAGAAATAATTGTAGATTGTGATAGCAGTTCACTATATACCCTGAAATCAATTTCTACCTTATAACTCTGTATGTAATTTTCTCCTACGGCTTAACTTTCTTTACTGTCTTCAAGTTTTTGTTCTGTTATGTAAGCCTACTGACAATAAAGTTTTTTTTTCCTTCTGCTATTGTGTTCTTTACATAATTTTTTCCTCCAGCCTAGCTTTCATTACCTAAATCCCCTTAGTTTTTGTTCTGTTTTGACACCAGTTTGATATATGCTGACAGACAATTGTGGTCCCGTAGGAAAAACCTTTTTTTTTTTCAACATAATGAGAAGTAAATGTTGGAAATTTCAGCCCACTAGCTCCATGTTGCAATCTATACACATGATCTGTAAACAGCCTGTCAGCTGAACCAGCTTAAAGACTGAAGAAATTTAAGTTTATCATAGAAAATGACCTGATTTTTTACCACCCCAGCACTATATGTTGCTTTCACCATGAACTGTAAATTGTGTTTCATTCATGATCAGGCAAAAATTGTTACATCTTGACTTGGAAGTTTTTGACTACTCCACCATATTCACATGATATAGCACCTTTGGATTGCCATTTATTTCAGTCTTAGTAGAATTCTCCTTATGAAAAAAATTCTTTGCTCAGAAAAAGGAAAAGTTATGAGAGGATAGAATTACGAAGTTGCTCGAAAGATAGCAGAATATAGTGAAACAAAAAATATGTTCTTCAATGAAGTTTATGACAAAAATAAATGATTTCCATTTCATTTTATACTTGAATCAAACAAACTTTTTGGGCCACTCAATTTTTTTGATTCTGTAGAAATTTTTGCCTGCAGTATTTTTTGTGATGATATATGTTAGCCTTTATTTTTCATACTTTGAATCCCTACACATATTTTATTTTGTTTTTTTTCTTCTACTTTCAGAATTCTATGGATGGTTCCAATCTATGCTCTTAATGCGGTAAGACTGTAGCCACCAGAGAGAGTGAAGGGTTCTATCCTTTTTGTGTGTGTGTGTGTGTGTGTATATTTTTTTTTCTAATTTCTGTTCTGCACTGTTCTGTCTGCAGACTTGAAAATAGGCATCAGTACTCCTTTCTGAAAAAAGCCTTTCTAAAAAAGATTTATTTTCTGAAAAAAAACTTTTCTGGCCCATTTTGAACCTTATTCAGACTGGTTTATTAATAGCATTTAGATTCTCCAGAATCTAGATATCTTTTTGCTCAATTTCAGACGTTTCCTGTGGAAAACGCCAGTGATATCATAAATAGAATTTATTCTGATGATGGGATTTTTTTACATTACTTCAAATTTTGACGCATGGTTGTTGAATTATTGACTGTGATGGCAAGTTATTCTTATATTTAAAACAATCTATTTGTAGGATATATTGAAGTGAAGCTAACAAAACTATATTCTACTGCATTCAATCAAGGTTTATCGACACTCGCCATAGAAAGAACATTCATCTCAGGGGACTTTGGCATCTGCGTGCACATTTTTCAGGTCCACATAAGCTTTTTTAGGCATCTTTTCTTCCCAAGATTGCAATTATTTTATAGTATCTAGTTCAGGGTGAATAGCCATATGATGTCATTCCCAAACCATCTCCTACAGGAGTCCTGTAATGCCCAAAGAGTTTAAACAGAATTTTTTCTAATGATGTTCAATAAGCCGATTGGATAGAAAGTCCTGAGAGGCTGTATAGGATTGCCAACATTTTAATCTTCTCCTTTAAATTAAATTATTTCAAGAACAATAGGAGGCAGTGACATCAATCTTCTCAGTACCTCCAATCAATTCTTCTCCAAATGGAGACTGTCCCTGAACCAGATACATAAGAATCTTGCATGGTTAGTCAATCCAAGCAAAACTCCCTGGGTAGGAGCAAGCTCTCCACATGCCCAAATTCAATCCAGCCAAATTTTTAAGGTTGATTTTGACCCTTTTTTTTATCATCTCTTGCGTTCTGATTTCCTTGTTGATTTCCTCAATTTCAATTTTGCACATTACAGATAAGGAAATGTCATCAACATATGCAGGAATCCTGATCAGCTTAGTTGTAAGTTCTCATCTTACAAGTAGTTCACAAAGATTAATAAACTTCATATTAATTTACTCAAAAGATATGGGTATAACTTTTTGGTCTACTTAAGAACGTCATTTTTCATCGACCTGATAGTACAATACTTATCAATTAGATTTTAATGAGAGAATATAATTATAAATTTGTCTTCTTTCCAAAAACCAATAGGACAAAAATATCGACCAAAATATTGCTATTTCTGATTTCAAACTAATAGAGTAATTAAACCAGGTGAAGGGATTAGAGAGCTAAAATAGAATCAAGTTCATAAAGGAATAATGTATAAACCTACACTTTGAAAAACTATGGAAAATGACTTGAATGTGGAGGGAGATATTTTCGGGGACTTTGTATTAAAACTAATGTGCAATTGTGCTTGTAAGGATATACATAGAAGGAATGAATCTGCCGCATGTTTTGAAAGTAAATTATCTACATATATGGTCTTTTTTTCCCCAGTCAAGTTTTTTTACTTCCAGTTTATTTTATGGTACAAAATATTGGCATATTGCAAAGTTGCACTATTCAGAAATATTGCAGTTGACATCTTTCAGGTTTGCTAACTCATTCCATATTTAGACCATATATTATGAATGTGTGAGTGGATACTTTTATCATTTTGAAAATATTTAAAACTTGTGGATATTTTCTTCTCTTGTAGTGGTTTGCTTTGCGATTCCCAGAAACTGCTATTTATTTAGATACCCTACGAGAATGCTATGAAGCCTATGTGATTTATAACTTCATGAGTTATCTGCTGAGTTACCTGTGCAGGGAATACAATTTGGAAGAAGTACTCTCTTTAAAGGACCAAGTCCATCACTTTTTTCCATTTTGTTTGCTACCAGTATGGCCGATGGGAAAGTAAGTATGATACCATGTAAGATATACTAAAATAAAAATGTACTACTGTTACAGGGTTGTAGTATTTGAAATTTCTTTTACATGTTCATTCTTGGAATGTCTAATGAGGTTTTTTCTGTGGTCTGAAAAGATTACAAGAAACTGTTCTAAAAGTGTAAAAGAAACATTTTAAAAATTATCCTGTTATTCATCTAATTATTTTTATTGTTTCCATCACCGTATTTTAAAAGATAACCAATTTATTATGAAAGAAATTGTTTATACACTGGCTACTGATATACATTTTGTATTTGGAACTCTGAACTTGATAGGTTACTTGTTACTCCGAAATTTTTCTTGTTTTACCTAACCATATCTTGAGACTCTTGAGAAACTGGGCTGGATTGACAATTATTTTTTTTTTTACTTGTGAGCTAAAACAAGCTCAAAGTAAAACCATTGAGGTATATATATATATATATATATATATATATATATATATAAGATGACAGTGTATGTTTTAATAATTTATTTTAAACCATATTAAAAATATTTTCAATCAAGAATAAATATGTATTAGATAGCTGAACAAGAGACATTTCAAAGGATGAATGATGAAAGAATAATTGCATATTTCATATGGTCATTGGGCTGGGTGGATATCTCGGTAGGCTGGATTCAATCCACAGGCCATAGTTTACTGATCCCTGCTTCAAGACACAAATTATAAGCAGTGGCTTATACCAATAATAGTACTCTGCAGAAGTAATCAGAAGTATTTTACTATTTCTTTAAACTTCTGAACCCATTTCTAAAGCATAAATTTGTTTGATTACTTTCCATTCATGTAATTTCCCTAAATAATCCTCCTACATTCAAATTATTCAAATTTTGGGGCTTTTCAATTGAACACTCTCTATATACATGTCTAATTTGATAGGTCTATATATTTTATATAACCCAATTTGATTCATTGATGTTGAAGATATTGGTTTGTATCGTGATGAAGGCTTTGGTTCTTAAAAAAAACATAATGGTCACAATTATGATAAAATCAGAAACGAAATTGAAAATAAAAAAAACCTTTAAAAACATGGGATCTAAAGTTGAAATTAATGCCAAACTTAAAATGATAAGTTCTTTGGATGTAACATTCAACTTGAATTCAAACACATATTAACCATTCATAAAAGAAAACAATGAACCAATATATATTTATATTCAATCAAACCAAATTAAGACAAATACCTAATCTATAAATGTATAACTCACATAAATAGAAAAGTCTTTAATGATATTAGCCATGTGTATGAAAGAGCACTCAAAAAGAGTGGTTTTAAAAATAATAGTATAAAATTTGATGACTGATTGAAAAGTAATGGTGAAAATAAGAAAAGAACATAAAATGAAATCTGGTTCACACTGCTACTTGATAAGCATGTGAAAACTGATATTGGAAAGATCTTTATGAATCTGGTTGATTAAATTAAATAATCAACTATATAGAATATTTAGCAAAAATACACTAAAACTGAGTTATAGTTATATGGATAACCTGGAAGAAATCACAAAAAAACAAATTAAAGAAAAAATACAATCACATTCAAATGTTGAATATAATTGTAGAAAACCAGAGGACTGTTAGTGAGCTTCTATATACCAGTTGGTTGCTTAGCTTTGTCAGTAGAATAGGAGCACATTAAGATGGCCTCCTTGATTGGATGCAGGTTTGATCCTTGCAGCTGTCCATTTCTTTATTGTTTATCTATTTACACTGCCCAAGCTGATTGGTATATATCCTGTAAAAATAGGGAGTCAGTTCAAAAAGAGTTTCCACAAAGAATAACTTATTCTGTTGGATGAAAGATCCATTCATTCAAAAACTCTTCCAACTTGCATTCTGGTGGATGGGGAATTGTGCATAAGTGAATATATGATTTAAATTCAATCTTACTGACTGTCCAGTTCTGCATAGGGCAGGGGTAAATTGCCAGCCTCTGGGTCTGAAGCGAAGGTTTCAATCCTACCTCGTGGTACTGGATGGGATAATGGATAGTCCATAGCCATATTGAAGAGTTGTAATACAACAAAACAGCTGTCTGTGGATGACTTAATTATTGATTTTATATATATATACTTATAAAATCAATAATTAAGTCATCCACAGACAGCTATATATATATATATATATATATATATATATGTGTGTGTATGGATGTGACACTAGGGGACCAGGAGTCCCCCGTGTCCTAAAAATTACTATAGTTATTACCAAAGGAGTTATCTGTATTAAAAGGGATAATGTGTTTTTTGAAGATACTGTAGCAAGTTGAGAATTACGTGCTTCCAAGTGCGGGCACCTGCAATTTCTCAATTTAATGTGTTCTGTCAAATCCCTGGGTTGCAAAAACAAGTACTTTTAGAGAAGTTCTCTTCCCGATTCGATGACCAGATAGGGGCTTAATATGTTTTTTGAAGATACTGTAGGAAGTGAGAATTACGTGCTTCCAAGTGCGGGCACCAGCAATTTTTCAATTTAATGTGTTCTGTCAAATCCCTGGGTTGCAAAAACAAGCACTCTTAGAGAAGTTCTCCTCCTGATTCGATGACCAGATAGGGGCCAGTGTCTGGGGTCTTGAAAGAAAGAGTAAAGCTTTTGAAAGAAAAGTAATTTGCAGAGTTCTTGAAAGAGGGGGAGGCTAATTTATAATCTTGGACGGACTTGAGTTGCGAGACGGATGAGGGTCAATATTTGGGATTTTCTGGAAGGATCGAGATAACAGGAAAAGAAAGAAAGGAAGTCAATTACAAAGAAATACAGTGTTGATACCCAGGGCTTAAATAGAAGGGATTTTCATAACAGCAGCAGTAGAGTAGAATTTGGGTTGGAGAAGAGAACGCTACCAGTCCCTCTTGTCAGCTGTCCACCCTTGTAACCGTCAGCCGCTACTACTATCAGTCAGTTTGACTTAGTTGAACGGAATTACGACTTGTTGCCTTCTTTTACTAACCCAGTACCACGGCTGGTTTGGTATAGTTTGTGAGACCATCACACAGACGCGGAAGGACCACATGTATGTATGTATGTGTGTATATATATATATATATATATATATATATATATAAGCATTAACCCCCCCACCAACTTTAATTACCATTACACCTCCAATTTTTCAATATTACCCCCTTTTTTTAGACACCAGCCCCACTTTTTTCAACTTTCCCACCACCCCCGCTCCTCTTTTTTAATATTAGCATCACTTTTTTAACGTTAGCCCCCTCCTTTTTAACATCAACTCCTTTCTCTCTGGTGTGTGAAGAAAGACTGGTATTAAATCACTTTTTTCTTCTGTTTTGGTGTGGGGGTATCAGCCCCCCCCCCGTTCTAGGCACACCTTTTTTATAATCAGCTCCACCCTTTTGACATTAACCCTTATTTTTTAACAGTGTGAAGAAATATTGGTATTAAATCATTTTTTTAAATCAAAATTATTTTAAACACTATTTGATTTCTATCTATATATTGAAGGTGGCCACCTAAGATAAACTTCAGATGTTCGAAAGCAAAGAGACATAAACAAAATTTACATACATATTTTTATTGTTACATACACATTTTGCTAAAAGAATTATATAAATATTACCAAATACAAGTATGCAATAATATTTATTCATGTAATTTTTAAAACTGTATATAGTTTCAGAAATTATAAATCCATCTATATCCCCTAGCTCTTAGCTCCTCAGACATTCCTCTGTGACCCTTATTGACCTGAAATTGCTTTAATCCTTGTGCCATACTATTTCCTCCTCCAGTGCTGAAGAACAATGCCACATTCAAATCTAAAATTAGGATTTGAATTCTTAAATGTTTTCATGAACAGTAAACTTACACTTTGATCCAGTGAGGTCAGTGTTTATACCTGGTATATAATAACAAAGCTTAACATTTCTCTTATTCAACTTTTATATTAATTCTGTTAAGAAAAAGAGCTTGGCTATATTTGTATCAGCCTCAGATGGAATGTCAATAAGCTGCATAAGTGGCTTACAAGTCATGGTTTGTTTGTTTTATTTTACAGCAATTTACTCCACATTTGTCTAGTTTTAATATAGGAAGATATATTAGATAAACTCATTATTTCACCCTGCTATTTGATGAGATGTGTTATTGTATAATATCAGTAGAAATGCAGTTGGTACAGTACTATTAATAAAACTTTTTTTTCTTCTGAAGGTACCTTTCCCTCCATTTTTTTTCTTTCAAATTTCAGATTTTTTATTTATTTTCATTTTTAAAGTTGAAATTAAATTTCATTATAAATATAATAAATGATATATTTATTATTAAACAATAAAAACTTTTTTCTTTAAAATCAATAAAAATTATTTTACCATTCTTTATAAATAAGTAGCTGAATGAATTATCAATTTGCTTTTTTGACGTAACATAGAATTTTTTTTAGTTGTCAAAAGTTAGGTGAAACTTTTCCTTTTTAGGAAAAAATGCTATAATAATATATTTTCCATCATTTATTTATTTATTTAAAAATAAAAGGATGCAAAGGAAATGACTTGACCTTGAGCTCTGCATATCCACAGAACTTTTGAAATCTTAGACACCCTATTTTAAAAAATAATTAAAGATTCAAAAAATGTTTTCCGTTGTTTTTGTTAGAGAAAATCCCAAATTATTTTCGAAATAAAAGAAAATCAACTCTTCATTGATAGCAATGTATGATTTTATTTTTAAAATAAGTTTTAGTTTTTAATTGATGAATCAATCGTTTTGACACCATTCTATTGACAGGTTGTAAAATTTATAAAAATGAAAAGACAGTTATCGAAAAATCTACTAAAAATGATTTATGCGTGAAATGGTTATAATTTGATTTGTTTCATCATTACTCAACAGAGATTTGGTGAAACATTGTCACATGCTGCATGAAAAAACAATGAAATATAGTTTTTTTCAACTGTAGGGGTTGATCTAATCAGTCATCGATAATCGATGAAGTGATTGACAGGTCATGTCAGCAATGGCAGATAACTCATATGGAGGAATGAAACATTGAAAGACTAGATAAATAAAATGGGGTCATCAGTTTCTTTCTAACAAGAAGTCACTTGATGGACAAGACTTAATTAGTTACAGCCATTCATAAAAAGGATATTGTCCTATTTAAAATAAAAGAGAACAACAAAAAATATATGAAAAATTGCTAAAAGCGGTAATCTCTTTAAAAGTTATCTTTTCCAATAATTCATGATTGCTTTGTTAAAATGATTCAAATTTCCATCTTAAACAGTAAGTGAAAGAATGAAAAAGACATTGAATATTTTGAAAATTGAATTGATAAAAAAAAATCTTTAAAATCTCTCAAAAAAAATTCTATGTTATTTTTTTTTCCTTTCTACAGAAAATAACCATGAAATATAAGTTTGCAAATGAAGATAAAAACTAGCCTAGGAGAGCAATATCTTACTTTATTTTCCAGTTTTTTAAATTCATAAATAATGCTTTGGTGCCAATTGCCATTTTCAAAACTGTGATCAAAATTTATTATGCGATTTATTTGTTTGAAATTCCTTACTTAACAGCAATTATGAATTTAAAAAATTGACAAATGAATCAAGTGGGGTTTTATCACATAAAAAAATTTTTTTTCCCGAAATTCCAAATTAAATTTCTTTCAGATAGTTTCTTTAAAAAAAAAAAACTGTCCTCCATTGCATAAAAACCAAAAATTTTATCAAAATCCAGTATTCAATCTTTTCATAAGATTCTCAAATCAATATGTTCTGCTCATGAAAAGTTTGGGATATTTCAGGTGCAAATCATCATTCTAATTTGTAGTTTTTTGCTCAATGCGTTTTCAAAATATCTCCATTCCTACAATAATTTTTTTCAAATCTTTCTTCTCAATAATGCCCCAAATATTAATAGAATTAAATTTCGTATAATTTTGACGTTTTTGGGGGTTTTTTTGTCAGGTGTATATGCCCAGTAAATTTCCCAGCGTGGTCCATTGGCTATCTTTCATTAAGTTCAATAGCCAAAAATCTTTGAGTGAGAAATAGTAGTAAAAAAACTACCCAAAATTCAAGAAATTATTCAACTCAATAAAATTTTCAGTAGTTATTTATTGAAAGACAAATTTATTGATGCTATTTATATTTGTCAGTTGTGTTGGAGAAACTCAACCAACTTGATATTTCCATACTGAAATCTAAAATTCAGATTTTTCTGAAAATGAACTGCATCATGAAGTGTTTATCTGTAAAGAAACTGATATATTTTATAAATGATGGTGTGATAAAATGTTACAAAATTATACAATTTTTTTGATTTTAATAAGATTTTAGGTACTTATTCATTAAAGAACAAAATATTTTTGAAAGAAGTTTTAGAGGATAGTAAGGGAGAAGACAGAAAATATAGTTAGTTTACTGGAATGACCAGAAAGTTTCCTGATATCAAACTAATCCATGTTAGTATGACATTAGATAGAATAATGTACTGGCAATGAAGATAGGAAAGGATAAGGGAGAATGTGAGAAGATACAGGCATAGGGTGAGAGAAGCTGAGGCATGAGATAATGGATAATTTCAATTGTTAATATCCGTGGAATTTCCATGGGTTCAGCTTGTTTGTATTATTGTGTCTATGGTAAAATCAGTTTTACTTATATTAAGCTTTAAAATCATGGTTCTCAGAAACCTAGCAATGACATTAATTGGGAGTGCCTATAATTCAACAAATAAGTCTATTTTCACTATTAAATATCTGTAGCAATCATAATTTAACAGTTTTTTCATGTCTTTGTATAGATCACATGTATTAAATGAAAAATATAATATTGTTGTTCTTCAACATACATTTTTATATAATATAATTAATTTCAGCACCTGTAATTTCAGAGAATACTTGCCATGAATATCTCCATGTATAAAATTTTTATGCGTAGTAATATTATATTTAAATACTTTTTTTCTAAAACTAGACTGTGCTGTGTTGAAAATCATTCTTTTTTTTTTTTCACAGTAAATTTATCCAGAATTGTAAGCATGGAGTTCTTCAGTACACCATCATACGACCAGCTACAACTTCTGTTGCTCTGTAAGTATTTTTCCAACTTTATTCAATCGTATCCTTTTTCCATATTATCATTATCAGGGTCTTATGCTCTACTATGATTTATGATGTAGCAACCCTCACAGTCACTTTCAACTGATTGCTGTCTCCCCGATGTTTTGAATTTAGCCTGAAAATGTCCTCCAGTATTGGTTGAAGCCCTGATGTGGTGTGTGCAAGGTCAAAAGGAAGAATCTGAAATGCATACCAGGGATGGAAGGCCTGTCTCAAATATTGAAACACTGCATTTATTTTTAAAGGCTTCAAATTTTGACTCATTAACCCTTCCTTACGATGGTTGGTTGGCTTTTTACTGGGTTCTCTCCCACAAGATGAGAAAAGAGGTTGTAGCTGCAAGCAAGACAGAATACACCTGTATAGGATCTCCTAGAGATTCTTCTCTTCATTTCTAGACCATTTTGTTTCTAGAATCTCTTTACCTCAGGAGTTCTTTGTTGTCTCTTCTCCTTCCAGTCCCATCCCCAGTTGTCTTGTCACCTCTTACCTCATCATGTCTCTGACCAATATTGTTCGGGATGAATTCCATTTATAAGAAATCTACGGGTTATAGTAATTGGCATTTAGCCCTAAGATTATAATTAATTGTTTATCATTTATCACTTTCCGCAAGGTTCTCTTTTAAATAAAACAGGTTCAGAAATATTGGATGGGTCTGTTTCATTCCTAATGAGAAGGCAGAACCACACTTCTGACATCATATCATTACCTAATTGGAAATACTTCAAGACTTTTCAGTGAAAATAGAATTTCCCTCTATGTTTTCACCCAGGGCAAAAAGATACATGACTAAGAAGATCACATTAATTCTCATAAAGAGACTCTTTATTCTATGTACATCTGGCTTGTGAGGCCTTTTCCTATTTCATCAGAAAATTCACCAGATGCTAGCTTTGACACTCAGAAATCCAAATAGACTTTTTTCCCCAAATTGAAATTATCCCCACTTTTAAGCAAAGCTGTTACTGTAACATTCCTTACCTTAGCAAAACACTTTACCAAAGCGGTCCCTAGAATCAGCTAATACTTTTATGGACTGTTATAACAATCTAGGTTCCCAATTTCATCTATTTAACTTTTCACTTAAGTAATTGAAGAATATGCCTTTTAGTAGTGTCAGAACTCCATTTTGGTGGCTTTTGGAAAATCATTTCATTTCAGGTAAATACTGTTTGTTCAGTATAATTTTTTTTTGACTTACAATTTCACAGCTAAGTTTTTTGGATTTGGCATCTGGTTCTTGTTCAAATTCTATGACATGGGTAACTTTCTTCCTCTTTCCTCACCAAAATATGCTCAGTACTATTTCTATTAAAGATATCTTTAATAATTTTTTAAAGACATCTCTTTTGGTAATTAAATAAATCAATTTTTTTATTGTTTATTATTTTCCATTTGAATTAGTTATCTTGGAAATATTAAGCAGAGTTTTTTAAATTCTCCTAATCTTGCTTATTTACAATAAACACTCATTTATGGAGTACATTAATTCTTTCAAAACAGCCAATAAAAATTATACCCAGTGTAGATTTTACTTGCTTGTAAAATCCACAATCATTAATAGAAAGGGTTCTCAATCCCGGGGGTGCAAGATGTTATTTCAGGAGGTGTGTCAAAGAGAGAAAGTATATCTTGTTTTCCTGTTTAGATATCTCTATCACTACAACTCTGCTGTTTTTTCACTAGGCCCATTTTCATAACTAAGTATGATGTAAATGTGATTATATGACTTGTGGATTTTACAAGTAAGTAAAACATACATTAAATATATCTTATCTATTTGTCTCCATGCATTCTCATATAATGATACTCTAAGCTTTTTGTTTAATTGCAGAAAAATGAGAGCCACAAGAGAAATTATCTATATTCTAGGTAAATAGTTTTGTGTTGGATCACTTCAAAGGCTAGAACAAGTAAGAGTAAAGAAGAGTGCAACTGCAATATGAAATCATCTATATTGCACTCGCTACTGTCAATGTGTTGATCTGATCAATAAATTCGCCACCATTTTTTTCTTGGTTTAAAACTAGGGACTCTTTCTAATCTTGCTAATAAGGATTTTGAATAAGAAGGCAGTGGCAGTCAAACATGGCTGATATCTCAGTTCATGAATCTTTATTTTCCCTCTCTCTTATCTTTCTTTTGTTGCGTTAAATGTTGCCTATTTTTCTGTTTCCACCTCAGAACCATCTATATTGTGCTAGCAAATTTCTAGTATTTTTAGGCACATATTTCAGTGAAAAGTGGTGAAAATTATCACAATCAGAAAAAATATATATTTTGATAATCATAATCTAGAGATCAACAGAATCCATTCACTTATACTAAACTTGAAACACATTCCTCAGACTTGTTCAACATCTACTAAATAGTATAAAAATTCATCCGAGTACTGGATTTTATAATCTATTGAATATTTTGTATTGTATTTTGATTGCAAGTACAAAGGGTTTTTTTGGGATTTTTTAAATTTAAGCCAAAGATGATTCCAAGTTCTACTTGTATATGGAAAATGCAAATAGAATGTAAATTTTAATTTAATTTAGAAAATTATAAATATATAGATAGATGTGTACGTAAGTATTCTAGTTATGTCAAATACAAAGTTTTTTTTTTTCTTCTTAAATTTGATATTATTGGTTTCATTTTTTAAACATGTTACTCTGTGCCTGTGTATCAATGGATGGGTGTGTATGTGTTTTATATATATAGATATGATGAAGTAAAGAATCTGCTACACAAACACATTCATGTTTCTGCCCTGTTTGGGCTACAGGCAAATGCTTTAGTTTATTTTAGATTCCTATTTAGGACATTTTTGGAAGTATGTCTATTTTTCTAAGTTGGAGGATCTTCCTCTTATTCTATTTAGATATTTTTTTTTTCTTTGTTTAGTGGTTGGCCATTGCTTGTTATTTTCTTTTTTTTTTTTTTTGATGTTCTAATTAGTGGAAATACTGTGCTTGTTGGTAATTATGAATTAGCAAGATATAGTGTCTGTATTTTCTTTATAAGTATGTTGTTAACCCATCAGCTCTTTGTGGTATGTTTCCACTTTGAGGGTATTTTATTTTCATTTGAATCTGTTTCCCAGTGTAAGGGTTCACTTATACATAACATTAGTTGTTAGTTTAATTATTCTGGGTTTGGTCTGTTTGTAACTTGTCTAAAATGATTATGATGATTGGGTTGTTCTTTAAAGAGGCTGCAGGTATAAAATGATAATAATGTTAGTAGTAATAACAACAGGGATAAGGGAAAAAAGTTATAGAAAATATGCAAATTGATCAGGTCCAACATTAGGGATGTAAAATAAACTGAATCATTTGCCTGAAGAGGTCCAAACATGGCAGAAACATAAATGTGTTTGTGTAGCGAATCCTCTACTTCATCATATTTTGAGCTCTACTCTAAATCAACTCGATGTTTGACGTTGAATGTATCAAGTAATTAATGAAATAAACCCATCACACATTGGATATTGTATTATATTATTTTATATTATATTGTATTCCTGATTTGTACTATATATATTTATATACATATATATGATTATATTTTGGATGTGAATATATATATATATGTTTGTATGTATATATCCATATATATTTTGTAGAATAACTGCTATTTGTGGTAAATATGATGAAGGAGATTTTAATATTGATTCAGCTTGGCCTTATTTGGTGTTTATCAATAATGCTTCTCAGGTGGTAAGTTTCTTTTTGTTCCTCACTTACATCTCTCTCTTCATTTTTTTAAGCTTCAAATTTGTTGATACTCTGTTCTAAATCCTTTACAATAACCTACTGGAAGGGATGCCAGAAGCAGTTGATTCCAGCATCCCTGCTTAATGGGCCTGTTCAGGAGGGGGGAAATTGTTTTCTAATAGTGCTCTTAAATTATTTACCAACTACCCAATTAGCATGTCGGAGACTGTATGTATTTATTATTTATTTTTTCATTAGATAAAGTATTGTGAATCATTACCATTCATTTTTGTACCTTCGTCGTAATTTTTTTAGTTTCGTTAGTTTAGTTATGTCTGTCAAAGGTTATAAGCAAAAAATAGAAAAAAAGAGTTAACTCCCTTACATTTGTCTCGATGTACCTTACATTTAGTCGAAAAAGGTTTTGTAAGATTTTGGGAAAAAACAAAACATTTTGATCCACTTGCATACAAAATCTGAAAAAATCAGATAGCCTTTGTTGTGAAAAGGTGTATCCTACGCCAAATTACGGTGAAAAATTGTTGCCTAGAACTTAGAAAATACAGACAAATAGACAAATATTGAGTTTTATATATAAAGATAAGTATATAGACGAACACACCATAACGGTGGCTTCCTTTCTTTTAATTTTTAGTTTTAGTGAATCACTTCCACCATATGTCATTGCAAGGAAAAATTTTGGACAATTTCTTTTACTCAAATGCAATAATAAACATCAGGTTAACTGAGTAATTCGTGAGGGAAATTATAATTTAAAAGATGAGTACTATGATTATATGGGGGTCCAGACATGCACAAATAAGATCTGTCTCAATATGCATGAAAGACTAAAAATTATCCCCCTTGCAAGATTTATTTTCATGTTTTTAATACAATTCTTTTTTATGATTCTTATTTTCTATTTTTTCTATCAATAAATTTCCTGAGTATAAGAATATAAACTGTTAGAAACCATCAACCAAGACTGTCATCATAGGTATCTCTCGGTTTTTGAGTTAGTCCTGTCTACCTGGCTGGCTGGCTCTGGATGTATTGTGTGTGCAGGCCACTCCAATGGAGCCAAAGGGCTGAAAATTTCAACATTTACTCTTTATTATGTCTAGAATTTTTTTTCTTTTTTCTTTTGAAAATTCCCACCCTAAACAGATTTTTAGTTTGTACCCACTTGTTTTTTTTTTTTTTTAATTTTTAGTGATCTAAGAGTCGTAACTTATTCATTGATTAACCCTTTCCCAATTTTTTTATTGATTATCCCCTACTGCGCATGCCGCCAAAAGACATTGGTCACGTGATGGTGTCTATTGAGTGACTAACCAGACCTATTCTTTTATCAATCAAGATTCAATGAAAGATATTTGTAGCATAAATTCAATATAAGAATATCTTCTTTTTCTCTTAAAAAAACATAAATTTTAAAATACTCTTCAGAAGTACCACATCATTTAGAATTATATTTGTGAAAGGATAGACATCAGCTGATGTTCCTGTCAAGACACATCTTCAGTGATTATCCTGGGATCTGCTACTGTTTGGGGTCTTCCAACTTTATACACTTTCTTCCAGATGACCCCAACCCCAGGATTGATCAGATCCCAGTGTGTGTCCAGGCATCTGGCTACTTACATCATATGGCTCTCATCTTGAGGATCTCTGCTGCTTCAGTGATACTGTGAATGGCTCTCCTTTTCCTTTCTCCTTCAATTCCTAGAATGACAATAGAATGAGCCACGAATCCCCTCCACCTGACTTCAACTTGGAGACACAGTGATCTCCATCCAGCCTGCTGACACTAGTTGATCAGTACACGGAGAGTTCCCTTTCAAATGCTTCCAAAAAATGATCCTCCCATGGGGCCATCAGCTCCAGCTTGTTTAGTAGATTCAGACTCAAGAACTATGTCTGGTCGCAGAGTACTGATTGCTATGTGGCTAGAGAAGTTCAGCTGCCAGTTCTTCACCAAAGTCAGGATGCCAGCAAATGTTGTTCTCTTAAGAGAATTAGGCAGCTCTCTGGCTCTAACAAAGGCAATGGTCTTCTTGGTGAATTAACACTATTCTCACTCTATTCCTTTGTTTTTTGGCTCCAGTGATGGTCTTCAGGACCTGGTTATGTCTCCAATAGTACCGTCCCTCTCCAAGTACCCTTTTCAATGGTTTGAAAATTCATAAATGATAATAAAAAAAATGAAAAATAAAAATCATGAAAAAATTTCATTATCATCATCAGCAGCAGCTTTTTAACGTCCATCGTTGAATATAGACCTTCCCCAGGATCCGCCACATTTCTCTATCATGGGCATCACAGAGCCAGTATTTTCTGAATTTGTCTAAGTCATCTCTCCATTTTATATTTTGTTGGCCTTCGTTTCGCACGTGATCACTGGGGATCCATGTTGTGAGTTGTGATGTCCATCAGTTATCTGTCATTCTTGCAACATGATCAGCTGATTGTCATTTGAGTTTTCCAATATTTTCCAAGATGTCTCGGACCCCCGTTTTCTTCTGATATACTGTGATGTCTTTAT
The DNA here is from genome assembly GCA_963457665.1 of Thysanoteuthis rhombus. Taxonomy (NCBI): domain Eukaryota; kingdom Metazoa; phylum Mollusca; class Cephalopoda; order Oegopsida; family Thysanoteuthidae; genus Thysanoteuthis; species Thysanoteuthis major. The sequence goes on along the minus strand of OY735232.1, from coordinate 10,728,723 downwards.
GATCTCTCCATGTGAGGTTGAGGATGATTCTTTCGTGTGCACACTGCATGCTTCTCAGTTTGTGGGTCTGTCTCTTGGCTAGATGCCATATTTCAGCTCCATGTGACTATCAAGAGAATGCATTGGTTATATACTCTTCTTTTTAGGATTATTGGGATCATCTTGTTTTTGCTCTGCCAAAAGCTTGCCATCCTCCAGTGTTTCTTTGCTTGATTTCTTCTTTTGTGGGTTTCATAGAGATTTGTTGTCCTTGGTAGATGTAGTGGTCTACTTCCCCCAGTTTTGCATCTTCGATTTTGACAATTATTTCCTTATTCTCAACATGATTGTTGCACATGATTTTTGTTTTACTGAAGTTCATGTCTAGGCTGACTCTTTTGCTTTCTTCATTCAGTTCATCTAGCATTTGTTGGAGGTCATGTAGGTTTTCTGCGAAAAGGATGATGTCGTCAACAAATCTTAGGTTGCTCAGGTATTCACCATCTATTTTGATTCTTCTATTCTCCCAGTCCAGGTTACAGAGGATCATCTCAAGGCAGGCTGTGAAGAGTTTATCAACTTGGAACTTTTTTGTATATGTCTTGATTCCCATATTATCAAAGTACCAAAAAATGTACCATTTCACTTTGTAGCCAATAGTACCGGTGCACCTAATATAATAATTTAGATAGGTTTTGAGCATATGGAAAACATCCTGGCTTACTAGGTCATTTTTGGGATCTGTCTGGGGAAATTTTCAGGAGGATTTAGTCAATGTTTTGTATACATTACACATTTGAAACAACTACTACAAGAATTTTTTAAAAATCATACATACAAAATTAGGAAACATTTAAAATATATTTTGGCCCAGATTCTTATTAAAAAAAACTTAATCTCAATGAAAAGTCAGTCTTTCCTCCTTTATAAAGATTATGATACTGTCACCATATCATGAAAGATCATATTTTGTTTTATCATATTTTGTTTTATTTTTTCTCAGTTTCATACCTAACATGATTGCACATTTCATATGCCACAGAAAATGTGAGGAATAAAATTTGATTCATTATTGTTTTGAACTATAAACTAATTTTTATAAAATGATATAAATGTGAATATTAATTCTGCCCTTCAACAAGACATGTAAAAAAATCACTTTCCTATAAGACTAAAAGAGAGGAGTATTGAACCCTTCTTGATCATTGACCATTTTCTTCTGATTCCTTACCATTTTACCTTTGCTTCTTTCCAGTGGGCAATGTATAATTTAGTCCTATTTTACAAAGCTGTGAAGGAGGAGCTACAACCTATAAATCCTATTCCAAAATTTCTCTGTGTTAAAGCTGTTGTTTTTTTGTCATTTTGGTAAGTTTATGAAACAATACTTGGTTTTTATATTGACTCATCCAGGTTTCATAAGTTATTTTATTTTTATTTTGTCAAAATATGAATAAATTTAACGTTTGAATTTAATGAATAATATTGTGTTCCACTGTCAGATCTAAATATATCTAAAATCATTAGCTTGTTCATTGGAAATCTGTTTGAGAAATATTATTTTAGTAATTTTTACTTGTACTCTTTCTGCAAAGATTTGTCATCTTCAAAAACTGCTTAACATTCCAAGGATTATCCATCTATTTTATAAATCATCATCATAAAAATGAATAATTTGTACTTCCATAAAGTAGAAAATATTTTACCTAATTTTTTTCCATAGGTTATTCATTTTTTTTTCTGGAATACAAACAGTGAGTGAAAAACTTTTATGACTTATTAACTTTGATTTTACTTTGTTGTTAAAATTATCTTTGTTTTATTTTGAAATTAGTAGTTGTGTTTTTACTGTATGTATTTAAATTCAGATGAAATGTCAAATATAACAAAATTAATTTTTTTCATATTTTTAAGGCAAGCTGTGCTGATTGCTGGTTTGGTAAAAACTGGTGTAATTTCAGAAAATAATACTTGGGGATTTTATACTGTAAAAATGGTTGCTAGTGGTCTCCAGGTAAGAAACTCTTTTTTGCTCTTTTTATTTGTCTAACATTTCAATTTAAATGAAAGAAATAATTTATTAACTTTCAATGATGAGAAATTTCTTTTCAATTTTAGGTTGTAAATTACTATACATACCTTTAAGGCCATATTCAGCTTTAAATGTTGTAAATGATGTATAACTAATGTTTTTAAGACCAAATTTTGAAGCAAAAAAATCAGAAGTCAATTTATTCATGGATGATAATTTAGTTAGGTTGAAATTCATTGATGGAAATGTCAGGAGCAAATGCCTATTAGTACCAGTAAATGATGAAGATATAAGATATGTAACACTTTATATAGAAAAGCCATGTAATGTCTTCAGTAGATGAAGCTCTCCAGTTTATGATTGAAGTGTTGAAGTAGTCTATGTGGAAGTTCTTAGCACAGCCTGGGTTATACCTCCAAAGTGCTAATCTTTAAAAAAAGCTTGAATGGACTAATTCCTAATTAAGTGAATTACTTAAATTATCTCTACTTGACTTCTCTAAATTGCCAGGTTTTCTGAAAACAAATGTGTACTTTTGTTAGACCAATAAAATCTCAGAACAGGTAACAAAGTCTTCCATTTTCATAAACACCTGTTGACTTTTTTTCCATTGTGAAATTTGTAAATTTACTATTTATTTACGATAAGATTTAGGTAGTATTTATGAAAACGCAGGTTGACTTTTTTTTTCTAAAATTAGTGCAATGGGGATATGTTTACAATTTATCAAAAAAGTGTCTATTGTAAAATTTATAAGTGAACTATTTATTCATGATAAGATTTAATTTAGAATACAAGATAAGAGATATCGAGTAAAATTATGCAAAAATTTGTGCTTGTATCTCGGCTCGCTTTTGCATTTGAGTTTTTTTTTCAAGAGTGTTTTTTGTTTTTCATTCTATGTATGATGTTCAATTTAATTAACGAACAAGCATATGTCTATACATATACGATCACACATAAAAAAATATTTTTGTTCATAAATCTTGTACACAGTGTAAACTGTAAGTACTAAATCTTATCATAAATAAATAGTACAAAAATCATAAACATAACCCCATCGCACTAATTTTAGAAAAAAAAAGTCAACCAGTGTTTTTTTAGATATTTATTATGAAAGGGTGGCCCTCAAATTGTTTTGTTTTTCTGGCAATCCAGATTCAACCAATCAGGCACAAGCAAATGAACAGGCAGTAATCTGAGATTTCAAAAAGGTTGTTGGGTTTAGGTTATTCATGTGTTCTGACAGTTATATGTATCCACGTATCCTGACTTCATCCAGCTCCAACTGTTCATAGTAGATACTTGAAATTTTACACACATACTCCCCTCAATAAAGAGGCAGATTGGGGGGTTTTTTGGTTAAAGATTCCCCTCCAAAATGAGTTTTTTTTTGGAGGGGGTATTCTAATGTAAATTTATGCTAAATTGGTCCTTTTAGTTTGTGTTCACCTTTTGTTTTTTGAAAATTTTGAGAGAAGTAACTTTTTCATTGATGACCCCTTTTTCCAATTTCTCAATTGATCACCCTATCACAACATGCTGCCAAAAGACTTTGGTCGCCTGGTGGTTAAGAAAAAACACTTTCTCACATATATCTTATCTGTTATGCATGAAACTATCATTGTTGTTGCTGTTATTGATCACCACTACCCACAACGAACCAGTTTGAACAGTTTTACTGGGTTTGGGTTATTCATAGGCTCTAATATTTATATACGCTCGCTGCACCCATGGGGAAATTCTGTGGCTGTTGATATCTCAGCTAAAACTAAACCTAAATATTACCTCATGTATTTCCTTTGCATTTCTCCCAACCTATGCCTGTATCTTCTCATTGTCTCCCTTATCCCTTCCAATCTTTGTTGCCAGTCTATGATTTTTATCTAATTGTTTTACAAACATGGATAAGATTTATAAGGTGAAATTTTCCTACCCCCTCAGTAAACAACCTTTCTTTCCTTCCCCTCTCATCCTACCCTCTTATTAAACTAACAAACCTCCCTTTCTCCCCTTCTTTCTCCTTACCCTTTAAACAAATTACTTGAAATTCTTTTCACTCCTGTTCTTTTCTAAACAGAAATAAGGAATATTTTAAATGAAATAACATGCTGTCAAAAGACGTTGGTCATCTGGAGGTTGGGAAAAAACAAATCGTCATATAACTCATCTGTTGTGCATGCAACAATGTTTTTGTTTCGTTATCATCACAACCCACAAAAAAGTTATTTTTTTGCTGGGTTCAAGTTATTCATGTGTCCAAACAATTATGTAAGTGTATTTGTCTATGTACCTGGACTTAGCCCAGCTCTTTTTTTGTTTGATTTTGTTTTGTTTTTTAACCCTCTCCCTAAGATTTCAGTGGAAGGTTCGATTTACAATATAAGTTTATGCTAAATTTACTTTATAAGGAATGAGCATATGTGGGTGGTGGTGATTCATAATTTCCCAGTGAAATGCTAGTCTTGCACATAATTTGGGACCAGAACTATGTTTTACATATTTCCATTTTTTGTTCAATGGAAATTTCATTTTTATAAGATTACCATTATTCGTGGGATTTATTTAAAGAGATATTTTTGTTGAGTATTTTTCCCATTTTGCCACATCATTCAATTATAAATATTTCCATGTTAGAGATTATATTTGCAGGGATTATCTCTTTCTTTTCTATATTCACACATAGTGTGGCTTAAAAGGTGAAAGAAATCATAAAGAGAAGATGAGAAACACAAAGATGTCTATATTTAATCAGTTGACAGTGATCAAACTCTTATGATTTATCTAATTGAAATATATGGATGAAAGGATGATGTGACATCATTTATCTATAAATTATTTTTACTCGGCAAGTTAAAGGATTTGTTGATTCATATATCATCCAGAATTTATATGAGTATCAATAACTTCAGTTTTGAATGCCTTGGGTAATATCTTGGTGTTCAAAAAATATTTGGCCAGACATTCTTACATGAAGAACTGCAGCATTTATCTCCAGAAAATACTAAGAATCATTAAGGCAGTAAACAATGAGAAAAAAAGTGAAAATTGTTTCATTTTCCAATTTCAATCCTATATTTTTTCTTCATCTTTTTAATTAGTGATATTTTTTCTTGCAGGACTTTTGTATTTGTATTGAAATGTTTCTTGCTGCTGTGGCCCATTACTTCTCATTCTCACACAAACCTTTCATAGACCTAATGATTGACAATTCTAACTGCTGTGCTTCATTCATGTCCATGTGGGACATTTCTGATGTTCGAGATGATGTTTTGGAACATGTGAGAGTTGTTGGTAAGTTTTTATTCTACATTATGTGATTTGTAAATATGTGAGACATTATAATGATACACTAGGCCTATTAGTTTATATTCTACTTTAATAGCAATACAGTAACAATGGACTGAATGATGAGTAGTACTGAAGCCTAGTTTGTGTGTGTCTCTGGTAAGAAAGGGAAGAGATGGTAGTTGTAGTATGTGCCCTGCTTTTGAGAGGAAAAGGAAGAGTAAACATGATTATGAACCTGAGAATGGGAACAATTTTTGTTTTGTGAGGTTAAGCAACAATGGTTACTTGACATTGATCTGAATGGATAACAGTTAGGAATACAACAAGGATGAGAAAAGGTAGTCTATAAGTACTTAGCAAAAATATTCGGTATATATGTCTATTATTGCAAATTATTTTCATTTTGGCATATTTCTCTGTAAATTATTTATTTTTGTAATTCACATTACAATACAGCCATTCAAAGCAAGTTGACATATTTTGCACCACATCTAGAAAGTGATTGAAAATTATTTTGCTGATGTGTAAAGTATACCTCTTATTATTTATTATTATCATTCAATTTTGAATATTTTAAATTATCATGATCATTTTTTCAAATACTACAAAAAGTGTTAAAATTTTGTCTAAACTCATCTAAAATATTGCATGCTAGGAATATATATTCTAATTCTATTACTGAATTGAAATTTATTCAGAATACTAATATTTGCATCATAATATTTACAAAAACTTTTTTTTAGGTAACGGTGTTGGACGAACTTTGCGTGGTTTCAGTTCAGTTAGAAAAAGTGAAAGGACGCCATTGCTTCAAGAAAAATCCCCTGATGTATCTGCTTCTTCAAAAGACCAAAATTCTGCTTCTTCTCAAGCTAGGAGTGACCAAAATACTCCACAATATACTTTTAGTGATCCAGGAGATGCATGTAGTATCACCGACTTGGAATCTTCAGTGGCTAGCGGAAGCGTTCCTGAAAGGCACAAATCTTATGACTGGAGCTTAAATAATTTCTATGAGGCTAGCATTGATTCTGAAGTTACAAATTATGATAATTACCATAAGACAATGCTACCCACCCACTCGACTGAAAATAAAGGAAATGACTCAAATAAAACGCAAGATACTGAAGATCCAGGAAACTTACCAGCTCTTCAAAGTAATATTGACTATAAAACTGTGTGATTTTGAATCATAAATTTTTAATGTATTTATAATATGAAATGCCTGCATCATCACTATGACTATAAAAACTTGTGAATCTTAAAAGGCTTCTCATTCCTATATTTCTCAGTTAATTTCAGGTATTATTTTCATTAATTTCAATAAATTTTCAATGTTCATAATCAAGTAGAAATATTTCAATAAAAAATTTAACTTTTCATTCTCTTATTTGATAAATCTTCTAATGTAAATCCTGTATTTATTTTAAAAATAGAGGATTGAAGTACGATGTATTCACAAGGCAGAAATTATGTGCAGTTGAAATCAAATTTATACAAAAATTATCATACAAAAAAAATACCAGAATGTGAGGTAAATGTTCAGGTGTTTTATGGATTTGTTAAATGACTACAAAGACTTCAGTTCCTCAATTCTAATCTCTTTAGGCAAAAAGTAAAAATGAAAAAATAATTTTTGCTAAACTTTCATTGAAAATAGAAAATTATCTATGAGTGGAAAAACAGCATTAGATGCAGATATAAATATAGTTAGTAAGTATAGAGTAATTAGGAGTGAGAGGATTATGGGGTCAGAGCTTGGTGTGGTTAGGGTTGTTAAGTTTAGTGTTTAGTCTATTAGAAGAGAGAATTAAAGATTAAAAGAATGGAGAAAAGGGAAATAAATGAAGGAATAAACATATGAAGGAGAAAAAGGATGAATGAAGAAAAGGAAGAACAAAAGAATGAAAAAAAGGGAAATACAAAGAAAAGAAATAATTATATGAAAACTAATAAGTAAAAGATGAAAGGATTAAACTGTGGAAGAAGTTGATGATAAAAGAAATGAAATCTGGTAAAATCAAATTATAAACAGGTAGAAAAATTACTAGAACAAATGGAATGTTAAAAGAAGTTGAAATGATCTCAAAGCAACTAATATTTTCTGCGAAGAATTATTCAAGAAAATCATGTAAAGTATTAGTTACCTTGTGATGTTTATTGGTTGTCTGCCATTTGAGTTTTTAATTGATTTTATGATGTTTCAGACTCCTGTTTTTTCCCTGATTTATTGTGCTGTCTTGTAACCTCTCTCAAAAATCTTAGAATTAGAATATTTGAATTATTAAAAAAGAAATTACCCAATAAAATAGCTTTAGGCTCCTCAGCGCCAATCCATTTATAAACAACCTCATCATTTGGGACAGATATATTCTAGTAAATTATAATTATTTATCTATTAGATCTCATCTAAAATTTCAATCATAAACTTGCCATTTTCACTAAAGCCAGCAAAATAAAAAGGTGGGAAATGAAAAAAAATCCTTTGTACTACTACTTGAATAATCAACTAATGGAATCAGATATTTATCTTCAACTGTTGACTGAATACTCGTTTCATTCTTGTATTAATAAAAGTTTCTATACTGGAGATCCGTTCCCCCAAGAGGTACCTCTCTATTATATTAAGAAAGGAAGATCAAGAGATTCTTTGATGTCTGATTGTTCCTGGAATGCTTCAAGGCATTTCAAACTTTTTGATACCTCATCAGTCATTCAGACAATCATCCAAGCTGTTTTGTATTCCAGAAAATGAGTGTTTATTATTCTTAGGTTACTATAATTTTCTGTTGGTTATAGTAAAAAGTTTATTCTGGGCTAAGCTGATTTTATATGAATTCAAATCTACTTATACGATGGGGTGTGATATTTCTTGGTTCTCTATCTATTATACAGGCATCACTTACCCTATTCCTCTGTTTTACACTCTGGTTTCCTATACCTCCCACCACCACCACCACAACCTCTGATGACTCAGCCTATCATACCATCCTCTCTCTTCTTTTTTTTTCATTTCATCTTAGAGGACTCAAAAATGTTTCCCATTGATTCTCTATGTGAGTGGTGCATGCAACCCCAATCCCTCTCTCTCTCTCCCCATGCTCAACCTACCACCACCATACCCTACTCCCTCTCTTCCCAACACTCCCCCACCCACCAAATTACTCAACATTACAAACTATGATATAGAGGCCTGATCCAACCTATAATAGATATGTATAGTCGAGCCTTAAGTATCTTGAACTATCTGTTAATCAGGGTATATATCTTTGTACATAGATTGATTGAATGAATTTCAGATCCTAAGCTATGGTAATTTTGATATGAAGAATACCTTCAAAAGTGATTTCTGGCCTTAAAATTAACTTGAAAAACAGAAATCATGCGGAAAATGATTTTCTCGTGATGAAATATAATTAATGGTATTACACAATGATCTAGGACTACCAACAGTGGAGACATGAGATTGATGCTTTTCTTTGATTGTGCACACAAGCCATTGATGGTCAACACTAATTTATTTGCAGTGATTTGTTAAAATGTTATAGTCATACCTAACATCATGCTTATTGCAAAAACTTTGTACCAAGTGCATGATTCTTATGATTCCCCTCCCTGTAATGAAAAAAAGGTGTTAAAATGGCTTATTGGTGTTAGAATTATAAAAGTTAGACTTACTGATACAGCAATAAGAGAATTAAAATGACTAACGTTGGGTAAGGCACTAGATTTAAAAAGAGTAGGTGTGCTTTGCTAGCAGATTGAATTTTGACTGGAAATTCACAGACAGAAAGAACATGGGGATGTTGCTCATCTGAACTATTTCTATGGAAATAATGGTAGAAAAATGCCAAACTTGTTACATTACAACAATGAGACTGGTGGTTGGAGTGTGGGAAAGAGCTCATTACTCATTAATCCATGCATTCATTTCTGTACTTGTATGTGTGTGTGTGTGTGTGTGAAAAGTAACTGATTGGGGAGCCTGACCAGATGTACATGCAGTACTCCATTTCTGAATGTATTAATGGTCTAGGGCTTAGAAACCTTCTTGATCGGTAAAAAGAAACTACCGTCTCTAACATTCCTTTGTAATAGAAACAATGTAAGTGAAGAGTCTCATTTCAAATCAGATGTGAATTTGAAATGCAGAAGTTCATACAGGCAGGGGTCTCCTTTAAAATAGTGCCAACCATTGAGGTAGAAAGTCAGGATTTGCACGTAGATGGTGGAAAGATATAAGATTTTGGAAAGATTGAAGAATCATTGGTACCCCTTCTAACAATCACTATGTTCCCTGGAAAAATTTGCCATGTGGGTGCTGGAAGGCACTTAGCCTGTTTTATGATAGCTAGTGAGTTAATGGAGCGAACCTCTGTGCCTTGTCAAATGCCTTGGAGATTTTCAAGACAATAACAAAGGCATTATAGCTACCATCCAGTATGCTACTAATCCTATGAGTAATGACAGTATATCTGGAAGTCCGAAAACTGCTTTATGCATCACGAAGTATGTTGAGATTATTCTGAGAGCTAATGACTTGTTCATTCAGCATTGATTCAAATAGCTTGCTCATAATGCCCAATAGACTAATTGGCCTATATTCTGTTGGAGAGGAGCACTTCTCAAGAGTTCTTGAAGACTAAGGAATTTATGAGAAAATAATGTAACTCATAATTTGAATAATCATCATGCTCCAGATATTTCTATACTGAAACTTGATTATCAGCAGATTTTTATTGCTTGTATGTTTGACTCTTTTGTCATCAACTGTGTGTTTGTTTGTTTTTTTCATCCACTTCTGAATAGCATCTGTACAATCTCACAAATTCAATGAAATGCCAATCAAATTAAGCACCATAAGATTTGCTGCATTTTTAATTTGAAAGAGATTTTTTTAATATGCACAATGTTCATTTTTTTAAATCTTCTTTTTACCTCTGCAACAATGGTATTAATGATATTTTTAGCCTTTTGTACTGTTGTTAGAATCTCAAGATTATGGCAATTTCAGGCAACATTTTCTGCATAAGTATGAAATCATAAAATACATATTATGAAATTGTTTGTATAATTTGTGTCATTTTTTTTCAGCTACTCTTCAAAAGACAACAACCTGAATCCTAGAATCTGAGTTAACAATGATTATCAATTCATGAATTCTGTTGTTAGTTTCTTGATATTATGTTATCACAATCCATCAATCTTCGTTTCATATTTTTTTAATACTGCATCCGTTAGTCCTTGATGAGGAAGACTTACATACCTCTTATTTTCAACAAACTCAACAAGCC
>OY735232.1:10688127-10713127 GCA_963457665.1 Thysanoteuthis rhombus | reverse complement strand
TTGTCTGTTTTTCCAAGCTGCCTTACCAAAGTCCACTTCTACACAATTTATGCAACTACCCAGACATGTCTGCTCTTCTCTTTCGAATGTTTTCTGTTGGAAATGATGTTCTCTCTGAATGCCACACTTTGATCGTATGATTCTTCTAGAAAAAAAAACCTAGAATATTCCATAATTTCATACTTGTTTACATTGCCTTCAAACTAAACTGTAAAGTAAATTGCTCTTCGATTCATGGTCACTTTTTGTTACTCTAGCACGATGTGCTTTGTAAAATTGAAACAAAACAGTTTCGCCTAGTGATTTACTAAATTAGATTTAAAACAAGTTAATTGCAAACTGGTGAAATTCCAACACTCAGTTACCGTACGGGCGATAGTTGTCTCTGCCTTGTAGTAGTATTTCCAATCCTTCTTTTTTTTTTTTTTTTTCTTCCTTTACTACACAATTGTTGCAAATTTCTATTGAAATCTCATGTGTGCTAGTGTGTATTAGCGTGTCTTCTTGTATTCTCTCGCGATCATCCCTTCGGGCTTCTTGCAGATATTTACTTGTTTTACTTTAAATTCAAAACAATCATAAAACAGTTTTAATTGTTCCCCTAACTATTCTTGCTGTCTCGTAGAAAAAGGATTACATCGTATAATCCAAAATATACTACGAATTCGAAGGTTCTTTTTACAGACTTTCTATTCATTTGATACTCGACAATTTTCCTTTTCTCAAACTTTAAAAATGAGAATAAAGTGAAATCGGAGACGCCGGTTAGTCTAAATTTGCAATCCTGTTTTTTGTTCTCTTTCTTTGAGTAATTGTAGATAAAAAAAATGCCTCTTTTTCATTATTGAAGGCTTTATAATCCATCCACAATGCGCGTATTCAAATAGTCATATTGTATCAAATTGCTTGTGACTTCAACCCTTTTCCACGCCTGCCTGATTACGATTTTTTCATTCTAGTCCAAGCCCCCTCCCCAAATCCCCTAAAGGGTGTTAATTCTACTAAGAAAATCTGGAATATAAGATCCCCCGCTGAACTGTATTCAGTATAAACAGACAATTTTGCATTTCGTTAGGTGTCCAAAAAGACAATCTCTTTTACACAATTTCAAAAGCCAAGTTTTTGTAAATACTTGACTTTAAAATCAATCAAAATATGTTTTGAAGTATTTTTCAGGTTATTTGGAGGTCACTGTATCCACTCTCTCAACTTGTTAATTGAAAGACGGAATATGAATTTTTTTAGTGAATTCCCTACTGCTGACGGAATATTTTCGAGCTGCTTTTGGAGTACTTGGTCCCGGTTAAGTTAACCATCAAAATCCGAATTTATCAGAAGACAAACTGAAATCTAGTTGAGTGGGTGGGGACACTATACCTTTGAAAATGAACCGAATGTAATTGTTAGAATTAAATCTGTAACAAGCTGAGGAGAGAGCTTCTGTAACATCTCGGCACTATTGGGTTGGTTTGATACAAATCTTGCTGGTTCAACCCCACGCATATCTATTATCGTTCATTACAAAAAAATAAAAATAAAATAAGAATACGCATTTACTTGATTATCCAACTTTTACATTAAAAGTCCCTTCGAACAAAAATGCAATAAAATTATCATCATAAGAACTACTCGAAGGTCTTCGTCCAAAAAAAATTAACAAAAAAAAAAAACGGTTTTAAATTTTGTGAAAAAAAAAATATTCTCATGACCTCTATGGTTGTTACAAATGCAATTGTTTCAATCGTTTTAATATGTACAGGGAATTTTTTAGATAATTGCATTTAACTGAAATTATTTCTAAAAAATTGAAATAAATTTGGAAAAAAAGGCAATGAAATAAAATATGCTGTCTGATCGAGAACACATTTACTTTTTTTTTTTTTTTTTCAATTTCAACTGCAGTTTTAACAAAAACCAGATTGAAAAAAAATTGCTCCAAGAGTAAGTAACTAAGTTGGACGAAGAAAAGAGTATTTTTTTTTTTTTTTTCTATTTTTCTCTACGTTTCGTCCAGGAAGGAAACAGAAGTACAATCGATTAGTGAGAGTTGGTATTGAAAAAGTGAAATAAATACCCTGATCTCACCTATACTTTGAAAAATTTGAGAATCATGTACCATGAAACGGGTATTGTCAGTTGTTGCTATATATGGCTATGAATCTGGAGCCTGTTGAATACAATATTTTAAAAATGAAATATTATTCAAGTTGAATGTTGTGCTTCTACTTAATGAGAAAAAGAACTTATAATTTCACTCTTCCACATTATGAAGTAATATAATTTATTTTCCTTGAATTTTCCCCACCCCGGCTCACATCCTCCCCAATGCTTTATGTGGGTCCACACACTCTAGCTAGGCCTTCAAAAGGTCTGTAATACCTTTGTGGATGCTCTAGGGTCCACAGCTCCCCGGTTGGGAACCAATGCACTAAATGTTGAAGTAATGTCCCAGGCCCCCCATATCCCCCAGCTGTAACCCTGGAACTTGAATTTCTTACTGGTTTGTTGATTACTTTAAAGCAAAGGAAATGGATGTTAAGGAGTTGCATCTAAGAATTTGATGTGCCCTAAATGTAGCTATAATTTGATAATATGATGCTGGTGATTTCTTGTAAGATTGTGTATTATGGCCAATCAAACGGCTTACCACAGAAAAATATTCAATAAGGGTAACTTGAGGATGAATATAGGACAGATGGTGCTGACATCTAAGGTCACCAGATGCCACTATATGTCAATTTGAGATCAACTGTTACTTTGGCCTAACTATAAAATCTCTCTTGCCTCACCCCATGAACAAGTGTAAGTGTCTATCTTTTGTACATATAAACATTCATTCTTTTCTATAAAAAAAAGTCAATGAAGGTAGCAAAGTAGTTAGCAGCTAGTTAAAACTCCAACTGAGATGCTCTGCATTCTCTTCACGCTAATACCCTTGAGAAAGGCATGAATAGGAATAAATGATGTAATTGACATTGAAAAAAGTTCTTGATTAAAAAGAATTCACATTCAGTATTTTCATGTTGGACCTGTGGAAATCCTACAGCTTCTTATAACTAAGAATATCCATTCTCATGCCCCTGCTCTGTTGCCCTAGGTATCTTCTCATTTTCTCCCTTACCCTTTTGAATTATTGTGGCTGGACCATGATATTCATATGCAAAAATTTTACTACCTACTCAGTAAACTAGATAACTTTTCTTTCTCCCTACATACCCTCTTTTGAAACTTAACTTTCTTTTTTCCCCCACTCCTCAGACACTATCTAACCAATGAAAGTGTAATTACATAACTGTGACGAGTGTAGATTAATGCAGTATTTTGATGACAAAGATTTTTTTAAATTCTCCAGAAAATTTTCATTATTTGTAAGAATAGAATTTAATTCCGGGTCTTTTATTCATGTTCGTTTTTACCAATTTTTATGATGGAAAAATGGAACAATTTTTTCATTGTTTGGAAGCAACAATTTTAATAGAATCAACATTCTGAGACTAAGTGAAGACGGTCTTTTTTTAAAGAATTGATACAAAGTATTTTAAGCTCCTGTGATCATATTTATCTTAGATAACCAGGGCAAGACCAGTTACTTCAGTTAGTGTTGGATATTCCTCTCATCATTCTACTATGGTAGCTGTATATTGTGTATACAGTAGTAAACCGTCGATTTAATGTAATTTGGCTTTAATGCACTTGTAGATCAATCTGAACTGACTTCAAAAATGCAGTTAACAAATGGACCATAACCGACTTTCTTATTTACTGACATATTTTGCTCACATTTTCTAAGAGGAACTTGAAGGAAAGAATGGAATAGTTCTAATTCAAATGGAACTTAGCATTGACACATTTTTTGGTCCACATAATTTCTTTTTATTTTCTTGGTTTACAAACTTTTTTCTGTCTTTTATATGAAACTATGACATTGAAATATTTTGGTTACATCTCTCCAGGGTTGTCAATTTAGGTATGTGGAATGATCTTTTAATGAGTTTATATTCTTCTACTTTTTATTCATTGATATAAAATATCTTGATTTCAGTCCTTTGGTTTAGTTCAATGGATACAAAATTATTTCTACTTAACAATTATAGCAGGCTGCTCCGCACAGTCCCCTTCCTAACATGCACCTTTTGAATGGCTATGCCCTAGGACTAATGAATTGAAAGAAATTAATCTAACTCTACTCAAATACAATTTTTCTTAAATAGTGAAAGAAAAGCAGTTGAATAGGTAAAAATCGGTTGTTGTAGCAACAAATATCATTATATATATATATATATATATATATATATATATATGTTCTATACTATCATTTAGTTTTGTTCTCTAGAAAAATTAAGAAAAAAAACCCTGATTCTCTTTCTTTCATTCTCAAACATGAATTTTTTAAAGTGCTATTACATCATCTATCCATGAACCCATGCTGGTGATGTCCATATCATAATATGAATTTTTGTTAATCAAGAGCAACTGATGCAAACATCAAATTTTTTCATTGTAGTGATCAGAGTGCTGGCTAACATATCTGGTAAAAACTACTATGGTTAGTTGAGCTATCTCAGTGCATACACACGCGAACACCCAGATATCTCTAATTATAGTTAGAATGACCCAAAATTTTCACTGGGAACTTGACACCCAAAAGATAAAAAGCATCACACTTGTATGACAGATTTTTTTTTTTTTTTTTTTTTTCTTCAAGTTTTTGTCATTAGTGAGAAAAAAAATCTATGAAAAGGGATGTTTCACAGACTATCGACAGTACTTGAAATGAGATGAATTAGCATGAAAATTTCTAAAAAAAATTCCTGGGTAATTGTATTTTTAAAAAAATTACCTTTAAAATTATGCAATTACCTTATTTTTTTTTTTAAAGCAAAATCCAAAGGCAACCAAACAATGTTTATTAGATGCAGCCAACTACTAAATTTATGTTTTATTTACATAAAAAAAAAGGAATAAGGTATAACAAACTTTTGGGTTTAAAGCCCCCCCCCTCCATTACTTTATTATAGCAAGGGTTTATTGTATAATATCAAACCTGAAATTCACAATTCTATATACTCAGCATTTTACTTTTGAAAACAACTAATTTCCCAATATCTAGTTGTGAAACTAAATTACATGAAAATATTTTCGTGTCTCCCCCTCCCCACCTAATGAATTTTCCTTATTCTCATCATTGGTTTCTCTTAGTATTGACTTGAGTTTTAAATCAACATTTTGATCTAGAATAGAATAGGCTACATTTCATAAAAAAAAACTTTGTAATTCAATTTGAAGTAAATATTTACAAAATGTTACTATGTTGTGAATAATTTTCTTTGTGATATATTATTAGCTATACAAGCTGTATATTTCCATTGTAAAAATCGGGTATTAGTTTATACTGATTATCATAATGTTATTAGGTGCTTTTGATTGGATTTAAATCTTATGTGAATTAGTGTGTAAGAGGTCTTAAAATGTAGTAATTAGATCATTTTATATTCAGTTATCTTCTATGTTGAAATATGTTTTCTTACTGAAACAAACTCTTGAAAGACTTCATAATAGGTACATTGACAATTATTTCTAAAATGACTCTTTCAATTAGTGGAACACTAAACAAATAAAAAAAGGCACAGAATTGTTTCTGATTCAGCTGTCCTACCATAATCGTCTAATTAAAAAGTAACCCCCTTAAAATTAAAGTACTGGCACTTGAATATTTTCCATTTTCATTCATCATCAGTTTATTTCATTTACAAAATCGTACTGGGATCCGAATATTGAAAGGAGGAAAAAAAACAAACCTGGAAGTTGGACTATAAATGCTGTATTTGAACGAGTTCTCTCCCTTGCACTTTTAAACGGGATTTATTCACTTTTTTCTTTTTCTTTTTTTTTTTTTTTTCTATAGATTAATATTGAACGAAGCTTTCTCTAGTGTTTTTGTTCACCAAACCAGCCAACTGTCAATCAACCTATACAACATGGGCCCCAAGCCAGTTATAATACAAAATTTCATAAATGAATTAATGGAAAAAAATCTTTCATATTTAGTATTTACCATAAAATTATTTTTTTCAGTTTGTAAATTTGGTTATATATGTACCATGAAAATAAAATGTGAATTCAATGACGTGTTATTTTTATGTGATATAAGTTTATCGTTATATTGCTCTAAAGAAATGAGTTGTTAAATTGGAAGAATAAAAATGAATTGATGTGAAGAAATTTATATCATCAATTCATTCTATACTCGTATAATGTTTAGCAGCATGAAAATTCAGACAATGATGAGTGGGTGAAATGATCTTGAAAGTTTAAATGATTTATGATATTTAATGCCACTGAGCTAGTATAATAATTGATACAACTAATAATAATTAGCACACAATTTAACTTTTCCTTTGCTTTTTCCTTTTTCTCTTTCAATTGTTTCATATTTTTGTCAGGTGTTTATTTTGATATAATTTTGAAAACAAAAAATTACATTTAACTTGGGATATTTTATGGACAGGCTACTGCTATCTAGGGGGAGGTAATTGTGCATGGATCCACCAAAAAATTTACTCAATTATTCTATTGCTCATGGTCCATCCTTCCATCAAATTTTATCGAAATTTATTGAGAACCTTCAGAACAGGCATGATTTTTTTTTTTTTTTTTTTTTTTTTTTTAATAGAGCATCTGAAATGATAATTCTTAATCGTTTCTACATATGACTATGATGTTGGAGAGGTAATAGTACATACTACGTAGATCAGCCCAAAATTTTACTCACTTCCACTGCTGATGGTCCATCTATTCAATTTTCATTAAAATTTATTGAACTTCAAGAAGGACATGACTTCTGAAAACTTTTATCCTCACTTTAGTGGCATCAGATACAAGCATTTCTTTCATATATAGCAAGGCTTCATCGAAATGATATGAAGCATTTGCTATGTTGATTTTTGTCAGTTGCTGACAGTTATCACTACCAAAAATTTTCTAAAAAGAGCATTATTTTACTGTATTTTCTAGTTTCTTCTGAAGTAAGGCTTTTGTACAGGACCTGGTAACTACGTGTATTTTAATAATAAATGAAAAATGTTACAGACAACTGGAAATTTCTTTTAATTCTTCTTTTTCTTTTTTTTTTTTATTCAATGTTAATGACCTGGGGATAAAATAAGACTGTATTAGTCCCCTTAATGATAAATATATACCTCTCTTTTATTGAAAATACCAGTTTTGGTGTTATTTCGTGAAATTGATGACTCGTAGGGAAAAATATGTATTTTTTACGTTTTTTTATTATTATTATTAAGATATCAAAACTGTATCAAGAAACTGATTTTGATGGTCTGTAACACGTGACTTTTTGATGGGGGGGGGGTAAATTTTGCTGATAGAAAATTCTCCCTACCCACCGTTTGAAACAATGGCTTCAACTAAAACAAGTTTACTAATTTTTTTTTTTTTTTTTTTTTTTTTTTTTTTAAATAAAAATTTTTAAAATTTCATTAAAAAAATCTAATAAATCCACAAATTTTTCTCACAGTAATCAATATTTTACAAATTTTCTGACCTGAAGTTTCGAAAAGGTTTATTTTAGAAAATTCATGCTGGGGAAAGATTTAAGCTCTGGCTTACAAGTAAAGTTATCTTCAGTTTCAATACAATTCAAAGCCTTTTATTCTGATTTGAATTTCCTTATTATATTCTTAAAGGAAAATCTGAAGGATTAAGACTGATATGAATTAAATGACTTGAGATAGTTTTTGGCCATTACTTACATTATCTATCATTGTTAGGGAAATTTATTCATCAAGCATAATACAGTGACTAAGTGGTGATGTTATTGTGTATTTTTGTTTTAATTATCAAGTTTTCAAAACATTGGTTTCGAAGCATTATCAGCTTGAACCTCCAGAGAGTTAAAAAAAAAAAAATCAATAAAATCACTTATCAATATTTTTTATAACAGTATGAACTGGGTGTTCTATACTTACAAACTACGCAAAATTTCATTCAAAATAATGAAAAAAAATTTGAAGGGAAAAAGGGCAATCTTTCCCTTATGCTATTTTAATACTCTAGAATTGGATATGGGCAGACTTTGCCACTTTATTACAACTCAAAGTCCCCATTCTAACAATCTTATTTTCAGATTGAAAAGACTGAAATTTTTGTACTTGTAGAATTTTATACTAATTGATAATCAACTTAGTCATTGTCCGTTGAGTGACTTTCTCAAAAATCAGTACTGTTAATCAATTTATGAAACTAACCTTTTTAGTTGATGTACTGTTGGAGTAATTTGAACAGACCCCATGCATTCATTTAATGTGAGTGAAAAAAATTGGTATAGATGTCAATGCAATTTAGTAAATTCTGCTAATAAATGATTATTTTTCCAAATGAAATGCACATAATACTATCTATTGCTAACAAGATTTTTGTTATTCATCAAGCTTGACCATTGATTATCAGCTTATCTGCTGTTCAGTATGCCTTCAAAAAGGTAATCCCATGTGCAATTTTAAATTCATCAGATTATAGCCCCTGCTTAGGAAATTATGATTTTGAGTGATTCAAAGGCTTATTTATTCTACTGATGGATTTGAATCGGGGTTTTTAACTTTTTGCTCGAATTCAAAAATTGGTTGAGTGAACTAATCCAATGCTTAAGAATGGCAAAAATTGTAATGTAAGCTTTATATTTATGAATGAGTTAAAATTGCATTTTTATGTATGATGTTATCTGAGCAGTTCAACTGATTCCGGAAGAGTGTCTTTTTAAAGATATAAAAAAATTATGCCTAATTTTGCAACACACACAGAATATCAGTGACACACTACAATGCCAAGAAATGCATTTTGAAAAGTTTAACTCGTACACCATCACCAGCAGATTTTCCCTGGGCAAAAAAAAATTAATCAAAATGTCCCTTGTGAGTTTCTGGAAATTTTTGTAACTTTTGCGTGGACCCATTGAAGATAGTTGGAAGCGCAACCCCGTCAATATGTAGCATGTATTTTTGAGAGTTTCTGGTGGATTGGAAACATTCAAGTTTGTGATACGCTAAAAGATGCACATTGCAAAATCAATTGCATTTTTTGTAATAAACTTTTGTTTGTTATATCCATACTTCATGTAAATGAATCACTGTAGCTTGCTCATGTGCCAGACCTTTTTCTCTAAAAAAAATTGGTCTTTTTTTCAAGATTTAAGGGGAAAAAAGCTACAAGATTTCGGCATTGTTGATCCAACATGACCATAGAGACTGAAAATGTTTTCAAATGGTGATTAGTGTTGTACTCCTGTAAAATTTCAAGGTTGTGCCCAGGAGTGCCCAGAGACAAGCAAAAAGAATCTGTAGCCTATTGATTGGTTGGCTGGGTAAGCTGTTTGTGGAACTATAGTAATTCTACTTAGAAGTGTGAATATTTATTTAAGCAGAATTTCACTCGGTATGTTTGAGTTTAATGTTTTCTTTCCCCAATTCACTCCGGTTTATTTGAGGCTGTGAAATCAAAGATTGAAAGAGAAGCAAAACGGAGCAATTTTGTTGTATAAGTTCAATATAGGAAGAAGAAAGTATTTGGCCAAGGGACTGTCAAACGTGCAGCTCAACATCAGTTCTTATAATTTTGAAACCGATGGGAACTTCGAATATGTGGACATATTTCTTTGATTGCAAGAGGGTATATGAATAGTTCTTGTTCATTAAAAAAAAAAAACATACCATAAATAAATATTACTCTTGGATGTATCAGTGTTATATATTCTTAAAATTTTACATAACTATATTCTACTTATTCCACATCATTGTTTGTTTCATGAGTTTTGGGGGAATGCTGTGTCATGTGACGGCAATAAATGAACTTTTAATTTTGTTGATTAAAATTCACTAATGTTGAAAGAATTGATGAGATTGTCAAGTTTGGGAAGCTTTAACTTGCTAGCGACAAATTTACAAGGATAGAAAGAAAGAAAAAAAAAGCGAATGACGTTGAGAGCATTCTCACAGCCTGTCTCCCAGCACTGCCCTCAGAAGCCTAGTAAAAAATTCTTTTTTAAATAAAGTTGCCGTTTCATAACATAAGCAGCAGTTTTGGTTACATAGGAAGGAATCTGATATTTAAAAAAAACAAACAATTTTTGTTATATATATATATATATATATATATATGAGATGTGGAAATAGGTGTTTGAAAAAAATTTTATTTTTCTCTTCCAGGTGTTAAATTTGATTGCGAAAAAAAGTGGAATTCGAATATTTGATGCTCTTGCATTTAAGAAAAATTCTGTGTAAGATCAACTTATTGAAATTTGATAAAATGGTCTGTACTTATGGCATTGATGACTTGAAAAGTCTTTGAAGAAAAAATCTTATTCTTGAATGTTGATACATCTCATTAAATTTCATTCCTAATCAAGGGACATTTTACCAAGTTTCACTTGTTCTAACACACACATTCAGGTTAGAATAATATCCTAAATTTTAAATTTCAGAATAAAGTAATGTTGCGTTGTTTGGTAACCTTTTAGTTTTTATTAGACAAATTATTAGATAAGATCCTATAGAATTTTACCTGTCATTTTTCAAAATCCGTTATTGCAGCTGTTCTATCTGTCAAAAACCATGTAACCTGTGTCTGCAATATAATGGGTCAGTGATTGAAATGCAGTTGTAATAGAAAATTTGACAGTAATGTACTGTTTCAGAGGCGTGATGGAAAGTTTTGCATATGAGAAACTAGTCTACTAGAAAGTGTCTGTACAATCCTTCATGCTTTCGAAAGGACTATCCATTCAAGATTTAATATTTCTTAAGAATTTTTTTCACTTGAACATCTATGGTTCTTTTACATTCTTCAGGCTGATAAATAGGGAAGAATTATTCATAGAAATTCTGGGGAAAAAACCCATAATGCATATAGCAAATGATATAACAATATAAATACATTATTTATCAATCTAATTACAAGATTAATGTTTTGATACACCTCCATTTCGGCTTCATATCCACAGTCCTGTATATGTTAGCGTGTCAAGTCTACAAGAACATCTCTCTGGTACAGACTTGAATGTCTAATTTTTCTTTGTGCTACAAGAGTACTTGACAAGCTCTACAAAAGCTATTGGTAGCTTAGTCCATGAAGGTATTATAATTCCTTCCTCTTTACTCTATCTTGGTGACCAAGGATCAAGTTTGAATGGGTACAAGATCTTGATCCCATATGTTCAACTAAATATGGGCTCTGCAGATGTGTTCTTTCCATGCACCATATCTAGCTGTAAGAAGCTCAAAATCTTTGTCTTTGTCAAGCTGTTTGAATGGAATCCTATCCACTTAATCTAGGTCTGAACAATTTAGGCCCTTTTTGCAAAATTTTTTTCCATATTCTACTCTTGTTGATACAGTTGAGGATTTTTCCATAGGTAACTTTGTCTTTCGGTTGAATTCTTTTTCTTGTGGTTGTTTGACATCTTGCACAAATGGTAATATCTGAACAAATGATCTGAGAATATGACATGTATTTTTTTTTTTTTTTTTTAACTAAATCATATGGCATCAAGAGTCTAAAAATGAGTTTTATATCAATCAGCTAATTCTAATAAACAAATAATACAAAAAAAAATTGATCACCTGGAAACCTCTTGTTCCAGGAGGCTTCCATCTCCATATACTGATAGCAGATTCAAATGTAGGTCCATCAATGAATTTACCTGTGATCAAACTTCACTTTGAAGTACCATTAAGAGGATATTTGATGGTGACTCAACATCTGAAAACATTAAGAAACAAAAGAAAGTAAATACAAAGAACTGAAAACAACAACAAATATGGCAGAAATTACAAGTAAATTGGTATCTTTTGAATAGAATTTTTTGCAAATCATAAACTATATTTTTGCATTGAAAAACACTTGCTTGAGAGTTGTGAAGTCCCCCCCCCCCCAATAGATTTTATCTAATTTTGGCTCAATAGAAGCTATGTTTCCAATTCAATAAGTACCATTTTCAAAACGATATCTACTATTATGGAAGTTGAAGAAAAAAAGGTGGGGGTTCAAGTCAATGGTTTCTGAAAGTTAGTCAGCATCTACCCTAAAAAGGTAGTGACATGTATGGAGGCTCTTTCACACTTTATTCTGTCATTTTGGACATCTATATTATGAAAGTTAGGGGAAAGTCATGTGCTTTTATCAAATACCTACTGTAAAAAACATGTGAGAATACATTGTTTTAATATTTGCCAACTAAAAGCTATCGATGAAGGCAGATAATCTTGGGTTTTGTAATGGTTGGTAAAATTAAGGTAATTATTTCCAAATAAAAATTTAGAATGGGTTTTAATACCTGTCAACAATTTGATGTTGTAAACACGAGATCAAATTTGCAAGTATTCTGAAATATGAAGAAAGTTTTCACCTGTGAATGTATCTACTTTGTTTCTGTCAGTAAGGCTTTGATCTTATTTTCTATTTCAGAAATTGAAAATATGGTATTAAGATCAAATTTGTTAGCCTTTCTGTTACTGTCATTGTGCTGCTGGTATTTTGTTGTGGCCACTGAGCCTGATGACAATGATTATGTTACTGGGATCAAGGAAGGGGATATAGAAGATGATGATGATGATGACCTGAAAAGATCTGCAACAGCTGAAGAAGAAGCTGAGGTAGCAGCAGAAGCACCAGCAGAAAGGGTAAGTACCTAAAAATTGCACACGTATAATGGGCTGACTTGGAAAATTTTCATGTTCAATGCATTTACTGGATTTTTCTGATAAATTTGTTTCATTAGTCAAGTTTTGCTTTTCAAGTTGAATGTTATATAGAGAAAGCTAAGTATCCATCTTGAAATTAGATTGTTGAAAATGAGCCTAGCGTATTCTTGAAGTATGTAGTATACGATAATTTGTCTCTTTTTCACTTACTGATTCAACCAACATTTCTTTTTTTCTTTTTTCTTTTTTCAGCCGCTTTATATGAGACCTAAAGTAGTTGGATTTGCTCACTTTGCTGAACCGTTTGATAATGAAGAGGAATTCAAAAAGAAGTAAGTATATTTATTACCTTTTGTAATCACTGTTTTTTTTTTTGTTTTGTTTTTTTCCTTCTAATATGCAATTTCATGTCTCAATTCTGAAATTAAAATCCTCAGTCTTTGAATGTTAGAACATCTCCAATAGATTTTGATGATTTCCAACTAATATTTAAATGGCTGCCAGTGACTGAGGGGTATGAGATCTAGTTTAGTATTAGAATATATTAATCGTTGATTGAAAAAAAATGATTTAAATACTTCTACACTTTTCCATTTAAGATAACATATCAGAAATGTTTGAGACAATTGAAAGAATTTTGTGCTTTATCATATTTTAAAGGTCTCCTATAAAGAGGGATTTTTTTCTAGTTAACTGTCCAAAGTGAAAAGTTATTTGGGAAAACAACATTGAGTTTTTTCTGTTTTTTTTTTTGTTTGTTTTTTTTTCTTAAGAAAAGCCAAATTCCCTTTAATGGCTGAATAAAAATGATTGTTCAACAAAGCATAAATAGCAATATCAATGCAACTGTTATCAGTATACTAACAGGATCATAGTAATACATTGAATCTGATTATGAAGTTGCACAATTATAACAATTGTTCAATATCTAACTTGAAGGTCTCAGCATAAGATGTTTATAAATCTTTTCTCTGATTTTTCATAAGTGCTGCACAGAAAATATGCACAAAATTTGAAATTTTTTTTTTTTTTTGTACTTCCCAAGACATCAAATTCTTGTAAATATCTCTGAGCATGGATTGAGATACATTCATACTTGGAATCTATTGCTAGAAAGCTATAGATTCAATTAGCAATAAGTTATCAAAGTTGTTCAGCCAAGAATGATTTGATTAAACAAAAATTGGTCTATTTCTGTCCATTGGTTGAAAATGCATGATTTGACTTTTTTTGATAATTTTTGAAAATTTTATACTTGCTGTCTTGAAGATTTTACATTTATAGCATTTACACTTACCAAGTAATGTTAACATACACGAATTCCTGTTTTCATGTATACAAAAATGATTGTATCTTAGAATGAGGTCTTTTGGATTGGTTTGTAGAGTATAAACAGCAACCAGTAATATTTTGTCGTAAAAACAATTGTAATGACCAAAAGTATATGAATGCAATTGCACCTACCCTCATTGTTCAAAGTGTTTATTGGATTACATGTTAAAAATGATAATTTCTCATATACTCTAGTATATAAGCTAGATAAAATGAATCAATGTAGGAATCTCTAACTAGACTTCACCTCTATCTATTGGCCTCCAGTGGAGTTCTGGAGATTTTGACTCTGCTTTTATGTTTTGTGAGGAAACATTTGGTCGTAGTGAAATTCAGTCTTGTCTAATCTTATAAACTCTTTTTGTTTACAGGTGGGTTTTATCACAGGCCAAAAAAGATGGTGCTGAAGAAGCTATTGCTAAGTATGATGGTATGTTTCTCCTTGGTAATTTATTTGAATTTGGAATGTAGCATTCTGCAGGAATGATTGATTCTAATTTTTGTGAAAAAAAAAAATTAGTTTCCAAATCATTTAATAAGTAGGAGTAAAACGCACTTTTTAAAAAAATTTTATTTTGAATTATTTTCAATAGCAAAAGGCTTTTTTCTTCAGTTGTTCATACTAATATTCTTCTGTAGGTAAATGGGAGTTAGCAGAGGCTGAAACCAATGCATTACAAGATGATCTTTCCTTAGTATTACAGGTAATTTACATTTCTTTTCTTGTGAATTCTAAAAAAATCTGTTACAATTGTATTACATTTTCATTTCATTAGAGATTCATTACTCAGCTATTGAATGTTAATACTCTAGATGTTGGTAATTCTACTTTTTTGTATCTGATTTTTAGTTGATGATACAAATGGATTAAATTGAAAATAATCAGTCTTACATTTTTCCAAATTTTGAATGAAAAGATGGGAATGTGCAACTCTTCAATACGTTTCTGACTACATTTGATTTTTTTCTTTTTTCTTTGCATTCATTTCTATTTTTCTTCATTTCATTCTATGCAAATTGAACCAATACTGGCATTTAGTGTGCTATAGATTATATATACTAGTATTAAGTTGTCTCTATAACTTTTCCTCTGGTTTTCTTAGTGCATAAGTAACTATTTACTGTTTCTTCAATCTTGATCTTCTTTTCTTTGACTTATCATCTATATGAAATATGAATTTTTTTCATGTAGATATATTAACTATGCATGATATTCACATTTTATTTAATCGCAATCAATACAATGATGTATTGTCATTTGCAATGAAATCGTTTAAACTTTGTCTATCTAAAAAGAATTGCTCAGGGTAGTTGAGCTTTTGTAATATATACTTCCTTGATTAATCTGTTACAGTTTCTTGAGATAATTATTCTTAATTCCTATTTTTAATTTTTTACTTTACAGTCTAAAGCCAAACATCACGCCATATCATCAAAATTACAACGGGTTTTTGACTTCAGTGGAAAACCTTTTATTATACAGTAAGCAGCATATTGTTTTTATCAATTCATATTGTGTATTGATGCATACATATTGATTTTTATTAATGGAACCTTCAAGTTCTAAAATTTGTTAGTATAGTCCAAGAACTTTTAGTATGAATACTATGGTCGCCCTGAAAGTTAATTCTAAAAAAAATTTTATCAATGGTGTATAGAATGACATACTAAAGATCCCCCTCACCTATCACTGATAAAAAAAAAAAAATGCTTATTTGAATTTTTTCAATTTTTGGCCCTAATGGTCCTGGACTAAATCTAAATTAGATCATAATTCAAAATTGAAATTTTTAATATTTGCCTGTTTATGATAAATGTAATTGTATCATGAGACATGAATGTAAAAACCATTTTATATTTTAAATTGCATTTTTTTTTTTTTTTTTTTTTGGTAAATACAAGTAAAAAAAAATGAATTAAGTGTTACAAATGAGTGAAGAGAATAGTTCTGCTTTTGGGTTTCTTATTTTTGCTGACTGAATTATTGGCTTTCAAAATAAGTGTTCACAAGTCTGTTATTAGGTATTTCGAATATTAAACCTGATGAGGGTTTTTTCCGGATGGGTTTGGGGTTCAGAAAAATGTTGAAAAGATTGTGTAGCATTTTAAAAATATGAATTTCTATTTCATGATTTTTTTCTTTTTTGTTGAGACTTTCTGAAATTTGTCCTAAATTTCTCTACAAAAATCAAAGAATATCTTTTCAATAAGATAGTTCAAAACTTGACCAAGCACTACATTTTCAAATGTTCACTCAGGGTGGTGGTACTTTTTATCCTGGCCATATGTTAATGAAATGTTTCGATACATAATCCCCAAATGTCTAGTTTTTCCAGAAAATTATCTCAAAAATATTATCAAAAATTGAGTCTCAAAATATCCAAAAGAATTCAGATGTTCGAGGAAATTACCTAAAAATACACTACATATTATTATTAGTCTTCATTCAGTGCCTGCTTTATCGAAATATGAAAGATGACTCACAAAATTTAAGGACTGTAAAGTGAAAATATCGAGGATCAGGTTCGTCTAGAGAAGCTGAAACCTTCCAAACAGCCATAGGAAAATTTGCACCATTTCTCATTTTCAATGAAGAGGCTATCGTAGATGAGATAATGACCACCTTGAACACAATCATCCAAATACTCTGGATGAATAGACCAAAGAGTTGTAGGTTTCTTCACAACTACTTGCTACATAAGGAGACAACTTGAAAAGGACAAACGAAAGGCAGACAGAGCTAACAAATACAGATGTGAATAACACTATTAAGAAAAGCATAACAGAAATGTATTGAATAGCAGTGCAATGAGGAATTAAGGACAGATTAAGAAAAATAGCAAGGTGGCAACATGTAAAGGGTCTCCAAAGCCCCAAACAGTGCAGAGTGTCAGTCATCCAAGACAAGAATAAAAAAAATTCAAGTAGAAGAGGAAACAAGTACTTGGAAGATGGACTGAATAGTGTTCAACCAACCACAAGGTAGAGAGGGGTTATTCAGTACTGAACATTCCCTGTTACATCAATAACAAGTAGCAATTCAACTCTTGTAGAGGAGGCTGTATAAGTTCTGAAGAAGAGCAAATCTGTGAGACAACATATGAGTAGAGCTAATCCAAGCTGGGGAGATGTAAGATAAAATGATGATTATCACATCTACAATAAGATCTAGAAGACCAGATAGTGTCCCAAACCATGGACTCAATCACTCATCATCACATTACTGTAAAAGGGCAAGCTGCAAAAATGCAACAACTGTTACACCATCAGCCTTATCAGTCATCCTAGTAAAGTATTGTTGGGAATCATGATGAATAAATTCACACTGCAAGCAGTGGTTATAATAGCAGAAGAGTAAGCAGGGTTTAGAAGAAGCAACAGAATCACAGAGCAGATTTTAAACCTCAGAATTCTGTGTGAAAAATACCGGCAACAACTCTGGCGTGTCTCCATTCCTTTCAATAGGAGTTTGACAGGGTCTGACATGAGGCACTATGGGCCACCATGAGGGAATATAACATCAGCCCAAACCTTGTACCAGCTATTGAACTACTATTATATGACAAAGCAACTAACGCAATATACTACAATGGGACAATTATAAACTGGTTCCATGTAACTGTACTAGTCCGTCAAGGTTGCTTGCCCACACCTTCTCTTTTCAACATCTTTCTGAAGAGAGTATTGACAGATATGCTAGAAGACCATGAATGGTCAGCATCAAGGGGAAAAACCATCACCAACTTCCCATTTAGATAACAACATTGGCGGCCTGGCAGGGAGCAAATGAGAGCTGATGAGACATGGAGATTAGTACCCCCACCGAAAAAAAAAAAAAAAACAACCTATGACCAATAACACCAGAAGCATTACCAGTAACATCCAGGTCAATGAACTCTGAACAGTCAGAAAGTTCACATATTTTGGGGGCATTGTTGCAAAAAAAAAATCTAAAAATATCAAAACTGATATCCAATATCTAAAAACGTTTTCTTGTATCTAAATGCACATGCATGCATGATTAAAGTGTCCGCTAAATCCCAAAAGGTGATATATCAGGGTCCATTAAACCAAGGGTTTACTGTATATGAAACTAATATTCTTTGGTAACGATCTGATTACTGAAGTGATATTTTAATTCTCAATTTGTATTTGTAGTCTTGCTTTATCTGTTTTGTCAACCAAAAATGAAAACTGAATTTATTTTCCTGTCCTTTTCATATGAAATTGCATGGAAGCATTAGAAACTAGGTGTATGAACATTAGTTCAAATTTGACAAATGATCAATATGTCAATTTTCTCTTCTCTGATGTTATTCAATCAACTAACCTGCAAAAACAGAATCCTAGCAAATTTTTTTTGTTCTTTTTAGTTTTTGTTTTTTTTTTCTCCTCAGTTGTTTTAAGGTCTTGTAATTTTTCTTTAGGTATGAAGTAAAATTACAGAATGGTATAGAATGTGGTGGAGCATATTTAAAATTACTGACGAAGGACAATTTAGATTTGGTAAGTTAATAACTCCATATTATTTGAACTTTTTCTTTTCTTTAATTTTTTCACCTTGAGAAATTGGTCAAATCAGTGTTACTCTATCTTGATTCTAATGCCCGATTCTGAAAGATTCAGTCGCTCTTAGGTTGCAAAAAATATATATGTATTGGATTTATTGTAGCCTTGGCTCTAACTCACATCCCGTGGCCAAAATTCTGTTACTCGGTTTGTCATATTTTCTGACTTCTATATAAATTGAAGTATATCAAAGTGTTAGTGTTGAAAAATAGAGACCTTTCTCTGCACAGCAAGATCAATTACTCCTAGTGTGAACTCAAATCCAGACATTGAGAAGATGGAAAATTGCATAACTATTGGAGTAAACAACATAGAAAATGTTCCTCTTCAGCTGGGATAAGTTTATTCCACCTCTGCAACAAATTATGAATTTGATCCTTGTTTGAGAAATTCTTGCCTCCAAGAAAGTATTTGGTTGGTGCAAAAATAGCGTTTTTTTTTTTTTTTTGTTTTTTGTTTTTTTTTTTTCAAAATTTGACGCTTATTTTGGAGTGAAGTATTATTCAACTATCTTCATGGAATATAGCATTTTAAAGTGTGAATTTAGCTCAATATATTTAAGCTTTATGTATTATCACTGTTTATTCTAGGTTAATTTGAGGCTGTTGAATCAAATATGGAAAAAAAGCAAATTTAAGCAATTTTGTTGTATTGGATCAAAATTCAGAGGAAACTGCTTGCAATATCAATCAAATATTTGGCAGCAGTCAACAAATGTAGCTATAAGAGAATGGGATGCAAAAATCATAGCTTGGGAGGCTTTCCATATTTGCCTGAAAAATACATTGCATAGATTAATGGAATTTTACTGAATTATAAACAAATAATATACCTTGAAAAAAACTTTTATTTTTTTTATTTTTTAAAAACTAAAAATGTTAAGATTAATACAAAACCAGCTTGTGTCATGTTGCAAAACACGATACGCACTTGAAATCAGATGGTGCTATAAACTGATAACATTTCAAAATAATTTTTAGTAAAAGTGACAATACTCTATTCATAGAAGTATTTTTGTGGAGCAAAGAAATCTGTCAGATATTCTCTATCTTGAGACAAGGAGTTTAAGACTTATCAAAAAGTACTGAACGAAAATTTTGTTTTCTGAAATCTTTTTGATTTTAATAAAGTAAATTAAGGCAGTGAACCTAAGTCTGAATATTTTGAATTTTTAAAATTTTTTTATTTATTTTTTTTAAATAATTAACTGAAAAGGAATACGAGCTGAAATTACTATCGAGTGTGTGAATTTCTTTTCCGTGTTAATTTGTTGCATTATATTGATGAGGAATGAATGGAGAACAGTTTTGATAACTTGTCATTTAAAGTCTGTCTAGTTTATATTCATCACAGGGAATAAGTGATATTGGATACTATTATTACATTTGGTTAACCTTGGAAAATAGTATGTTGCTAAAGACATTGCATTCAGAACTGAACAAATCTTTTATCAAAGCTATTTTGGAAGATTTGAAACTGGTGCTTTTGATGTTGGTTGATACCAATATCCAAAAGGAGTCTGAACAAAATTAGGTCTATAGAAAACTGAACTTGTGTGTTTCTATCTGTACAATACCTCAAAATTATAAATCCACTAGGGACAGCTAGATAAATTCCAGTATTGATTATAGACTGATCAGAGATGAATGGAAAATTCCCAAACTAGTTCAAACCTGCTTTCGACGGATTAATTTTCTGTTGAATGTCAAGATAATTTAAAGACATCTGGATAGTTAAAATGAAGCCTCATCAACAATTGGCTATTATAAATATATATTACTCATTAGTCAAAATTTTATATTTGAGAAAGTTATATTCCAAAAGAGTTGGGCCATTTATTGTAACTACCAACTTCCTAAGCAAACAGTTGGAAATTTAAATTTATACTCCTTCATTTTGTTGTATTCTTATGCATGTGAGTCATCACTAAATAAATTTTTTTTTTTTCTTCTTCTTCTTTTCAGGCTCAGTTCCATGACAAAACCCCCTACACAATTATGTTTGGTCCTGACAAATGTGGTTTAGACTACAAGGTAAGATTTTGCATGGAAACAAAAGAATATTCAGATTTATGGAATATGTCTATAAAATTCCTATTTTGCATGTTAACTCTAATATACTTGCAAAAGAACATAGGCCAATTAATAATGCTTAATTGTGACTAGAGCTTTTCTATAGATGTGCAGATATTAAAGCAAGCCAACCATCAGCTAAATTGTTTATTGATCATGTAAGGATCAAACCTAGATGCAAAATGTCTTGTAGGATCTGCTTATTCAAATTAGTTTTCATACCAGATGTGCATGCCTATTTAAAATCTTTGATTTCTCATGTCAAGATATTGAAAAGGTTTTCAGCTTAGGCAGATTATACAGCTTCAGTCATTTGCACTGATCACTTCATCACTCTGATCACACATTTATTTTCTATGTTCATCAAAGAAGAAAAAGTCGACACTTATACCTCTCGCAAGAAAGTTGGAGAGATTATATATGTGTGTGTGTATCCGCTTGTGCCTGTCCATTAATTTCAATGATATTTTTGGGAAGGCTGGACAATGGACTATGTTTTAAGTGGTCAAATTTTGGGATGGATCCACAAATCTTTTTTGATCGAGATATATTTTTGTTTTTTCTGTTTTCATACAATTATGTATAGGCTCATGTCTTTCCTTTGGATATCTCCATATAACAATGCTAAATTTTCATATCAGTTCCCCTGGTATCTCAAAAAGTTCTCAATGAATTTCAATTAGTGTTGACGAAAGACTATTCCATCTACTATTACTTCTAGTCTAATTCATGGTTTTTGAGAAAATTGTATAATGGGTTCATAAGATGATGAAACTATGAAGATTTCGAAGTAAAAATCTAGCTTTAAAATGAACATTATCACATAAGTGTTATATGGAGGACCGATCGCTGACTCATCTTCTGCATTTCTGACTAAACTTTATATGACTTCATTGGAAAGGTGGTAATATATTAAGAAGGCCCCAACATAAGGTAAATATTGCTTGGGTTCCTTGGTTTTGCAATAATGACATTGAAGCCCAGAAACTATGCCAAATTTAAGGTGATTATATGATAAATATCCAACCATATATCTTGAAGATTTTCAAAAACTTCTTGACAGCCAGTAAGTTGATTTTCATTTTGTCAATAGTGTAGAATTTACAATATTTAAGAATTTTAACTGCAGTTATCTCCATAACCCACCCAGGCTTCACCCGATAACAAATTTTTAAGCTACCAGTATATTAAACATCTGACAAATTATTATACAGGTACATGAATAATATTGCCAGTAATGTTGGGCAGCCTACAGGAGCCAGTGGTCAAATGCAAGTGTCCGCTACATTGAGCACCACTTTTCTTTTCCTATTTTTCTCCCCCTTTTACAGAAATGTTAATTTTAAGATCCTTTACTACTAGATTGTAAATACAAACAAAATCCTATACAATCTTCCATTATGATGAATCGGCAAAGGTGTTGATAGAAGCTGCTATGGTGTAAGCATTTTTTATTTCACACTACAATTCTCTCTTGCAAATCTTGTGCAACAGATAACAATGTTTCTCTGACCCAGCTACTGAATAATATTATTATATAGACATCATATATTAGAATTCAAATATTATAGTCCATTTAGAATGAATATGATTTTTCAAGGTCAAAAATTGTCTATTGTATTTCATTGATTACAATCTAAAACCAAAATGTTCAAAACAGCGGTCTGCCAGAATATTTCATTTTATAGAAGGGATTCTTGAGTTTTCAAAGTTTCGATACCAATAGTAGTATATCACCATATTAGTTGTTTGACGCTCACTGATGTAAAATGGTCTATTTACATAGCAACTATAATGCTGAACCAAATCTTCAATTTTCTGTCCACAATACAAAACTAGTCTTGAAGTATTTCGGTTATTTCAGTTTTGAAAAAAACTTCTGAGGCGAGGTCTTGGGGGTCTTCATTTTTTATTTTCAGATAGATTTTTTTTTTCTTTCCTTTCCTTTGAAAAATGATTCTGGACTGCTGTACAACAGACAAAAAGTGGGTAGTAAATATTTTAAACAGTAAAATATGATTTCTAAAATCTACACTATCATAATTTATTCACATGTAACCATGTTAGCTTGTTGATCATTTTACTCTTTCGTTTATTAATTTTTTTTCTCTCTCTTTTCCAGCTGCATTTTATATTTAGACATAAAAATCCTAAAACTGGTGAAATAACAGTGAGTAAATATTTTTTCCTTTTTCATCAAGCGTAATATTGACTAGTGTTTTGAATATTTGGCATTTTTTCATACATCTTCACTGGCTATGTCAGCCATCTTAGAAAGCAAGTATGGAAAGCCGGAATCAACTGACACATCTAAGGATTAGATAAAATAATACCAAATTACACCATTTGTTATATTCACATGAATATATTTATTTTGATTGATTCAATTTTTCATTAAATTGAATGTTAGAGGTGGCATTAAATTGAATAAATTAGACAGGAAGAGCATTTGTTAAACAAAACAGTGTCTGAGCTCATATTGCAGTTTTAAATGTTTCCAGATTGAGACTTTAATGCCATCAGACTAATTTTAGAAAAAAATTAAATTCATCTAAATTCTCATGAGATTATTTTCATCATAATGTAAACAAAGAAAACTTTTTGTTTCAGTTTTTAATTTGTTGAAAATTAAAGAAGTTGGGTTTTCTCATGAAAAATATATTTCCAATGTCTTTTTACTGAGTAATCTTTCCGTGAATTAATTTAGTAATCAAGCAATAAATACTTCAAGTTTTATTAGATTTGAGTCTAACAATTGCACAGATCTCTTCTATTATGTTGTTGAGGATACAGGAGGAAAGACTGACATAAAAACAGTCAAGCAAATATCAATTATTTGAGACTCAAAAAAAACAAAGACAACTTGAAATTCAAGAAATTGGACATTTTATTTAAGTGTCTTGATGAATTTCTTGTTTTCTGAGCAAGTAGGCTATAAGAAGAAATTTTCAGGTCCACCATCCACATATCCCCAGTATAAACTGATGTTTAAAGAGCTATAAATTCCATACTGACCCATTCAAAGTTGTTATCCACTGCCCTTTATTTTTATCTTGTTAAAGCATTTAAGCTTAACATACAAGAAAAAGGGGATTGTAAACGTTTCTGAAACCATTTGGTTCTATATGCATATTTTCAGTATGAATAATCTTTATAGTGTGTAAGATGTATTCAATAAGCTTGGAGAATAAGAAAAAATAGATCCATTTTTGATATTAGTTCATGGCAAAAATTGACACCAGCTTCATGAATTAGGTTACAGGATTAATCATCTTTATATGACAATAGTATAAACTGAGTATTAGAAGTGGTAAAATTCGTATTGATGTTTTGTTTTTTTCTCTTCCCTTTTATTTCATTTTTTAATTTTTTTTATAAATTATAATTTTAGGAGAAGCATGCTAAAAAGCCAACTGGGTCTATTGAAAACTACTTCACTGATAAGAACACTCACTTGTATCAGTTAGGTGAGTACAAATAATTGA
Organism: Thysanoteuthis rhombus; assembly: GCA_963457665.1. Lineage (NCBI taxonomy): Eukaryota > Metazoa > Mollusca > Cephalopoda > Oegopsida > Thysanoteuthidae > Thysanoteuthis > Thysanoteuthis major. The sequence continues at coordinate 10,688,959 of OY735232.1, read as the reverse complement.
TTCCTTAATTGATTGATTTTTGATGATTTACTGTGCAAATAGATACATTCAATTTACAGTCATTTAATAGTTCTACAAATCCTATTCACTCTCATTTTTACATTTTATTTTGCTTATGAATGCTCAAGTGGAAAAAGAATATCTGATTTTGCTTATGAATGTTATAGTAAAGAAAAAAAATTAATCAAAAAAATATGCAACCTTTATGTATCGTGGAATGTCATTAAAAGGTTTGCTAAGCATTACTTTTTGTAGAGATTTAGTGCTTGAATTCTTTGTATTCAATGAGAATATTTTTCACACCATGGCAATGCATTTTTTAGAATAGATTTAACTATAAATGGAAGAAGGAATTTGTAAAATTGCTAATTTGTTTGAATGTTTTCAAAGATTTTGTTTTACTTTCTTTTCTTTTACTAGTTATCAATCCTGATAATACATTTAAAATCAGTATAGATGGATATGTTGTAAATGAAGGAAATCTTCTTGAAGATATGACGTGAGTAATTACAGTGTTTTTTTTTTTGGTTTTTTTTTTTTTCTTCTTTACAAGCACAAAGATATTTATAATTTCACTATCATCTCTGAAAATATATAATTTGGAAAAAAAAAATAATAATGAAATAAGCGATTCAAGTATTTATTTCAGTACTCACTATATAACCTTTTTTGCTTGAGTGAATAACTCCATTCAATTAGCTCTTCAAAATTAAGGTTCTCAACAGGAGCATGATGTTGATAAATATAATCTGAAAATTTTTGTGCCTTGTTCCATCCAAATATTACCTGTATTTTGATTGTGGGGATTCTCATTTCATTCTAATATATGGAA
>OY735232.1:10653127-10683127 GCA_963457665.1 Thysanoteuthis rhombus | reverse complement strand
CTAATGTGATCAGAACTGAAGAGTAGAATTCATCGGAAGAATCCATCCACTCTTGAAGAGTTGTAGAAGCTCAGACACAAAGAATGGCATTTCATAACTATGAAGATGTTTACGGATTTTAAGTTCATTGAAGCAGTTATCCAAGCTAAGGGAGGCAACATGAAATATTAGTATTATGAAGTAACTTCTTGAAATGAACATTCTTGAATGAATTTCTCTTTTGAGACAATGTTCTGTTTTAAAACATCACATCTGACTTGAAGTGGCCCAAAAGTTTAGTACAGTCTTTTTTTTTTTCTTCTTTTTATTTTTTTTTTTTAGAAATTTTTAATTTGATAAAATTTATCAAATTTAATTGAGAAATCTACCATAATGAAATATACTGTTTTTCTTAGCCAATCCAAAATGCAAATCAGCTCCTGGTTGTGGTGAATGGAAACCTGGAATGATTGACAATCCTAAATACAAGGGTAAATGGAGGGCTCCTATGATAGACAACCCTAACTATCAGGTTTGTTCATTGTTTCTCACTTGTTTAAACTGAAATTTTTTTATTATTTTTTTAAATTTTGAGTTGATTATTAATACTGTTTAACAATTTCTAGAATTATCTAATTGTAAGCTAGTACTGATTCTTTTTTTTTTTTTTTTTAATGGATGTAATTGCAGAAAATAAACATTATTTTCACATTTTTTTTTCCAGGGGAATCATTTTAATTGTTATGAAGTGTTATTTTGGAAAATACAATCAAGATGTTTGCTTCCTTGAAGATAGTGAATTTACTTATATTGTTTTGTTCTTATGTACTATAAGTCAGAAAAAATGAATTTCTTGGTCAGGGAATTGTACAAATTGTTAGTTTTAGAGATTTCCAAAAATTGTTCAAAATGTCAAATTTTTTCAGAAAACTCAGCTCCTTTTTTTTATACTTTTTAACAGCAAAATTTCTCACGTATACAGGTTTCAAAAAAGAAAGTTTCATCAAATATAGTTTGAAAGTTTATAGCCTTTCTGACACTCAATATGACCATTCATAGAGCTTAACTGTATTATTGATTGTGTTCTAAATTTTTTGTCAGATTTTCAATTCTGGTGGTACATAATTTTGGTTATATATTAGTATCTGCTATTTACGGCCTCTGTGTCCAACTAACACCTGATCTTGATAATCAATTTTTCAATGCATGTATGCTTTATGTTGATTACCCTCTCAACAACAACTACTACAAAGTACAACCACAGAAACTCTTGATAAAATTTTATGATTTTACGACCATCTACTACAAATGTTATGCTCATGTTGAATGATAAAATTTAATTAAAACAGCTTATGAATTTGAAGAAAACTTTGTAACCTGTCCCTTTATCTTGTAATTAATTCATATCTCCAATCATACACAGGGGAATTTCTTCAGAGACACATCACTTATGCTAAATAAATAAACTGAGACACATCACTTATGCTAAATAAATAAACTGAGACACATCACTTATGCTAAATAAATAAACTGAGACACATCACTTATGCTAAATAAATAAACTGAGACACATCACTTATGCTAAATAAATAAACTGAGACACATCACTTATGCTAAATAAATAAACTGAGACACATCACTTATGCTAAATAAATAAACTGAGACACATCACTTATGCTAAATAAATAAACTGAGACACATCACTTATGCTAAATAAATAAAATCATTCAAGACTTTTGTGGCGTCATTTACTTTTATTTTTCTTCCATGAATTATTTCTTTTCACTTTTAATTGATAAAAATTTGTCAATCTCCAATTAGAATGAAACAATAAAATCAAATTTTCATCGCTTAGAAATGAAAAACAACTATAGAGAAGTAATATTTTTATAGCTTTCAATAAATTGTTTTGATCTACTTATTTATTGGTATTTTCATTTTATGTACAAATGTATGTAGACCTAGATATAGATAAAACTGTAAATAAAAATGAGGACTTGTGTTTTCCTCTTTTTAAGTACTCTATCGCATGCCATAGTATAATGTATATCTTAATCAAGGGAATATATGATCAGGACAGATAGTTATGAACCAGATTCAGTATGTGACCAGTTTTGGCTGGCAGCAGGTGTGGTCATAAATAGCAGTTAAAAAAAAAAAAGAATCAATGAACGAAATTGTGAATCGCCATTAGTAACATTGTAATGATTGGAAAGCAAATGTTTTGATGATCTTGAATAAAGTCTTGGATACTAAAAAATTAAACTTTTATATTGGTTTTAAATCTTCCCTCTTTTTAAACTTGCTTTATAGAAATGAATTCCGCCTCAAATCATTTTCAGTTATTGCCATCTACATTCTCCTTTATATATACATTAGTTTTATCTGGTACTTTTTTTCCCCCCCAGGGTGTATGGAAACCAAGGATGATCCCTAATCCAAACTTCTTCGAAGATCTCAACCCATATAAGATGATGCCTATTGTAAGCTTTGCCGCCTTTATCCCTTTTTTTCCAAATATTTTTTATTCTGAACAAAAATAGAATTTTCGTTGAAAGGTAGTGGGAATAAATATATCTTGTTGATTCTCATTCCTATATTTATTGTATTATTTCAATATATGGTCAGTTGAATTTGCTTTGATCAAGAATTGCTCAGTTGAAGGGAAGCTTTGTTCATAAAACATGGTTGGCCATATGTTGTAATTATAAATGGGCTTAATTTGCTTAATGATTGTCAAGAATGTTCAGATAAAGTCAAATGATTAAAGCGTAATGTTCATATTTCATGCTCTGCTGTTACAATCATTGTTTCATAATGAGAGAAATGACTGTTGCAACTTTTCATTTCCATGTCTGCTTAAATTTAAACTCTTTGCTTTTTGTACTGCAAACTAATTCTACAAATTGACATTTTCAGGGTGGTTTAGGCTTTGAACTTTGGTCTATGACAGAAGGTATTCTGTTTGATAACATTCTTATTACTGATAATATGGCAACAGCAACCAAGTGGACTGAAGATACTTTCAATTTGAAACTGGCTCAAGAGAAATCCTCTTCATCAGCAGTAAGTATTCTTTGCCTTGTATGTAAATTTTCTTCTAAACATAGTCATATTGGAAAACTAAAGAGATGAAGTAACTGGAAAAGGATCTCTATTCATCCAGTTGATATTTAACATTAACTGAAACATTTGTTGGGTTTAAAATGATCTTGTCAGTAGTTCTAGTACTGCAAATACATAAATACCCAAACAAAAATTCATGCAGTTGAATATCAATCTCACATTAAAAGAGTTAGTCAAGTTTAGGACACGTAAATCTGTTTGGTTCCCTTGAAGTGGCAAGAGTAGAGTTAAAACAATCATTTTTCTTGTTGCACAAGACATGAAGAAGCAATACGAATCTCAAACAACTTGAACACAAAAATATATTTATTCAACAAAACAAAAAATTGAGTTGACATTAGTTGAACAAGTAGAACTCATACTTGTGGGCAAGGAAAGTTTTACTTGTGCGACATAAATGCATGAGCCATGCTGATGCCTTTTTATTTAAGGTTAATGGTATCTACAAGAGTTATCATTGGACTTGATTTTTTGCTTAAAATCACTTGTAGTTGATCTCTCTTCGATATTAGATACTAATTATCACACATGAATTATTTATTATTTTCAATGTAAGATGACGGGTTTTGAAAAAAAGTGGCCATTTGTTCACAAATGAAAAATCTACCCATAATCTTTCTGAGTATATTGACCTGGAAGTGGTCCGTCCTTGCATACTAATATGTGCAGGAAATGAAACTGTTATCATTTTCAAAATATGTCAACAGGAGATAGAAGCAATCAGTGTCCTAGTTTGGTACCCTCATAGTGCTTCGTACTTACTCCAATAGATCTAGTAATTTTATATGTAAAAAAATATTTTTGGTTTGGATTAAGGTGGAGTCCATTAAATGGAATGAAAATGATGAGCCAAGTTGTATTTGCATTGAGACTCTGACAACATTTTAGGTGGAATAAAACCTTTATCAAATTGATTTAAGATATACCAGTTTTGTACAATAATTATTTATCAAGAGAACCTGTCTAGAGGAAACACTTGTCAGGAATGGAATTATCTGATGAGCCTGACTTTGAGGGTTCAGATAGCGAGGTTGATCATGATTTTGACAATCCTTGGAAAATTCAGGATATTCAATCTAGTGAATCAGTTTCCAAATCTAATGATAGTGACAAGAATTATGAGTCCAAACCCTGGCCATCAACTGCTCATGGATGGACTCTGTGGTTGTAGATATAGCCGTGGTGCTCAATACCATAACCAGCTGCCTCATTGCCATCTGATCTAAATGAAGATCTTGATGTTCCATACCCAAAACTTACTGCAGGCTTTACTGAATCTTTGATTAAATTTTAGAGTTTAATTTACACCATGAAACATTGCAGGACATAAAAGTATACTTGTGGTCCAACTTAGACTTCTTCTGCTACTGACTACTGTTGCAAGCATGGAGGCCCAAATGCATAGAAGGAAGCTGCCCTGAAGAATGCCATGCTCTATATCCCTGTACCCTAGCTATTGGTAAGCAGAGATCTGCAAATTAAGATAATTAGTGAGGACGTGTATTTTACTTGTATGTATTCATGATTGACATTTTTTGTTGTAGGTTAATATTGCACTTGCTCAAGTATTAAATTTTTTTCAATCAAAACATTTAGGAGTCCAAATATTTTCCATAGATTGGCTTACCATAATTCAAAAACGGTATTGAGATTTTTTTTAAGGTTTCCACTTCTGAAAATGTGGTTATATATGATTCAAGCAAGAATAAACCACTCAAAATGAAACTCCCATGAAAAGTGAATCTTCATCTCTTTTTTTTTTTTTTTTTTTCTCTCTCTCTCCAAATTTGAAAGGTAATGAAAGTCTTTCTTTTTATCTTTAGACACTTAAGAAAATTTACTCAATAGATAGGTGCTGAACTTCTCAAAGCTGCTAAAAGTTTATTAGATGAATATAAGAAATATGCCTTTTTTTTTTTTTTTTTTCTTATCTTGAAAAAAAACAGTGCGTGTGCATCCTATAGGTGAAAGTTCAAAAGTGCCCTGCAGCCAGAAAGACTACCCATGCCATATGTTTATTGGAGTGAGAAATTGAAAATAATTTGCATTTAGTGTACAAAGTTCTGTCTTTTATATTAGTATGATGCAAAAACAAAGATTAATTTCATCAGTCATCTGTTTTACAGTTTTCCATTAAAGCTCAGCCAGCTTGGAAGCAATGACAAGATACTATAGTCTAAAAATGTAATAAAGACTAAATAGCTATTTTTACTGTTGCTTTGATATTAATTTTGCACTGGGTTTGTATAAAATTAGAATGACTATTGTATAACAAGAACCATAAGTTCAACAATGCATCCCAAATTCTTATGTCCATATCATACTCCATCAAGTGCTGAGAGAGATTTGAACTTTTATAATTAATCTTGCATCCTTGGCCATCAACTTGAGAGAAGATGCATCTAATTGAACTGAAGGTTTGACTTGGAGTTCAAATCAATCTAACTTGAATTGGTCTTAAAAGTATCAGAAAAGATTTACTAAAGGAAGATGATGATAGTTCATCTGAAGGTCTCGGCCTTGGATATCAATCCAACATGATATGGCTGAGAAAATTGATATTTAACATATTAGGTTTCTTATTGAGTTGTGTGGACACATCTAAAAATGGACTATAATTGCTCTAAATATTGCATGCCTCCTTGAGTCTTAGCTACATCCTGAGACATGTTAACATATATCTTAGTTTCAGCCAATTATAATTTGGTATTTTGTACATGTAGACATCATTTGTAAATTATTTGGGCTTCCTTTATGCTTTGTTGAATTTTTCTTTGAATTTTTGCATATTTATCAAAAATGGGTATAATCATCTTTTCTAATGTTTAATTACACAAGTGTGAGGAATTTTGTTTCTCCTCATATATGGAGGTTTCTATCAACAATGAGGCAAGATTTTGATTTGAGCTGATACTTAACATATTCTAATATACCCAGGCTCCCATTTATATGCTATCTATCTGTGTTTCAGAAAAGTGTAATACAAGCTATTCTTGATGTGACTAATGAGCGACCTTGGCTCTGGGCTGTGTTCATTGTTGTTGTCTTACTGCCCATAGTGCTGCTCATTGCCTACTGCTGTGTAGGTGGGGGTACAAAGGTAAGGTCAACATTCTTCAGAATGGAGCATGCAGATACTACTACTACTACTACTACTACTACTACTACGGGATGATGCAAATGGGGCCCCTTTTTCTGGAATCTAAACAGTGCATGACTTTCCATATTGTGTGTATGTGTGAGAGATGGAATGAGCATAATGAAGTATCAATTTAGCAATTATTAAAAGAAGAAAACTCTTCCATTGTACATTTTCATTTCTTTTCATCTGAAAAATCTTACAGAAGATGAAATTCAAAACTAGAATGTTTAGTTATGCTCAAGCCATCTCCAGTTTGTCTCCTTCTTTCAGATTTATTTCCTTGAAACCATTTAAAAATACAAATTATTTTCAGATACGTTATTTAATGGATCTTCCTGACCGTATAAGTGGATATGCTGAACAAAATAAATGGTTTTATTTAGTATATTTGGTGATCATTTTTGGTCCTATCATGGCAATGGCTCTCTATATAATGCCCAAAGGAAATGATACAGAGGTAGAGTCTCTATGTTGTGAAATCGATGTCAGTGTATTTGTGTATTGCTTCTATTTTAAAACGAAATGCATGTTTTCTTGCACGTAGTATAATCATAGCATCATCCTGCACTTTCTGACGATTGAATCAACCAAAGAGCTGTTATAAATAATTCTTACTTTACAATATCAAGTTTATATCCTAATGTTTATAGTGGTAATGCATTTGAAGGGACAGGAGGAAAAAGCTTGTAGCTAATTTCATCCATTTTTATTGGGTTGGCCAAAAATTTCCAGTTCATAAAGATTTTTTTCAACTTTTATTTTTTTTATTTTATTTTTTTTTTTTTTCTCTTTCCACATGAACTATACTTACTAAAACCTTTTTGCAGTTTTTCCAGAAAATTTAAATTGAAAAGTTCACAGCCAGCTGTTACAATTATTGCCTTGTCACCAAAGGAACATGCAGTTTAGTGTTATCCTGATTAAATATTATATATTTCCTATTTTAATTTCTAAACAGTCCTAGTTGATTGTTGTCTTCAATTAATCTGATTAGAAATAGTGGTTGTTTGAATCAATCGTTGTCCTGAAGGAGTTCATAAGAGACTATCCCAATGCCACCATATACAGCATCACCTTTGTCTTTAGTAAAGCTAGTGATGGTTCATTTTGCCTGATCCACATTCTTTTTGTGCTCCATGTTGTATAATATCCACCTTTCATTGATCATTTTCCAAAAACTATCTTCATTATGTTTGAGTAATGAATTGCACATGGAAATACAGAGAATGCAAGCTTATGACAAATGTCACCAAACAATCTTGAAGACTGAATGCCCCTATATAAGAGGAGTATAATTTTTGCAATAATTACTGCTATAATAGTTTGTTTTTTTTTTTCCTACAATGATTTCTTTTTACGTTTTTCTCCACCAATTACCAAAAATGATCATTAGATATCAAAGATTAAAACTTGACAGTAAAATTTCAATGAATGATAGATATTATTTCAATTTAGTGAAATCTTAGTTTACTCATCCACCTTCTCTAAGGGTTCTGAAGATTCACCTTGAACAAAGGTGCTAGAGAAAACTTTGATTTTTACCTTTGGTTTTGTAGATCTTTTTGTTTATTTTATTTACCCCATCCTAATTTATAGATATAAAAATTAAGTTGTATATTCTGTATCTGTATCATGGAGATATACATTTAACAGGAAGTTGATAAGTTTTCACAAGCGGATGAATTATTTCTGCTGGAAATACCATGGTACAATAGGTAGACAGTGAATACAGAAATTAAAGACAAATATATCTCACAATGGGACACAAATTCTTCAATCCGCCCCTGTTCATATCGTATCTTGAAAATTTCTCAATAAAATTTCCTTGAAGATTGAGGCATGTATCGAAGAAGATTTGACCATATTTTGGAGGGCATCCATTAATTTATTTCAGTTTTTGTTTTTTGTTTTCCACTCACCTCTGTCTTTACGATATTTTAGAATTTTCTGAATGAACTTCAATGAAATTTTGCAGACAGATGGACTAAATTGTAAGGAAGGAGTGGTTGAATTTTAGGGTTGATCCAGGAATTCATTTTCAATTGAGATATTTACTCTGTTTTAATACCTTATACATTTCTGTATTCACTCCTATCTGTCCGCACAGTATGATTCTAAGGCTCTCAATGAATCTCTATGAAACCAAGATAGAGGAGTGATAAAATTTTGGGGTGGATCAAGGAATTTGTTTTTTATCGGGAAATAATTTTGCACGTTGCCGGAGGGTCAGGTACTTGGTAAGGAAAAAATATGGAAATTTGTGGATGGATCCAGGAATTTGGTTTTTATTGATATATTTCTGTATTTTATACATTTCTGTATGCACTCCTATCAACATATCATCAAAAGTTTTCAGTGAAATTTTGTGGAAAGATAGACGAGTAATTATATTTTGAGTTAGTTGGAGGAACTTGTTTCATAGCAAGATATTTATAAGTTTGAAATATTGCCTTGCAATCATAGCTATGGAAAATTTATTTCAGAATGTCTCCATATCTGAAAATTGTTCAGTACACCCTAAAGTATCACTATGCCAAATTTTTATGCTTTTATTACAATTCCAAATGCTTGGACCAGAAGACCACAAAGAATTTTTCTTTAAAAATATTTTCTCACAATTGAATGGGATTGGGCCCCCAGTTCAATAATTCAACAGTTCAAAAATAAAATATCACTACTTGATAGATGATTCTTATCTTTCATCCTTATTGTTGGCAACAATTATTTGTTCAGAAGAGAATGACAAATTCTCATGCATTGCACTATGGTGATCATAGTTAAACCGCTGAGTTAAAGTGTTATTACAAACTCAAAGAAAACATTGAAAAAATTCTAAATAATAAATAATAATACTAAAATCCCATAAAGTTTTTATAATTTGAAAAAATCAAGGTATTTTCACAAATTTCATTATGAAAAATTACTGCAACAGCAGATGCCTTGGTTGTTTATTCTTTGAATTTTAGCGAAGGTTAATATTTTTTGTTTTATGTATCTATCAGCATTTGTTTCAACGCTAATCCCATGATGCATTGCGTGCAATAACAGCTAGTTTTTTCAGAGCATTTGCCAAAATCAACATGACCTTGTGGAATGAAAAAACTCCAAAATCCTATAGAGTTTAATTTTACCATCAGAATGTTAATCTCATTAGGAGGAAGAAAGATAGGAGAAAAATCTAGGGAAAAAATGTGTGTACACTTTGTTAAATCATAGACAATTAATCCTTAGCCTGCTACTAGATTTTACCATGCCATATGGGGGGAAATTTTTGATCTGATCCAAAAATTCATACCTACAATATTATCCTTATCATTCCCATTGTAAACATCGTTCCTCAAAAGAATACATTAAATGACAGAAAAATAAACAAAGATTTCATTTGCAGCATAGTTAGTGAAAAATAGTTGAAAATGAAGGATAAAAAAATACAAATTCATGGGATACCAGTAATCAATTTTGAGAGCTCGCCAGCATGTTTGTAATTAGATGCAAAAAAACTTTTCATAGATATTGTGATGATTAGTGAGTCAGAGAGGAATGATCAGCAAAAGAAAATTGTGCAACAAACTGTATAACCTGAGATGATTTATATTTTGTTTACACTGCATTCATGCCTAAATTTGTCGTCCAATGGTGTTTATTCAAGTGGGGCAATTTTTCATATAGATATATCATTTATATGGTTTACATGAATGACTTTAACATTTAAATTTTTGTCCAATCTTGGATCTGTTTGTTGACGGCAGGCTAGGGGGAAAAAAAACAAAAAAACATTCTTGGAAGAAATTTTGTGAATAATCAGAAGCATCTGCTGTTGCAGTAATTTTTCATTATGAAATTTGCAAAAAAAAACCTTGATATACAAACATACCTATATTTCTTTTTGAGTCTCTAATAACACTACTGTTTGAAATTAGCGGTTTGATTATAATTATCACAATACAATGTAGGGAAAAGTAAAAAGTGGAACCATGAAGCTAAAAGGAACGGGGATTGTTACTCAATTCTACTTGAATTCTGTAAGTGAAGAATTTACAATAGCACTCTCGAGTATGATCATTGTGTTTTTCATCAACTGGAAAGGGGGTTCTGAAAAATAAAAGTTTTTTATCAACACCTGAATTCAAATTTTATCTTTATTTCAATCTCTTTTGACCAGTATTCTATACACTGAAGATCCACTTTATACTTTAAAGTAAATTGTTGTTCCATTCTCTTGTGACATGAGAACTAAAGCATTTTAAATAAGATATTCAATAGACTATTTAATTGATACATACTTCAGATCTTTATTATTCAGATATTTCATGACATATTCAATTATGACCAAACCAACTGCTTAATACACTTTATATATTCTTTGAAAAATTTGTCACAGTTTCTATAATTTCTTAATATTGAATTCTTTTGAATTAGATATTTTCAGTTTTTAATTTTTCCTAACACATGCTCCTCTTCGTCACTTTTGTGTTCAGAAAACTGATCTTTCAATCTTCTGTGCTATTTGCTCGTTCTGTGAATCTTTTTTGTTCCATTTTATAAAATGCTGAATTTTTATTTCTTAGGATGATGTTGGTGAACGAAAGAAAACTGATGCTCCCAGTCCAGATGATAGTGAACCAATAGAAGATACTAAGGCATCTAAATCAACAAAAAAGAAAGAGAACAAATCGGAGGAGGAAGGAGGAGAAGAAGAAGAGGAGGAGGAGGAGGAGGGTGAAGTGGAAGAGGAAAATAAGGATAAAAAAGAGGAAAGTGAGGATAAAAAAGAGGAAATTGAAATTGAAGAATCCAAATCTAAAAAACCAAGCAAGGGAGATCTTGAGGCTGAAAAGGTTTGTCATTTTTATACACCCAATCAGCTTACAATTGCCTATAGATGTTAGCATTGTTGTTTTTCTGTTAACTTATCTCTTTATTTGAATATCAACTTCAGAATGAATCAAATATATTTCGGTTTAATCTCTGATATCAGAATTCATTATTCTCCATTGATTTACTCTGACTGGTTGTTGTACCCTCTGGCTTCTTATGGTGGTGGTGGTGGGGGGTGTTCTATTTGAAAAGTGCCAAATAATTTGTGGAATAGAAGGACAACCAGCAAAATCACAAGAACAATTGAATTAGGAAGAATTAACTGATGCCAAATATGTTGTGGAATCAGAACAATCTACCATTCGTGGGTTAAATGGGTTCTGTTTAACATTCCCAGGTTACCAACTACGACAGGCTCCTGAAGAAGGCAGAAGGGTACTAATGGCTAAAACATGACTAACAACCAAGATGAAGGCATTAGTAAATTGTTGTGTAATAATAAATCAAATATATTTTGACTAATTGATCAACTAGCAATTGGTATGCAGTTATATTTTTATTGTACAAGAAGCAACAAATGTGAGGAAGTTACTTTAACCTGATATAAAAATCAGATTTTAATTGTATGAAAAAAGACTAAGGCAGCGATTTTTGTCTTTGGTAAAATTTTAGGAAGAGATTCTGCTATTTACAAAAGTATCAATTGAATGACTATCAGAACAGTTAATGGATGCATATGATACAGTCCATCAAAATCTATATGTGTAACAATGTCTTTCCGAAATAGAAATCCAACTTGAGTGCTTCTACAGGATGAGAATACATTTGTGTCTTGAAAGAATGAAAACAATTCTTATCATCTGTGGATATCTATTCATACTTATGTCATTGTATTCCAGGAAACTGAAAATGCTGATGTCAGTGCAGATGAAGAGGAAGCACCAAAGTAAGTAGAGTCATACTATTTTCATAGAATTCTTTCCAAAATGTAATTTTGTATTAATTTGATTTTATGTCATTTTCCCTTATGAGTTCTCCCCTTCCCCCCCCCCTTCATATTCTGTATGTCTCTTATACTCGTAAATCTGATGACTGACCCAGCATTTTCATCTTGAACACTATCACTCCATATCTTACAAAAAATATTCTTTGACTTTTATTATTAATTATTTGATTAAGCTGTGCTGCTTATAAAAACTCATATTCAGGTTAGTTTCACATAACTTGAACACTGTAGCTATCTACTTATATAATGAAAGTTTGGAACCATAGACTCTTCCACCTAGAAAGGACAAGTTCACCAAAAAAATTTCCTGCCCGCTATTTGAAATAATGGACTCTGAAATTTATTCAAAAACAGGCCATTTAACACTTTTTTTTTTCCGTCTCTTTTCTTCATGATTAATTGGTCCCAAGTGATTTATGCAGTAATTTAAATTCCATCCCTTGCTTTCTAGTTGTTCTATGTCAATTGTAGTTATGACAAACATCTCGGCAGTCACAAGCTTGAGTTTTTAAGCAAGTAGGATTAATGTTTAGCACAGTTTGTGTCCCTGAAAGGCAATATAGGGATAAAATTGAAAGTTCTACTACATCAGATTTTATATACAGACGTAAACTCCTTGAGGGTTTAACCACAAATTTAACCACAGATTATCTATTTCATCATGTATGCATCAGAGAAGAGGTTGAGCACAGAATAGCAAAAAGTTGTCTAAATTAAAAAGTCAATTCTTCTAGAACTGATACAATACACCTGTGCAAGATCAAAGAGGTTGCTGGTACTTGTTAATCCTTTCTTCCTAATCTTTAGACTCTTTGTTAAGCTAGAAATGATTCCAACTGCGTAGAAATTAGCAACGAGTGAGTGCCATTTTTACAAACAAGGATAGTAAACATAATCCTGAGATCTTCAGAGTGGTCAATCTTGCAAGCATTGTTATCAAAATTTTAGAATTCATTACAGAAGTTATACATTATATTAAAAGGAAAATTCTTTAGTGTGACAAGCAATTTGCATTTCTTCAGGGTCGATCAACTATTTTGCAACTACTCAAAGTGATTGACAGTGAGACTATAATTCTGGACCCTGGAAGCGCCATCAATGCAATATATTGTGACATCAAAAAAGCCTTTGACACAATGCCCCAGAGTCGACTAATGGATTTATGTTACTATGGAAACAGGAGCCTGTTTTATCCTGGGTGCAGGAGTTGTCAAATAGGAAACAACAAGTGTTGGATAATGGTTCAAAGTTGGCAATAGGCTTTTCCTCAGGAATCGGTTCTGGAACCTGTTTTTTTTTCTTATATTTTATGCAAATGGTTTGAAAGTTTATCAAGTGATTTAATCTAAGGATGGCATCAAATCACTACAACAAGATCAAAGTGGTCAATTTTTGGGTGGCAAAAAGAGTATATTTCATCCCTAACCTGTAAACTAGGACAACCAAAATGCTGATTGTTGAACCTTTGATTTATTTACCTAATTAACATCTTTTCATGGAGTGACAGCATGGCAAACTGTTGAAACTTGACCTTTTCTATATGATATGAGATTTCATGTAAAAATAAATATATTCAAATAACCTTTCAAAATATGTGATATAGACTTACTGGATTACAGGGGAAATTATATAAATTCTATGCAGAAAATGCTTTAAAGAAGTCAATAAATAGAGGCCAACTAAATGCCAAATTTTTTGTATTATAAAGGAATGTACATGAACAGGTGGGACCTTTGCTGAAACTCCTCAAATTTATCAAAACTCTCAAAGGGGGAAGAAGTTTTATTTCTCTTTGTAAGAAAAAAAATAATTGGGAATTTCTCCCAGTATAGTTGAACTTTGAATTATGCCATGTTTTGTTAAAAAATGAAATATTTTCAAGATTTCTATCTAAAATATCTTTTAACACTCGCTTCAATTTTAGAATTTCTTTCTAACCTGATGGCTAATTGAAACCAATAATACTATGCTAGACAAAATGAGTCTTCTTGCCAGAAATGTCAAGAACTGGTTGCTAAGGACACGCTTCCTAATTTTCATAAATTTAGGGATTAGTAAACTGGAGATTTTATTAAACTTGAAATTATTTAAACCCTTCATTGGATCATGTTTTATTACAAAAAAATAGTGTTGAAAATTGTCTATTCTTCAAATTTAATTGGTTTTGTACCTTATTAAGATTGATTTTTTTTTTTTTTTTTTTTTTTTTTTTCTTCTCGACAGAGTTGAAAAACGGCGGCGCCCAAGAAAAGAGAATTGATATGTTTCATCTTTCTTTCCATCCCTCCATTAAGCCATGGACTGAGAATGCTGAGCTATGCAGTAACAAGCATTTCTGCTGCAGCAACAAAGAACCTTTTTTTAAAGTGTGTTTCAACAGAGAGGAAAAAACAAAAGCTATAATGACATCTGCATAATTGCCTACAGTTTCCCCCAACACAGATAAAACCACCAAAAGGAACCAAGTCAATAGTCCATTTGGAATGGCTATTGTAACCCATTCATTGCATTACATTGAAAAAAGGCATCCAAACCAGATGTTGATAGTTATTACCAATTGATTCTTCCTATTTTTTTATTTTTACATTTATTTGAAAGAAAAGAACTTAGTAGCAGTAAGAATATTAAATATGGTTTCTTTTTCTTTCTTTTTTATTATTCTCTTTCTGTGTGTGATAAAGATTGTTTTTCACATTAGCTGTCCATCTTCTGCCCTCAGTGCACCTCACCAGTCAGTCAGAAACCATTAAAGTTCTTTACAAACAAGGAGATAATTCATCAATCAGTACCAAGAAATACATTTTTTTTCCTTTACTCCACTACCAACTGGTACTCTTTCTTTAATTACATATTTTTCCTTTTTTCCTTTTTTTTTTATAATTGGTGATGTTGAGTTTTATTAATTGTTGTTGTTAATAAGCAAATCTTGTAAGTTGAAAATGTTATTTCATCTCCATGGTTATGTTGTTTGGGATAGTTTAAATTCTGGTTTAATTTACATAATTTGTATCATAATCAATCAGTCAATGAATACATTAGCTCTAAAGATTTTTTTCTCTCTCTCTCTTAGAGTAAAAATGAGATTTTATCTCTAATAGACATTATCTCAAATATCTTATAGTTTCTATTTGAATCTGGTTCATTCATCCATTCTTTCACGTTCTTCTTCTTCTGTGACATGTGACCGAATAATCTGATCGTATAGAAGATGTCTTATTTTTCTCTTGTTGTTCACTGTTCTTGGTTATCATCTCTCCATTTGCAGAGATGTCAGTTAAGGGGGAAAACAAAACAAATAATGACTGGAAAATAAAACAAATGCTAAATTAATTTTACTCTGGTATTTGATTCCTATTATGGGAGTAGCTTGTGTGCCTTTCTTGGATATTCAAGCAATGAAATTAGCTTAAAATATGATCTCTTAAAATGTTATGCTAAATTCAACCTTTCTAGTTTGAAAAAAAATTTCTATTACTTTTTTAATATAATTTGATTACTTTTCATTTACTTAATTTCATAGGGACAAATGCAGTTAACATTTAAGTTTATAAATAAAATGACACTTCTATGTTGAAACGTTCTGGTTTTTCTTAATTTTTCAAAAAGATTTGCTTAAACTTTTCAAGTTCAGATTATTTTTATTCTAGAATTAATTGAACTCAATTTACTGAATATTTTTTTCCATTTAGCCTGTAAAAATGTTTATAAAGTTTATGCAAATTATAAGAGACACCCTAAAATATCAATGTTGTCGTCTTTCAGAGTTTATCACCTTGTGATGTTCGCTTACAATTGACAACTTGCCAGATTTTGCAACATTTTTATGGTATTTTAGATTTTTAAAAAAAGTTTTATTTATTTCAATTATTACAGATCTTGATTTTGGTGGACTGGACTAGTCTGGCTGCAGGACTTTCTAGAAGTTTGAGCTTTTAACTGTTTTTATTTTTTGTAGATGAATCTGTTTAATGTCCAGCTTAGCTTAAATGATGATCTATGTAAAGAAATATGCCATAGTTGGGGGAAAATGTTTTAGGTATTATTTGATAAAAATAAGATATTTCACATCTCCTGCTAAAACTTTTCTTGTCTGTTTTCTTCAATTTTAAATTAGCTAATTTATTTTTATTGTTTTTTTTTTTTCCCCCTGAAATATTTTTCCTTAATTTGTCTGTAGAAAAAAAGAATTTTTCAGTCCTATAACTTTAGGAAAATACCATTGAAAGTTTTTTCCGTTGAATGCAGTCAGTTATCATTTGATACAATGTAAAAATGTGACATCTGATTTTCAGTTAATCTTTTTTGTATAAGACAGAAGGAAGAACTTATCACAGAACACTTACATTCCACCTGATGATATATTTGTAAACTTCCTGGTCTGATTCTCTTAAAATCTTTTGTTCTTCTAATAAAATGGACAGGAAGTATCTTATTGGATTTCATTTTTTTAAATATCCATTTATTTTCAATCCTAATCGTGAATTCTATTCCTTTCCCTATTTGATTTCAAAATTGCTTTAGTCTTATATTGTGCCCAGATCAAAAGTTAGTCTATTTTTCTTTAGCTATATCAAATATTGGGCAGAGTCATCTTTCATCAATTCTTTGTAGTTCATTTCTATTTTAGGTTTGAATTTTTTTAGATGTGAAGATGTTCAAAATTTGTTTAAATATTGCATATTGAACATTTCCAATTAGATTGGCTGTTGGCTTGTCACATTTTCAACAATTGATATCCTTGAAGATTAGTTTGCCCACAATCTTGCATTAGCTAAAAAAAATTGAAAGGAAATTAATCCAAGGTTAAATCAGGCAGTAATTTAAAGAATTTTCACTGAAAGAGGACAATGAGTTGTTTCTATTTGCATCCCTGACCAATAAAGTCTATTGTCAATTGTCTAAAACCTGTTATGTAGTTAAAGTTCTTCATTTTGAGACCGAAGAATGAGAGAAATCCAATGTCTTGAAATTTCTTTCAATCTCTCTATGGACAGTGATTACTTTCATGTTACTTTTCCCCATGTCGATTGATCTGTTAAAAAATTCAGAGATTGTATGTTGAGGACTATTCCATGGATGTCTGTTGAAATTTGATTACTGAAAATATAACCATAGATAAGAGATTTGTTTTTGTTTTGTTTTTTTTTGTTTTTTCCCTTGAATTTTTATGCTCCTCTCCTGTGAATTCTGTATTAATGGTATTGGTGTTATTTGCTCTGGTAGGTAACACCTAGATTTTTATACATTCTGAACTGTGTAAGTATTCCCACTACTGTCTTTTGTTTTTTTTGTGTGTGTGTTGTCTTTCATGGAAATATTAACAATCTCTGATTTTCTGTTCAGTAATCTTTGTCCTATTTATCAGCTCAAAGCGATATATTGATAATAAAGATTGTAAAACTATTTAACTTTTGTGATTTTTAAATCTTTGAAGACCATTGGATTGGTTGTAGTAATCAATCGGCAGATGAATTGGTTTCATGCCTTTTATGGGAAAGCTGTCATTTATTCCAGATTGGTCCTTCTTTCTTTTTTTTTTTTTTTTTTTTTTTTTTTTTCCTTTTTTTCTTTCTTTCTCCCCCCCCCCCCCCTATTTATACTGCCTTTCTATGTGCTGTACAGCAGCATGACTGGTAAAATTGTTTTTCAATAGTTTCAAAGTGCTGACATTTGGTTCATCCTTTAATTGTTGTTATACTGTGTACCAAATTGAAGAAATTCATTTACTTTGCAATTGTGAAAAGTCTTGGATATTGGTGTTTTTTTGTTTGTTTTGGGGTTGTTTTTTTTTTTTTTTAACAGGACCTATTTATAACATGACAAAAGCTGCATAGCCTCTGTACCAGCTCAATAATATACGACCAACCTGGTTTGGTTGTTAGGCCCTGACATAAAGTTCAGCCTAAAAATATTTTTTCAAAGTTTCAAGAATGTATTCTATTTAGTTTAATGTTTTCCAGTGTTGGAATCATTTCTCATCTTCATGAAATCTGTATTAGTGGCAGCAATGGTTGCAATCTGGAACAAAATATTCAACCACATCTGCTTTGTTCAGTGATCACCATCTGCTACATGTTTCCAAGTGAAAAATTGATAGAATGACTCGCTTATCAATTTCTTATCTAGTATTAACTGGTAATCTTATACTGACCAATTGTGAGAAACTACGGTAAAAATAATGAATCAGAAAAACAAGATTTTCCTAATGCAAAATAAGTTTTAACAAATCAGAAGTCGGCTGATGATGTCAACACTATCAGAGTGATGATTCAACAATACCTGACTTTTCAAATCTGCTATTAGATACAGTAAACCCTTGCTGTAACGAATTTCAGCTATAATGAACTGGTGGATCCATCTGAACTGACTTAGATTTAGCAAACTAAGTTCAATAAATGTGACGAACATGTTGACAATGATAAACTTTCAGTACTTTCCTATTTCAAGGGTTGAGACAAACATGGGAAAAAAATTTGCATCATATACTTCTTGGTTTCATTCTGTATGAAATTGAACTGAGGAAAATATCCTGGACACTCAAGTCGTGATACATGTTTTATCAGCCTTTAAAATCAGATAAAGATCTACTAGACTTATGAAACTGAAAAAAAGCACCAATTCTACCAAGGGGAAAACTCACTTTTTGAATTCAGTATTATTATTTTCAATTAAGTATGAACAAAAAAATATGAACATTCTAAGTTCCAATTTATCTGACCATCTGAAAAGAATCAATTTAGATTGATGGAGGATAAAAACTGAATGAGAATGGCCAGATAAAATGATTTCTTCAAAGGAATGACATGAAAAGCACACATTAGATTGAAAAAAGAAAAATAGAAAATCAATATTCTGATATAGTTTCCATTTTGTCTCTTAAGTCTTCAATCGTTCTACTGTCTATGAGGAGTACCCTTGTGCTGACTGGCTTCTGTCATCCTTGCATGGTACTATTTACTTGGTCCCTAATAGTGCAATTTTTACCCCTAGCTCTTGGAGAAGAGATTGGTTCATGCCTTTTCCAGTAAACATTTGAGTGAAGTGAACACCAACTATCCCTGCTCAGCTAGCCTACATATATATATATACATGTCTATAGAAGAAATGATTCAGAATTTCTTTGAGGGTGATGGATTAATGAGCAGTTGATATTGCTGCCCCCAATGCCTCTTGAGGATGCTCCCAAGATTTTGATTGGGTTCAGATGTGGCAAACATACTGGTCACTTCATAAGTCGGTTATTTTGAAATCCTAATTCAAGTATTTTTCAGTAGCAGCAAGAACTGTAGTATTGTGCATAAATGTCATTCAAACAGAAAGTGATACCCTTACAGCCAAAGGCATCCTAACATGAATTTTCAATATGTTGCCCATGGCCACCAT
This sequence comes from Thysanoteuthis rhombus, assembly GCA_963457665.1. NCBI lineage: Eukaryota > Metazoa > Mollusca > Cephalopoda > Oegopsida > Thysanoteuthidae > Thysanoteuthis > Thysanoteuthis major. Next base: position 10,663,673 of record OY735232.1, on the reverse strand, counting down.
TTTAAAAATGGCTACTAAGGACAACTGTTTTCAGATCAAATCTCTAGTCAGCAATGAATATAATTTGATTAGTTGGATTTCTTACTTTACTTAACTCTTGGGAATTGCCATTTTTAGGCTCTATTGCAGAAAAGTTCATTCACAGTAATAGAAGGCAGTTCAGTCTATGCCACATAGGCACATACATACCATATAGGCCTATTCAAATGCACCACCAGCAGACTCCTACCACTTATGGCAAAAATTGATGAAAATGAGGGGGGAAAAAATTGTTTTAATTGTACTACCTATACTCAAACTGAAACACTACTGGAGATATTCAAATTTCTTGCTGACAAGTCCCAAAATCAAATGTTGTATCGGTAAAAAAAATGTATGATTTGACACTGGGATTATCCATATCAGACTATTTCATGCAACTTTATTACAATTTTCATACAGCCATGGGCTCTACCTTGAATTTCTAATGACTAGCATGTATTATCCAAATGGCAATGCCCGAGAGCTATTCAACTAATTATGTCCTCACTATCATATTATACCTGTCACTGATTAGAGAAAACAGTTATCCCTGGTAGCTGTTTTTTTTTTTTTAAATGGCTGCCATGGGTAATATATTAAATTCATAATGATTCAAACTTTTTGCAATGTCTTAGGGCTATAAGTATACTTATTATAATTATAAGCTATTATTGCAAAATGCACAATTGACTTGAAACCTTGGATCTAAGACTACATTAATTCTTGTTCAAAAAATGTATGAAACTTCATAAAAAAAAATTTTTGACTGACCAGTACAGAGGAACATTTACAACTTACATTTTATTTACTTTTTCCAAATTCTTCTGGGGATATGTTGTGAACCTTTTCATGGTGTTCCTGTTTATCAACGAATCACAACAAAAAGGAAATGAATTCAGAAATGCAACATCTGCTGCCAACCTTACAACAGGCCCTACCACCCTGCACACATCCACTCTTGCACTAGTCTTTCCTGCTACTCAGTATGCCACACCTGTTTCACCTCGTCTTATCAGAGCAATCACACTAGTGAGCTGGTGGCAGCCATCCACAATACCCTCCTCAATATCTCAGATGCTATGAGGTTCACGCTAACTTGAATGCTCCCTATCCTTGCTGGTATATCCCCTCCTGACATCAGATGGAAATATCTGGCTCTGGAGCGAGTAAGTCTTTGGGACCAAACAGACTTGTATACCCCAACCCGGTGACCAGACAACTCTATCCAAAAATTAAAAGTTTCCCTTCCTAACTTACTGAATATAATACTCCCCTAATTTGTAAAACCATTTAATATCTTGAAAGTTTTGTCTCCTCTAGCCCTCTTCTAAAAAAAAAAAAAGTAGTCATGCTTAACTTCTCTAGTCTATTCTTATAACTTGAATCTCTTGTGCCACTTATCATTCTGGTAAATTTTATCTGTTCTGTTTCCTATTTCAAAATTAAATTTCATTTACCATCTCCAGTACGTAGGGCTCAAGTGGCTGTGTTATGCTTTATCAATTTTTAGCATAACATGGATCTCTAGATGAAATATTATATATATATATAATATATATAATATATATATATATATATATATATATATATATATACACAAAGCATCACTTCCATTTTCTCCCTATAAAAGTTCTGAATGCAAGTGTTCACTTGCTCATTTGCCCTGGCTTTCTTAGTCGGTTACCTTCCTTTCCTTCTCTCTTGGCGTATTTTCCATTCTTTAATGATGACGATATGCAGTGTCTACTCAATGTAAACACTGCAATTATTGCATTTATTTCATTTTTGACACCACAATGCAAACATTGCACTTAACATTTTTCCCTTTTAGCTCCTTTTTGTATCCTAACCTGAACCAACTGCCTTTTGATAATCTAACTTGGTCAAACATACCAGTCACTACAATAGGTACGACTAATTAGGCTCTATCCAATAGATAAACCAAACGACCTTAGACCTATTATGTCACATGTTCCCTTAACTAATCATTCTTTCCTATATTTCATTTTAATGTATAGGAATAACCATCTGAACCGAACAGGCTTTTTCTCTTCTCTTCATGATTGATCATGTTTCTTAACATGTATTTCCTTTGTCTTTGTTATAAATCTCTCTTTATTCTTTTGTCTAAGTGTGTCTTCATTACATTTGTTTTCAGTTTAACCTCAATGTTCACACTCATACTTGGCAAGCATATTCTCCATTCTGTCATGGTGACTATTATCCATTTTCCTCCGTTTAACATTTCCAGTGACATTGGCATGCATTGGAAAAAACAAACACGTGGAGACATAATCCTTTGTTCTTCACAACTACACGATCTCATCACTACATAGAACTCAAACTACATTGCTACTCTCCCTCACTCACTATAGGAACCACCTATAATTGGTGACTTATCAACATATAGGTACAATAGTATCTATAATCTAATGATTTTGCCACCTCTCCAGCCACAATAACTAATTTATTCTTTTCATTCAACTTTTTTGTAACAAAGGAGGAAAAATTTCTAAAAAATGTACAAATTGAAAAAAATGAACTAACATCTCTGCCGTTTCTTTTGGTGAATTTGACTGTTTACTTTTTTTTTATTTTTCAATGAACTGATAGTTTTCTCCGTTTTGTTTTTTGACCTGAATTCGTGGAAAATTTGAAACAAAATGTACACCCCTTTTTAGCTAACTTTCTTTCATGTTTAACTTCATGTTGTCTATTTTGAAATTCCCTCAAACATGATCCCTTTCTCCAAATCATACAAATAACTCCACATCTTTTTCTAAACTATTGTTTCAGGAAAATCCTTGGTCGAGGGTAGATTTTTTTTATACATGAACCAACTTTTCTTACTCTATTTGGATTATATCCTGTACAGACTCTCCACTCAAATGTCCATCTTGTTATCTGAGCCTCTGATTCTTTGAATCTTTCGGTTGATGTACAATTTCTTTATTGCAATCCAAATCAGACAGATTTGTGTCAGTTTCAATACTTATAGGTACAGTTTCTAGATGCTTTATTATTCTATGATTTTTTTCTGAAAGGTTTTTCAATCTGGGAATGCATGCAATAACTATCTTCTATTTTTGAAAATTCACTTTGATAGCTATCCAAGACTCTGACCCTTCGAACCAATCCAGCCTTCTTATAATTAAAGAAGTATGTACATGAATAGCTGACCTTCTATACCCTCGTATTATTTTTCTGTCCTCCTCCTTATGATATTTAAGATTTGCTGTTTTCATATTTCTGCGTTTCTGTAATACAAATAATACTACATTTCTGATACACAAATTAATTCATTCAGTTAGTCATAAAATGAATTGGCATTAGTATGTAACATTTTCAACGTTTTGCCTACTTAGTTATATATTGTTCTGCAGCTATAGTCTGGTTAGCTACCTAAACTGTTTTGACCCAAGCTTGATTTATTTCCTTAACATTTTCTTTTGTTTCATCATCTAGAGGTAAATCCTCTTTTACCGTATCTCTGCTCTCTGTTGCAGCGAGTCGTTACTTCAGATAAGTGTTTTATATCGTTGCCTTCTCTCTTTTTATACATTACCTCTCGCTCAATTTTAATTGAGTCTTAGTTAGCCCACACCCTTTCTTGTATTTTCTTCCTGTGGCCATAGTTTATTCAACTGCAGTTTTTCTTTTTGAAACATTACCAGTATTAATACTGGCTTGCTATTAATTCCAACACTTAATCCTTTGCATGTCATACAACCTGAACTTGTGATTAAACCATTTGTGAATTATATGACATCTTTTCAATTTCTACCATTGCATCTATTAATTGGATGCTCTTCTAAGATGGTTCCCCCACCACTTTTATATCTTTAAATGAAAAGGACCCTTGAATCTCACTAACTGTATCTTTTATTTCCTCCTCCAAATCAATAGTTTTGGCTAATTTTTTCCACTTTAATTTTCTCAGCAATATCTCTGGGAAATACAGAGCAACATTGACACTTTAATGGTTCTGCTCTTTTTCCACCCATCTAACCATGCGCATGGCATTAGCATTTGGCTGTTGTAGCCGGGAATTAGAATTGTTGACAATTGGGAAGATTTTTAAATTTATACTTTCATTGGTATTTATTTTCATCCCAACTGTATTGAAAACACTTTCCTATTTATAATCATAATTCCCTCCATGTAGAAACTTCAAGCACTAAACACAAAATTTTTAATGCAAATTCCTTCAGTACCAAGTTTATATTGTTCACGCAAAAAATTTTCTTAAAGGAATATATTTATTTAAAATTTTAGTTAGCTGTAAAAAGTTTCCTTTCCCGTTCATTTTCAAATTAAACATTTTTTCATTTATTGTATTTTCTTTGCTTACATCATGAAAACACTCTCATACTTACGTTACATTATCATCATTTCTGTCATAACATTGAAAAACTTAATGGACGCTTTTCAAAGCCTTTGTTCAATCAATTGTTACAGTTTAGTTTAGAAGTTCATCAGATCTTAGACTTATTGCAGCATAAAGTTTCTCCAACGCAATTTGCTGACGACCATTTCATCACCGAGACAAAATTTAAAAACATCATCAAAACTTTTAAATTTTGTTTTAAAGTTTTTGGGAGGCTCTGCCAGAAAGAAAAAAGGCCCAGATTTTTGTCTAAATGAATGAAAAACAGGGCCTAAGATTTGTCTTTTTTTACATGAATATTTTCTTCTAGGACTAAATGTTTTTTGCTTTCAATTTTAGGTGTTTTCATTCCATTAGACCCTAGAATTATCTGGAAATTTCTTAGTTTTCAGAAAAATGATTTTGCATTATTGCATTATAAATAGAAGACCCTTCATGAAACTTGAAAAAAACTCTTTCCTAAAAACCAACAAACATTTCTGGATGGTTCTAGATTGAAAGCACCTAAAATTGACAGAATTTTCCCCCTTAGAATTGCATATGTGAAAAAAAAATGAATCTTAACCCTCAAAACCTCCCAAAAAACTTGTATAAAAGTTTCATTTGCTACTTTATCAAATAATTATCTATCATCAACCATGGATCACAGCATATTGATGTCTTGCTGATAATTGAACTTGAAAGAAATGTAAATATAAGAAAAAATCGCATGATAAACTGGAAAATTATATTAATATAATGTTTCAATTATAATAATTATATATGGAATAATATCAAAAATTTTTATAATGTTTATAAATTGAATTAATAATCCAGATTGTTCATAATGTATATAACATATGTGTATAGTATAATACAATATATATTCACATTTTTCTTTTCATAAAGAAAAAAAAAGCTTTGATTTTTCAGAGCCTTTACAAGATACGTCCTCCTCTTTAAATGTACTGCTCAAGAAATTCTATATTAAATTTGTGTAAAGATCTAGAAAGATATTTTATGAACACATCCAAATAACATATGAAATACTAAGATTGCTTTAAAAGGGGCTATTAAAGTATACTCAGGAATTCCTCCAATGGGGGCTTTGGAACTGCATTATTAACAATTTCTAAATATGACAACTATTCATTATTAATGAAAATATTATCTGAATATAACATTACTAAGCTCTGCTAAAGACCTGTTCCTTTTTTGTTTTGTTTTTGTCCAAGGCATAAGCATCACAAATTCATCGCTTTGTCTTTTTCTAACTGGACAATTTATCTTGTTATAATCTTTAATATTCTTCTTTTGTCGTGTGCTATATCCAAATATTTTAAAATCTCATATCTGTAATTTAGATTCTGAAAAACTGTCATCAGCCTCTGACAAAGCTCCCATTCTGCAATCTCCAGCTAAAGAAACCAGTTTTCCATCAGGGCATAGACATAAATTGGTTCTTAGTCTTTCTATAATCTCAGAGGCAAATACTATATAATTGCTCCCTGCTTCCTATTTGTGACAAGACGTTTTCTATGACAAAGCATTCCAATTTTTTAAAAAGCAAACATTGTCCCTCATCATTTAGGGGTGTGTGTGCATAATTTCAATTTTGTACTATGAATGGTTAGGGCTAGGTAAATAACCTAAACCAGTCTATTGTGGATAGCGCTGAGCAGTGATTAATAAAATACATGAAGCATCGGTGCACTTCAAATCAAAATTCAAATGTAGTTCAAGAGCCAATTGGGAATCCTGTCAGGTTAATGGATGGTAAGAATTGTGAAACTAGAAAAAAAAAAATCAAAAAGGAGTTCCCTTTCGGAAATAAAAATCCAGAATTCCTTGGGCAAGTTATCCAGATTCACTTGGTAAATCAAAATAAATCTCTTATGGTCATAGGAGATTTATTTTTGGTTCTGGGATGGTAACAAACATTGCAAAAATGTCTATGGCCAATCTCTGGATAATTTGGGAAATGATGAGGACAAATGATACTTTTTGCACCTCAACATTTTTCTTTGTTACTATGTCACTTACAAATGTGAACAAATAACATGTATTTCAGTAAGTTACTTTACCCTCAAAAACAAGTAATTTTGAAAAAATAAAAATACTACAAGTTTTGTGTAAAATATGTCAAAAAAGAATAAAATGTAATTTTTTTCAAGTCTCAAAAGTTACTTACCACAAGGAAAGCAAAAAAAGTGTTCCATTTTCTATCAAAGGTAGTTTTTTTTACAAACAAATACATTCCTATTGAAAGTTATTTACCCAGCCAAAGTATATTCTGTGCTTTTAATCCAATCGCATAAGTAGACGATTATCAGATATAAACAATAAGAGAGCTATTGGAATCGCTAAAAACATTTTATAAAATCATGACAGACAATTTCTCAATAGTATCCTTTGGATTAAATAAACATTTCTCTTCTTTCATAATTCTGTATAAAAAAAAATATTTTGCTCAAAACCAGCATAATTAACTTTTGATAAAATTGAAATGATGCCTCTATTTATTTTTGTAAAGACAGTGAATGGCAAACCTATAATACGTAGGTTTTAGGCGATATACGGTGGAATTAAGGAAAAAACTTTTAGATTTCATTTTTTCTAGTTTTGTAAGTATAGTTCAAAATTGCAAGTTATGCTCAAACATTAGTTTTATAGATATATTAGAAAAACATACCTAAAAAAATGTGACAGGATTATTAAAAATGAAATTTCAACAAATTGTACCAGAACATTCCCCCATCACTGGGCTAAGATTTGATTAAATTGAATATTTGATAGAAAATAGAAAAAAATAATTTGCTATTTAAATTCATAAATACCTTCATTACCTCTGGAAATTTGTCAGTTTTGAGAAAAACTAATTTCTAAAGATTTTCTAAAAGTGTGGATTAAAGGCACAAAAGAAAGATGGGATTAGTGAAGGAGGAGGAAAAGTGAAAGCTTGAGTTCAGAAAAAATCTCAGATCAAAGTTTCTGGTCAAAGAGTTGGATGTTCAACAACTCAACCCTTGCTTGTCAATGTGAAAAAAAAATACTGAACATTGGGAAGGGTAAGTGAAGTAGGAGCTTGTGTTCAGAAAAAAATCTCAATTTTTTTAGCCAATGTTATGAGTATTTGTGGGTTTTTAAAACACTTTTTGTACTTTAAAATCTAATGTTCCTTAAAGGGACAAAAAAAAAATATAGCTCAGAAATTAGTGGCAATCTTCACTGCCCACATTTAAAAAAAAAAAACAAACACTTACTATAATTAAAATTCATTTTGAGAAAATTATATCTTGTGTGTAATTAAGGAAATGAATATCATTTTGTCTAGAAAAACCAACCACATTTATATTGTCTACATAAATATCAAGATGATGATTTTCAACAATCTATTTTCTCACAAGTTTTATTATGATGCAGTTATGATTTCCTAAACTTCCCATGTTTTTTTATACTGTGTAAATTTCATTTTTATGATACATTTTTTCGTAGTACGCCACAAAACACCCCCAAACATTCTATTTAGATTATTCAAGTCTGATTCCATGAATGGTAAAGGATAAGCATATTTCTTTTTCAATTCAAAAATAGATAACTGGCTGAAACTGGTCCAATCTGGTGGTTTCAGCTAATATGTATATTGAACAGACAAATATGGTTCAGTTTAGCATTATAGTTACATTACATAAAAAGAAAGCCCGCATCAGTGACAAACTTAGGTAGAAATCTCACAACAGATAGACTTTGGGGTAATGCCAAAAGTATAGATGGGATAAAGATCTGGAGGCGCAATAACAACTTTGAATAATTTGGAAATAAGTGACCTTAACTCTAATCTACAAATCTATAGGCTCTAAAGAACGGGTCATGTTTGCAAATTAATTGTTTTTGAGAAAATACATAAAAACATAAAATAGATAAACACAAGATTCTGGTAGAAAAGTTGAATTGCTTGATAGAATTTTGAAGAGCAGCCAACACATTAAGAAGCCATGTTGATAATATAGTAATGATGGTGACTACAACCAGTTGTAACATCATAGTTTCATTCTTAATAGAATCCCCCCTTGTGAAACCTGAAAATAATCTTTTCTTTCAAAAAACTAATTTCTGGATTATTTTAGTGTCTAATGGATTGAAAGCACTTAAAATTGAAAGAATAAAAATATTTTTGTCTAAGAAAACTGCATTTGGCTTTTACAGTGCAATCACATCTTATAAAACAATATAATTTTGACTTAAACTGGTTTTTCATTGAGGAGAAAAGAAGAGCAGTGCTATGATTGTTATTTCAACTATAGGATCAGATTTGAGAAAAGGACATTACCATATGAAATTACCAAAATCTTTTAAAAAAAAGATAGCTGATATTTTTGAAAAACATCTTTTTATTGAAAAAACTCTTTTAAATCTGAAAATAGTCTTTCAAGTGAGAAAAAAGTTCTTAAAACAATAATTGAAATCCCTCTATTTCCGTAAATTCCAAAGCAGGTGCACTGACCCCCAGTACACTGAATTAAATGTCATTTAATGTCAGTTACATTAATAAAATTCAATTTTTTTTCTTCCAGATGATTCTTCATTGCAATCCTTTTTACAAAATATAAAAATGGAATTTTGTTGACATTCTTTTTCAATCAAATCAGGAAACATGAACAAGAAACTGAACTGAAAATTTTAAAATTTGTTTTATTCATGAAAAAGAAATTTCACTTGTAATTCATTACAAAGATTACGTCAGCACTATTGCCATTATCTGTAGGAAATATTGATAAAGGAATGTTTTAATTGCAGATTTAGACAAATTGTGTTGCAAATGAATATTCAAGAAATATAAGAAAAAAATTGACATACAATGTATGTCATTTTTAGGCTTACTCCTTGATGTGATGTATGCATTGTATAACTTTTATAAGTTATTTCCGAAATTGCTTCCATATTACTAGCAATGATATTAACAGCAACAGTTATTTTTCTTACAAACACTTCTACATTCACAATTTTGAGATAAAAAGATTTAATCTCCATTTTCAGATTCACTGAACGAAACATTGTGAATTATTTCAAGTGAGTGTACAGTCGTTTAAAATAATGTGTACAGTCGCAAGTGTATTGAAAGTGCATTGAATTCTCTATGATATATTTAAATGTCTCTAGGTGTCTGCTATCACAAAGCAACTCCAGTTTTATTAGTTTCTGAGATAAAGGAAGAAAATAGGAACCAAAAAGTGAAGTTGGAACAGAGAAATTTGATTATTTCAATTTATTTTTAGCGGTTCATAGGAAAAAACAAAAGAAAATGTTCGTTGAAAAATATGGACAGCAGTGAATTATTGAAAAAAAAAATTTCAATCTATTTTGAAGAAAGGGGACATTTATAGAGGCTTTTAAAATTAAGGAATTTGGAAGTAGACAATTTATGGATAATTCCGAAATTATTAGGACAATGCACTAATCATTTACAATTTACCTTTGCAATTAATGAAATCATATTAGTTCATACTCTAACCAACATCAGAACTTGAAACATTTTTAGCTGAATATACAGGATGAGGAGAGATTTATAAGTTGAAATTGTGTTTGATTATGCCTTCTGCAATACGTTTCATTTTCTTACTCAATAAACAGAAAAAGATAAACTAAGAGAAAAAAATGTTTTATAAATATTCCCTACTTCCAAGGTTTTCCTAAAATGCTAAAGTTTTGGCATACACACATACAGGTATACCTTGATAACTAGCCTGGACTGTTCAAGGTTTTATTTTAATTTAATGTCTTTGTTTTTCAGCTTACATTTATTTACATTGATTTATCAATTTGCATAGCAATTTTTTAACCACATTAAATCGAAACTGCATGATTCAAGGTATTGCTATATATATATATATATATATATATATATATATATATATTGTATACAAAGATAAATATTGATACTGATATTTATCTTTTAAAACATATAGAGAATTTTATACATATATATATATCCAAAAACTTGTGCATATATGTAGTCAATGTATTCTGAGAAAAAATAAAATCTTTAAATATCTGAATATGACTTATCGGCTAGAGTCAATATGTCTAAATGTATCTAATTGTAATTTGATCAAATGAAGCAACTTCACTTCATCCATAGAAGAACATTTTAATTTCCTA